>CM054123.1:45977309-47230166 GCA_028751855.1 Ambrosia trifida
AAAAAATTATTATGTTTACATTCGTTTAATTTTTTTGGTAATAGTTATTGTTAGTAGGACTAATGTAGCAAATAAATTAATCGCTTAGCAGTTAGACTAATATTGAGATGATTTTTATGTGGGATAAACGGCATAAAATTTATATTTGTGAAAAGATTAAAAATAAAGGTATAGAAAAATAATTTAGCTGTTTGAGTTGAGTTATTGAATTACACATGGATATTATGTTACCTTCTGTATCTTTGTATTATTTTTAAAGTTATCTTGTTGGAAATTAAAACCAAGGGAAACATTTTTGTCCCAAACATAACCTCACTGTCACCCCCTCTTTGTCTCTCTATTTCACTGACATAGCCACAGGCCCGGCCCTGAGGGAGGGCGGGGTGGTCGACGGCCCAAGGCCCGATAATCCCGAGGGCCCGAAAGCTTAAATAAATCGTTTCTATATAGTATTATATATAATCGCTAACGCAAAATAATAACCAAAACATGACATGGCTTATTGGTTTGCACTCCTCTTTTCTATCATTGAGATTTTGAGTTCGAATCCCATCTTACATGTATTTTGGTATTGAGTTTTTTCTACTCCCTTTTATTTCCTCCATCAGTATTTATGATGGATCTTGGCTCTAGCACCATATTCAATTTTTTTTAATTCATTCCTCTTTACAAATTTTTGTGCCCAATTTTTTTTTTCGCCCGAGGCCCAAATTATTTTCGCCGTTTTCGGAGACGGCCCTGCATAGCCACCACCCCCTTTTGATGTAGCCACCTCCGTAACCACCTTGCTGCCACCAATTATCAGAAGATCACCACAATATCTCTGATCCAGCCTTTGGTAGTTCTTCTTCGCTGGCAAAACGACCGAATTAGTTGAATCCCATAACCGGTAAACCGACGTGGTGTCCCCTGCTCACTACCGTTGATAATCTGAATGGTGGTTATGGCGACGATGGTGTTTAAGGGACCCAATCCATCTTTGAAAGCGCCGGTGACAACAGATAAGGTTCCGGCGACGGTTCCGACACCCGATTTGCATCTGCATGTCCCATTTTCATGAGGATCGGTGACATCTATGGTGGGTAACGATCATCTGAGTAAGGTCATCCATTTTTTATGTCGTGTGACGGCGATTTCAGGTTACTCTGTCACTCGCTTCTTTCCTCCATGGTTGAATGTAATGGGGTTTTCGTCGCCACAAAGAAGAACTGTAGAAGGAGGAAGGGGCTGAAAGAGAGAGAGGAAGAAAATGGGGTGGTAGGTGGCAGAGATTATGATTGAAAAGAGGAAATAGAGGAAGAGGCGTTAATTTTAACGGGTATGATGACGCCGTCAATAAACTGTTCATTTGAGCGGAACGTTTAATATATATAGAATACTAAGCCCAATTCGCTGAATGAAATAAGAATCGGGCTAGATTAGTCCAACATATAATTAAATGTAGAAATGCTTTCATAAAAAAAAAAATAAATAAAAAAATGGAAAGACTGATCAAAGCCTTTTAGAAATGCTTTCATGTTGTATCTTCTTCCAACCCGATATGTTTATTCTTTGAATTTAAAATCACCACTAATGTTGGTACTCATTATCCTTTGTTTTATGCAGTGCGGAATGCCCTGCTTAGAGCATACTTTCGTGTATTCACTAATTGCTTCTTGATTAGGGATTTAGGGTGGATGGGGTGGTCATCACCCCATCACACTATCACACCCAATCATCTCGTGACACCTCATTTCATCACATTCTATCACATTTCATCACTAAACCCATGTGACGGTGTTCACAATTATCACTAAAACCATCACACCCAATCACTTTATGACACCTTATTCCATCACACCCACCATTAATTTTTTATAAATAAAACCCAAAAAAGATAGTTTTTTTAGTGGGGACCACCCACCTACTTGTGGTGGAAATTAATTGAGATTGTTAGCTTTTTAGTGAGGACCACCCACTAACACACGGTCGCGAACATCACAGTGCATCACAGAATAGGTGGGGCGGTGTTCGTGATGGTCACAGCCAGCCCATCACGGACCGCCCCATCCGCCCTTATTACTTTATTATATTCATTGATTTGTAGTCATCGCCACAGCCACGACCGTTGTTACCGTTGGGACGGATCACGACGACAACCAAGTGATATCCATGGGGCCGTTTGGAGGCTATCGCACGTTATACCCACACCTCAGATCAAGGGTAGATAAACTCACAGCTGAGGCAAGTCGAGAAATTATATATATACTATTATGAAGTGTCGGCTGACACTTCATAAAAGCCACCCCTCAACTTTAAGCTAATTGCAGGTTCAGTCCTCTTACTTTATGTTTCAGTTAATTGCAAGTTTAGTCCCTCTACTTTCCACTGCCACCCCCTCATGTTTCAGTTGATTGCAACTTCAGTCCCCCTACATTTGTTTTGTTTTATTATCGGTTTCACCGGCCAAATGTTTGTTTCACGGTTCAATCCGTTGCGCGCCGCCGCAACGCGCCGCGGGTAAAATTGCTACTATTTAGTAAATGAATGTGTCATGAGTCTTGTTTAAAAGTTTATTGTAACAACTACTAAAATGTCATATCAAAAGACATCCAAATAACACCAAAAAGACATAATTAACATGTCACATTAATTAACTAGCGTCGGATAAATCATCATCAACAGTAGGACGACTCTGAATAAAAACGCAACACAAAGCATATCGTTTACTTGAAATATACGCACTAGTTTAGCTAGCTTGTTCCTTTCGAAATAGGACAAACATTAGTGCATGATTTGATGGTAAGTTTCCTTTCACATGTGCAATCCAGCATCTTCTTCTGTTTTTAATCAGATCTCACCTGTTATGTAGTAAGCATGATATTAAATTAAAATTAAACTCTCATTAACACTTTTTATGAAGTAAACATACCGATGGTGAACGAGAACGAGAAACGCTCCGACTTGAGCTCCTACCTCCCCTGCCGTAACGAGCCTGCCAAATAAGTATGCTCAGCGAAAACATGGAATCCGTACATGAATAAAACACGATAACAGCTTTCAGAGCAAGTGATTTATACATAATAACTTACAGATCGTGGTGGTGTACAAGATCTTGACCGAGATCTGCAAAAAATTCCAAGAAAAAAAAAATTAAAAAAAAAAGAAAAAAAAATTCATTAGCCATAAATCCATATTCCAAAATATTAAAAACCATATTTCCATGCGGGTTTTCATTGCTTACATGCCTCCAGGGATTCTCACCATCTGCAAAACTAATTCTTACAGTTTTTCCACTATATCAAAAATCAACCTTTACGTACAAAATCAAATTCGTTGTATGACCAGTTATATTGCGATAATAATCCAGGTTTAACCAAATTTATTAATCTTGTTTGATCAGCGTTAGTGCATAAAGACTCATTACCATGGTTTGTCACAAGGCTATGGCCAAACCCATGGAGTTATATATCTTTACCTCTATATCCAGTCAAGCCCCCAGAAAGCCAACTTTGCGCTCAATTTACCATCATGCCCCTACGCCGTGGTGGAATCCACATCTAAAAAGACACGAGGTGCAAAACCAAGGGCACCCTTTTAAAATCCTTTCACAAATGGAAGTATGAAACCCCCAACCATCTTTTGCACAGTGCAAAATATAATATTATTGGACAAAACAATAGTAAACATACAAATAATAAAATTAAAATAAAAAAAAAAGTGTTTGCAAGGGCCCAAGTTTAAAGAAAGTAAGAAACCCATTTGATCAACACTCAAGTCTGAAAATGAGTATACTCCGTGTCCTACTCGACTACCAATTTCATACTGCATATATGCAAAACGACCTACGAGCACATGTTTGGATATTATATTAACACAGACACGCTAATTGGATCATGTACCTTGAAACTGGGGTAAGTGATGACTCGCAACGAGAGCGTGAAGAAATAGATCTGGATCGTGACCTGCGGGAATATTTTTCCCTAGGAGAGTAACTGCACGAAAATATTTGATTATTGGAAATTTTGTATTTTCTTAAATAAATGGATACCAAAGTAAGGCTATGAAAAATAAGAATAAACCTCCTGCTCCTGCTATCATAGCTATGGCTGCGACTTGGACTTCTGCTTCTCGAATAATATGGACTTGGACTTCGGCTTCTATAGTAACCGTGCCTTCGATCATACTCCTCTACCTGTTGCCATCAAATCACCGCGTAATTAACTAACTGATGATTGCATTTGCATAATGAGGAGGTGTTTGCCTATGTAAGGGTAATCTAAATTGCAAAGTGACCCCTTATTTCAACCAAATCTTTTCCGTTCATTTTATCAATTATATCGAGATTATCATAATTTTCCAGAGCCTTTAAATATCTGACTATCAAGAAAAACACATCCAAATACAATCTAATTATTTGATTCTTATTATCAAATTAAAATAGTTACTTTCAAATCTCACATCCAGAAGCCGTAATAGATTTCCGACATACCCGTATGTAGGCCTTAGAAAACTGGTTACGGAAAAGTGAGTCATCAAGCTTCCTTATCTAAAACAAAAAGGTACAGATATATTAGAAAAGTTGCATAAGACGCAAACTAGTTAAAAGATAAAACAATACGCCTTTGCCAATGTATAACAATCATTGGAAAGTGGAAACTGACCGCATATTTCATATCATCATAGTTTGTGTAGTCCACAATCCCTCTCATGCCTATAAAGAAAATAAGTGAGCATCGTTGGTGATTGCTGGATCAAATAAAATAAACTACGAGACAATAATGCAAAGACATACCATAATGAAAAAAAAATCGTCAGAACCTAAAAACAAAAACCATCTATGATTGTTAATGCAACTTGGAATTCAGTATCACTTATTAGCAATCAATGACCATATCCTGCTTTGTGTGACTTATGTTATGCGATAATTATCCACAATTTTACCTAAGTAGTGAAGCATATGAAGAACTTTAAATGATCCTCTGTTTTAGAGGTAGCAGAAGCAATATTTGCAGGCTGGACAGTGTGGGTTACCGGTTTATATGGGTATAATTATAAACATTTTTGTTGGTTGGGTTGATCTTAAACACTTTTTGTTAACTAGTTTAATTTTCTAGATGACTAGTATCGAACATCATCACTAATAGCATATAATTGTATTTAATGTACATAATTATTGATTGATGTAATTTAGTCAATCTCCCTAAAATAGGGAGATTCTATTGTAACTCACCTCTATATTAGGGGATTCATCTTAATGAGAATGCAAGCATTTTGACTAATCTTACATGGTATCAGAGACCTAACCGATCCTCCCCTTTTCTTGCTGCCCTTCGCCGCCGCTGACTCACAGTCCGGCTGCCTTCTTTTCCCCACCTATCATCTTCTTTTCCCCACCTAACCGGTCAATCCGCCTTTGAAGCATGGTCGGCGATTCAAAACGAATTCAACGACAACAAAACCACTCGTGCCATTTTTCTTGGGCACGAATTTGCAAACCTAAACCTGGCAAACTTTTCCAACATGTCTGATTATTGTCAACACGCTAAACAATTATCGGACCAATTAGCCAGCGTTGGTGCTCCTGTCGAAGACCACATCCTCGTCATCAAAGTTCTCACAGGCTTAACGGAACAATACGATGGTATTTCCACGGTATTACGAAACAAAGATCCTCTGCCTCCCTTTAATGAGGTTCGTTCTCGTCTTACCATGGAAGAAACCACCAAGAAATCACAGATTGCTCGTGCCTCTCACACGGCTTCCACAGCCTTGGCGGCCACTGTTGCCGACAACCAATCAGCATCCTTGTCACAGCAGGGTTCGTCTTCTTCCGGTCAAGGCCGCTCTCGTGGTCAGGGCCGCCGTGGCCAAGGGCGGCGCCGGGGGTTCACTGGTCAGGGCAGAGGAACTCAGCAGCCTTCTTCCACACAGCCGACACACCCTTACATCATATTCCCCTCAAATTGGACTTCTAATCAGTGGGCTAGTTTACTTCAGGGCCCAAATCAGCAGTCCAGATCTCAGCAGGCCCAACCCCCATGTCCTTACCCCTCAAGGCCCGCTAACAGCAGTACCAACAGTGCGGGTATTTTGGGCTCCAGACCTGACCAGGCCCATGTCACAGGATACTCGCCAACCGACATTGAGCAAGCCCTGTACACCATGTCGTTGAATCCGCCAGATCACGGGGTCATGGACTCGGGAGCATCTTCTCACTCGGCAAATCAGCAAGGTATATATTCCCCGTCTAATTTTAATTCGTGCACTAATAAAAATATTATTGTTGGTAATGGTATGTCGATCCCTGTTTTGGCACAAGGCAACCAGACCCTACCACCCTCATTTCCACCATTAAAACTCAATAATGTTTTATATGCTCCAAATATTATTAAAAACCTTATTTCAGTTCGACGTCTTACGACTGATAATTTGGTTACTATCGAGTTTGACCCATTTGGTTTTCTTGTGAAGGATCTCAAAACTCGGGCTCCTATCCTTAGATGCAACAGCACTAGCGATCTTTATCCACTCACGCAACCACTTCCGCTACCCAACACTCAACCAATGGCCCTCACCACCATCACTCAAGATCGCTGGCATCAAAGACTAGGACATCCCGGCAACAACCTTTTGCAATCGTTAAAATTATCATCTTTTATTGATTATGGCAAATGTAATAAGACTTTATGTCAATCTTGCATTTTTGGTAAAAGTGTACGATTACCTTTTTATGATTCCATTAATGCCACTCATTTACCATTTGATATATTGCATAGTGATCTTTGGACCTCACCCGTACTTAGTACAGGTGGTCACAAATATTACATTTTGTTTTTAGATGACTTCACAAATTTCCTTTGGACTTTCCCTCTTGCCAACAAATCACAAGTTTTCACCACCTTTACCCAAATTCACCAACTCATCCAAACCCAATTTGAGTGTACCGTTAAACAATTACAATGTGACAATGGAAAAGAGTATGCAAACAATAATTTTTACAACTTTTGTCACTCAACTGGTATGCAGTTTCGCTTCTCGTGCCCCTACACCTCATCTCAAAACGGGAAAGCGGAACGTAAAATTCGCACCATCAACAACATGATTCGCACCCTCCTTGCTCAAGCATCGTTGCCACCATCATTTTGGCATCATGCACTTGAAACCGCCACCTATCTCCTAAACATCCTCCCCAACAAAACCTACAACTTTCGTTCACCCACATCCCTACTCTACGGAGTCATTCCTGAATACGATCATCTTCGTGTTTTCGGATGTCTTTGTTATCCCCTTACCCCTTCAACCACTATTCACAAACTCAACTATCGATCCAATCCGTGTGTTTTTCTTGGTTATCCTCCCAACCATCGCGGATACAAATGTCTTGACCTCAACACTCACCAACTAATCATTTCCCGACATGTCCATTTTGAGGAAACCATTTTTCCTTACACCATACAATCGCCCACCTCCCATCCCTCATATGACTTCCTTAACCCAACCATAAACCCTCTCGTGTGGGAACACCTCGCTTCTCACCACTCTGCTCCACCTACATCTACCTCACCCGCTCCCACATCCCCAAACTCATCCCTTAACACACCCGTAAATTCCACAGGCCCACATCCACCTAGTCCAACTCCACTTTCCCCTCCTTTTCACAATACCAACACCACTGTCTCTCCAGGCCCGATTCCCACTTCAGGCCCAACTTCCTATCCCACCACTTCCGGCCCAGCTTCCCTACCATAGCCCGGCCCATCCACCTCGGCTGACTCAGGCCCTAGCTCGCCTGCCTCCGCCACCCACTCTCCAAGCCCACCTCCACCACCCCCACCACCCTCTCGTACCATTCACACCCGCTCCATGAGCGGTATCACCAAACCAAAACAGCCCTTTAGCTTACACACTGCCACTGTCGTACCCGTTCCCAAAAACCCCCAGGTTGCCTTGTCCACTCCAGAGTGGCACAATGCCATGACCAATGAGTTTAGTGCCCTTATTAAAAATAAGACTTGGGAACTTGTACCTCGCACACCCAATATGAATATTATAAGATGCATGTGGTTATTTAAACATAAGTACAGGTCGGATGGCAGTCTTGAGCGTTATAAAGCGCGTTTGGTATGTGATGGTCGTAAGCAGGAACAGGGAATCGATTGTGGAGAAACATTTAGCCCGGTTGTTAAACCGGCCACCATTCGCCTGGTTCTTTCTCTCGCACTGGCACAATCATGGAAATTCACCAATTGGATGTCACTAATGCGTTTCTTCACGGCAACTTGGAAGAGACAGTGTACATGCATCAACCCATCGGCTTTCGCAATCGCGATTACCCGGATCATGTTTGTCTCCTCAAGAAATCTCTTTATGGACTCAAACAGGCCCCTCGTGCCTGGTATCAGCGGTTCACGGATTTTGTTTTATCTCAGGGATTTCGGCAGAGCAAGTCGGACAACTCATTGTTCATATACAAACATGATCGCGACATCGCATACCTTCTTATATATGTTGATGACATCATCCTGACCACCTCCACTGATAGCTTACGCCAACATATTATTCAGTCTCTTGCAGGTGAATTTGCTATGAAGGATTTGGGCTCTCTCTCTTATTTTTTGGGTATCCAGGTCACTCGCTCTGAAAACTCGATGTTTTTGTCACAAGAAGCATATGCTCGTGACATCATTCACCGGGCCGCCATGGATTCCTGCAAACCCGCGGCTACACCAGTTGATACCCAATCTAAACTTCCGTCTGATACTGGCCCTTTATATGAAGACCCTACTACCTATCGCAGCTTGGCAGGTGCACTTCAGTACCTGACTTTCACCAGACCTGATATCTCCTATGCCGTCCAGCAGATTTGCATCCACATGCATGCTCCTCGTGTTACACACTGGAACGCTCTAAAGCGTATTATCCGCTACCTTCAGGGCACGACCGAATTTGGTCTTCATCTTAGCCCAGCTCAGTCTCTGTCTCTCGTTGCTTATACAGACGCTGACTGGGCGGGTTGCCCTGACACTCGCCGTTCCACTTCTGGATATTGTGTTTATCTTGGTGACAGCCTGCTCTCCTGGTCTTCAAAGCGTCAACCAACAATCTCCCGCTCTAGTGCTGAGGCAGAATATCGCGGCGTTGCTAATGTCGTTGCTGAATTATGCTGGCTTCGTAATCTCTTGCTCGAGCTACATCATCCTATTTCGCGGGCATCCTTGGTATACTGTGACAACATTAGTGCAATCTACCTCTCGGGTAATCCAATGCAGCATCAACGCACCAAACACATCGAGCTTGACATCCATTTCGTACGTGAACAGGTTCAGAAAGGTAACATCCGTGTTCTTCATGTGCCGTCTCGTCACCAGATTGCCGATATCTTCACCAAAGGACTTCCCCGGGTTTTGTTTGATGATTTCCGGACCAGTCTCAGCATTCGTCCACCCTTCGCTTCGACTGCGGGGGTGTAATAGCATATAATTGTATTTAATGTACATAATTATTGATTGATGTAATTTAGTCAATCTCCCTAAAATAGGGAGATTCTGTTGTAACTCACCTCTATATTAGGGGATTCATCTTAATGAGAATGCAAGCATTTTGACTAATCTTACAATCACCATACTCAGTTAATCCTGCCAATAGCAAAGCTAAGGTAGGGTCTAAGGAGGGTAAGATGTAGACAGTCTTACCTCTACCCCATGAATAGTGTCAAACATGGATCAAAATTTAAACAATTTTCAGCCCATTCTTTCCATTTGTCTTGTATTGTTAGCTTAATTTTTATACACTGATTCACCTTGTTAAGAGATGCCAACAAAACCCGACTTGATCCACTCAGTAAATGGATCAAATTAGTCATGCCTACTCTGTTTCCTCACTTTTCAAAGTAGAGGCATCCTTTACAATGTAGACACTAAGATAGACACCAATGATTACCATTCGACCGACAATTCAAGATTGTAGGTATAATAATAGTAGCAGAAACTATAGCATGATTGAGTAAAATCATTATTTTTTATATCAATCAAGAGGTGAGGGTTTTTTAGATATCAGTAGAATAGAAGACATAGTAAGTACATCTTACCATCACGGTCGCGGAAAACTTGAGAGAAACAAACATCGCCAGCTCGACGCATGTGATCCTAGCATTGACAATATGGTAACCCAATTAAGAAATCGAAGATGAAATTACATCAACTCTTTAGAGGATTGTGGTAGTTGTACATTTGCACACTGTGTACTTAGCAATAAGAACACAAATGAATAGTTGACTAAAGTATGAGTTACTTGAAAGGTTTTATTTATTTCTATTGGCATAGATTCTGTCCACATAATGAGTTTAACCCGAACGTATAGAGAAGCTAAGCTTGCTAGCGTACAAGTTTTAGCTATAGCTTAATATTTGTATTTCATTCAATAGGTATACTTTACTTACTTTAATGCTTAGAACTATATAAGATATGACTAGTAAAATTCTTTGGAGTCAAAACTATGTTCGTGAAACTCAAATTAGAGGTGGCAAAACAGGCAGTTAGGTTTAACGACTCGCAGGTGCGGGTCAGGTTGGGCCAACCCGCAAACATTTTGTTACCTTATAATTAATTAGTGTATTCAATATGACTACAAAAAATATTATTATGAAGTGTATTCGCTAGGGAGGCCACGAATTTCGTTCTGGTTCGTTCGTACCAGTTCGCGGTACGTTTGCGTTCCTGTTCTGGTTCGTTCGTACCCGCAAATCCATTAGCCTTCCAAAGTGTTTTATTTAAACAAGTGTATTCAACCCTTTAATCCATATGTCATGTTTAAACTTTTAACTTGACCCGTTAAAGAAAGAACGTAACTCAGATTGACCCATTGATAAGTAAAATAGGAAACGGGTCAAAATTGCCACCTCTTACCTCTAGTGATCCTTTTCGAGTCCGGCTAGTTTACTTCCCAAACCAGCTTGAGCTCTTAAAGAACCACTTTCTAAGTCCATGAACTGAACCATCTCTAACATTTACTTTACAAAAAAAAAAAAAAAAAAAAAAAAAAAAAAAAAAAAAAAAAAAACTGACCTTCAGATCTTGCCATGAAGCAGAAGAAGGTAATCCAGTGACATAAACTACAAAAGCAAACCGTTAGTAGAATTTAAAACTGCTTGTATCATAGATAAATAGAGAACAGAATACACGATAAAATAAAATAAAACAAAATTGAGCATACCACGATAGTCAGATCGCCTAGATGATCCCCCACGACTACCTCCACTGCTGTAGCGATCTACAGAAGGTGAAACTCTCCCACCATGTGCAGGTTCAACCTACAGACAAACAAAAACTAAATAAATGAATAACAAGAAACAAATAAATATCGTAGGCTGATTCAACTTGAGTACAAGTCACTGATAAGAACAAATTGACTAACTCGTAAGCGTTGACCATCAAACTTATAGCCGTCCCTTCCATGAACGGCATCTTCAGCATCACGAGCATCTTCAAACTAATATTAATCCAAAAAAAAAAAATTATCAGTGACGGCATAAGTGCATTAATCAAGAGTAATATCCAACAACAAAAAAAATAACTTTTCACCTCTACGAAGGCATAACCTGGCGGCCTAGGTGGAATTTTCAGTTCGATTTGAACAATTGGCCCATACTGCAATCATAAACAAGAGCAATATGAAACAATATAAACTTATACAGTGTAAGAATTTGTTAACATAACAAATGATAAGAACATTTAAACAATCCACACAGCACAAAAGCATCTTCACAATATGCTATATGCTAGTTTACAAGTTGTAAGTATTGTAAAGGGACATAAGACGAGACCTTGTAAAACAAATCTTCCACTTCTCTTTCACGAATATCACCAGGAAGATTACCAACATAGATAGTACGACTTGAGCGGCCCATGTTTTTCTGAAAAAAATAAATAAAGTGTTTTTATGCGATAAGATGATTAAGAGCCCGGTTTAAGGTCATGTTAAAGAACTATGCATACAACAAATTCAAATGTCAAAGTGTCAAACCAAACATATACAGAGAGAATAACAAGACTAACGGTTGAACACGAGTTCATAACGACAGAGTAGCTCTTTTGATTTACCACACAGTTCGAGCATGGTATATCACCATGCATGTGCTTACAATTATCAAAACCTATCAAGCTTTACAAGTTGTTTGAAGGATCAAAAACAGGGGAAGAAAATTAGGGGTGCTAAACGGGTCATGTTCGCGGGTCCAACCTGACCCAAAACTGAAAAGTTTACACCAACCCGAACCTGAAAATCGTCACACGAGTATCAACAGGTTGATCTGAATAAGACCCACTTAACCCGAATTTTTTTATTTTTTATTTTTTTTTGCATATTAATATTTTGAAATTAAAATTTTACAAAAAAAAAAATATACAAATGTAGAAAACAATTACATACTTTGGAAAAAATGAAATATAATATAAGTGGATTAAATGGGTCAACCCACTGGGATGAAACGAACCTCACCCACTAAGCTAAAATGGTTCGCAGGTTCACCCTAAAACTGACCCAAACATGACACAAATTGTAACATCCGGCCCCTCTCACCACCAATATTGTCCGCTTTGCCCCGATGGGTTGCCCATCCAGAGCTCACGGATTTGTTTTTGGTCGCCCCGGTGGAGACTTCCCAGGAGGTCACCCATCCTGATACTACTCCCACCTGAGCACGTTTAACTGTGGAGTTCTCCTCTCATCCACTAGCATTAAGCCCAAAACGCGTTGGTTATTTAAGAGGCTTTGGATTACTTATGAACCAAGGATCTCTCCTGGCCACGGCCGATGTGGGATTTGCCTAGGGTGACATACAAATATCCATGTTAATCTCCCAGAAATCGGTACTGTTACACAAATATCCACGGGTGGACACGAACACGACACGACCCGTTTAAACCATTTTTTATATATACATTTTTTCACATATTAATATTTTGAAATTAAAAGTTTACAAAAGAAGAAATTACAAATTGTATAGATAAAACAAATACATATGTTGGAAAAAACTAAATTTAATATAAGTGTGTTAAATGGGTCCGCGTGTTCAACCTGAAACTGAGACGTTTAGACTAAACACAAACCCGCGAATTTCATGTTATGTTCGCGTGGTGCCACAAATTCACACCCCTTGAGATTTCGATCACTCAGCATAACTATAAATCTCTTACACAAAAAACAACTTAAAAACAATTTTGGTATTAACCATCAACTTGAGCCTCAAATTCAAACCGATCCACCATTTAGAGAGGAAAAGAAAACAGGCAAATTTAACGTTAAATTGCTTTCTAAAGGCATATAAATCATCGCAAAACAAACATCCAAACATTCAAGTTATAATAATAATATTAATAATAATGAAGCAATTCATACGGATATGTATAGAAAATAATATTTTAGAGGAGTTGATAGAAAGAGGAATAAGGGTGACGATGATGGATCATGATACGGTACCTGTCGAATGTTAGGGGTGACGAACAACAAAGACACTTGTAGACGCTTCTAGTGTTCTGTTTAAGGTTCTGCTTTATAATATAAAGCAATCAACGAATCGTATTCGCTTACAAAAAGTTTACACAAGTAGTATAGCTATTTACGTTAATGGCCCTCGTATTTTATTGGTCTTGTGACTTGCTCATGATTATTAAACGTCAGAAGCAAAGGAAACACAAACATCACACCAGGGGTGCAGCTTTTATAGGGCCCGAACGGGCCCCAGCCCCATCGATTTTTGACACAGTGGTGGAATTTTACGATTTTCGTAGGTAAATTGAGTATGGGTTAAGTCCAAACCCCGCCAATTTGATCTACCTGCCACTACCAATCCAAAAAAAATGGAGTCCAGCCCCCACCAAATCGAGAACCAAGCTTCGTCATCACACACAAATTTGTCTAATTAATCAATGTAAGGTTGCAAATTATATTTGATGATCAACTGAAGCTCGCGAAGCAGATTGATGATCAATTAAAAGTTGTGAATCGAAGTAATCAATCAATTGCAGTTTGCATAGCTTTACATCATGCTTCTGTAAATTTACATGTATTTCATTGTAAGAAATTGAACCATTGTGACCAATGGATTGAATTATACTATTTGTTTTTATACAAAAAGAACAACCAGGGCCTCGCTGATATCAGTCTTTTTTTATCCAATATGCCTACCTAGACCCTAATTCTTCTTCGAGTGAGATACTACCGGGTACATTTCTTTGTTTATGACTATCTTGGTTATAAGCTAATTTTAAAAAACCTCAAGTAGACTTAAACCTAATTGAAATTTATTCAATAAATGGACACAAGCTCCATGTATCAAACTTAATTAAACTTACAAATCTAAAAAAGAATTATATAGAGATGATATTCTGCATATAGCATTTATTTAGAACATAGTAAATTTTAGGGTTTTTATTTCTGCAACAAAACTTTAGTTTTTTATAATTTTTACCATAATATTGGTAGCACAGTTTTGATCACGTGAGTCATTTGGTGTTATCAACTCATAATTTTATCTTACCCTTTTCCCCGGATTTGGTCGTCGTTCACCCTTGCCACTTAGCATCATTCACTTGGTGCTAGAAATTAATTGGTGTTGAGGTATGTTTTTAGGAAGAGTGACTTTGTTGTTCTTGCCTTGTAGTGCTTTTGTTTTTTGTCTTTTATTGTTTTATGTCTTGTATTAAAAGTGGTTTGCCTATGTTTCACTTTTAGCCTTCAAGTTTTGTCCTTTTATTTGTTATGTTTTCAATTTAAAGTTTTCTCGGTATAAATTTACCCTTGCTTATGTTTTACACCAATTTACGGTATAAGTTTGCATTTGTCTTCGTCTTTATTTTACGTCACGTGGCACATAAATTCACTTTTTTGTTTTACCATTTTCCCGGTTTTGTTCATGGTTTGCTTACTACTTAGCACAGTTTTACAACCTCCACGCCCGCAATACAGAGATTAAACACTAGTTTTGATATAATAAGAACTAAAATATCATGTGTTTCGTGTAAAAGTTTATTACAACCAAACTAAAATATCATATGAAAAGGCATCCAACCAAGACAACACAACCCAAAGTGTTGCACTAGCATACAATAATTCATCTCCAACACTAGAAAGGACATTAAATCAAAAGTATATCATTTAATCCAGTTTCACATGAGTACAAACTCCAAGCATCTTCTGTTTTAATCAATAATAAATCCATAATCCAAAACATTTACAACCATATTTCCAAGTGAATTTGCAGATTTTCCACCATATCATATTCAACCTTTATAGTCTGCCAAAGTGGTTGAAATTTCCTTACAACAATCAGTTGTGGCACCAAATTTATTGATCTTGTTTACTCAGGTTTAGTACATAATGATTATTTACCATGGTTCGCCACAATGCTACGGCCAAATCCATGGAGTTGCATACATATTTACTTCTATATTTCCAGTCTAGTCCCTAACAACCCAGACAGCCAAGTTTGCGCTCGATGCGCCCATCATGTCCCTACGCCACATCTAAAAGACACAAGATGCAAAAGATAACATTATCGGACAAAACAAAGCGTAACATGTAACAAAAAGGTTGTTTGCAATTGCAAGGACCCAAATCTAAAGAAACATATATGCAAAACAGCGTACAACTGTCAACTGTACAAGCATATGTTTTGATATTATACGAACAAGGATGTGTTATATGGATTATGTACCATGAAGCAGGGGTAAGCGATGATTCAGAACGGGGCCGTGGAGAAATAGATTTGGATCGATACCTGCATGAAGATATCTAGTTATTGGATATTTCACAAACCAGTGGATACCTAGTTAGCTATGAAAAATAAGAACTAACCTTTTCTTCCTGCTATCATGGCTATGGCTATGGCTATGACTTGGACTTCGAGTTCGGCTTCTAGAATAACTATGCCTTCGATCATACTCCTTTACCTGTTGCCAACAAATAACCAAGTAAGTGATAATTGCATTTCATGAAGGGTACGCTAAACTTAGTTATTTCGACCAAAATGTCATTTCTGGTCGTTTTATGTATTGATTACCTAGAAATCACATTTTGTCCAAAACGAACATTTGATTTGATGCAATAAAACACATCCAAACACTATCTTCTATACCCGTTTTATTACAGCTGATTTTTTATTCGTATAATTGAATCAAATAATCACTTTCAAGACGCACATCCAGACACCCTTTACGAAGTTTCACTTATCAAAGACATACCATGTTAGAAGAAAATTAGTTAAACTTGATTTTATCTTATGTTATGTATATTATAAACATATGTTAATTATTATATCCTAAGTTAGAAGGATAATTATAACCGGTTAGGTAACACACCGGTTGGTAAAATAGGATAGTCTAAGTTTGATTAAGTTCGAATGGTTGTGTCTGTTTGATTCATACCGGTTCGTAACATATAAATAGGGGCCGATATGTTCATTTGTATAATAAGAAAGTTTATGTTTGTTTTTCTAAATAACTAACTTTCAAACTACCCTCTCTTTTTTTCCCTCCACTCAAACCGTCTCATACCAACATCAATACTCGAAGAGACCTGTGCAGAAATCAACATGGCATCAGAGCCAGATCGAAGAAAGAAAGTGTATGGCATATTCGATATGGAAGAGAAATCCGAGGATGTTTCAATCGATAAAGGCAAGAGGCCGATATCATATGTAGAAGATGATCATGTGGATCAATCAATTCTGGCCAAGAGGGTTGTAGAATTAAAGAAGGAGTGTATGGACCCTTCGAACATCAATTTCTCACGATTCCATATTGGATCAGCGCCGAAGACTCATGTAGAGAATAAAAGAAAGGCGCAAAAGGAGTATAATAAACAAGTAAGTAACTAAAGCTTTGTGTAATTCTCTGTGTATTATTCAATAATCAAAGCCCCATTATATAGGGGAGAGTACAATACAAAACCCTAGAGATAATATGGTAACTATCTCTCCACTATACAAGGATATCAATCTAATAAATGTAGATAATACAATACTAAATATAATACATAATCCATGCACAATCATCGGCTAATACTCCCCGGCAGTTTGAACGGGCGAAGGAGAGACGCTCAAACTGGAACGAAAGGACTGAAAGAGTTGCTTGGAGAGCCTTTTTGTGAAGATATCTGCATACTGTAAAGCTGATGGGACGTGAAGAACTCGTATGTCGCCCACTCGAACCTTTTCTCGAACGAAATGAATATCAATTTCAATGTGCTTGGTGCGCTAATGCTGTACGGGATTATCAGACAAATAGACTGCAGATACATTGTCACAATAAACGATGGTGGCCTGTCGAATTGGAGTGTGCAACTCAAGTAATAAATTTCGTAGCCAGGCTGCTTCAGCGACCGCGTTGGCCACACCCATGTACTCTGCTTCGGCACCGGAACGAGAGACGGTTGGTTGACGCTTTGAAGACCACGATAATAGATTGTCGCCCAAAAACACACAATAACCACTGGTGGAGCGTCTCGAGTCAGGACAGCCACCCCAGTCTGCGTCTGAATATGCAACTAAAGAGTTGGTGGTAGATTTAACCATCTGTATCCCATAATCAACTGTACCCTGGATGTATCTGATAATCCTTTTCATGAATGCAAAATGAGTGTCCCGGGGGTCATGCATGAATAGACAAACCTGTTGAACATCATAAGTAATATCGGGTCGAGTAAAGGTTAAGTACTGTAACGCACCAGCCAAACTACGGTATAATGTAGGATCCGAGAAGGGCGAACCGTCGGATGCACTAAGTTTGGACGAGAGATCAACCGGAGTTATGCAAGGCTTGCAATCAGTCATACCGGCACGCGAGATTATATCTTTAGCATATTGTTTTTTGTGAAAGAAAAATGCCATTTTTCTGGTGATCAACCTGAATGCCCAAAAAATGATGTAATCGCCCAAGATTAGTCATGGTAAACTCTCGTGAGAGTGTGTGAATAATCTCGCGTAAGAAGCCATCATTAGATGCGGTGAGAACAATGTCATCAACATAAAGTAACAGATATGCTATGTTTGCTGGGTCACGCCTATAAATAAACAGAGAGTGATCACACGCGCTTCCACGAAAACCGTGGGAAGTGATGTAATTTGCGAATCTGGTGTACCAGGGCCGCGGGGCTTGTTTAAGGCCGTATAAAGACTTCTTCAGACGACATACCAAGTGTGGGTATCGTCGATCAACAAAACCTGGAGGTTGATGCATAAACACGGTCTCTTTTAAATCCCCATGTAAAAAGGCATTCTTTACATCTAATTGATGAATGGGCCATGACCTGGAAACTGCAAGAGATAACACAGTGCGAATAGTAGCCGGTTTGACAATCGGGCTAAATGTTTCATCACAATCAATACCAACCGTCTGCGAGTTACCATTTACTACAAGGCGTGCCTTATAGCGTTCCAACGTCCCGTCTGCATGAAACTTGTGGCGAAGTAACCACATGCAGCGAATGACTGGGCGATCAGTAGGACGTGGAACGAGTTCCCATGTCTCGTTCTCCAATAAAGCGGAGAATTCCGCCTGCATGGCACGTGACCAATTTGGATCGGCAAGGGCTTTGGCATAGGTGGTTGGGACAGGTGAGATGGTGGTAGTGGTGAATGTGGCAGGCGGGTGGGCCGAGGGGTTGGTTCGGGATTTAGAACGGGTGGTCATAGGGTGTTGGTTGGTGTGGGGAATGGTGTGGGCCGTGGGGATGTTGGTTGGCGGAAGGTGGGTAGTAGGCTGAATAGGCCGAGAGGCCTCGGGGTGTGGTGTAGAGACAGAGGGCCGAGGGGTTGGTTGTTGGGTGTTGGTATGGGTCGCGGGTGTGTATGTTTGTTGTGCGTGGGTTGAAGGGTGAGTGTGGGTGGGCATGGGAGGTTTGGGCCGACGTGAGTAGGTGATGGGATATGATGGTATAGGTGAGGGCCGGTTAGAAGGAAATTGGTAGGGTAGGTGAAGTTGAGGTGGGTCATCAAGGAAGTTATAGGAGTTTGGTTGTTGTGGTATGGTGTACGGAAAGACATGTTCATCAAAAGTGACATGCCGGGAAATATGGACTTTACCGGTGGTAGGATCAAAGCACCGGTATCCTCGGAAATCTAGGGGATAGCCAACGAAAATGCAATGAATGGCCCGAGGGTGGAGTTTATGTGGAGATGTGGCTGAGGTGTTAGGGTAACAAGCCAACCCAAATACTCGAAGATGAGTATAGTCTGGGTAGCGTAGGTAGAGGGCAAAGGTGAGGGTGTAAAAGTTTAGTCTTTTGGTGGGTAGGATGTTATGGAGATAGGTTGCTGTGTGTAATGCCTCCACCCAAAAGGAGGGTGGAAGGTGAGCATGTATAAGAAGTGCTCGAATGACATTATTTAGTCGGCGAATCATGCGTTTAGCTCGACCATTTCGAGGGGAGGTTTGAGGACAGGAAAACCGAAATAGGAGGCCATGGTGAGAGGTGAAGCTTTTAAACGTGTGGTTATCAAACTCGCCTCCGAGGTCACATTGGAAGGTTTTTATTTTTCTGTGGAATTGGGTTTGTATTAATTGGTGAAATTTTGAAAAAGTGGTGAAAGTTTCAGATTTGTATTTAAGCGGGTAAACCCAGACAAAGTTGGAAAAATTATCAATCAAGACCATGTAATATTTATATCCGGATTTACTTATAGCATGTGATGTCCAAAGATCACAGTGTATGATATCAAAAGGGGAAAAAGTGAATGAATTAGAATCATAAAAAGGCAGTCTTTTACTATTAGCAAGTTGACAGGAACTGCAAAGAGTAGACAAATTGTCTTTATTACATTGAAAATGAAAATTACGACTTAAAATGTTTAAAACTTGAGCTCCCGGGTGACCAAGGCGATCATGCCATGGTAAAGTTGTAGATGTGATGAAGCAGGCTTGAGGTGGAAGTTGAGGTGATGTAAAAGGGTAAAGATCCCCGGTGTTGTTGTGACGTGAAAGAGTCTTCTTAGTGACGAGATCCTTCAAAGAAAAGCCAAAAGGGTCAAATTCCATAGAAACATTATTGTCACGGGTAAAACGTCTAACGGAAATTAGGTTTCTAATGACATGAGGGCTGTATAGGACATTGGGTAGTATGTAGGTACGGTTGGGTAGGGTGTGAAAGCCCGTGCCAGTTCCTTTAATTGGGACACAATGACCACTACCGACAAGAATTGACCTATTTAAAGGAGAAGAGTTAGGGATAACAATTTTACCTTGATCTCGTGAGACATGTGCTTCAGCCCCGGTATCCATGATATCTTGATGCCAAGAAGCATTCTGCTGGTTAACCTGCATATTAGCAAAAGCTGCACTCAAGTCAGTGGGGCTAAGAGCATCATAACCGTATTGAGGAGACCCGTATGAACTGTAGCCTGTAGGACCCGAGAAGCCCGTGAAGTGGGTCTGAGATGCCGAATTACTGGGCTGATTGGACTTGCCTGTTGGTCTCCAATTGGGCTGCGTAGGATATGGGCAGGGCGGTGGGCTCCACCAGGCCCAATTTGGGTATGTTGGGCTGTAAGGATGTGGTGGTCCAGAATAATATCCGCGGCCAGAAGGTCCGCGTCCGCGGCCTCTGGTTCTATTTCCGTGGCCCCTGCCCCGGCTGCTATGAGTCTAAGGCTGGTGGTTTTCAGGTGGTTGTTGGTCAGGAGGGTTTGATGGTGGTGGGGGTGGGGGTGGATTTGCGGGGGTGGTAGAGGTGGTGTTAGCGACGAGAACTGTGGAGGATGACCCTTTTTGTGCCTCAATCCGAATTTCCTCATCATGAAGCAGGCTAAGGGCCAGATCCCAGTCCGTGTCGCGGTTGTTGATAAAGGAGGCAGTGGTGTTGTATTCGGGTGGTAGGCCACGGACGAGTTGGAGAACCAATCTAGAGTCACTGACGGGATGATCGACGTCAGATAATTGGTTGGCCAGGGTTTTTAGTTGTTGGCAGTAGTCATCAAGGGATGAACAACCAGCCAAGGTGAGGTTACAAAAGCGAGTTTCCAGAGTAGCAGCACGAGCCTTTTTATTGCTAAGAAAAATCTTTTCTAGTTGTACCCAGGCATCACGAGCGGTTGTAGGTTTATCAAGAACCCGATCGAGATACTTATCTGCCACGGTGTTAATGATCCATTGAAGCATGAGTGCGTCAAGTTCCTTCCATTGCTCATATTCAGGAGCAAGAATGTCGGGCTGAGGGGATCCATCAATGTGTTCGGCAACTTTATAGGCAGTAACATGGAGATTAAACATTTTAACCCATGAGGAGTAGGTTACGGTTGTGCCATCCAAAGTCCGGATCTTGGACTGGATGTTGGATACGGAATATGCAGGGTGTAGGGCTGTTGGTTTAACGGAGAAGGAGGAAGAATCGGGAGGGGCTTGATCGGTTTTAGTCATGGTGACTGAAGGAAGGAGAGGTGGCGGGTGGTTTGCAGTAGCAACAACCGACCGAAGTCGGTGAAAAGATAAGGTAGGAAAGGGGCGAAAAAAGAAAAGAGGAGAGCTAGGGATATCAGAACCGTAGCTCTGATACCATAAAGGTTTGTGTAATTCTCTGTGTATTATTCAATAATCAAAGTCCCATTATATAGGGGAGAGTACAATACAAAACCCTAGAGATAATATGGTAACTATCTCTCCACTATACAAGGATATCAATCTAATAATTGTAGATAATACAATACTAAATATAATACATAATACATAATCCATGCACAATCATCGGCTAATAGTAATGTCCCCGAATACCCACACGCTATGTGTTGTGGAAAGTGTAAAGAGCCCTTCCATTATAGAAGAAATTGCCCAAAGAATATGGGTAAAACAGAATTTATGGTGAAAGGAACGGATGAAAAAGGATGGGACGATGTGTGGTATGCAAGCCTAACAAGAAAAGAACATGGATGTGGTTACAAAGACCAATTCGCGATTTTTAGTAAGTCATTTGGAGTAGAAGGCCAACCAAATGGTTATAGGAGGGAGTACTTTCGTGGAAAGGATCGGTGATAATTACAAGCGGAGGACAAGTACACAAGATCAAATCGGTATACTATGTTCCTACACTTCGTAAAAATGTGTTAAGTATAGAAAAGTTAAATCAAGAAGGTTTAGAAATTGAATTCGATGGAGATGTTTGCCATATCCATCGGCCGATCATACAAGAGAAGAGGAAGATGATAACATGCTGAATATGTGATGGTGAAGATCACTTCACATTCAAATGCCCCGAAAGAAAGAATATTGTGAAAAAAGATGGTAAAGGAGCGCAAGAGGCATTCACAAACAAACGGATCAGATTTGAAGGCATAAAAGAAGCACTCAAAGATGAAGATAAAGAAAGGGCTTATGTTTTCAAGCAATTCGAAGAATTCTCTATCAATAAGGATAATTATGAAGGCATTATGGAGAAAGGTCCTATCATGTACCCAACCAACGAATCACGCATACAAGATTGCTCGGTTTTCATGGATTTACTTCATGTTACCACAATGGTTGAAAAGTACAAGCGTAAATTTGAATTAGAGTTTGAAAAGATTGTTGAATGGTTTATGCAAGAATTCTTAAAAATAAAGAACAAAGCCCCTATGCCACCAAGAGATGGAACCGGATATCCAATATGCTTGTTGGATTTATACACTAAAGTGCAAGTGTTTGGTGGATATGATAAAGTTACAAGGGATGATAATTGGGCGATTATTGCAATGTCGATTGGTTATGGAACAGGGCTACCAAGTTTAGCAAAGAAAGAAGACATAGCATTGACTCTAAGGCTAGTGTATTCCGTTATTTGGAGATGATGGAATGGTACCATCTCAAATACAAAGGCCGCGAGTTGGTTGTTGAAGTTATTAATGAAGAAGGTAGCACTAGTGGTGGACACAAAGAAAACGATTGGAAGAACGAAGACATGCCGCCCAAGAAACGCAGCTGATCGTCCTCAAGTGATGAATAGAAGAATTGAAGGCTGGAAAATCAAGTTTAAGGGGGAGAATGTTAGGAGAAAATTAGTTAAACTTGATTTTATCTTATGTTATGTATATTATATACATATGTTAATTATTATATCCTAAGTTAGAAGGATAATTATAACCGGTTATGTAACACGCCGGTTAGTAAAATAGGATAGTCTAAGTTTGATTAAGTTCGAATGGTTGTGTCTGTTTGATTCATACCGGTTCGTAACATATAAATAGGGGCCGATATGTTCATTTGTATAATAAGAAAGTTTATGTTTGTTTTTCTAAATAACTAACTTTCAAACTACCCTCTCTCTTTTCCCTCCACTCAAACCGTCGCATACCAACATCAATAATCGAAGAGACCTGTGCAGAAATCAACATACCCGTATGTAGGCCTTAGAAAACATGTTAAAGAAAAGCGAGTCATCAAGCGTCCTTATCTAAAACAAAAGGTACAAATATATCACAGAATTGTAAAAGAATCATACAACTATACTATTCAACACCACACTCAAATCAGTAAAGAGAAAACGCAGTCTTTATGTATCATCAGAAACTTACCGCATGTTTCATATCACCATAGTTTGCGTAGTCCACAATCCCTCTCATTCCTATAACGAAATATAAGTGAGCCTAGTTATCGGGTTGGGTTGATCTTAATTTGTCAAACAGTTTTAAGTTTCTTAAATAATTATCAAATATGACTAAATATATAATTATATCTTTTTAATAAATATCTCTTTCTTAATAAAATGATTTTGAAGTCATTATGCATTAAAAATACATTATTCTAAACAATTCACAAACATTCCGTTACATTTGTCCTGTCTCCTTAGCTAATTTTATGTTGTTTTACCCTGTTAAGATATAACAAATAACCCCGACTTGATCCACTTATGAGTAAATGGATCAAAATCGCCACCTCTACTTTGTTTCTTCGCTTTTTAAAGCAGAGATATCCTTTACCAAGTAGACACCAACCATAGAGACATCTAACAAACATTTCTTGTATAGACCAACAGTGCATGAGTGTTGGTTAGCAGAAAGTATAACATGATTGATATAAAATCATTAATGTTTTTATATCAATAGAAGGCATAGTAAGTACAGCTCACCTTCGCGATCACAGAAGACTTGCGAGTAACAAACATCACCTGCTTGACGCATGTGATCCTAGCATAAACCAAACACAAAGTTATATCAATTTTTAAGACGATCTTGTACATCGTGTACTTAGCAATAAGAACGCAAATCAACAGGTTAACTAAAATTTGAAAACCAAACTGACCTTCAGATCTTGCCATGAAGCCGAAGGAGGTAATCCAGTGACATGAACTGCAAACCAAAGTGTTACGATTACCGTTAAACTGCTTGTACCATAGATTATTAGAGAACATGAACACAAGATTAAAGTGACATAAAAAAAATGAACAAACCACGATACTTAGTGCGCCTAGTTATTCCAGCACGACTACCTCCACTGCTGTAGCGATCTACAGAAGATGAAGCTCTTCCGCCATGTGCAAGTCTAACCTACAGATAAACATAAAACAAACCAGTGAAAAACAAGAAACAATTATGCAGGCTGATTCAGCTGAAGTACAAATCATTAATGGTAACATGATTGGTTCTAATGACTGACTCGTATGTGGTGACCATCAAACTTATAGCCGTCCCTTCCACGAATGGCATCTTCAGCATCACGAGCATCCTCAAACTAAATTAATCCAGAAACTTTATCCATTAGTGCATTCGTTAGAAGAAATATCCAACAAAAAATGCACATTTTACCTCTACAAAGGCGAAAGCAGGGGGCCTTGGTGGAATCTTCAAGTCAATTTCGACAATAGGCCCATACTGGAAGCATAATCAAAAGCGATATGAAGATATAACAGGTAACTTATAAAGTATAATTAGAATTTCTTAACAAAATATAGTGACAATATGCTACTTAACAAGTTGTAAGTATAAATATGGTTTCAAACTTTCAAAGCTAACATCACATTACAAAGAGACATAAGAGAAGACCTTGTAAAATATATCTTCCACTTCTTTTTCAAGCATATCACTCGGAAGATTACCGACAAAGAGAGTACGAGCTGATAGTCCCATGTATACTGGAAAAAAAAACATATATATATATATATATATATCAGTTTGATGCAATTAGATGATTAAGAGCTCAGTTTAAAATCATGTTAAAGTAAAAGAACTATGATACAACAAATTTAAATGCCGAAAAGCATCAAACAGGGAGAATAACTATTTTAATGTTTGAACTAGACATAATAATGACAGAGTAACTCTTTTAAATTACCACATAGTTTAAGCGTCCTATATCGCTATTTTTGTGCTAAAAAAACAGATACTTGTCAAGCTTTATGAGTTTGTTTCAGCGTCATAGGTGCCCAGGCGCAACGCAACACAACAATAATGCCTTCTGACTAACAGCATTCACATCAGGTTCTCTATATAATCATCTTTTTAAAACTATAGAAAAAAAAAATACAAGGTTTTCTTTCATTTGCACTCTCCATCATGGTAGTAAATGGTTGTGAGTGGAGGAGAGAGAAAGTTACTGTTCATCAGTAAATTTGGAGGTGACACTGTTCATTCTCATAATTTTTTAATATTTTTTAAAGTGGTTGTAAGTAGAGGAGAGGGAAAAGGTAATGATAAAAGTATAGAATAAGTATTATTAAATTGAAAAGGAGAGAGAAAGGTAATGATTTTTAGTGTAATTATAGAAATGGAGGTGGAGTTACCCGCCTGCTCGCCATCTTGAATCTTGATGTAATTTTTTGCGATTATGTGTTAATAAAACAGTATTTGAAACAACACTTATAAATTTCTTTGTTTTAATTAAAAAAAATATGAAACTGAGAAAAAACAATAATAATTGTTTGTGAGTAAGATAGAAATAGAGATGGAGAATCATATGTGAAAGGTTGTTAAAAATAAATGAAGTTTAGTTAAATTATTATGATAGAGATAAGAAACTACTGTGCATGCTCTAAATTCCACACAAATTCTAAAAAAAAGGTCAGAAACAACTAAAAGTGATCTGAAAATCTAAAAATAGCTTGGAACTAGCCTAAAACCTGTCTAAACTGAGCCGAGCCGGCTAGTAGAAAGTTACTTAACACAAGACCTCTAAAAACTTCATAATAATCAGGCACAAAAAAATAAAAGAATAACCATAAGTCACCAATAACATAAGCAAAGAAACCACAATAATATACCAAGTTATGTTCGGAAACATGCGACAAACATTACCTGTTAGATTAGTACCGTACATGCAAGTTCCAATAGTGAAGTAATGCATACAGGTATATACATAAATTAAAATATAGAGCAGTTGATACAAAGAGTTATTAGGTGGACGATGATCGATCATGTTGCATGTCGAAATTGGGAGTAATGCACACATGCATGGTTGTTGACTTCTGCTTCTGTTTTGCTTTATAATTAATTTAATTAAATTAAATGATTTGTCTTCTGGTTCTAGTTATGCTTTTATTATTGATGAACTAAATTCACCGGCTAATAACGGTCGTTACATCCATAAAATCACCTAATAAAAACCGTTACTGAAGAGGGACCGCATGCTATTTATTTTAGGGTGTGCATTGGTCAATTTTGTCGGAAAACCATAACCATAACCAAGATCTCGGTTAAAGGGGCGGACACAACCTTTAAGTAGGGGTAGCTTTCGCTACCCTTAACTTTTTCGGCATAGTGCAATTTTTTAAGTTTGTTTGTATTAAGTTACCCTTGAAATTATATTAACGTTACCCCTCAATTTTTTTTTTAAAACCGAAAACACCCTCAAAGCTTTATTATAAGCATTTAGCCAAACATCTCCCATAAGTCAATAATCCATTGACCTATTTCATTTGTTAATTATAAGATATAAGCTCATAAGGTTTAAGCCCAATTAGTTGGTTAAAGGATGAATGGGAAAAAACAAAAGAAGAGAAGTAGCAACCAGACACTGTCGGCAAGAAGCATAAGCCGACCCCACCTTGCAACTGTAGCCACCACCGGCCAACCACCCGCCACCGCCTCCTTGCTCGCGTCTCTGCCTACGCCCTCTGGTCTATCACCTCCTTACCCTGCAACAATGCGACCTTGCTGGGAATTCTCTGATAGACTACCCATTTTAGTTATCACCCTAATCAAATAAACGACATAAGAAGAGTGTATCTTGTTAAATAAGTTTTTCAACCACGAGCTCATCAATTTAAATTGACAAATTATCCTAATGGCCGGAGACGCTATAATGTAAAACAGTTTGATAAATATGATTTGTTAGCGTATAGCATTAAATAAGAAAAAGCATTTTGATTATCTTGGTACTTGTTTAATGAAAGCGTTCGTAATTAAGGTGCAAGAGATCTTTTTTTTGCAAATGAAGGCTTTTGTAATTGGACTGACCGGTTCCTTAAAAGATCAAGTTGGGTTACATAACAGTTTTCATAAAAAGACCGAACAAAAATGTGACAATCTCTTGAACTAAAAGCGATCTTATCATGGGAAAGTCACTTAAGCATAGTAAGAAAGAAAAGATTGCAAATCGGTATCGATTAATGAGTTCTATTCGTAATGCTGGATTCTTGATAGAAAATTCTCTACCAATTTCGTGGTCATGATGAATCCGAAAAATATCTTTCTAAAGGCCTTATCTTTCGGTTTTAAAGTTGATGAGTGAGAACAACCTGGATATTGGTAAGTACACATTAGAGAATGCAAAAAAAAAAAAATAATAAGTTGATAGCTCTATCAATACAGAAAGAGATTATCAATTGTTTCGCTTACGTTGTCTGAAAGTGTGATAAAGAATTTAAACGTTAACCCTGACGTTTTGGTCTAGATACGCTGCCACTGACCATAGCAGAACAGTTAAGAACGGTTTCAGTTAATTAGCTTTAAGGTTATGACAGGTCGGTTAACCGTTAATTTGGGCATAATTAAAAATAGTTCAAAACTTGGGCATTATTTGGGCTTCGAATTTATTTTTTTCTAATCCATATAATCCTTTGAATAAGGGTAAGGTCCATTTAGTTTGTGGTTCAAGACATGTTCCTCCCTATATCGGTTTTGCTCTTCACATGGTGAGTCAAGCTAGCTATAGTTGTAGACGAGTCGAATTCAAACTTGCAATTTAAGCTTCTTAAATGTGACATGTCACATCACCTTTAATGATCACACCTAGCATGCTATATCACCTTGTGATTATTGTCATGATGGGGAGGTAGTGGGTAAACATGACATGTCATATGATAGTATATGTGATTCGACGAGCCGACCCCCTAGGGGGCAGTGTAGACGGACCAGGCTGAGCCTGGTCAACCCGGGGATGAGCCCCACACCCATTAGCCTTACTCTCTTTTTGTATCCCTTCTATTGGAAGCTAAATTTGCATCCTATAATCCTCTTTTAAGAGTTTTCCTTTTTAAAAAACTACTTGGTATATTTTTGTTCGAAACATCACTAAACTAAACTTATTTTATGAAATAACGCATGAATCAATTATACAATTATCACTTACTTAATTGCAGCAATCCCCCTTCACAAAGTTCACAAGAAAAACATCTCACACACTTGTTTGCAATCAATAAAACTAATGATAACTTCAATAGCCATAACCGATAGATCAACAGAGAAGATGTTTCTATGTTTCAACCATTAATTGTCCAAGAACAAATATACCATTCAAATTGTCAATCTTTCGTATTTTAACTTCAGATTTAGATGACCAAACTCTTGGTCTTGCGTATCTACATGAAAGTTTAAATAATCAAACTCATATTAACCACTTTTATTTACCCTTTAAGACACGAAAACCTGAACCTGAATCAACTCCGTCGTAATTAAATGACACTAAATTGCCACGAAAGAAACCACGAGGAGGCAATGTCCGTGCTCTTGTCGTTGTTACACGCAAGAACACAGTGCCGCAATTAAGTGTACAGTTGCAGCTTCCGTTTTTACAGTTTCATCTAATTCTGAAGGTTAATAACATAGAAACACAAACTTCAAACACACACACACACTCCAAATTTACAAAGTTTATACAACAGCAAAACCTAAACCTTGAAGGGGCTCATTTTTCAATCTATATTCACCACCCAACTGGAAATGAAGTTTAACTGCATCAAAACATCTTACAGATTTTAAATGCTTCTTCTGAAGAGCTAATCGACTGTACCTCTAGTCCGGTTTTGTCTCAGGATGTTCCAATTCTCGGCGGCTGTTAAAACGAGCAATAAATGCTAAGTAGCGATTGTAAAATATTCATAATTGACTCTTACGTAGAGCGATATAGAGATTTGACTTGTCTAAAGATAACAATGTTCACACTCAGATAGGGGTGTTCACTGTCCGGTTCTGCTGGTTTTGACAAAACTCTGGGCCGAACCGCTAACCTAAGCTTGTGTAGCGGTTTTGAGCCCACGTTTTCCTTTTCACATTTGCTACTTTGTACTCAAAATGTTAAAATAATAATATACACACAACTACATATTCCAAAAATGAAAGATATTACATAAAAAAGGGTTTGGCTGGTTCCTAGTTCAAAACCGCCAACTCGCCAAAACCGATCTGTGAACCGCCAACTCACAAAAGCAGAATTTGTTATTTAAACATCAAACTAAGATGACTAGTTCTAGAACGCAAATCCAACACCTGTAATTTAATCACAGTGTTTCACTAACGCTCAAAATTTTAAGTAATATATTATATGAATTACTAATAAACTGAAATTAGTACCCAAATGGGAAAGTGTAAATGAGTTATGATTGTTCCAAAAAAATAAATAAATAAATAAATAAAAATAAAAATAAAAATCATTAATATTGTAACAGTCAACGTGTGATTAAAGTCAAAGTCAAGTACATAAAATAAGAGGAAGAAACAATCTAAAATTCAAAATTTGAAATTAAATAAGTTTGTTTTTTAAATGCTAGTGAACACTTCATGTCTACATCTAACCTACATGATGGCAATTGTTATTGTTATACATAATAAGAAAACAACTTGATCAATATCAATGTAATTAAGAAACCAATATTTAGTCACTGAAGCGGGACAATACGCCAAATCACAAAGTAAATTCAAACATGGGTCAGATTTACCTTTTTAAGCGGTAACTTAGACGTTCCTGGCTTTTTTGAGTAGTCAAGCGGCTTTAATATCTCAAAAGAACACACCAAGGATTTATCAACACTCAATAGAGCACCTGCATTGTCAAATTCTCCCCCGTAATTAGGAGCTGAAAATATCGTCACGAGTCTTCGTTTAGCAAAAAACTCATAACCGTCCTCTACCACCTGCAGTTAAAAACGATCATAATGCAGCTCACCTGAATCATGTGCAGTGTTTACTAGAAGCGGCAAAATACACAGGTCGGACGAGTTGGGTAACGTGTCAATAAAGGTAACTTTTGGCCACTGGATGAAACGGGTTTGCTCAGGTAATTCGGGTTATGGTTCGACCAAAAATACTTTTTTTTATTCCAAATTCTATAAACTTCTATAAAGAGTTGGTGTGTCAAGTACGATTACAATAATGTTATTTCCTAATTTAATAGTTTTAATAAAAACAAACTTTAATAGTCCTCGTTTAAGGGTGAAAGGTATGTATCATACGTTAATAATCAAACGAGGGGTGTGGTTAAGAGGCATAATCAAGTGAAGCCCAATCTTGAAATACTTAAGGGTTCTACTATTTGACTCTAAACTTATAACACAGACCCTTCAAACGCGGTTTCAAAGAAAGGGCTCTCCGTCACAAGATTCATTCAAAGTGTCACGGAATTTGATCGAAAGAAACAACTATTTTACCTGATGACCTCTGCAAATAAGGTCAAGATCATTCTTCTGCAAAAATTCAACAACTTTATCAGATCCAAATGTACACGAGACACCACGATCACTGTCAGACCACCCCTCAATGTCAGGGTCAGGATCAGACCACAATAAATCACAAAGAAGCCCGTTATCTGGGATCTCAGTGGGCCTCTCAATTTCTCTTATCTGTTTCAGATTCTCGAGTTCAGGGGAAAGACCACCATGCATGCAAAGGATCTTGTCATCGACTAACGCGGAAACCGGCAAACAATTAAAGCAATCTGTGAATATCTTCCAAAGACGGACGTTAAATCTTCTTTTACACTCGTCATAAAAACCATACACGCGGTTAATTTTCGCGTCTTCATGGTTTCCCCTTAAAAGGAACACTTTATCAGGATACCTTATCTTGTATGCAAGCAGCAAACATATGGTTTCCAAACTCTGCCTACCTCGATCCACATAATCACCGAGAAACAAGTAGTTTTCAGCGGGAGGATAACCGCCACTTTCAAAAAGCCTCAATAGGTCCTGATATTGTCCATGTATATCACCTATCATTAACATAAAACACAAATAAAACATAAAAAAAATTAGCCGATAATCAATCATTCCGTACGAACATAGCATTTGGTAACAACCCATAACAACAAAATTGAATAATCAAATTCAAAACCACATAATCTTACACTTCAACCCACAAATTGAACCATAAACTTTTTCTTTATAAATTACGATATGATATATTTTACAGCAGGATGACAGGCAAACAGACAAGTTGTACCGCAACCCCTAATGATCGGAACATTAACATGAAAAGGGCAAACACGGCGAATGAGGCTCCTACGTGTCGGACCAAATTGGGCAACATGCATTTCTACAAGAGGCTATTTCCACGACTCTAAACCGCGACATCCATGACAACAACCTTACCGTTGCAACAATATTGAACGCTTATCAACATGAAAATGAACAAACAAAAATCCCAATTGACCAACACCAATCAAGACACAAATTCATCAAGATTCATTATATAATATATTTATTCCCAATTAAAATAATAACCATATTATTAAGAATCATAATAATAAAAGAAAAACATAAAAAAGAAAGAAAGATACCACAGATCCTGATGGGGGCATGAAGCTGAAGAAGATTAGGCTGAGACATGAAAATATGTCTAGCGTTGACACAAAGCTGTCTGATCTCTGATTCAGACAACTGGACCTGTTTGCCACCTTTACCATCCAACAATCTGCGAATAATATCATCTAACACGGCCTTGTCCATCGTACCTTCCATAGCAATCATGCTCATTTTATTATTATTATTATTATTATTATTGGGAATTTATTATGTGGGTAAATTTAATTAATTAAAGATTTAATTAATATAGGGATGAAGAGGTTATTGTTGATTTAGAAGATGGATAAGATGATGATGATGATGGGTGGGGGGTTGAAAAGGTTATTGTTGATTTCTGGAATTAATTTGGTGTGGTGGGTATTTTGCAAAGAACATGGTTGTGGGTATTGGAATGTCGTTATCCTCGAGATGCGTGCTCTCTCCTTGCTTCTTCAACACTTGTTTATTCTTTCACATTGTTACATTAGATTAGATTATATTTTCAGGGTTGAAAATCTAATATGACATATCACTTTTACGTATGAAATAGACTTGTGTGTTTTTACAATTACATGTAGGAAAACTTTATTAGGTAGCACATAACCTAAAACAATTAACAATGTATCGTTGAGTTATTCTACAAAGGCTACAAAAAATGAGAAGGGTGAAAATGATACAAAAAGCACAATAGATCATAAAATATGGCACAATGGGCCACAAAATATAACACAGTGCCAAAAAATATAACATAATGCTGAAGAAAAAAGACACAATGAATTGAAAAAATGGCACAATGATGAAAATAAGAAAAAGACACAATAGTACATAAAATACACAATAATATAACGCATCTAAAAACTACAAGCTAAAACCCTAAAAAAACAAAGACCTAAAAAGTAACGTCGTAGAGTTCGATAAGACGATTCCAATGCCGCTTGAATGAGTTCAATCGGAGTCCGTTTGATACTCTTCCTATGACTTCCTATTTTTCTTTCACTGTGTATTTGATCCTAATCCTATATTGGGTTATTAACCCCTAACTTTAAACAATGTATAACTCTAATGTTAACATCCAACCTAAAACAATGTAAAACAATTAACAATGTATCTCTAATGTTAAAGCCTAACCTTAAACAATGTATAACTATAATGTTAACATCTAACCTAAAACAATGTATAACTCTAACATTAATACCTAACCTAAAACAACGTATAACTCTAATATTAATACCTAACCTAAAACAATGAACAACTCCAAAACTAACACATGTTGAAAATAGAATTCATATTCATTGGTTTTAGCATAATTAGTGACTTGCCTATACATGATTAATGAATTACCTAAACACCGTGTGTTTTTTTCTTGTATGAACAAAACCCCACAAAAATGGTCGTTTTTTATATAGTACTATGGTACTAGTTGAAAAGATAATAAAACGCTCGTTAATTTGGTGAAATTTTCCTAAAATTTTGGGATTTAAATATAAAATGAATTTTTAATCAATTAATTATGATTAAAAAAATTAAATTAATAAAATAGGAAAATAATTTATTTTCCAGAAACTAAAAATGTGAAAAATTTTCATGGGGTGTCAAGATACTACACCTAAATTTTCATGATTATCTGAGCAAAAATGAATTTTCTATAAATATTATAAGATAAGTGTGTGTATGATATATAATAAGAATTAAAAAAAAAAGATTAGACTCGTGGATATGAAGGCTCGAAACCGGGTCCTTTCCAAACATACGCACATACAAAATCACTCCACCACAATACACTTTTGTTGATAAGTTTGGATAAAAACTATATTTATATAATAATCAAACTTCATCTTCTTCTCCATGACGGACCATAAACTCTAGAATTTCAATACTTCTATTTTGAGTTTTACGGAACCCAAAACCATAGGGCTTTCAAAGAGGAATGTATAAAGATTAAAACGGCATAAAAGTTTCGGACTTACAAGTTGATATGATGCTTGAAAATAACGGTGAAAGAACCGAAAATAAAAGTGCCGATTGCTAAGCTTTTGGACGCGATTATGGTAATGTTTTTGTGGGATTGAAAAATGTAAAGGTGTAGGAAATGAATGGTATGCTCGGTTGATATAATAGTTTCTTAAAATGGACAAATGATTCGAATTTAATAAGCAATCGTTTCACGTAATAATTCGATATTAAACTCATTCAAAAACACGTTAAATGACGATTTTATGATAGGAATTTTTTGTATTTAAGTGGAGAAATGTATGGGTAACAATAAAAACGAGCATAACTGTCTAAAATTTCAATTTTTATACTGGCTAGAATCCGACCGGATCCGGCCACCTCCTGCTTAGGGCTGCAAACGAACTGAACTTTCAGCGAACAGTTTATGAACCATTCGGCGGGAAGTTCGTTTGTGTTCGTTCGTTTAATAAACGAACGAACACGAACAAAATATTTCATTCGTTTAGTTAAACGAACGAACATGAACAGAGGCCACGTTCATTCGTTTATGTTCGTGAACGTTCGGTAACGTGTTCGTTTATGTTTGATAGTTTAATAATGTTTTTTTTCTTTTATAATTTGTCCTAATATTATTTTAGTTTTATTTATTTAACCAAAATAAATAAATAAACATATATGTATGTGGATTCAATCTTATTAGAAAGTTAATATATGTTCATTTGTGTTTGTTTCTGTTCATGAACACTTGTTTGTGTTCATGTGCGTTCATGAACAAACGAACACGAACATGATTGTTTTCTTAACAAACGAACACGAACATAAAATCTTGTTCGGTAAGTATCAAGTGACTCATATGCTTCATGGTGTGTTTCCCCTTGGCTTACAACATGATCCTTTTGTGAGGATACATGAGGAGATTGGCTGGGTGGAGATATATCCATCTGTTGAGAGGAAGTATCAACAGTGGTTTGTTGTTGCTTTTGTGCTACAACATGGTTTCCCTCTGGTATCTCATCTTCCAGAGTTACCCTTTTTGGTTTCTTGGGGGGTTTTGTGGATGGAAGTTTCTTTTTGGAAGTGGCTGGTGTGGGTTTCACAGCACTGGATGTAGTACCATGATCACCAGGAGCAGTGGGCTCAGCAACAGAGGTTTGGACAACAGTTGTTGTCTTAACACCCTTTGCTTGTGTTTTTGTAACAACCGGCAAAATTAAGGTAATTCCGTACTAATTAATTAAACGCGATTAACGTAATTAACCGTAATTATGTGCTGAGTATTTAATTGAGGCCTTAGAAAGATAGGAATTCCCAAATAATGCATAGGAATGCATAAGTTTAATAGCAAAGCATGATAGGATCATGCGCAGGCAAAACTATCCGGTATGGACACTGGCGACTACCCGGTAAAACTTAAATAAGCGAAACGAACACCGGACACCCGGAATATAAAATAAATAATATTTTCACAAAATATTATGAGTTTTGGAAACCCAAAGCCATACGTAAAAGCTTATTGCACAAATCTCCCGGTAACGAATAAAGTGCGCGTACCGCACCCGATACGCGCGTAACACGTAAATTCACCCGACAAAAACCGAAATAAATTATCAGTAATTTAACTGGACATAATTTTATGAATATTAACGGTATTTTAATATTTGGGGTAAACGCGACGAAAATTCGAGAAATACCCGGGCGGTACCCGAAAGGAACTAACTTAACAAGTAATGGGGTATTATTTAGCAAAGTGGACCCCACCTAGACACCCCTTGGGGCCGGCCATGGCCCACCAAGGTGAAGGTTACTTGTGTTAACTAAAGATTAATCATTTGAAGGATAATAATCATGACCTTGCATGTAAAAGCATTGGGCAATAATATTCACCAAATCCCTTCCTTTCTCTCTCTAAATTTTCGGCCAACACCCCTAAATATTATTATTATCATCTCCAAATCTTACATAATCCTTTCAAATCCTCCATAATCTTACACTAAGATATCCACCCAATCCAAGCAAGATTTGATAATCTTTGAAAGATTTGAGAAGATCATATAATCACTTGAGAAGCATTGGAGAAAAATCACAAAAATTTCCTTCCTTTTTCTCCTTGTGGCCGTGGATTTCCACCACCCCACCAACACCCTTCATTCAATATTTACTACTTCAAATCACCTCTAGTTCATCATCATTCAAACCCCTTCTTGTGTGTTTAAGAGCTTGGAGCATAACCCACTTGGAAGAACACACTAAACCACATCCAAAATCCAAGATTTTGTCTTCCCTAGCCTTGAGCTAGTTGTAAGTCTTGCATTGTTTTATTAATTAAAATGTCATATTTTTGTGCTATGAATGCAAGTTGTACAATGTGGGTAATAAAAATGAGTTCTAAAGAAGTAATGGGTTTTTATTGAAAATGATGATGAAAGAATAATAATATGATGAAATCTTAGTTTATTATTAATAAAAGTGGTATTTTGAAGAAAGTGTAATAATAAGAACATACTTGTATGTTGAAAGATGAGAAAAGCTATATTTTGGAAAGTAACTTGAATATGATGAAAAGTGGTTTTAATCATCTTAGGATGATATAATAAGGACATAAAAGTATTAAAATGGGTTAGAAAGCCATAGATGGAAAAGTTAGTTCTTCAAAGTCCACTCACTTAGATGAGTGAAAGTTGGATGTTTTGGATAAAGATATGAAATAAACATGTTAATGATATCTAGAATGGATTAGAAGAGCATTAAAAGTAAAAAGAAGTAAAAACAACCAAACATGATGAAATTGGTTCTTCAAAGTCCACTAAAGTGGAACAAAAATATTAACCTTGAAAGATTTAGTGAAAAATGCTACAAGTGTAAGTTAAAGGATTAATATGACAACATTGGAAGCCAATGGACTAAAATAAATATTTTAGAAAACTATTGGACCAAAAACACAATGATGGAAATATTGGTGTCAAAAAGTGTAAGTAATGATTTACAAGGTTGATTTGGTAAATAATAATAGCCTACTTGGGCATTTTAAGTAAAAAGTATATTTTTATAAAATGGACGTTTTATAAAAATAAAAGGAGTTACGCGAATATTTTATAAAGTAAGATTGTATAAAATAAATACTTGGGAAGACTTGTACAAAAATAAGATACTTTTATATAAATGGGAATATAAAAGTATCGGAAACATTTTTGGTAACAAGTTGGACGAGTCGGACTAAAACGTACATGATGTATTTTTCCGAGGAATAAACGTTCGGAATCGGAAGTTGGAACAATACTTCCATAAGAACGCGCAACGGGAATAAATATGAAAAACGCTAACTAACGAACTTAGTTACACGAACCAACGTAAACGGACTTATTACGTCAAGATAAAAATATACATATATATTTTACGGAAATAAAATATAACAAGGGTGAAACGCGCGTAACACTTTCCTAAGTGTAGTAACAATATTCGTGGGAAAGGAGAAACATAACGTAACAAACTAAAAACGCTAAACGACACATGAACTTAACAAGTAGTATCCACGCGACGATATATGTACATATACTCGTTTCCGACGAAATTCTAGTATATCTATTTAAATGGGAAAAATAGATATACGAGAAGGAAAACCGAGACGAGTAGGTGAGATATATCTACGAACGCGTGAATACCGACAAAGATCCTAGTACATTTATTTAAATGGGAAAATAAATGTACGGTGTGGTAAGTCTAGTCGGGCGTTAAGATTATGTTACCAAACGACAAAGACTTAGCATATTTATTTAAATGGGAAAATAAATATGTGGCAAGTAAGTCGGGTCGGTTAATAAGAAAACACTTTATATTGAGCGAAAAGATCCTAAGTATAATTATTTGAATGGGAAAATAATTATACGTTGGGTGGAGTCGTGTCAAGTATAATGTTGTACAAGTCATAAAGAATATTTATAAGAATAATATATGACTTGTAAGGAAAGGGTAATCCATCGCCATTGAACCTAGGATACGAAAACTATTAAACGGGAATTGGGATAAAGACGTGGTCGGGAAGTTGGGTGTACAACTTGCCAAGGCACATACACCATAGGTGTAAGTGACTTATACGCCTAGAACCTTTGTAGGTACGGGATCACAAACTTTACTATTTTCTTTGAGCCGAGCACAGTTACAGGTGAGTCTCACGGCCCCATTTCTAAACTATTTAACGTTTTTACGGGGGAAAGATATGTTGGGATTGTATGACGGGTTGGATACTTGAGTAAAGATCGCCACTCGGGGTTGAGACCTCCCCACTATAATCATTTATTCGGGAATGAGAAACCAAAGGGATATTTGGATAGTACTATTGGTGCCTGACAAGGCCCACCCCTAATCGATAGCGTCGATTATGCATCGGCGTATGCCTGGGGTGCACTTATTCTGAAATAAAGTCGAAGGAATACCGAGTAACGACTTTGGGCGGGGGCATTATTAATTGTCTTGGTTTGGTTATAGGCTCAAGTAAATTGTAGGACTTTGCAACTCCTATGAATGTCATAACAAGGATATTCCCATTTTATAAAGGCTTATTAAATTAAAACCTGTGAACTCACCAATATTTATATATTGACGATTTTCAAAACATATCTTTCAGGTAATTGAATGAGGAAGGATAGCATGGCGAGCAGGGTCGGGGATGTCTCCAAATTGGGCGTTGGGAATGTCGTGACGGGGTCTTATCTCTTTATTCCATGGATTTAGGGATAAAGGGAGAAGCCTCTTTATCAATTTCGAAAACAACTTATAATTATGTATGAATAATTTGACATGATTATTAGCATTGAATAAATGCCCGTTTTCTAATTAATATTGTGCTTTGCATTAATCTTGGCTTAATACTTTTGAACCGTCGCGCCACGTGTTTCCGCCTTAGACGTGGTGTGACAGTTTTATAAACTTTAACTTTTGACACTTTTTCTTGAGTGTTTGGACCCAACATTCTTGTAAAAGTTTCTTGAGAGAGACTCTTCATTTGAAGAGATTCTCCCTTTTTGAAATCCTTTTCACGTAAAACCTTTTGTAGGATAACACTTAAAAGTCTTGGGTATAAGAGAAAAGCATTGTTTGACCCAGACTTGACTCCCTTAATATTTTTTACTAAATCAAGAAACAGTGCTTGGGATAGATTGTAGTCAGATTCTGACAACATTGCATATCCCAAGTATTGAACTTTCAATGGGATTTCATTGAAAGCAGTAGTTTTAGCAGAGAGACAGATAAGGAGTGCATGAAAGAAAATTTTCATGACTGTTGGAATTTTTTATTATTATTATTATTATTATTTTTTTTGTAAATTGTTGCTCCAGTCATTTGTGAATCATAACCCCTTTCTAAGAACTCTGTGTGAAGTTCAGCCTTAGGGAAGGAATCCATACCTGCCAAGTTGTTAAGAGAGAAGGTTGTGGATATGGTGTGAGGGGTTATGGTGACATGTGTTTCTCCAATTTTTGAAATTATGGTTGTGGGCTTTTTGTCTTGTAGCAAGGTCTCAGCATTCAACCAGAATTCTTGAAGAGTGTCGATGTAAATGGGTGAATCAACGGTTAGGATAGGAAAGTATTTGGATTGAAGGATGATGTCAATGATATTGTGAAATGGAGTGTTTTCATCTGTTTTAACCAGATATGGTAGGTAATTGTGAGGGGCTTTTGCTTGAAGATCCATTGTAATGGATTTCGAGTCGGATGAGTGAAGGAATTTGTATGAAGGTTTGAGATTGAAGAAGGCGGTTTCAGTATTTTGAATATAATGAGACAGTGTAACAACTGTTGTGGAAAACAAAGTTTTTATAGCCTCTGATGAAACCGCTGATGTGGCCAAAGCTCTGCTTTTGAGAGCAGACGTGGCAAACATCTGATGGAGCATACGTGGCAAACAGCTGTTGATGTTTTGCCAAAGAACTGATGGTTTTTTTTTATATTTATTTTTGTTTTTTTTGTATATATGTATATAGTGGAAAACAGTTGTTTTATCTGATCAGACGCTTGAAACAGATTTTTCAACCAAACAGTGGTTGTGTTTATCTGATCAGATGTTTGAAACAGATTTTTCAACCAACAGATGATAGAATGTATGAAACAATGGTTGTTTTATCTTTAACAGATTTTTCAACCAAAAGCTATTTTTAAGGAAGGATTTTGATTTTCTGAAAACATTTTAATGTTTTATTTAAGAAAATATTTTTTGTTGTTAATCCATGTTTAGTATACCAATCTAAGAGATCAGATTTTCAAAGGTAGATATCTCTAAAACTTTTGTCAACACATCTGCCAGCTGATCCTCTGTTGGAACATGGTGCAGAGAAATCAAACATTTTTCATAGCTATCTCTCACAAAGTGATGTCTGATGTCGATGTGCTTTGTGGTGGAGTGAGAGACTGGATTTTTGATGATATTTTCAGCAGCTTGGCTATCCAGCATGAGTGGAGTCCTTAGTGCAGTTATACCAAAATCCAGTAATTGATTTTGAAGCCACATGAGTTGGGCTGTACAGCTTGCAGCAGCAATGTATTCAGCCTCAGTTGTTGAAGTTGAAACAGCTGCTTGCTTTTTGCTTTGCCAAGAAACTAAGGCATTCCCTAGAAATTGGCACCCACCTGATGTGGACTTCCTTATGGTGTGGCAACTAGCAAAATCACTATCTGAATAACCTGAAAGCTCAATATTTCCATTAGTAGGATACCAGATACCAAGTGTGGGAGCACCTTTTAGGTATCTGAATATCCTCTTCACAGCAATAAGATTTGACTTTCTAGGTGATGCCTGGGATCTTGCACAGACACAAGTGGCAATCATAATGTCTGGCCTGGATGTAGTTAGGTACAATAAAGACCCAATCATGCATCTATAATGTGTATGATCAACCAGTTCATCTTTGTCATAAATAGTGAGTAGCTTGGTAGTGCTCATGGGTGTACTACATGGCTTACAATCATTCATCTCAAATCTTGTAAGTAGGTTTTTAATATACTTATTTTGGTGAATGAATGTACCATTTTGCAGCTGCTTAACTTGGAGACCAAGAAAGCACCGAAGTTCACCCATAGCACTCATTTCAAACTTTGCTATCATGAGTTCCCTAAACTCTTCACACATTTTGTTACATGTGGACCCAAAAATGATGTCATCCACATATATTTGAACAATCATTAAATCTTTCTCTCTCCATTTTAAAAATAAGGTTTTATCAATTTTACCTCTTATGAAGCTAATGGATAAGAGAAAGGTGGAAAGAGTTTCATACCAGGCCATTGGTGCTTGTTTCAAGCCATACAAAGCTTTGTTGAGCTTGTAGACATGATCAGGATGGAATGTGTCTTCAAAACCAGGTGGTTCGGAATTTTGCCATAAAGGAATGCACATTTGATATCCATCTGATACACCTTGATGTTGTGGTTGACAGCATAGGCTAGGAAGAGTCTGATAGCTTCTAGCCTAGCTACAGGAGCAAAGGTTTCATCATAGTCTATCCCCTCTTCTTATCTGAAGCCTTGAACCACAAGCCTGGCTTTGTTCTTGAAAACTATACCCCTTTCATCAGTTTTGTTCTTAAACACCACTTTGTGCCAATTGGACATACATCCTTTGGCAGTGGCACAAGTTCCCATACTTGTTGTCTTTTGAACTAAAGGAGCTCTTCCTGCATGGCCTCTACCCAACTGTTATCTTTCAGTGCCTCTTGGTACTTGACATGTTGTGTGAGGGATAGAAAGCCTGCAAAAAGACAAATATTTGAGGATTGGCTCCTTGTGAGCACTCCCTCTCTGATGTTGCCAATGATTTGGTCTGGTGGATGAGCTCTTAGGTAGATTAAATCTTCCTGATATGGTATGATGGCATTTTGAGGTGAGGGATAGAGGTTTGGTGACTCTGTTGTTCTAACATCTGTTTGCACTTTCTGTAGTGCCAACAGATGTTTAGAAGTGCAAACAGATGTTTGAAATGGAAGTGGGGGAATGGGTCCAAGTGGTGTAAAGTTGGACTGACTTTTGCCAACAGAGGTTGGACTTTTGTCAACAGATGATTGAACAGTGGTTGAACTGGATGAGGCAGTGGTTTGAGGGTAAGACTGGTCAACAGTGGTTAACACAGCCGTGGCAGAGTTTTGACAGGTGTTTTGAACATCTGCTTCATTTGATGCAGAAGTGACTTTGTAGTGAGAAGGAATCACAACATCAAATCTGTAATCCTGTTGTGGAGACTGTGGTATACGTGCACTGTTAGTTTTAGCAGTAATATCTTCAAATTTGAATTTTTCTAAATCAAACAGTTCAGCAGGATTTGCTGGGATTTTAAGGATGAAAGTTCATTGAACTTTACATTCAGAGTTTCTTATATTGTCCCAGTCCTTGTGTTAAACACTTTATAGGCCTTGGCAGTAGAAGAATATCCCAGAAAATACCCACAATCTACTTTGGCTGCAAATTTTGAAATGGAATCTTTAAGATTTAAAATGAAACATGGGCAGCCAAAGATTTTGAAAAATGATATCAGTGGTTTGATTTTGAACAGAATTTCATAAGCAGTCTTTTGATGTCTAGGGTTAATTAAAACTATGTTTTGAACACAGAAAGCAGTGTTTACAGCTTTTGCCCAGAAGGACAGTGGCAAACCAGAATCTACTAGCATGGTTCTTGCAGCCTCAATGAGAGTTCTGTTTTTCCTTTCAACCACCCCATTTTGTTTTGGTTTTCTTGGAATGCTATACTGCCTCACAATTCCTTTTAACACACAGAAATCATCCAACTCCTTATTTTTAAACTTTGTTCCATTGTCACTTCTAAAAACTTTTACTGGCAAGTCATATTGTTTTTCAACTTTGGTGACAAAGTCCTTCAAAATACAAGCAGTCTCATCCTTAGAGTGTAAAAAGTAAGTCCATGTAAACCTAGAAAAATCATCAACTATGACAAGATAACATCTCTTTCTCCTTAGACTCATGATTTTAACTGGGCCAAACAAGTCCATGTGCAACATTTGAAGACATTGACTTGTTTTGGACTCATCAATGGATTTGTAAGAGCTTTTACGTTATTTTCCTTTTAAACAGGAAACACAATGCTCATCACATTTGAATTCCTTTGATGGAAGGCCTCTCACAAGGCTTTGTTTAGAGAGTGAGTTGATAGTTTGAAGGTTGGTGTGACCCAGTCTCCTATGCCACAATTCTGTCTCTTTAGTTGAGGCAGTAGAAAACAGACAGACATTTGCCATAGGATTATCCTTCAACATATCAACTACATACACATTGCCACTCCTGTGAGCAACAAGTTGTGCTTTGCTCTCAGCTATGATGGTGTCAATCTTTTTAACCACTTCTGGCCCAATAATCTTACAAGTTTTCTTAGTGAAGAATGACCCATAGCCTTTGTCAATCATTTGTGAGACACTAAGAAGATTAAATTTAAGATTATCAATAAGATTGACATTTTCAAACTTGAGTTTCCCAGCCTGAACAGTCCCTGAACCCAACACCTTACCTTTAGAATCATTACCAAAGGATATATCACCCCCTCCATGAGCTAAGAAGTCCAGAAGTAGGGCTCTACATCCTGTCATGTGCCTGGAGCCTCCACTATCTACATACCATAGACTATCTAAGCAAGCAGAAGCTCCCTGCACATCAGTAATGGATTAGTTTTTATGAGTGTCCAAAGCCAAGTTGGCTTTGGATGAGTTCCCAAACTTTTCAGCCTCAAGTTTAGGAGAATGATCAGTGGTTTGAACCAGTCTTTAAACCAAGTTCAACAAATGTTGCTGACCATTTGCAGTGTTTGTATGTCAACACTTGGTGCAACAGATGTTTGACCATTTCCTGTCAGATGATAGTAACCATAAGGATTCCTGTTCACTCTTGGTTTTGAAGGCCTCTTGGGCTCTTCATAAACATGTGACAGACTATGACAAGGTGGTTGTCCATGTCCTCTTGGATACTTGTTTGAGGGTGGAGCATCTGTTACTTGGACATCCCTGGGAGCAGATGATTCAAGACTTTTGGTAACAGATGTTTGGGCTGGTGCAAAAGTCTGTTTGGGCTTTCCTTTTGGAGTACTAACCACTTGAATTGCTTGAGTTTTAGCTTTATACTCTTGTATTTTGACATAAAATTTTTTGAGATAAAGACACTCTTTGGTTTTGTGATTCTTTTTACCACATATTGAACATGTAGTTTTAGAATCACACACACTTGTTCCTTTGTTGATATCATATGCTTTTAGAAGAAAACAGTTTTTAGTAACATGGTTCTTCTTTTCACAGAAATCACAGAACAAGTGTACACCCTTTTCTTTCTTCTTCCCCTTTTCAACAGATGTTTGAGCATCTACTGGAAGATCTTTCAAGGGAATGACCTTTGCCTGTGGTGCTTTCTTACCACCAGGGGTTTCAAAATCAATTGGTTTGAAGTTTTTAAGAACATCACACTCATCTGACCAAGTAGATTCAAACTCATATTTTTCAAGTTCAGTAAATGATGAGGAACCCTCAGGTTTTTCAACAACAATTTTCTTACCATTAGGTTCAGTGATTTTAATTTCTTGACCCTCCAAATTAGTTGGAACAACCTCAATCAACTTTGGTTCCCTTTTGTCAGTGTTTTGAAAAGCTTGAGCAGTGGTTTCACAACCAATGCCAAATTTCACATGAGTTTTGGTTTGTTTGTTAAGGAACATCTCAAAACCTTTACATGATTCCACCCATTTTTCACACTTAACTTGGGTGGACTCAAGCTCCTTTTTACAACTCTGATATTTTGTTATCATAGTTTGGAGCTGGTCTTTTGTTATACTTGCTTCATGTTTTAAACTGCTGACCAAGCTCTGATACCAATTGTTAGGATCTGAGTTTGATTTGTTTTGATAGTTTATAAATGAAATACGAATGAAGATAAACAAATATGGAAAGTGCAGCGGAATAGTAAACTATAAATCAAAACAAACGGGATAATTGTTTTTGAATCAGACTTCTCATTAATCAACACAGATTGAATGATTACACACTCATCCTGATCACTCACAGATGTTTGTCTAAGTGAATGTTTTGAGTGATAAATAGAACAGTACATGCACTGTTCTATTTATAGACAAACTAAACCTTTGATGACCTATGGCTGACATCACCTAAGATAGCGACATCTAACAGATATATAACAACATAAAACAACTGATGAATACAAACACTGTTACATAGATAAACTCTGATGACTAAACAGCTGATGGGTAAAACTCTGATGGCTTGCATCCACTGTTGGAGCCTAAGTGTTGTTGGCTCCAACAGTCTTTAGCTCAGCAGTTGTTTCTTCAGCAATTCTTTGTAATCAACACTTGTACACCAACAGTTGTTAGGAGGAACATCATTTGTTGGCAGTCAACAATCTTTTTTTTGGGGGGGGGGGGGATCAACATGTAAACACTGATTTATTATGGATCATATATATAGTATGTTTTGGCTTTTCAGATCATCTGTTCTTCTCCAGGTCAGCAGACCCAACACAATTAAACAAATAAACACAAGTAAGGTTAAGTATAGGTTCTTAGTTATAGTCTAGGTCATTTACTAATAACCTAATTCCCTACAACCACGACCCTGGTACCAATATGTAACACCTCAACCGATGGCAAAAACATCGAGGTGTCACGTAGTGACGATTGTTCAAAAGCTCATGGAACTAAAGTGTAAATATTTTATTCAATGCTTCAAGTTACAATTACAGATATTTACAAGTACAAATACTATTCCACACGTGTCTTGATTATGTCTTTACTAAGTCCACATATCCTACATGAAATATCTCAATAATAAACCTGGAACAATGTACGAAAATAATTTTGTGTACATAAATAATGTTGGTGAGCATACTTGGTTTGTTTGCGTATAAAATAAGTTTAAAGAGTCAAGATTTATCAAGGAATTATGTAAACACGTAGTAAATAACATGATAAAGTCAAACGAATATGATTCACACAAAGCATTCTAACACGTTTCAAAATGATTTGAGCACCGTAACATGTGTTACGTCTATTTGAGCATTTGAGCTTCGATCATTAGAGCATTAGAGCATTTGTTCATTTGAGCACCTTAACTTTAGTTAAGTCTAGATAACGATTTCGAGCAAACAATGTAAGTAAACCACCTTTAAGTCTAGCATAAAGCACAAAGATAACCATACACGTATATGAATTGTAAGTGTATAAAAGATTATGTGTAAGTGAATGTGCAAGGTTGTATATATGTACATGCTTCACCCCAAAAGTGTAAAAATGAAAAAGGGGATAAGTATACTCACAGTTTGCAAAAGCGATCAAAATCCAACTTAAGTTGTTGTGAGTTAAAGAACTGGGAATTCCTAGGAATTCTACCTATAAAGTTTAAGAATACTAATAGGGGAAATGTCTAAAAAGTCTAAGATATCTAGGTTTCTAAGGCATTAGGGTTTGCTAAGTCGATTTGGGGAATTAGAGTTTTTATGATAAATGATATTAATATTAGGCTCGAATATCCAAAATAATATGTTTAAGGTCTATGAACATCATTAGGTAATTCGATTATTTCTAATGGAATATTTAATAAAAAAAAATATTCTAAATAATTTAGACAAAAGGATTTTGTTAATTATTTTAACTGAAATTTGTAAATTAATACAATAATTATAAATAATTGAACAAAATATTTATGAGTTATACAAATGATCCAAATAAACGAGGATTATGACTTTCAAACATAGAAACATTTATGTTTTATAAGAAAAATATTTATAAAACAAATTTTAAATATTATGATTAATTATGGCTAATTAAACATAAATAAGACTAAAAATACAGGTTATGATCCAAAAATAATATTTTTATTAAAAATGAATACTTTCCTATGAGAAATGATCACTATAAAGTTCCACAATTTTTCTTATTTTATTTGTATTTAAAACAGATTTATTGAATTTAAATCATGTTTAAATGATTAAAAATAGGGAAACCAATAAAAATTAATCATCTTTGGTCAAATAAACTGAAATCAAGTTTCTCATGTTTAATAATAATTCCACAAAAATTTTGGTATTAAAATTATTTAAAATGAATTTTTAATCAATTAAATACGGTTAAAACAATTTAAATCAATAAAAATATGAAAATGATATACTTTTCAGAAAATAAAAATCGAAAATTAGGTTTATGGTTTCAAGATACTACACCTTTATTTTTATGATTTTTGGAGCAAAAATGAATTTATAATAAATATTATAAGTTTTACGTGCATTTATATGTATACATGCCTTTGAACAAATAACAAATAAGAAAAAAAAAATGATAAAACCGGCCCCAAGGGGGACTCGAACCCGGGACCTAACCCACATAATGCATAGGTTTACCCACTCCGCCAAAGATGATTTTGTTGATTTCGTTGATTAATAATAATATTTGTACAAAACCCAAATGGTCATCTTCTTCCCCATATATCACTTAGAACCCTAACCCTATATCCAAACCTAATAAACCCGATAACATTATTAAACCCATAAGAAACAAAGGGCTTTTGATCAGAGACTAATGCACAACAAAATGGCAACATCTTAAATGACTTACAATGACGTTTAAGATCGAAAACGTGAAGGAAGTTCCAAAACAACGCCATTGATTTTTGTGGGACTAATCCCTTGACGGGATTCTGGATGGAATTATGGTGATGTTTTTATGGGTATGAAAAGTGTAAAGGTGTAGAAAATGAATGGTATGCTCAGTTGATATAATAGTTACTTAAAATGGACCAATGATTCAAATTTAATAAGCAACCGTTTCACATAATAATTCGATATTAACTCATTCAAAAACGCGTTAAATGACGCTTTATGATAGGAATTATTTGTATTAAAGTGGAGAAACGTATGGGTAACAATAAAAACGAGCATAACTTTCTGAAATTTCAATTTTTATACCGAATGGAATCCCACCGGATCCGGCGAACCTCCTGCCGATAACAAGAAAGGGAAAAGGAGTGAAGATGATGCTTTAAAACTTTTCCTTATCGGCATAAATAGTCCTCGTAGTTAGTTTAGGTTAAGTATATTTAGTTTTCGTTAGTTTTTCTCTAACGAAAACTAATCAAGTTAACTTTAACTAACCAAAAAGTTTTTAAAACTTAAAAACTTAATTTTTTATAACTTTTCTAGAAAAAGTTACACTGTTGGTCCTTGTGGTTTCAGTGAAATTTCAATGTCAGGTACCAAACTTTTTTTTTTATAACATCTTAAGGTATTAACGTTCTAATTTGTATCAATGTCGGGTATTAGCACTAAACCCAGTTAATGTTTAACGGAGGTAGCCCTCACGTGAGTTACACATGGGGGTATTATGGTCAATTCACCCCAAATTCTTGATCTTCATCAACCGATTCAATCAAAACCAACTGCTTCCCACTATAATTCAACAAAAAATCATGATCTTGTCCCTCTGTTTCTTTATCATGGAATTTAATCAAATCCTCTGTTTTTTTCACAAGAAATTCAAGATCATCTTTTTCGCCCGATCCAATTACATCAACAACTGAATTAGGGATGGCAACGGGTTGGGTATGGGTCGGGTTTGGCTAATACCATACCCATAACCAGTTATAAAATCTCATACCATACCCGTCCCATTACCCGTCGGGTTTTTGTCAGGTATTACCCGTCGGGTATGGAGCATACCCGCGAGTATCGGGTATACCAGTTGGTATTTGCATGCATATATATATATATATTTTTATTTTCTTTTATAGTCTTATGTTTTAAGAAATCTAGAGTATATGAAATTGTAATCAGTAACATATATATTATCATCACCATAATAATCTTTGAAACATTTAATATGTAAATATGTATTATAGTATGGATTTTGAAAACTATTTATATATTTCATAGCATATAAATATAAATAATAATGTTATTAGAATATATATTTTAGACGAAAAGTTTATTTTTCAAATAATGAATCTATTAGAATGAAACATTACTAAAAAAATAGTTAGGAAAAGATATATATATATATATATATATATATATATATATATATATATATAGGATTTGGATCATTTGAGAACCACCATTTAGGGAGAGAACCAAAGAACCAAGTGTGAACACAAAAACCCCTCCACCAAAAAATAAAAAAAATAATAAAAAAATTATATAACCTAAAAAAATAAAAAAATAAAAAAAAGTAAAAACACCAAAATGTTTTTTTTAGTGTTAATCTTTATGAAAAAAATAAAAAAACAAAAAAACAAAAAAATGGCCTTTTTTACGTCATAATTACGTCAGGTCTTATGCACATGTGCATTTTGCTGTTATATATATACATACATATACCGTATGCACATGTGCATTTCACTATTAGAGCACACTTTTGAATAAATTATCAATTGCCATAATGAAATGATCATTAAATGGACGTGATATGATATATAAGGTGGAAAAAAAATTATTCAATGATTTTTAAATAAACGCGAAGTGCATTTCACTATTATAGTTAGGGTTTTTTTTCATGGGTTTAGCTTTAGGGTTTAGTTTTTAGGTATGATGGGAATGGGGTTAGGTTTTTTGGGGTTGTTGGTGAATAAACTTAACAAAAACCTCTATATAAAACTATAAAATAAGATAATTGTACTACATGCACATGTGCATTTCACTATTATAGTTAAGTTTTTTAATGGGTTTAGCTTTAGGGTTTAGTTTTTGGGTATGGTGGAAGAGGGGCATCTTTTTTGGGGGGATGGGATGGAGCGTTTTGGTTTTTGGGGGTGTGGGGTTAGCTGCACATGTGCATTTCACAATGGGGGGGGGGGGGGGGGTGGGGCGGTGTGGGGGATGGGGGGTTTAAGTTTTTAGGGAGTGAGGTGGGTGGGTTTAGGTTTTTAGGGGGTGGAGGTGGGGTTTTTAGGGTTTTTTTTTGTTTGTGTTGACAATGGTTCTCTGGTTCTCTCCCTAAAGTTGGTTCTCGTATGATCCCTACCATATATATATATATATATATATATATATATATATATATATATATATAAAACTTAAAAGTATTCGGGTATATATTTCGGGTAGACGGGTATTTAGTTTTAGGCAATCGGGTCCAGTATCACCTAATACCATACCCGTCCCATACCCGCGAAATTTTTTTTTTCCAATACCAAACCCGTCCCATACCCGTCGAACTCGGGTTTTTTTGCCATCCCTAAACCGAATTAAAATCTTTCTCAAACTTTAACAATTCCCATGAAGAATTAGAATTATTATCACTATTAGTATTACTTTTATCATCAAATTCAACTCCTTTTCTTTTAAACTCAACCCCACAACAAGAACACTTCAAAACCATCTTACAAACTTCATATTTCTCCACAAATTCAATCTTTTTCTCAATCTTTTTACCCCAAACACAAAAAGATTAGTTTTTTCACCAACCTCAAATGAGCAATTATAACACATATCATGTACCTCTGCCAGCTTTTCATGTTTTAAACAAAATCTCAGTTCAGAAACTTCTTTACCGTGATGGGTGTAGAGAAGATTTTTTTAAGAATTTTTGTTTTGTGGGTCAAGGATATGATCAAGACGTGTGCAGAATACATAGGGGAGTTGAATGCTAGAGAATTGGGCGAAGTTGTTGATGAAATAAGAGAAGGTTGAGTTGAGAAGGAGGAGTATTATGGGGGTCCATTCAAGGAGAGTGTAGACTGATGGTTTTGATTTGATTTGAGGTTTTGATGAAGGTGTTATGCAGACGATGATGAAGGTGTTAGTTCATGAGGTTTTATTATGGGGTTTTAAAACTTTGGGGTGAGTTGACCATAATACCCTCACGTGAAGGTTACCTTCGTTAAATATTAACTGGGTTTATATACAACTTTGTCACTGCTTACCTATTGATTGTTTTATTCGATGTCACCCAAGATAATCGATTGTATATCCATGATAAAGATTGAACATGTATGTCATTTTTTCACATATGCTCACTTTACACATCGGAATTGTCTATCATCATCATGACATATCATTTGAGGTTATTTTCTTTCCAGGTTCACTTCACAGCTTTAAAGTGTCTTGAGGAAGTGACAAAGTTATACAAAGACTGCACTCGAGCAAGATGTGCACACATAAAATTAAAAGTAGGTTTTATGAGTTTATCGAGTGTTGATCCTTTATAATTTTTTTTCATGAAATACCAGACTATTCCTTTTATATTACACATATTTTCTCGCTTCATATTAGACTTTTCTATCCCGAGAACTCTAGTCTAAAGAAAATAGGTATATTAGTTTTTTAATTAAAGCCCAAGAAAAGAGCCCAAATCAAAGTCAGTGAAGTCTGAACTCCCCCAACCGCTCTGGAAATCAGTGACGACGACAGTGTGGTCCAACAAACAGTTTACAGTCAGTCATCTTCCCATTGTTAACTCCGCCCCCTTCCAGCGGACCTCTCGAAGCTCCCTCATTTCTTCATCTTAATATTAATATCTCCTAAACTTCTTCTCCATATCCTAATAACCTAACCATCTCTCTCTCTCTCTCAACATGCATTCTACACTCTCCCTCTCTCTTCCTTCTTCTTCTCCGATCACCACCAGATCCTCAACCTCCTTGTCCAACAACCTCTTTGTTAGAACCAACTATGGTCCTAGTCAGCTCAGGTTCTGTGGCCTCAGACCACAAGCCTTCACTATATGCAAATCCTCTTCCAATCCACCTTCCTTGTTCAAGCAGTTGCGTCATAATACCACCATCTCCGCTTCGTTAAACGGTAACGGAACTCCGTCTACATCTTTTGATTATGATCTCGTTATTATTGGCGCTGGTGTTGGTGGCCACGGTGCCGCTCTTCATGCCGTTGAAAAGGTTAATTCATTATTATTATTATTATTATTATTATTATTATTATTATTTTGTAAGTTAGAAGTTGTTGTTTTTTTAGTAATTTAATTGCGTTTTGGTTTAATTGGATATGAATGTGATATACACAGGGTCTGAAAACTGCAATCATTGAAGGTGATGTGGTCGGTGGAACTTGCGTTAATCGCGGTTGTGTTCCGTCGAAAGCGCTTCTTGCGGTTAGTGGTCGTATGCGGGAGCTTCAGAATGAACACCATATGAAATCTTTTGGTTTACAGGTATATCTGTAATGTGTTGCAGACATGTTTTTATTAGTTCATAGCATGCATACGGATTCTCCTTCATGTATGTCTGTCTTTATTTGACATTTCGTAGACTTATGTTTACTTTGTGTGACTTGCAGTATTTTGAGTAGGAGTTGTTCATGTACTTCATACTAATTATTTAATTTTAATTGTTTATTAGAAAAATGCAAGACCTTTTATAGTCTAGTTGCAACCAGTGCTTCAATCATTATTGTTTAGATGAAGAGGTGTCTAAGTACTTAGATGTGTGCACTCAACATCTCTTAGTAAAATAACTAATAGGAGATAATTTAAGCAGTCAATAGCGGTTATCGGACTTTTCCAAAATAGTGGTCCATGATTGCGGAACCGCTATTATCGGCGCTATTGGCTGCTATTTGAGGTGCTATTGTGTTTTAAGTGTTAATTGTTAGTGTTTCCAGTCTTAATCAGTTGTTACAATGCTACTTAATTTTTAAAGCTTAACACTGTTGTTACTTGTGTATACTTGTGTTAAAACTTATATATGTTTTACGTTATGTATATATTCTGCTTGATATTAAAAATTACTGATATCTCACGGATAACCCACCGCGATAACCTATATCTCAAATTTGATTTTGGACCACTTTAACTGCATAGGAGATAATCATGAATCATTTGTATGTGGGCTGTAAACTCAATTATACAATTTAAGATGCTTGCCTATAGGTCATGGTATATTTTTTTATGCTATAGTCAACAGTCAGAAAGTATGCCAGATAAACATTTATGTTACTTATAGACAGATTGAATTCTATGTTAAGGCATACACACGGTTCACTGAGGTAGAGTATTTTTGAAGAATTAAGCACTATCTAACAATCTAAGAATTGTTTAAGAGTTAGTCCTCAGACCTGGGTACTTGAGTCGTTTTTTTTTTTTTTTTTTCTGATTTATTATAATTTGTATTGGCAGGTTGCGGCTGCTGGGTATGACAGACAAGGTGTAGCTGATCACGCGGAAAATCTTGCCACCAAAATTCGAAATAATTTAACCAATTCATTGAAATCTCTTGGTGTGGACATACTGACTGGTGTCGGATCTGTTGTGGTATGTCCTGTATAACTGGCCGTTTGGGTCATTTATACTATTTACCTTATTCTTGTTAACTTGCATTGGATCATACAAATTCCTTGTGCTTAGTTATTATGAATATGTTTACAGGGTCCCCAAAAGGTGAAATATGGTAAGGTTGGGGGCAGTGAGACAGTTATTACTGCTAAAGACATAATTATAGCTACTGGATCCGTGCCATTTGTCCCTAAGGGAGTTGAAGTTGATGGTAAGTACTGATTTCTCTGTCTATTTTTCTCATCAAAGCCTTCTAGTTGTAATCCGGGCTAATATAAGTTTCAGCTAAAAAAACTATACGAATAGTTTTGAAATAAAATTAGAGTATTGAATGAACTTTCTGATTTCAAAGTCTTGTTCATCTATACTTTGTCAATTTTTGATACTTGGTAGTTGGTATTGATAAATTTCTTGGGAAAAAAGATGACAGAATCACAAAATCTTGACCTGTATATGCTGCATTAGAATATTAGATCGACTCTGATAGTTGCTAGCAAATAAACAGAAAGAAGAAAGGAACAACTTGAACTATAAGGCTGTATTAAGCTTTTAATATTGCAATATGAGATAAACTCAGAAGGAGATAAGAAAATTGAATTAAGAACTGAAATCAGAACTCATGCCATATTCTTTGCCCAAGCTAAAAGCCAAACTTCTTAGTCATTTCCTAACTAAGTTTCCCTGCTGCCCAATGGAGGGATATATATTCTTCCCCCTCATTTTATCTCCTCATGTCTAACACTTATCCTTGCCATACATGTGTCCCCCTTTTGTATCTCTTCCTTGAGTAGACCTTCCACAGATTGGCTCCTTGGGCTGTTGGTCCCCATAAAATATCAGTGGTACTTTTCCTCAGTATCAGAAACAACTATATTGTATGAAATATCCAAAAGATAATAATCATTGGTCAATGATCATGGAAATTGGAAGCGTTTGACCTATGTCTTTCTTTTTGTATTTCATTACGCAACTACTAACTTGATTCCCTTATAAACGTTATTCCTTGAACCAGTTTAGGCATTAAAAAGATATTATTTGAACAAGTGACTGTAAGACGGGAAATGCAAATGAGTAGTTTATTAACTAGCTTCATAGAGAGGCTACTTTCACTGATGTTTCTATTTTTATTTATTTTTTATCGTAAGAAGTGACTTACAAGTACAAACAATTGCTGCTAGGTTACTTAACATAATTCTGTTGGTTGTTTAGGCACTTAGCTTCCTATTACTGTTTTAACACCTTCATACTTGTAGGTAAGACCGTCATAACCAGTGATCATGCACTAAAACTAGAGACGGTACCAGACTGGATAGTTATTGTTGGAAGTGGTTACATTGGTCTTGAATTCAGTGATGTTTATACAGCGCTTGGAAGTGAGGTGGGAAGTGCTAATCCTTTATTAGAATAGTCGATGTGAACTGATATTTGAATTACTTGCAAGCCTTCTTACGTTTTTTTTTTCTTTTCTATTTTACTTCATACTATGTATGCCATTTATTACTAGTGTACTACCTCATAATCAGTTAATCTTAAGACTAAACGGAGTGGGCGGGGGCTTGGGCGGGGAGCACTTTTTGGGTGGGAACACCGCCGCCGCTATGGCGTGGAGAGGGGCGGGGGGGGGGGGGGGGTTGGGGACACTTGGCATGCAATGATTGGCTGATTTTTTTTTTTACTTTAACACAATATAATATTATTCTCTCCCCCCCCCCTTTCCACTCCCCACAATTTTTCACCCCCATCTAGGTCCCACAAGTGCCACATGGCGCATCATGCCCCTCCTTCCCGCCCCTCCACTCCTGATAGTCTAAGAGAGAGGGCACTGGTTCCGTTGTTGTCACATGGCTGCATTCTTATGTGGAAAAACATGGATATGTTTTGGTGTTGTTGCATTATTTATTTTCTGTTAATATGTTGAGTATTTGTTTTTTTTTTCCTTTAACATAGATGATATGCAGCATGGTGAAATCATATGACGAAGTTTCTAATTTTTCACAGGTGACATTTGTAGAAGCTTTAGATCAGTTGATGCCTGGATTTGATCCTGAAATTGGAAAATTGGCTCAAAGGGTTCTCATAAATCCTCGAAAGATCGACTATCATACTGGTGTATTTGCATCCAAGGTTCCTAAACATGATACTGTTTCTGTTAATTTTGTATGTGTGGGTGGAAGGGGGCTCAGGGTCAGGGAAACATCAATTCATCAATGTTCATGTTAGTTAACTTCTCCTTTTCGACAGATCACTCCAGCAAAGGATGGGAAACCTGTAACAATTGAGCTTATTGATGCGAAGACAAAGGAACTAAAAGATACATTGGAGGTGGGTTTGACAATCCTCAAGTCAAAGTAATTACATCACATATATTTATACATTTAACCTTTGTGTTTGCCTTTCGTTACAGGTAGATGCTGCTCTCATTGCGACTGGAAGGGCCCCATTTACACAAGGGCTTGGTTTGGAGAATGTAAGTGAACCTTTTTCAGTACTACATCTAAACTTCTTTGTGTAAGACCATGATGAATGAACACCGACTTATTTTTCTTTTGACCTTACAGATCAATGTAGAAACACAACGTGGTTTTATTCCTGTTGATGAACGCATGCGAGTTATTGATTCAAAGGGTGAATTGGTACTTAACATTATCTATCTCAGCGTGCTCATACATTATGCTCAATATTTTATGTTTCCTTGACTTACATTTTGGTTATCAGGTCCCTCACTTGTATTGCATTGGTGATGCCAATGGAAAAATGATGCTTGCCCATGCAGCAAGTGCCCAGGGCATTTCAGGTGACCATTTAGTTTACTTTTCATCATCCCATTGCACCACTTTATTTCCACCTGTCTGATGCTGACCTGGCATTCTGGTTTTGTAAAATAGTTGTCGAGCAAGTTTCTGGGAAAGACCATGTTCTAAATCATCTGAGCATCCCGGCTGCATGTTTTACTCATCCTGAAATCAGCATGGTTGGGTTAACTGAGGTATGTTACATGTTAACCATATATATTCATGAGTCATGACAACCTATTAGGCTAACTGAGATATCTTTTTCCTCTAGTTATATTTGTTTGGCTCATTTCAAGAAACGAAGATGATAGCACGGGAAACATATTATTCAATCTAAGAGTTTTAAAAATGTCACATAGTTTATTCTGTAATCAAGAGAAAGCTTTTCTGAGCAGTTTTAGTTATACATTTGCAGCCCCAAGCAAGAGAAAAAGCTGAGAAAGAAGGATTTGAAATCGGTATTGCTAAGACTAGCTTTAAGGCTAACACTAAAGCTCTTGCTGAAAATGAAGGAGAGGGGATTGCTAAGGTATTTAGTTGCAAATATGTTTATAAACTTTTTTATGTTTTTATTGTTCTATGGTAAGGTTACTTACTCCTAGGTGGCAAGCACCTTTTCTCAAAAACGGTTACAAATTTGCTCAAGCTGTTTTGCTTTTTGCCTGCAGTTGATATATAGACCAGATAATGGAGAGATCCTTGGTGTTCATATATTTGGCATGCATGCTGCAGACCTCATCCACGAAGCGTCAAATGCTATTGCTTTAGGAACACGTATACAGGTTTGAATTTATCTATATTTGGAGTTGCATTTCAAAAATACCAGGATTGTCTCATATAGAGATGCCGGTTTCTACCCTTTTCCTAAAAAAACGGTGATCAATTCTGGTTGTAATGTAATCATGTTGAGCATGTGATTTAAAAAAAGAGAGGACAAGGAGTGTTGGTGGGTCAATCAGTATGATAAGTATGCCCATTTGGACCTGTTACCCCACTCAGTTGTATTCTACCTCCAACAGGTCAAATTTAAAAAAAATAAAAAAACCTGACTGATTGGTCAACCTGTAAAAAGCTTGTAACCTCCTGGATAGCTTTATGCTTGAAAAAGTCCAAATTATAGCATCTGTATTCATTCATATTGAATGTGTATTTTTTTTTTAATAAAAGGATGACTAGTGTTGTTGGGTCACCTCGTAAAATAAAATTACCCATATTGACCTGTTACCCAATCTTGCCATTTGCCAACTCTAATCTATTCATACCAAATTACCAATACATGAGGATATTATGAAATCGTCTTTCATAACAACCAGAATTGTAAGTTGTCAATATCTCAACTAATTAGCTGCGAGTATAAGCTAATAAGCCATCATATGTCGTACAATAAAACCTTCTCATCATGCAACTTCAGTTTGGTGGTGATACATATTACTTTTATTTTCTTTTTATAGATTTTTTTCATGATTTTTAAATACTAAAATTGGTCATATTCTAATCATTTAGGACATCAAGTATGCTGTTCATGCCCATCCAACTCTGTCTGAAGTGATCGATGAACTATTCAAATCAGCCAAGGTAACCTTGTTGACCGGATAATGTATTTTTGGGTGCAAGAAATGTTTTAGTGAAACTAGAGACATAATTTTCTCGCCACAAACCTTTAATAAAATCCAACTTTTTGACATAGTAATTGAGATACTTGCTACTAGAGGTTGCAATTTAGACCCATTTATTAAAAAACAGGTCAATCCAAGCTGCGATTTTTTTTTTTAAAAACAGGTCAAACGATTAAAATGGGTTAAACAAGTCAAACATGCTTGTAAACCTGTTTTCAAACGTATACCATGACCTAAAATTCTTATTTAAATAAATTTATTTGGTTACATCAGTAGTATAGCGTTATAGAGTCGGATTTAATTTGTTGTTTATAAAGTAGGCAAAAAGTAGAGACGAGCCAACCCATCCTGATCTGTTTGGATATGCACATAACTCATAAGTGCTTGTTTTGACCCGTTGCCCAAACTAAAACCGCCTGATCTGCCCCGTTTGCCACCTCTACCTATGGTATTAACACACAATGCACATCATTGTGCAGGTTAAACATAATGTTTCCAGTGCGGTTGCTGAACCAGTAGCAGTCTAAGCCCGTTGATACTGTAGATCATTCCCTATGCGGAAAACATAAAGAGGCAATTATTCTGGAGCACAGACTCAGTTACCTGTGAAGTGATTGAAATTCTAAATTCTTGTTGTCTGAAATTGCTAAATTGTGTTATATAGAGAACATGGAATTTTGAAGAGAGGATAAACCAAATAAACTGATTTGATCAAAGCTAGGGATAAAGTCGTCATTGTACATTTATCTCACTTTTTCTTCTTTTCTAATTTTATTACTCCGTGTGTAAATTAGGGTCGTGCATGAGTTGGTTTTGGGTTCCAACCGAACCAAAACCGAAAATTTTGAAAAATTTTGATTTTGCTATTTTCGAAATGATAAGTATATGTAAACCCTAGAACGGAAATTGTCACGCTAATACAAAACTGGCACCATCATCCCCACTGCATTTCACCCACACTACCAATGTTATCACCGCCACCATGACCACATACCCATTTTCAATAAGTTCTTTTTATTTCATCAACATAACAATGTCCATATCCAAACCTTATGTCCCAATTGTTGAGTTATTATATTGTTGCATTATGTCCATTGTTTAAGGTATACACTAGTCAATACTAGGCACAAGTTAATTCTAATCTCTCAAGTCCTTGTCCGAGTGCCGAAGTAATATCCGTCTCAGTTATTTAGTTGTTTATTATTTACAAGAGTTATAAATATATCCATTTTCAAAAAAGTTATAAATGTATCTAAAGTTTTATGTCTTATGGTCCCAATTCTAACAAAGTGCACATCACTAGTACAATGCGTCCATAAGTTACAATCCGTTCTAATCTTAGGGGAGGGGTGCTCAATGTATTTTCTTTTCATTTAACTGATTTTAATCAATTCTGTTTTGTCACATCACTTCACTAATTTACTTCACTGAAACACTTTTTTGGAAGCAACATTCTACTGATTCTTTTATTTATTTTCATTTAAATACCCAAACTTTTTTTTTTTAAAAATTTCACACGGTTTCAACTTTTAAACCGGTTATTAACATTTAATTCATACTATTACTACAATTAAAAAAAAAAACACCCCAAAAAATGAATCCGTGGACCGATGAAGAAGAGATTGCATTAGTGGTGTGCCACAAGGACGCAACAAACGACCCGGAAATTCAACAACTCCCGAGGGACGAAGGGTCGGCCTATCCCCCGGAGGGGTTTGGGCCCGCGTGTTGACCGACTTCCACCAACACGTTGGCACCAACAAGACCCTCCAAGACATCCAGTTGAAGTGGGCCGATCTGAATATCAAGTGTAAGAGGTGGACCACCCTCTACGAGCAAACGATGAGGGATGATCCGGACCTCGATCATGAGTTGGCTATCGACTTCTGTCACTATGAGTACGAGGCTCGATACGACAACAATTTCGACCATGTCGAGGCATGGCAATTGTTGCGCCAACATTAAGTTTATTTTTCTTTGTTTTATGTATTTTTATTTTATGTTTAATATTATTATATTTTTAATGAAATGTTTTTATTTATGTTTTTTATTTAATTAGATTTTAAAATAAACGGTTAATGTTTGGGAAAAAAATATAAAACAAACGGTAAAAAATAAAACAATACTACAAAACAAACGGTTCAAACACAAAAAAATAAAGTCAAAAATAAAATAAAAACAGTTACCAGCAAGGTAAACAGAACCAGCAAAATGGTTCACGGGACCACTACCAGCATGGATGGCGGCGTAGTGGGTACCCGTGAACAATTCGGGTGGCGCCCCGTCCCCCCTTATGTCCAAGTTTTATGTCATAATGTCTATTTCCAAATATCAAGTTCAAGGTGTCCAAATAATGTCCGATCTACTCGTAGTTTGGTGTCGGTTCATTATAAGCTCGTCAAGTCCCACACAATATGTATATAATATTAATGTGTATATTTAATAAGTGTAGGTCCGGTTATACCTCATGCTGGGCCTCGGTTCATGTCGGCCAAACTGACTCGGTTGACTTCTGTTGACCAAAGCTTGACCCAAACTCTGCACCAACAACTAGTCGCCATCAATCATCACCCTAGACCACCCACCATCGCTTCTGTCATAGTTCTAACCTCAACAACCATCGAACCATCGCTACCCATTACCTCATCAGTTCCCACTACCATTGTCTCTGAGAACCAACATCTCGGTCCTTGTATCCTTAGTTTCTGTCCTCTATGTGCAACTAAAATCCGACTCCAATCATCATCTACACCACTTATCGTCACCCGAAGTTACCACCACCACCATCGGACCACTGTCACCACCGCAACCCAACATTATTGTTGCTACAACAAGGAAAATGACCAGGATTAGGTTAGGAGATGTTTAAGGTTATGGGTGTATCGAGTTTAGAGGGTCCTTGAGCTGCTGGATTGACCTGCACAATGAAGCAAACACCGTTAGTTTTAACGCAGGAGGGGGCTCCTGCGTTTGGACTCCGGCGTGAGAATAAGTATGTATTCGTTTAGAGTTGGGTAAATATGAAGAAGAGAGTGTAAGGATGAAAGGAATAGGTGTGAGTGAATGTGTGGAATGACAACCTAAGAGTCTCCTTATATAGGTGGTGGATTTCTGCCCAGGAGCTCCCATAAGGTAGCCTTCCTACTATACCTGGTAATGGTTGACTCTCCTTCTTAGTCCCTGTAGAGAAGCTTTGCCCATTTGGTATATTGTCAGCTTTTGCTACTTTCTAGGTCAGGCTTGGAGCTGTGTGTTTTTTTTTTTTGACCATAGCAAGAGCCAAAATATCTTTTCATCTTTCTAATGAAGTTACTATTCACTTTTCAGTGCAGCGTTACCGTATGGAAGCTTAGGGTGCCCTATGCTGCCTTACGTAGACTTTTTAGCTCCATTAAGTCAGGCATCTTTAACACTTTACATTGTTTTATTTTTTAACAAGGGACTAAACGTGGGGATTTTAGGACCCACGTCATCAGCCCCCCAATCATAAGCATTTGTAAGGAAGTTAGAAGTGCTTGTGACTTATAATGCATCTTACTCCTAGGTAGCGGCGTTAGCTTATCTAGCTTTGGTACCGAGGAGCTATTAATCCGAGGCTTCCCTAAGGAAGCGTGACTTTTCTAGTGTCCCTTGGCCAATTTTTATGCAAAAATGTGGTCTAGTGTTGCTAAACATGACCTTTCTTGCAGTAATGTAGAAGCCATCATTGCTTCTTGGAAGCAGCATCATGTCCCATCAACTGTCGCAGGCTACTGCTGATTTGATTGGATCCTAGGTGATGTCGGCCATGAAGTGGGACAGCTGTATGGCGGTTACCCTTCTCGAAAACCGCCCTATGCCATTAATTTGAATTTCAAACTTATAAATGATGATTATTTCATTCTAATCCTCATACTCTTTCCCCTTTTTAGTAATAAATCTCTCTCTCTCCCAAGTTTTTGTTCGCCGACGCTACTCTTTCTCCTCCTTTATAACCGGTAAGTTGCTTCCTTTGCCTCTCATTTCGTTTTTGATTATGGGGTCCAAGAGTGATCTTTCCTCTCATTTCTCCCGTCTTTCTAAATCCGAAGCCGAAAGGTTTTGTACTGAAATGGGCATCCCCCTGTTGTTTGAGCCTGTTGTCTCAAAGGGGAAGACCCAGTTACCACTGTTCCGGTAAGTAAGGTGGCTGTCTACACCCGACAGTTTGATCAAGCTAATCTCCGGTACCCCTTTTCTAATTTTGTTCACAATGTTCTTGAATACCATCAACTATCCATAGGCCAACTGTCCCTTCCCGGTGTTGCTCGAATCATTCATTTCAAGATTGTGTGTCGATGTCTTGGCCACGAGCCTACCCTGGCCATGTATCGCCGTTTCTTTAGGTTGGCAAAGAATGGGAACTGGTTCACCATTCAGAAAGCTCAGTGTGAGCCTGCCCTAATTTCTATCATTGTGGGCCTTGTGTCTACCTGGAAAGACAAATTCTTTTTCCTGAATGACAATATTCTCCCCTTTAAGGCTCCTTGGAGGGCTTCTGATGCACCTTTGAATGATAAGGAGGATGATCCAAATACTCTTGATCAAAAACTGCTGAAAAAACTTAGGTCTTTTCCTTCTCGCATTCGTACCTTTCCCGAAGAGTTTTTGGTTATTATGGGTCTTAGCACCAATTGGGATGATACCGAGACTGAACCGGTGATAACTGTTGATGGGGAGGGTATGTATTATTGTAGCTTGTGTTCTTTTCCCTTTTTGTGTGGGCATGTTTTCCTTATTGTGTGTTCTTCTTTATTGCAGATATGAGTACATTGGATTTTCTCTCGCTGGATGATTTTTCTGATGTTAGTTTTGAGGCTCGTGTTGTTGGGGAAGGTAAGGAGAATGTTGTTTTGAGGACTGAGTATATTAGGTTCCAGGGGGAGTACACAAGCGTTGTGACATCTACGGCAGCAGCTGCTGAGCCGTCGGGGAAGAAGGGGGAACTGTTCGTCGTTCTAGTAAGCGACTAAAGACGGCTTCCTCCTCTGCATCAGGAAAGCCATCTGGTGTCACCTTGGTTCTGGAAGATGAGGATGATAGCTCATCACTGATAGCCTCTGCTCTGGGTTACACCCTTGCCTTAGGGAAGGGTAAGCTTACACTTTTTTCTCCAAATAAGGATGATGCTTTCTTTAAGAAGCCTAAAGATGTTGATGCTCCTGTTGCCTGGGAAGAGGGTCAGAATGTATTGGCTCTGAATGAAGAGGGGGGGGGGGGGGGGTGAAAGCTCTAAAGCCATTGTGCAACAAGAACAGGGCAGTGGGTCTGATCAAGATGTTTTCGTGCCCAAGTGGAGAATAAAGAACAGTGATACCCTGAAGAAGGCTGCTTTGTGTCAAGACCTGATTGATCATTGTATTCCAGAGGCGGAGAGAAAAGCTCATGAAGAGTGGTTGGATCGGGATGTCATGAGGAAGATGTATTATCATTTTGTTCAACTAATTTCCTGGTTTCCTAATGGTATGGCTAGGTGGGGGTGAAATGGTAAGTCGACGAGAACAGGTGGAAACCTTTTTTGAGGAACATGAAGCTGAGTTGGTTAAGGCTAAGGAGGAGTTGACACGTTATGCTGCTCGGGAGAAGGAGAAGGCAAAGGTAGCGGAGGAAAGGGAGAATTTGACAAAGGTCAGGGAGGCTGTGAAGCAGGAGCAGGTTGCTATAGAGAAGGTTGGGATAGAGCTGAGGGCGCAGGTTGACCGTTTGGCAGAGGAGAAAGACTGACTGATCTCCAAAGGTGTTGTCCGCATTGTTAGTAACCTCCTGCACTCCTAAGAGTTTAACGCTCCCCTTGCTGAGATTTATTCCAAGGCCATAGATTTTGGCCGTCACGGGGGAGTTCAGGTGGGCTTTAAGGCAGCGGAGACAGGTCAAAAACTCGAGGAGCTGCCCTCCTTCAAGCCTTCTTCTGATGCAGAATTTGCTGACACAGTGAAAGCAATGGAGCTGACCACTTATCCTTATATAGTTGCCATTGGCAAGTCATCTGAACAGCCGCTTTCTTTGCTGCAAACTTTGGAACCTGAAGGACTGAAGAAGGAGGTAGCCGACGAGGTCTTTAGCTCCTACGTGTTGAAAGGGCCATTGAAGACCATGCTTGAAAGTGTGAATTCTGCGGAGGGGAGTTCTAAGCGTTCTAAATTTGTGGAAACCGTTTCTGAAGCTCCCATTCTGGAGCAGGTCCTTGACAACCCTTCCCCCATTCAAGCCTTGCAGGTTGAGTCCATCCCTCCCTCTGATGATCCTTTCTTTGGTATGGATACTGAAGGCCTCTATGATGATGTTGGTAACCAGACGGTTGCTCCCACCGGCGAGGGTGATCCCACCACTGGAGCAGAAGATGTGGTTACCTCGTGAAGATGATATCTCCTTGGAATCTTTTTCTTTTTATGTAAACCATGCACTATCAGCCCTTAGGGCGTTTGAACTTTTTAATGTTTTAATCAAGATGCTCCCCCATTAGGGGTGAAGCCTTTATGTTTAATATGTGGTTGTTGTTTATGCTTTACTTGTCGTGTGCCATGTTTGCAATGTCTTTAACCTTTCATCTTAAGTTGAACACTGCAGTCATCCAGCCTAGGCTACTTAGTTAGAGAACCGATGCAAAACTTACCCTATCAACTTTTCTATTCAGAACCATACTTAATGGTTTTAATCTTATATGTTCGTTCTTTGTGTTTTATATGAACATGTATGAGCTGTCTTGGTGTGAGGAGCTCACCCTCTTTCATGGGTTTAGGTTTTCTCTTTTAGACTTGTCCCATGGAGTTGTGGATTGTATTAGGAACTCACCCTGTATAGAGGAAGGTACTCAACCTTGTTTCCTGTTGAGCAGTTGTGGCCTAGGAGCTCATCCCCGTTTCATGGGTAGGTATAGCGCCAGACCCCATGGAGCCTTGTTAGGAGGGGCTCACCCTGTGATAAGATAAGTGACAAGTGGATTGACTTTAAAACAAAGTTTTTTCATTACTCATAACGTTCAGAGTACATCATAGCATTACAACCATTAAACATAAAATCGTTTCAATTGTTTGTCACTCCAATGCCTTGGGACCATTTTGCCATTAGGGTCAGCTAGCTTATAGGACTCCCCTTTGTGGGCCTCCTTGATGACATAGGGGCCTAGCTTCCCGGTGTTTTGCTGCTTGCTAGCTTCATTACTCCTCAAGACGAGGTCACCTGGCTTGAAAACTTCTTTTCTGATCCTTGAATTATAGTAGGCTTCAAGCTTTCTTTTGTATCGAGCCTCCCTGACGAAGGCCTGGTCCCTTGCCTCTTCCAGGAGGTCTAGGTTTAGCAATACTTCGTCATCATTATGTTGGTAATTCCTATGAGAATTTCTTCTCGAGCTTACCCCGACTTCGGCAGGTATCATCGCTTCGCTTCCGTAGACAAGGTTGTAGGGTGTTCTTCGGTGGCTTGTTTTTTCCATAGTTCTTATTGCCCATAAGAGACTCGAGAGCTCATCTACCCAATTCTTGCCATACCTCCCCAGCCTGGGTTTGATGCCTTCTACAATGCTCCTGTTCATCCGTTCAACCTGCCCGTTGGACTGTGGGTAAGCTACCGAGCTGAATACCTGCTTGATTCCTAGCTTTGAGCACCATCCGCCGAATGGTTTATCTGCAAATTGTTTTCCATTGTCTGTAACAATTTCTCCGGGTAGCCCATATCTGCATATTATCTTCTACCAAATGAAGTTGACCACGTGTTTTCCTGAAATGGAAGCCAGTGGTTTGACTTCCGGCCACTTTGTGAAGTAATCAACAGCCACCAAGAAGAACTTTAGCTTCCCTGGGGCTTGTGGGAAAGGTCCCACAATGTCTATGCCCCTTTTGTAGAATGGCCAGGCTAAAAGTACGGGAACAAGATCATGTTTAGGGTTGGTCTTGACAGGTGTTTGCAGTTGGCATGCTTCACACTTGCGAATTATTTCGACCGTATCCTTGTGCATGGTTGGCCAGTAATAGCCAAGATTCATCAGCTTCGATACTATAGCCCGAGGGCCAACATACATCCCACAAATCCCTTCATGCACCTCCCTGATGAGGTAGTTTCTTTGATTAGGGCCCACACACCTCAGTAGGGGTGCCATGTAGCCCTTTTTGTAAAGCTTGTTGTCTTCAACCACGTACTGTCTTGCCTTAATTACAAACCTTTTGGCCTCTCCTTCATCTTCTGGCAGCTTTCCTTCCCTAAGGTAGGTCAGGATAGGGGTCATCCATGTGGATTCCATTTCAGTGACCACGTCTTGTACTTCTTCAACGTTAATGGATGGTTCCTGGAGGACTTCGACTAATACCTTCTTAGTTAGGTGAGCAAATGTTAGGGATGCCAGCTTGCATAAGGCATCCGCCAGCTTGTTCTTGGTTCTCGACACTTATTCAAGTGTGAAAGTTTCGAACTCTTTGATGAGCTTTTTGACCTTTGCCCTGTACTTGATCATTGAAGGTTCCTTAGCTGTGTAATATCCATTGACTTGATTCACTACCAGATTCGAATCAACGAACACCATTAATTTCCGGACACCCATGCTTTTGGCTACTCTTAGGCCAGCTAGTAGGGCCTCATATTCAGCAACAATATTGGTTCAAGGAAAGTTCAGACGAAGGGCATAAGTGTATTCAGTTCCGTGGGGGTCCTTGATGATGAGACCAGCCCCGGAACCTTCTACACTAGAGGCTACGTCTGTAAAAAGACACCACTTTCCTTTTGATGGGTTGGTGAAAAGATATGCATTAACATGTCTTAAAGTGAATTCTAAGGAATGAAACGTTGTTGAATGGTAGTGCTTTGACATTACTTTGTTATTTCAGGTTTTGACAACTTAAGAGTGCAAATATGGAGTTCTGGAGCTGCTCGAATGAGATATGGGAGCCGAAACAAGTTAGGAAATCCAATTTCAAGAAAAATGGTGGTTTTGGCATATCCTATGCCACTTTTGGCGTATTCTACGCCATTGGTGTAGGTGGAGATCAACTGGTCGCGTAGGGCAGCAGAAAACAGATGGGGCAAACTGGGTTTGGCGTAGGCTACGCCAAAAATGGCATAGGATATGCCATTGGCGCAGGCGTTGGCGTAGGTTACACCATTTTTGGTGTAGGCTATGCCAGATGCAGTCAAAGTCCAATCTTTTGCTTTAATTTGCACAATTATGACGGGGGTTACAAAATTAATGAATAAAATGACGTCTAGGGACCAAGAAAATCATCCTTCATCATTTGGAATCAACCCCAATCATTCCAATCCATCCTAAAATCATTTTTGCATCAATCTTGTGAAGATTGAAGACCGAAGAACACATCAATTGAAGATTTTCTTGGCCATGCTTGGCTAAACACTTATTCATATCCTGGTGTAATCATTGATTCTAGGGTTCTTAACATTTGGGTATTTTCTATCTTGTTATTACTTTTGAATGACAAACAATTATGTTGAATTGCGATTAATCTTATGTTGAAGTCACTTTAGCTAATTGATCTTGTGCCAATTTCTAGTGTCATGAACATGATTCCTTGCTTCAACATAAACCTAGGGTTGTATGTTCTAGAGTTATATAGTATATTATCGTCCATCATAGATGTTGATGATTCTTGATACCTAAACCTAATGAGACAACCAACTCGCATACATCATTTGCAATAGCATAATTGACCCATTTGTTAAGAGCCTTAGTAATCAATTGTTGAAACCTGGGTGTGAATTCTTTATTTATTATTGTTACAACTCCATTTACTTAATCAATTACTTTGTCACAATCAATTTTGAATCCATTGTGGTTCCCAATTTTTAATCAACCAATTCTTGAATCAACATAAAATTGCAAACTTCATAAGTAATCTAGCTTTTCTTTATCAACTAAAATCTATCTCACTAACCACATGCTCCTTGGATTCGATACCATATTTACCCTAACTACATAGGTTATTTAAGTTTTGCATGACCCATGATGACCGGATCATCACCTTTGAGGTCAGGTTGCTCCTCATCGACCTCGTTAACTTCTTTCCCTATCTGCTAGTCGGGTAGCTCAGTAAGGAAATCTGCAAATACCTGCCCCTTGTAAGCCCTCCTTGGAACATACTCTGTCTTGTGCTCCCCTAGGCCAACAACCCACTTTGCCAACCTTCCTGAGTCTTCTGGATTATCTAAGACAGAGCGTATAGGTTGGTTGGTGATTACCTTCATTGGGTGAGCTTGGAAATATCGCCCCAGTCTCTTGGCAGTGTGCACAAGAGCTAGTACGAGCTTCTCCGTGGGAGCATAATTAATTTCAGCGTTTTGAGGGCTCGGCTGACAAAATAGATGTAACACCCCAACCGATGGCGAAAACATCGAGGTGTCACGTATGAATGATTGTTCAGTAGCTCATGGTAAAACGTATGTTTACATAATCCTTTATTACAATATTGAATTACATTAAATGACTTGAATGAAATCTAATACATCAAATTGCCAAACAAAGCATAAACTTCAAATTGTCTCCTCATGCTAGCTCTAGACTTCAAGCATCATTATTTCCTGTTGAGTTTGGAAAAATAGGGGGGGGGGGGGTCAACTAGAAGTTGGTGAGAATACATAAGCCATGTCAAGCAATTAAGTTTAAGAATAAAAGTTTAGCAATTCATATGTCTATCGTAAGTTTAAGTGTACATGAATAAACATGAAATGTTGAATCGACATAATCAAACCTCCGACTAGTTTAGGTCCATCCCGTCATCTACGGTTCACCTTAATATTATGTTGGAACGATAACAATCACCCGCGCTCCCCATAAAAGATGGTCAACGAATCTAGGTGGGATTGTCAATCCAATAGATCTATTATTGAGTATCGCCGGCTTGGCCATAGCTAATGATTATGTATTGTTGAAACGAGTCTAACTGTTGTTTGTTGTCTAAATCATGAGGCATTAAAGTTTACAACTAGACATGTATGTAGAATTGCTTAAGTATAATGTTGCAAGTATAAAGAATTGCATAAACATGGTTACGTAAACTCACCTTAGCAAAGTATTAAGTCTCGAGAAAAAGTATAAGTGTAGCCCAAAAGTTGCCAAGTATTACCCTATGTACAAGGTAACAAATAAGTCTAAGTCTATCTAGTCTACAAGTATATTCTAGGGTTTCGAATTGGGGATAAGTATTCGTTTGATTAATAAATAAAATGTTTAATAAATAAGAGAAATTTGATAAATAAATAAACAAAAGTACTTTTTGTAAATTTTAGATTAAAGATGGTCACATAATAAAGTTTTAAGTATGAAAATAATTTTTATAAAATTATTTTCTTAAAAAAATAGAATATTAAATCTATTTATTTCAAATTGTCAAAATATAACTTTAATATTTAAAAATATTAAAATTAAAGAATTTTTAAATTAAAAATTGTATTTCTGTTCTAAATAAATAGAAATAATTTATATAAAGTTTTGGTGCAAAAATATTGAAAAATGAATTTATTATGATTTATTTCTGATTAAAACTAACAAAAATTGATTAAAAATATTAAATAAATGATTTTTCAGAAATAAAAATTATTTCAGAAAAGTCTAATGTTATATAAACTCAGAATAATTTTTGTGGAAATTTATATAATCGTTTTGATATTTTTATAGAATTTTATAAATAAAATAGAATAAACTTGAAATATTTATTATATATATTAAATAAATAATTTTTGGAAAACTAAAAATTGTATGTTAAACTTTTCTACTAGAATAACATAAAATAATTTTTGTAGAATTTATAAAAGAGTTTTAGTATTTTAAAACTAATTTTAATAATATAGGTGATTAAATATAAAGCTTTAAATGAAAAAAATGTTTTGTTGATGCCAAGAATCAAACCCGCGTCAAACCCGGGTCGGGGTTTTAAATCACAAGCCCAGACCAGTTGGTATGGACCCTGAGAACGAATAAACTGGATTCGAAATTAATTATATATTATACATAAATCTGATTTATAATCCTTTTAAAAATAAAAAGCAAAAGTTTGTGGGATACGGGACTCGAACCCGCGTCCCTTCGTTCACAACAAACAGACACAACCACTTGATCTAGATCAGTGGTTGTGTTTGGTTTGTTTCTGTTTAAATTAAATAATAAGGTTCGCAGAAGGTTTCTTCCCTAATTCGTTTGATCGAACCCTAGATTTCTAATAACCATAATTGATAATCAATAGCCCCTGATATGATGGGGCTATTGTTCGTAGGGTGACAAAGATCAAAACCCATACAAAAAAGAGACTTACAAGAACGAATTCGTGTTTAAAACTCGGTCAAACAGAAAAGTCAAAACACGATTCAAGAAGCCTTGAAAGATGATTTAAAGCAGAAATTGGGGATGTGGAAAGAATAATCGGCGAGTAAAGCTTGCTAGGGAGTGGTCAATTTATAGCCTCTTGCACGATTTGGAAAGTCTTGATGGTTTGACTTCGACACAGTCAAGACGCGTGATAATTGATCCAATATTGGAAAGATTTGAGCTGTTAAATGCGATAATGGTGCATAGGGTTGACATACATTGATTTATCGGTCAATTAGAAGCATTAAATGGTGATGATTGTTCCACAAATCACGGCCAATTAGTCGGTCATACAGACCATCGCACAGCAGCAAAGGAAGGAAGAAAAGGGATAAGGGTTTAGTGGGTATTTAAACATTGTCTGCTGGGGTTTCATCAGGATGGTCTCGTGGCTCAGATGGTTTGGTGCTTGTGTGTTTATGCTGACCCGGCTCCTGGTTCCGGTTTGAGCCGCGGCAGCAGCAACATTTTTTTTTTTAAACTGAAGGGGAGGAGGGGACTAGTGGGCCGGTTCATGAAGAAGGGGTCTGGGCCAGTGCTTTGGGCTTCGCTGATGGGCTTCACTGGATTGGATCAAGTATGGTTGGTTCATTTGTAAAGACTTTCTTCCTTATTATTATTTTTATTATTATTATTACTATTATATATATATGTATATATATATATAAAAGTTGTGTGTTAGGAAAATAAAGACTTAAGCACATTTGTATAAATTTAATGATAAAGATGTATAAAATAAGGGCTTTTATGCATAAAAATTTGGGGAAAAATTTTGCGATGTTATAGTCTCCCCTACTTTTAGAAACTTCGTCCCGAAGTTTATTGAAAACACAGGGTTGAAGGGAATTGGATAGAAATTAGGACATGTGTGATCTGGAGAATTTTGTGTTAAGACATATCATGAATAGAATAATCTGTTTCGAATAATTTGGATAAGGGATTAGATGTGTCTTGAAATCGCAAGGAGGATAAGAATCTTAAGTTTTAGGAGTCTTAAAAGAAATTCATGAGTTAATGGGCTATAGAAAGACTAAGTGAACTACCAGGTAACTAAGGTTTATAATTGGTCAACTATCAAAAACCTTGATAGAATTTCACACTACCTTAACGTACCTGTAAATTCATGATTACGTTCCGGACCGCAATCACCAATTTACCTTACATTAGGGTTTTACGTCCTTCTATGACTCTACCGATTGTTGAGCAGGTTCGATAGCCTCCACCAGTCGTTGAGCAGGTTGTAGGGCCTCTCCCGACTGTTGGAAAGACATGATGACCTCTACCAATCGTTGAGTAGGTTATTTGGTAGCCAACTAGCTGTTGTACAAGTAAGCAAGTATACCGAGTATGGTTTAGATATTGATATAGCAATTAGTTCACATTCAAACAAGCATGCATCCAGGTGTTATGATAATACTAGAACTTATTACTTGAAGCAAAAGCGTCAATACATAGAATTAAAAAGCAAACATCATTCAAATGGTGGGGCTTGCTGTTAAGCAGCTGGAGGGTCCCTAGCAGGATTATTTGGAGCAGCAAGGGCGTTTGCAGCAGGAATTCGACAAACATTCACAAGATGCCCATACCTTTGACAATTGGTACACTGACGGCAGGGCACTTGGGTCGGGTGGTGATACTGACAGGTGTCACACTTAGGTTGGTTCCCATTATATTGTTTCTTGTTGGGTGGGACAGTGGCGTCTATTGCAAAATTCCTAACCTTGCGCCTCCCATTGGTTGAGGCCTCAGTTTTAATTTCAACGGCAGGTTGGGGAGTATCCTTTGCAACAGTTTTCTTTTCCCCTTTCCGAGTCAGGGTTCCTGCCTTCACATGGTTATCTGATAGGGTGGCCGCCAGACGCTTTGCTTCCTCCAAAGTAGCAGGGTTCCTTCCCCACACCGTGTCCTGAATCTGCATGGGTAAGCCACCAATGTATTTTTCGATCGCAATAGGCAAGGGGGTGACCTTGTGTGGTAGCAGTAGACTAAGTTCGTGAAAACGAGTGTTGTAGGCAAGGTTTTCTCCACTGTCCTGAGCAAGATCATGAAACTCATCTTCTAACTTTTTGATTTCATTACGAGGGCAGAACTCTGCCTTCATTATGTCTTTTAGGTTGATCCCAAGTTAAGGCCAGTGCGACTTCAGCTCCACGGGTGCGTTTTTCCTCATTCCACCAAGTGAGTGCTCGTTTGTGAAGGACACTCATAGCATAACGGACCTTGAGGTTATCGGGACACTCACTATTAATGAAGGTATTCTCAATACCCTCGAACCATTGCAGAAGACCCGTAGCTCCTTCATCTCCACTGAACTTAGGGGGATTACAGGTATTAAAGTGCTTAAGAGTGCAAATTGGGAGACCATTCCCGTTTCCATTGTGGTTTCCATTACCGTTTCCGTTGCCGTTTCCATTACCATTTCCGTTCATCTCGATGACTTGAGCCAGTAAGTTAGGGACCAGAGTTGCGATCTGTTGTGCCATTTGTTGAGAGATGATCGCAACCAGTTGGGCATCAACGCCATTGTTGTTGTTGTTGTTGTTGTTGTTGTTGTGGTTAGTGTCGTGGTTATGGTTGTGATTGCTACTCCCTTCATCATGATTGTCACCACTGTTAAGGCGAGCGCTGCGATATGGAGGCATGATCTGTAAGAGACACAATGAATGTTTAATGAGACATGAAAGAGGTGATACAAGGAATGTAATCATTTATCCATTTATTAAAACGAATAAACAAAAACGTTGACTTATCAAAGATTCTAGATTCTATTAACATAATGAAGACATTCTTTAGCCTATAAGTGAACACTCATCCCGAGAATTCCCAGGTAGGCATCCGGGTCCCTCGTCTGATTGGGATATATGCGCAATGCCAGCCTAGACAGAAGACTCAGAATACAGGCGTTCACCCTTCCAGATTGCACGTGTTCGTTATTAAAATCTAGAACTTCGACGAGATCTCAAGGTGGTTCAGGCTAAGCCTGAGGATTTTGTCTTATTAGTCTAAGAGTGGATCCAGTGATGGAGAGCAACCTTCTTGTAGGAGTTAAAGTAGGGATAAGAAGTAGGAGGGAGATAGAGAATAGCAAGTAAAAGGAGCAATTACTGGTTATATTCCTATGGTTATAGACTAGATTATTTTTCTAATAACCTAATTCCCTATAACCACGACTCTGATACCAATCTGTAACACCCCAACCGATGGCGGAAACATCGAGGTGTCACGTATGAATGATTGTTCAGTAGCTCATGGTAAAACATATGTTTACATAATCCTTTATTACAATATTGAATTACATTAAATGACTTGAATGAAATCTAATACATCAAATTGCCAACCAAAGCATAAACTTCAAATTGTCTCCTCATGCTAGCTCTAGACTTCAAGCATCGTTATTTCCTGTTGAATTTAGAAAAATGGGGGGGGGGGGGTCAACTAGAAGTTGGTGAGAATACATAAGCCATGTCAAGCAATTAAGTTTAAGAATAAAAGTTTAGCAATTCATATGTCTATCGTAAGTTTAAGTGTACATGAATAAACATGAAATGTTGAATCGACATAATCAAACCTCCGACTAGTTTAGGTCCATCCCGTCATCTACGGTTCACCTTAATATTATGTTGGAACGATAACAATCACCCGCGCTCCCCATAAAAGATGGTCAACGAATCTAGGTGGGATTGTCAATCCAATAGATCTATTATTGAGTATCGCCGGCTTGACCATAGCTAATGATTATGTATTGTTGAAACGAGTCTAACTGTTGTTTGTTGTCTAAATCATGAGGCATTAAAGTTTACAACTAGACATGTATGTAGAATTGCTTAAGTATAATGTTGCAAGTATAAAGAATTGCATAAACATGGTTACGTAAACTCAACTTAGCAAAGTATTAAGTCTCGAGAAAAAGTATAAGTGTAGCCCCAAAGTTGCCAAGTATTACCCTATGTACAAGGTAACAAATAAGTCTAAGTCTATCTAGTCTACAAGTATATTCTAGGGTTTCGAATTGGGGATAAGTATTCGTTTGATTAATAAATAAAATGTTTAATAAATAAGAGAAATTTGATAAATAAATAAACAAAAGTCCTTTTTGTAAATTTTAGATTAAAGATGGTCACATCATAAAGTTTTAAGTATGAAAATAATTTTTATAAAATTATTTTCTTAAAAAAATAGAATATTAAATCTATTTATTTCAAATTGTCAAAATATAACTTTAATATTTAAAAATATTAAAATTAAAGAATTTTTAAATTAAAAATTGTATTTCTGTTCTAAATAAATAAAAATAATTTATATAAAGTTTTGGTGCAAAAATATTGAAAAATGAATTTATTATGATTTATTTATGATTAAAACTAACAAAAATTTATTAAAATATTAAATAAATGATTTTTCAGAAATAAAAATTATTTCAGAAAAGTCTAATGTTATATAAACTCAGAATAATTTTTGTGGAAATTTATATAATCGTTTTGATATTTTTATAGAATTTTATAAATAAAATAGAATAAACTTGAAATATTTATTATATATATTAAATAAATAATTTTTGGAAAACTAAAAATTGTATGTTAAACTTTTCTACTAGAATAACATAAAATAATTTTTGTAGAATTTATAAAAGAGTTTTAGTATTTTAAAACTAATTTTAAAAATATAGGTGATTATATATAAAGCTTTAAATGAAAAAAATGTTTTGTTGATGCCGAGAATCGAACCCGCGTCAAACCCGGGTCGGGGTTTTAAATCACCAGCCCAGACCAGTTGGTCTGGACCCTGAGAACGAATAAACTGGATTCGAAATTAATTATATATTATACATAAATCTGATTTATAATCCTTTTAAAAATAAAAAGCAAAAGTTTGTGGGATACGGGACTCGAACCCGCGTCCCTTCGTTCACAACAAACAGACACAACCACTTGATCTAGATCAGTGGTTGTGTTTGGTTTGTTTCTGTTTAAATTAAATAATAAGGTTCGCAGAAGGTTTCTTCCCCAATTCGTTTGATCGAACCCTAGATTTCTAATAACCATAATTGATAATCAATAGCCCCTAATATGATGGGGCTATTGTTCGTAGGGTGACAAAGATCAAAACCCATACAAAAAAGAGACTTACAAGAACGAATTCGTGTTTAAAACTCGGTCAAACAGAAAAGTTAAAACACGATTCAAGAAGCCTTGAAAGATGATTTAAAGCAGAAATTGGGGATGTGGAAAGAATAATCGGCGAGTAAAGCTTGCTAGGGAGTGGTCAATTTATAGCCTCTTGCACGATTTGGAAAGTCTTGATGGTTTGACTTCGACACAGTCAAGACGCGTGATAATTGATCCAATGTTGGAAAGATTTGAGCTGTTAAATGCGATAATGGTGCATAGGGTTGACATACATTGATTTATCGGTCAATTAGAAGCATTAAATGGTGATGATTGTTCCACAAATCACGGCCAATTAGTCGGTCATACAGACCATCGCACAGCAGCAAAGGAAGGAAGAAAAGGGATAAGGGTTTAGTGGGTATTTAAACATTGTCTGCTGGGGTTTCATCAGGATGGTCTCGTGGCTTAGAGGATGGAAGGTATACTTGACCTCCTCGGTGGAAGGTATTTCCTGGGGTGTCTTGGTAAGGACGGTGAATACCTGCTTTTCCTTAACATTGTATCTCCCCGAACTGGGATATCGCCTTCGTTCCTCGTTTCTTTTGGAGTCTAATGATCTACCAGATCACCTCTCGTTATAAGGCTGGAAACTTGGTCTTCGTGAGCTGGACGAGCTGTCTCTCCAGCTTCCCCTATCCCGTTTTTTTGGAGTCTTGCCGAGTCAGAGCTTCTTCTCCCCTAAGGAAGGCTTCTGCTCTCTCAAAGGCTTCTTCCATGGTTTTAGGGACATCCTCATGAAATCTTCTTAAGAGCTTTTTGGGATGAATGGCTCCTATAAAACCTGACACTGTGATCTTCTCCGTGGCTCCACTATATTACAAGCCTTCCCTCTTGTATCTTTCGATGAAGGTTCGAAGATTCTCCTATTCCCCCTGTTGGATCTGGTGCAGTATTGCAGCATCCTTGGTACACTTTCTCATGGGATTAAAGTTTGACGTGAAACTTCTTCTTAGGTCATTAAAAGAAGAGATGCTCCTAGATGGGAGGCCGCAAAACCATAGGCGAGCTGGTCCTACCAAGGTTTGCATAAACATGTGGCAGCATTCGGTGTTGTTCCATTTTCCACAGTTGCTGCACCAGAGAAGACATTCAAGTGATCGTCAGGGTCTTCGGTCCCATCATACGTCTTCATATTAGCAGGCATCTTGATCTTATTAGGAAAGTCAAAATGAGCTATGTGTTTAGCAAAGCATTCCAGTGACTTGGGACGGTATGGCTCCGAGGGAATAGCTTCGACTCTTGGCTCCGCCACAGGGGTGAGGACATGAGGTTGGGAGGTCCCTGGACCTTGCCCCAGAAAGTGACATTCCCGGTGCCTGGCTTAGAGGAGGTGGGACCTGCCATGGGTAGCCTCCTGGCCAACTAGGGAAGTAAGGTGGCATGTAAGGTGATTACCCAGGATGCGAATAATTGGGGTACACCACTCCTGGAGGAAAGATAGGGGCCCCGGTAGGGCAGCTAACTCCTATCAGGGAGGTGGCTACCGCACTTCTTGCTAGGGGTAAGGATCTTAGAGCCTCCTCATATGAGAGTGGCATTGAAGATGGTAGGGAAACTTGTGTGACTTCCAATAGCTGCTCTACTGTATATTCGTGGAACCCAGGGGTAAGCACGGAATGACCGGGGTCTCCTGCTGAAAATATTCCTCCATGATCGTTCAGGTAAGGGTGAGGGGTTGTGTTAAATCGCCTGGTGACCAGTGATGTGGTAGTTCCGATCACTGGAGGACCGGGTGAGAGGGTTACAATAGGTTCTTCATCATAAGACAACCTGACCCTCACATCTCTGGATCTCTCCTCCCGCACATAGTCGTTCAGGAGGTTTCGGAGTTGCAAGAAATTAATTCGTACTCCTTCCAGGGTAATATCCATACGTTTAATGGGTAACAACACATCTCCTCTAGGGAACGAGTTGACAGCCCTTGAGGACTATGGAGTCCGGAAGTCGGGCATGTCTCCCAGAGACGGTTCGACATGTGGTCCGTTCGTTCTAGGTATCTCTCGGCCTGCACCGTCACCGGAAGTGTGACTGGCTGCCGGAGTTTCAGGGGGACCCTCGTCTGGGTGGTTATCTCCACCGGTCATAAAAAAAAATGGTTACTTAGGAACAAACGGGACTGTAGAAACTTCCAACGACTTTGTTCAAAGTAGCAACAGCCCCACGTTGGGCGCCACTTTTTCTACAACAAGGAAAATGACCGGGATTAGGTTAGGAGATGTTTAAGGTTATTGGTGTATCGAGTTTAGAGGGTCCTTGAGTTGCTAGATTGACCTACACAATGAAGCAAACACCGTTAGCCTTAACGCAGGTGGGGGCTCCTGCGTTTGGACTTCGGCATGAAAATAAGTATGTATTCGTTTGGAGTTGGGGAAATATGAAGAAGAGAGTGTAAGGATGAAAGGAATAGGTGTGAGTGAATGTGTGGAATGACAACCTAAGAGTCTCCTTATATAGCAGTGGATTTCTGCCGAGGAGCTCCCATAAGGTAGCCTTCCTACTATACGTGGTAATGGTTGACTCTCCTTCTTAGTCCCTTCAGAGAAGCTTTGCCCATTTGGTATATTTTTAGCTTTTGCTACTTTCTAGGTCAGGCTTGGAGGTGTGTGTTGTTTTTTACTTTTGACCATAGCAAGAGCCAAAATACCTTTTTATCTTTCCAATGAAGTTACTATTCACTTTTCAGTGCAGCGTTACCGTATGACAACTTAGGGTGCTCTGTGTTGCCTTACATAAACTGTTTAGCTCTGTATGTGATGTATGGATCGTATAAACAACAAAGAATGATCAAAAAAGTTAGTTTTAGGTGCGGAATCCCTAAAACAATCACAAAATAATAGTCAAACAGATCAAACCACGTAAATCATCATTTCAAAAGCTTTTTCATTAATTAGAAACTCAATTACACGTTTAAAGATTGAAACAAACAGGGTACGAACGTGAAAAGAGCTAAATAAACTTCTAGAGAGAGAATCAGAAAGTGGAGGGAATAATATGACTCAAAAGTTACATTCAAAAATTCAGCTTGACTATATATAGACTGCACATTCGCCCAAATGATTCGTGCGAATGTACAGGTTCGACCAAACCAACTGGTCGAACCAAGCCATACATAAAAAATATTCACATTCGTCCAAAACTTGCTCCTTCGCACCCTTTGATTCTCCTTCGACCATACACAATTCTTCCTTCGCACCATCGACAAATCACAAAACTAGTTTATTGTACAATCCGAAGCACTAGTCGCACTACTGCATCTACAAGCTCCATTAAGTCAGGCATCTTTAACACTTTACATTGCTTTAATTTCAACAAGGGACTAAACGTGGGGATTTTAGGACCCATGTCATCAATTATCATCCATCACAACTCGTTTTAAGAGGTGAGTGGTAAAGGGGTTTACCTGAGAGCATGGCTGGCCTTATCAGAACCCACATCTCTGTCCACCACTATCACCATCGCTGTCACCATCTTCTTTGATATCCACCATCATCGCCGTCGTCTTCCTCTCTCTCCAGCCCATTCTCTCTTTCGGCTACCTCTTTCTCCCTCTATTCTTATCGTAGTATGTGTGCGTGAGAGATGAGAGAGAGTATAAATGTGTGTGTGTGTGTAGGGAAAGAAGAAAAAAGGGTTTATAATAAGTGTGTGTTGTGCGTGGTTTTTTATATATAAAGTAGGTGTGTGTGTGTGTGTGAGTGCCAAGGGAAGGGGAGGATATGTGCCCTCCCCATTGACTCATCAATGGGGTTGTAGGGTGGGTTTGTTAATAGGTACCGGTCCAGGTTCGTATCGTGTATTGTTTCAGTTACGTATTATGCACTCTCTTTTAATAATTATTCAGGTTTTCATCTCGTATTCGTATTCATAGTTATAATGAATTAATTGTTTTATTTAAATTATGCGCAAAAAAAATTGGGGTCCACTTCGGGGTGTTATAGTGATACCAATTAAAATTGAGTTTTCACGAAACGCCATGGTACGCTCTTAGAGGAAGAACTAATGGCTTATCGGATAGTGTTGGAAATGGTGTCCAAATATCGATTAATAATGCGACTATCAAAGTTCGATCCAAGAGTTACATTTTGGACTACGAATATAGAAATAATATTTAATTATTAAATATTATTAATCACAAATAAACTTCGATTGAGAAATAAATATTTAGCGAAATATTTGTCGCATAAATTATTACGAATAATCGGTGTTGATTGTTTAGAGAATCAGTACATTGGAAGTGGATTGATTAAAGTGTTAATTATAAAACTTTAGTGGCTAATTAATTAGTAGTTAATTAGTACATGGAAACTCCTTTGGGAGCAAGAAAAGAGTTTAGAGACTAAATAGAAAAGATGATTACTATATAATATTCTCATAACCTTAAAGCTCTAATGGTGTTTTGTCTAAACCCTAACCACCATAATATTATTAGAGAATAATATTTAAAACACCACCACAACAACAACCATAACCATAACCCTATGCTGCCACCTCCTCACCGTACGACGACCACCACCATCGGCCAACATTGGCCGACCACCACCACCGCCTACACGCGTTTCAAGCAATGCACCACCCTCCCTATGTTGCCTCACTCACACGCCGCCTCAGAAGGGGTCGTGAGTCTCACGCACGGATCATGGGGTCCTCAGGTTGCGTGCCTTGTTCTTGGTCGCCTCATTTCGCATGTTAGTGTGTTTGGGTATTCGTGTTGATAGAGATCTACACGGGTCTTCTTGGGTGATTCGGGTGATTCTTGAAGTTTGGTGATTTGCTAACTAGCGTGGCGTTCGTAGACCCATCGTGCGATCTAGTTGGTGTTTCGTCAAAGGTAATTTTCTAAACACCTTATGGTTGTATTATATTATTTGTTCTAGATTTGTATTTGGATCACTGGATTGGGATTGCGTATTCGGTTTGAAAGAGATATTGTTTTTGGTATAAACACGCTTCTGCTTTATTTAGTGATAAATGTTATTAATATTATTTGTGTTAAAATGATACATTATAAAATAGGATTTTATAATAAACAGGGTTAACAGTTCGGGTTGTTTTGAACCCGAATGGGTCACGCAATTATCAATAGTGGTATCAGATCTACTTATACAATTGGACAAATATATATTTAATTAGTCTTGTTTTATTTTGTCTAAAAGGTTTCTTTTTGGACAAAAAGACCAAACCTTTATCATTTATATTTATAGTTGTGATTTGTGGATCGAGCCCTAGAAACCTTGTGTTTGTGATTGTGGAAGGATTTGTGGTTTGTGTTTGTTTTTTGATTTTGGTTATCTTGTATTTTATTTGGGTTATTTTGGAACCCCGATGTAATAGATAGGTTTTATTTTAATTATATAGTTTAGTATATTTTTTTTATAAAACTTATCAAGACAAGAATGAAGACCGAAGATGGAACAAACAAGATGATCAAAGATGGAGATCTTAGATCAAAAGGATTAGGTCCAGAATTGTGGTTTATGTCCTTTTAAACCCGTTCGGTTTTTGTGTTCATTGGCTCAAACGAAGCCAAACAAAATTCTACTAGTGACTCGATTCAGTTATTTATATATTTTGTGTGGTTGTGTTTTTATATTTTGTGAAATATTTACAATGTCAAAATATATATTTTTCGCAACCATAATATACGACAAGAATTAAATAAAAATGAGTTTTAATTGGGTAATTCTTGGAAAGGTAATTTGTTATAATAAAACGAGTTTTGAAAATGATACGATTATTTTGAGACAAAACCATAAATGAATATTGATTTATTAATTTAAAATATTGTTCGCGATTAATGACTAACATAGATTAAAATAGGGTATTTAAAATCTATCGTGTCGAGAGTTGAAAGATGTTTCAAGTCTTTCGCAAACAATTAGTAAAATGGGTTTTACTTAAACTTGCACAACTTGCGTCATGCCACAAGTTGTCCACTATATTTTGAAACTATTCGGTAATACATATAAAAGAAGTCCCATAGAAAAACCGTTATTGTAATGCCATCTTAATGGTAACACTTGGGCTTTTCCTAATAATCCCAATGTTAGTGATTTACCCTGCATTGGGCTATGGATAGGCACGAGGTGGAAGTCGCGTTTCCTAACTCAGTTGGGCCGGGTCTACACGTTACCATTAAGGACTAATATCGCTTGATTATTCAAGTGGACATAGCTGGGTAATCATACCTAGGCAGGACAATATTTATAGTATTTGTTGAGCACCCCAAAATGGGAGTGTTGTGTAGGTGACACAATTGGTAAACTACCTACCCACGTAATAAATATCAAGGGGATTAGTGCTAAGCCAATCAACTTGTCTTTATGAAATGGGATCTCTATTATAATTAATATTTATTTGGGTGTTGATTTGCCATCAATTACACATATAAATCACGCATCAATAGTCTCATAATAGGACAAAATTAAGCTTAAATTGATAATTATAGCTACTTAATTGTTTCTATTTGTGTTTATCAGGAAATTGAAGCTTGATGTGTCATAAAACCCAGCTATTTTCCTATGTATATTTTATGTATTTTATTAGCTTTTTGTGAGTCTTGAGTCATTTTTAGTTATTATTTGTATCTTTAGTTTTTTATAGGTATTTATATATTTTTATATATTTTTAGTACTTATTTATTTATTCTATATTTTGGTAGGTGTTCGTGTGGACGTTGGAGCGTAAACGAGCAACGTTGGTCAAGTCAAGAACACTCAAGTCGATAGCACGAAGTTATAATACTATATATAGATAATAGTATCTATCTATTATAATAATTGAAATCAATAAATCCCACATGACATTTAAAGAGGGCACCCCCCCCCCCTTGAGTGTGCCACGTGACATTAATTGATTTTAGGAAAAAAAATTAAAAACAACATTAGATTTTCCCTCTCATGTTTCCTCCCATAATTTTTAAACGTTAATATATTTTATATGCGAGATTTTTTAAAGAAAAAATACACCAAATTAACGAGCGTTTTATTATTTTCTAACGAGTACCATAGTGCTATATAAAAAAACGAAGAAAAAAATGACTATTTTTTATGGGATTTTGTTCATACAGGAAAAAAAAAACACATAGTGTTAAGGTAATTCATTAATCATGTATATGCAAATCACTAATTATGTTCAAATCAGTAAATATGAATTCTATTTTCAACACGTGTTAGCATTGGAGTTGTGCATTGTTTTAGATTAGGTATTAATATTAGAGTTATACATCGTTTTAGGTTAGATGTAAACACACATTGTTTATGGTTAGGCGTTAACATTGGAGATACATTGTTAATTGTTTGGAGAGCATCACAGCGGCCGCCATATTATTTCAGAAAGGAGGAGCACGACATCGAGCATCAGTAGAAGAACAAGAGAAGGAAAAGGAAGGAGGTCAAGGCTTGAAGCATAGGTGCGAGTACGGTTCGATTCTAATTTAATTATTTATTATTTATCTAGTTAAACCCATGAACACCATGAATTTAACTTGCTTTTATTGTTTTGATTTTATCATGACTTTTAGAGGCTAAACCTTTTTGCCATCTAAGTTAAAGATGATTGCACTTGAATGATTTATTTTCTTTTGATTTTGGAATTTTTGGTTGTGGATGAATTTTAAAGTAAAGAATTCTTTATTTTTTGGTTTGATGTATATGCCTAATTAGTTCTGTTTAAATAACTTTTATAAACTCCACTTGCGTTTTTGTGAATGTCTTTCATGTATGAATGCGGGTTAGGTTGCGGACCGGGTGTTAGCAGCTAGTTTATGGTTAATTTTTGCAGGTTATCCATAGGAGTTGTAATTGTTAGTTAGGTAATTCTAAGTATTCTACAAATTCTCAATAGCTGTGAGGTGCGAGATTGTTGGTCTGTCTAGAGTGTTAAATTGCTAGATCTAGAGGTTTTGTGAGAAGATCTTTCTAGTTTCCCTAGTATTCCTTGTAGGCCAAGTCTTATCAGAAATATTGTAGTTACCCCTTGCACTTTCGGGTGTATTGTGACTTTCGCGCTGTGAGGTAGATTTTCTAGCGGGTACTTTAAGATTCAAGTAGGTAAGTCTGTGAGGGTAACCTCTCAACCGGTGGTTTAACAGCACAAAAGTATTCTAGGGTTTCCACTTGAGAAGGGTCGAGGGTGTCTAGTTTATTCTTGATGTTTAGTATTTTAAGATCCCGGTTACTTGCCAGTTCCATAACCGTTGGAAACTTATCATTCATGGTTAGGATTCTAGCCTAGGTAGTGCCTTCCCATCACCTGATTCCAGTTACGGTTCCCGGTTCTTGTATTTAATTATTTCAGTTTTACTTATTTATTTGCAATTAGTTTGTTAGAAAATCCTCATTTAAACAACTACGCATTAGTAAGTCAATATTTTGGATAAGTAGTCGAGTCTAGTTTACGTTTTCTTGTAGAGTCTCGTGAGTTCGATACTTGGACTTACTTTAGCTACCGCACTGACCGGTACACTTGTCGGTTGTGTGGTTTAGGTTTAGAGAGTCTTAGGTTATAAATTTAAAACTTAGAGTGTCTAGTTTATGGTAATTTAGTTAGTTTTAATTAAACCACTTTGAGCTCATCGAGCTCCAACTCGAAATTAGATGATTTTCGGGTAAAAATGGCTAAAACCGGAGATTCCTGAGAATACGAGACCCGGAGCATGTTCCAAGTATGTGTAAAGACCATCTCGGGGTTTAAACGATGATAAAATTGACCCGGGGTTGACGAAGCACGCCCATGCTCACTTGCACGGAGGCCCCACACCCTAGAAGACAATGCAGTCAACTTGGGAGACAAGAAAAGCAAGTTTGTCAACATACATACCCGTGCTTGACCAAAAGTAACCAAAAGTACAGACAAGGCAAATTCTGTAGCAACAGGACATACATGGGGCAGGTGCACGACCGTGCACCATCATTGAGCACGCCCGTGCTTGTCCTGGCAGCTCTATAAATAGCAAGCTCAACTCAATCATTTTGTATTCCTTCTTGTGCCTTCTTGGGCCGACTTCCGAGCTTCTTCCAGAGTTCTTGCGGCCTTTTGGGAGGCCTTAGGGCCATCCTAACATCCCACCAAGGTTAGGACTCATTGTAGGGTCAAAGAGGATTGACAAGCCAATATAAACCTTAGTCTTATATCCTCTTCACATTTTGGGAAACTGCTGAAGTCAAAGATATCTAAAAGTTCTGAAGAGTAAAAGAATCAGAAGTTCTGAAGATAAACCAGACAAATATCTGAAGAACAAACTGCTGAAGACAAACTCCTGAAGATCTTTCATTAGAAGTTTGTCACTCATCAGCACTTTCATTAACCGCCCTTAAACTCAGCAGTTTAGTATTATATTAGTTTTCGTAAAGTCTTTGTTCAAGTTTCGATAACTACAACATGTTGTAGTATTATCTTACATTATTTTAAGCTTTTGATTACTTAGTCTGTATGTAATCCTTCGTCTATAAATAGAGGGGTCACACCCACTATCTTAGAAATTGTTCATAGGGGTGTTCAAAAAATCCGAAAAGATCCGAAATCCGATCCGATATCCGAATAAAAAAAAAACCGATCCGAATTCTTATTCAGATGGATCCGATCCGAATCCGAATTACTTATTCGGATTTCGGATCGGATTCGGATTTCACAATTAAATTATTCGGGTTATTCGGATTGTTCGGATAACCGAATAACCCAAATAAGCTTCAATTGAGTATTAGTAAGGGAATGACCAATTGTTTGAAACTTAGTTCAACCCATGAGGCTTGAGACCAATACTAAGCCATAATTCTTCAACATCGTCCATCCATATGGACTAGTTAGTGTCACGTTTCGTGATGCTTGATTTTAAGTTCAATACTATGTTTTAAAGTTTGATTTTGTGTTTAAATTTACGTTTTGACGACTATTTTTTGAAGTTTGAACTTTGTATTTGTGTTTACGACTTATCTCTATTTTCGCTTTTGTATGTTTATTGAACACTTTAATATTTCACTGTGCAATTTACTTTGATACATTTATAACACACAAGTGTTCATGAATAAGAACTGTTAAGTAGAGCCACTGATCCAACAATTGGTATCAGAGCACTGGTTTATCTGATCAAATATCAATCTAACAAATTGAGAATCAGACACAGGCTCTTATTGATATTCAATGAAGGATAAAAGTTCACTTTTAATCATCCATCACTTTGAGAAAAACTTGACAAATCAAAATTTTCAAAAATGGATCCTCATAATACTGGATCTGCCACTAAACCTGCTATGCTGGTTAGAAATGAGTATAATATCTGGAAAAAAAGGTTGGCACATACTCTGTCACAGACCAACACTGGTTGTTGGAGATCTGTCATGTATGGACCTCATAAACCAGTAAAAATAAATCTTGAAACTAAGGAAGAAATTCCAAAAGACCCAAAAGACTATACTGATGAAGATTTCCTAAAACTTGAGCTTGATGCTAAGGCATTCTCTATGTTGGAATTGGCTCTCCCAAATGATATCTACTCTGGAGTTTTACATTGTGAAAGTGCCAAAGAGCTTTGGGACTGCCTAAAAGAACAGTTTGGAGGAACTGAAGAGGTGATTGCCAACACTAGAGAAATTCTTGCTCAACAATATGAAACATTTACTCACATTAATGGAGATACTTTGACACAACAATTTGAAAGTTTTTCCTCATTAATCTCTGAGTTAAAGTTAAATGGTCAGACCTATACAACAGTTTCTATGCTTCATAGATTTTTAAGGCCTCTCCCAGAAAAATGGGAAACTTACTCAATAGTTCTTAGATCTGGACCAAATTTTAACTCCCCCACTCTTACAAAATTACATGGGAGATTGTTAACTTTTGAAAGAGAAATAAATCAAAAGAAAAAGTTACAAAATTCTGGCAAAACAGCTGATGACTATGTTCCAGGTAGTACAACACTTTTAGGACAAGACTCACCTTCTTGTCCAAATGATTTTGGATCTTTTGACCACATTGACATAACCACTAGGATCTCATCAGAAAGGTTATATCCAGGTTATGACAATAAAGAAGACAGTCAAACTACTGATAACATGTGTTTTATAATGGATGATTTAAAAAATTTCAGTAGTGATGACTTAGAAGAAATGGACATACTACACCAACTGGCCACGTTAAGCATAAAAACAAATAAATTTTATAAAAGGTCAGGAAGGAAATTTCCAAGACTGAACAGTTCAACAAAAGTTAGTTTTGACAAATCAAAACTTAGATGTCATAAGTGTCAGAAGTTGGGACACTTTGCTAGAGAGTGTAGAAGCTCTAGCTTTAACCAACCACAGTCTGGAAATCAGTTCAACTCCAGTTATAATAGGAATAATGGAACTCAAGGGAGTGGTCATTTTGTACAGGCACAAGCTCCACAAATCCAATATGTGCCTCAAATACAATATGTTCAGATGCCTGCTCAACAACAGGGCCAACAACAAACACCCCCTGTTCCAGCTGCTCAACATCCTCCAGAAACTCAACAACCCTCTCAACAAAGTCTTTTTTATATCAGGGTATGTTGATTGGAGCAGTCTTCCTTTTGACACATCTGAATGCAGTCCAGATGCAGACAACAAAGTCTATGACATCAACTGGAGAGAACCTGATAATGGTAGAAAGAACTTTGCCCTATTGGCTTTTGAGGGATGCACCTCCAAATCAGTCTTGTCTCAGGTATCAAAAGAATCTTTTTTAAAACTTTGTTCAACTTCTTGCAAAGAGTCTTTTGCTCTCATAAGAGAGAGAGCAATGTGCATCTACATGGCAAAGCAAATGACTCTGAAAGAAAATATACTCAAATAAAATGTGATTTAGAAAGAAAACTTGCTTCAAAATCTAAAGAAATTTCTAAATTAACAAATAATGCTATTGAAACTCAAGCACACATTAAAATCATGATAGAAGACCTAGGAAATGTCAGAAAAGAGGTTGCTGACACCAAGGTTAATTGTGAAAATTGGGTTGATTCATGTAGAGGTTACCAAATGCTGCTTAACAAACAAACTGCATCAAATGTTAATTTTGGCATAGGGTACCACCATACGGATACACCAACTTATTTTACTCCCAAAACTGCTGATGATGGGAGTAGAATAGTTATAAATCAAACTTCCAATATGAAAGAATGCACATCCTTTCATCAGAACTTTCTCAAAATTGAAATAGAAAGTCCTGTAGAAGTTATAAATACTGACACTAAGTCATCAGTAGTTTCATCTACATCAGGAGTTGAGAACCTGAAAACTACAGATGACCTAACTGAAATATCTAAAACTGTCAGTAATTTTCCTTCCACATCTCATGATGAATTTAAAAGGAAGGAGAAGGAAAAAGAATGTGAAATTTGTGGTTTGTTTAACCACAAAACATAATTTTGTAGATACAAAAAAGGAAATCAGTACAATAAGAAGATTTTACAACTGGTTGTGGGAAAACAAATCAAACAAGATTTTGAAGAAACTTTTTATCCAAACAAACAACAACCAAGTAACACCTTTTCTCAGAAAAAGACTAAATCTCAACAAAGGCCTTTTTCTCAAAATTCTTCTTCAATAGTTGGACCTGAATCATCAGCAGTCTCACACACTGCTGAGATTAAAAATCTCATGAATTTGGTAAAACTATTGATGATCAAAGTTGATGGTGGTCCTCAAAAGGACTCCACCATTGTACTTAATGACAAATCCATTGCCAAAAAGACATGGATTTCCAAAAATAGTCCAAAACAAACTGTTCCTGTTCTCAAGAGCAAACCCAAAGCCAAACTGGCTTGGGTTGCAAAATCTAACTAATTTGCTATATGGTGCAGAGGGTCTCCAGAGGTTTGAATAGCATTTGGAATGTTGATAGTGGAGTCTCAATGCTCATGATAGGATGCAGATACCTGATAAGCAATTTTATTAGTCAAAGAGAAGGATCTGTGTCCTTTGGGAACAATGCCAAGGGATATGGCTAGGACATGGCAATGTATCCTCTAGTAAAATACAGTTTGACAAGGTCAATCTGGTTGAAAACTTGGAATACAACTTGCTGAGTGTATCTCAAATGTGTGACAAGGGATAATCTTCCTTTTTCACTAAAACTGCATGCAAGATCATATCACCAGAAGGCCAAAAGTTGACAGAGAAAATTATTGAAGATCATACTTTCCTGATAGCCAAAAGATGTGGCAATGTCTATGCAGTGGACATTGAAAAAGACAAAGTATTGAACAACACTGCTTGCTTCTTCTCAAGAGCATCAACTTCTGAAACTGATCTCTGGCATAGGAGACTTGGCCATGTCAACTTTGAACCATAAATAAAGTCACAAAAATGGGCTTGGTCAGAGGTCTACCTTTGAAGGAATACCAGTGTAAAGAACACTGTGTTTCCTGTCTTAAAGGTAAACAACATAAGTCCTCCTATAAGTCTATTGAAGAATAAAAAATAACTACATGTCTTCAACTACTCCATATGGACCAGTCAAGATTATAAGCCTTGGTAAGAAGAAGTACTGCTTGGTCATCATGGATGACTACTCAAGATTTACATGGGTCTTCTTCTTATACTCCAAGGATGTGGCAGCTGATATTATCAAATTCTTCATTCTACAAGTAGAGAAACAATTCTCTCTTTCTGTCAAAGTCATCAGGAGTGACAATGGGACAGAGTTCAGGAACAAAACTCTAGATGAATCCTATTTGTTAAAAGGGATTGTTAGATATTTCAGCATTCCCAGAACTCCTGAACAAAATGGTGTGGTAGAAAGAAAGAACAGAACATTAATTGAAGCAGCTAGAACTATGTTAGCTGATTCAGGCCTACCATTATATTTTTGGGCTGAAGCAGTCAACACAGCTTGTTATGTTCAAAACAGAGTCCTTGTCAACAAAAGACATTCCAAAACCGCCTATGAAGTCCTTCATGGCATCAAGCCCCTTATCTCCTTTTCAGGGCTTTTAGATGTCTATGTTTCATCCTAAACATCAAAGACTCTATTTCAAAGTTTGCTGCAAAAGTTGATTCAGGTTATTTTTTTGGTTATTCTTCCACTAGAAAAGCCTACAAGGTATTTAATTCCAGAACCCAGATAGTTGAAGAAACACTGAATGTCAATTTAATGAGTCAAAACACACTATCATTCCAGCACATCCTGCTGAACTCTTTGACCTTAACAGTTTTCATTTCGGACCTGAAAAGACTGTTACATCATCTAAACCCACTTATTATGGTGATCAAGGGTTTCATGATGATAGTCCTCCACCATGGACTCCAAACACAGTCATTAAATCAACTTTCAAACTATCAGAAGTTTTACAAACTTCTACTTCAACAACTGCTGATGAACAAATTCAAACTACCGATTCAGCTCCACAGACTCCTGAACCACAATATACAGCTGAACCAGATATCATCAACCTCAGTGGTTTGTTTAAAGATATACAAGAGCCATCTCCAAGTATAGGGCTACAACAACTGATTGAACACAGAGATCATCCGTTGGATCAAATCATGGGTGATATTGCTTCAGGGGTACTTACAAGAAACCGGCTTTCCAACTTCTGCTTATTCTCAACATTTATTTCTCAGTTGGAACCAAGGAAATATCAAGAATCCCTAAAAGATAACATGGGTTCAAGCTATGCAAGAAGAATAGCTTCAGTGCAAGAAGCAACAGGTCTGGGAAATCTGTCCCTTACCTCCAAACAAGCTACCAATTGGCCCAAGATGGGTTTTTAGAAATAAACAAGATGCAGCTGGTATGATTATCAAGAATAAGGCAAGACTGGTAGTACAAGGTTATTCACAAGAAGAAGGAATTGATTATGATGAAACCTTTGCTCCAGTTGCAAGGCTTGAAGCCATCAGGTTATTTTTAGTTATGCAATTTCCAACAAAATTAAAGTTTTTCAAATGGTTGTCAAGAGTGCATTTTTATATGGAAAAATAAAAGAGGAAGTGTATGTTTGTCAGCCACCTGGGTTTGAGGATCCTTCTCATCTTGATTGGGTGTACAAACTTGACAAAGTTCTTTATGGGCTAAAACAGGCTCCCAGAGCTTGGTATAAAAGACTTTCTACCTTTTTACTCAAAAATCACTTCACAAGAGGCTCCATTGATAAAACACTTTTTATAAAGCATGTTGGAAATCATGTCCTACTTGTTCAAATTTATGTTGATGACATCATTTTTGGTTCAACAAACACAAAACTATGTGATGAGTTTAAAAAACTATGCAATCAAAATTTGAGATGAGTACAATGGGAGAACTACGGTCCTTTTTGGGAGTGCAGATCAAGCAACAAACAAATGGAACTTTTATACATCCATCTAAATATGTTAAAGAATTATTAAATAAATTTTCTTTACAAGACAGTAAATCATGTTCCACTCCCATGACACCTACCACACAAGTTGAACCATATGATCAAGGAAAACAGGTTGATCAAACCATGTATAGATGTATGATAGGTTCCCTTTTGTACTTAACTGCTTCTAGACCAGATATTACGTTCTTAACTTGTGTCTGTGCTAGATATCAATCTGCACCAAGGGAATCACACCTAACTGCTGTCAAAAGAATTTTCAGATATCTGAAAGGAACTCATACATTAGGAATTTGGTATCCTGCTTCAAGCAATACCAAGTTAACAACTTTTTCAGATAGTGACTTTGCAGGGTGTAAAATGTCAAGAAAATCTACATCTAGTGGTTGTCAATTCTTAGGAAACTGTCTAGTGTCCTGGCAATCAAAGAAGCAAACATCTGTGGCAACTTCAACAGCTGAAGCTGAATACATTGTAGCTGCAAGTTGTACATCACAGATTCAATGGCTCTAATATCAACTTCTTGATTATGGAATCAAAGAGACCAAGAATCCACTCTTAGTAGACAATAAATCTGCCATTAGCATCATTCAAAACCCTGTTCAGTTTTCAAAGACAAAACATATAAAAATTAGGTATCATTTCATCAGGGATTGCGATGAAAAAGGCAAGATTGAGGTGAAACATGTCACAACAGCTAATCAAATAGCTAATATATTCACCAAACCCCTTGACACATCAACATTTTAGAGGTTAGTTTCCTTGCTTGGAATGCTAAACTTTGAGTAAACTCTGTAAGTGTTTATATTTTTTCTGTACAACTGTTACTTTCACTTACTTGTTTACTAACTCTCTCTCAAAACCCTCTCCGAATCTTTCAACTGTTCTATCAAAAACAATGGCTCTAGTTCTCAAACAGGGACACAATCAAAGAGGCTACTTCGAAAAAGCTGAAGCCTGGTCCCAATACGATGAAATCATTGATTTGATTGTAAAATCTCAATACTACATGGCGTTCACCATTGACCCACCAATCCATACTGACATTCTTAATGAGTTTTGGGCAAACACTGAGACTATTACCGGAGATGGTAAGGTCCTTTCCTTGAAGACGAAGATCAAAGGGAAAGAAATGGCAATCACACCGGTAAGCCTGGGAGAAAGATTAGGTCTTGATGATGCTGAAGCTCCTGATAAATTCCCAGTGGAACAATTCAATCAACCATCATTGAGTGTGGTTACCAAGGTACATTATCACATGCTACCATCTACAAGAAATATTTTGATGCAAAATATAAACTTTTATTTCACTACATTATCATGTGTTTAAGTACAAAGACTGGATCTTCTGATCAGATGTCCTCAACCATGCAACCAATTTTTCATTTAATTATAAATGAAACTAAATATAGGGCATCTTCATTCTTTTTCAATGAGTTGGTGTTGCATCACCAACATGATAAAAATAATTTTTTGTTGTATCCAAGGTTCGTCATGCAATGTATTATCAAAGAACTTGGACAAGAGGTGCTTGTGGGTAAAACAACTGTTTAAAACCCTTTAACCTCACAAGCATACTCTAGGCATAACAAACCGACAACTCTGCCAGAGGATGACCAAGGGGAACATGTCACAGTCGCTAAGGAACCAACATCCTCAAAACCCATTCCTAAAAAGCCAAAACAAATCAAACAACAAAAATCCAAACCGTCCAACCCTAAAAGAAAAGCAATTTAGGAAGTTAAGATGCCTGAAGCTGCTAATGTGCAATCTGCACTTTCAAAAGATGTGACTGAAACTTCCTCTCAGTCTCATTCATCTCAAACACCAGAAAGAGCACCAATATCCATTATGTTTTCAAGAAAGGAACTTAAAAAGACAATAACTACTGACCCTTCTTTCAAAACAACTAAACCAACTGAACAAAACCCAACTGCTGATCCCATAACTACTGACACACAAACATCACCAGCAGTTAAGATAGATAATATTCTCTCTGGGCTGAAACAACACACTCCATCTGAAAATTTTAATCCCCAATCACCACATAAAATAGGGGATGAAAATATAGAAATGAACATTGATGTGAATGTGTTCAGCCCTAACCAAAGAGATGAGGAGGGACCAAGGTCTCTAAGCCCAAACTTAGAATCCTTAGGTATATTTGAGGCTGCTACTACTTCTATACCATCTAGTGATGGATTTAAGGATAGTAGTACCATATCTAAGACCTCAAATGTGGCAACTACTGATGAAGGCCCTGTGCCTGAAGTAGGAAAACCTCAGTACCAAGAAAAAGAGGTTCATGAGACAACTAGGTTGGGCCAAGCTCATGAGACAACTGAGACTGTTCTCATTGAGGACTATGCCAGTGATTCAGATGATTCCATTGATTTGGATGATGAATCAAAATCTCCACAAAATGAATTGACGGCTGACTGTGAAGGTCCTGATTCTAATGTATCTGTACTCAAGGAGACAGTCACAGAAGAACAGGTTAAAGACCACTTAAACCCCAATTCCCCAATAGTGGCATCCCGAGTTCACACTGAGGATCACCCTAAAACACACCCTCCACAATAACAAAAGCCTACCCAATTCTCTGGGTCATCAAGCATAGACCTGAACTAACTATGCAGCCCAGATGGTCCCCTATACCAGATGGTACATCAACTTATCTCTGATCATCTCAAAGATTTTACAACTGCTATGGAGTTAAAGAACAACACTCAAATTGTGATGATTAACAATTCCATTGATCACAAGTTTGGTTAATTGTCAAGAAAGATGGAAGACAACAGAAGACAATTAGCCCATCTATCTGGTGTAACACCTCCACCTCCATGGTTTCCAGAAGTGGATGAAGCCAAAAAGGGGGAGATGTCAAATGAACCTGAAACTGTGTCTCTTGAAGCCTCAAAAAGAGTTAAAGAAGCACAAAATCTCAAGGAATCTCAAAAATTAACTGCCATGACTAGACAAGAAAAAGCTCTGAAAGAAAGAGAAGAATGGTATCAAAAACAAGAGAGAGTCCTTAGAGAAAAGGCTGAAAAGTCCTCCCAAGACCATAGTGAAGCTGCTGTTGAAGAGTAGACCAAAAGTACTGAAGACAATCCTTCAGTCGTTGATGCTGCTCAGATCAACACTTCAGTAGTTGACAATTCCTGCACTGAACGAAAACAACCTTCTAAAGCAACAGAAACAAACCCAAATGATATTCCAAAGCCTGTTCCCATTTCTTCTATACCAGTTATAGAAGATCAAACACACAAAGAAGAACTGACAGAAGAATAAAGAATAAAAGCAGAAAGAAAGGCAAAGGAAGATAAGATATGGGAAAGCTTAGAAGCAAGGGATGACTTGAGTCTTGATGATAAGTTACAAATCTATGAACAAAATTTAAATGAGTTGGAAGCATAAGAAAAACTTGCTGAGCAAACTCTCCTTGCTACAGAAGAAGATAAAAGACAACAGATGATGACTTATATCAGCAAAAACAGCAAGACAAGGAAATTCTCACTTAAGGGACTTTCAACTGAAGAACTAACAAGACAGGTAGAGCTTGTATCAGAAAGGCTGGCCAAAGAAAAAGACAGAAAGTTGAAAAGAGCCCAAATCATTCAAGAATTGGTAGAGAACAATTATGGTTCAAAACAATAAATATGTAAGTGGAAAGAAGATGTACTTTATGAAACTTACAAAAAGTTCAAGGCTAATAGACTTGCAAATCCGGAGAAATTCAAACCCACACAACCTGCTACCAATAAAAAGTCATGGGAAAAAAAAAATCAAAAACACACTTCAAAATGGTTCTGCTTGAGAAGAACACCATTGTTGAAGATGATTTCACTGTTGAAGAAAAGCCTCTATTAACACAATATATGGATCCTGCAACATTTGCTTATCAACTGCAACAAACCATCAAAGAACAAAAACATACCAAGGTAGTCACTGAACATCACATGCCTATTTCAATTGGTGATACACCTGGTACTGTGATAGTTGAAAAGAGAAGGAGATCCAATCTAATCAATGCTGAAAAAAAACCACCAACATCAGACCTATATTCAAACCTACAAATTGTACCATACAAAGACAATTTCTTCAATTCCAAATCTCCAATTGTCAAATGGTGCTTCACCAACAAGTCCAGTTCCTTGGTTCTAGGAAGAAAAGACTTCTCAACAAGAGTCCTTCATAACTTGTCTGAATTGGAAATATTATCTGATGAAGATCTACTAGCCATTCAGGATATGATACTAGAAAAAGGACTACTTATAGACCAGAGGTCAGAGAACTCAGACATCAAACAGTCAAGGAAATCTGGAGAGTTCTTGACTTAAGGAAGAGAGGATCGTATAAATAAAGATAGACAAAGGTTTTGGCTTCATCAATCCAGGGGGAGATTGTAGGGTCAAAGAGGATTTACAAGCCAGTATAAACCTTAGTCTTATATCCTCTTCACATTTTGGGAAACTGCTGAAGTCAAAGATATCTAAAAGTTCTGAAGAGTAAAAGAATCAGAAGTTCTGAAGATAAACCAGACAAATATCTGAAGAACAAACTGCTGAAGACAAACTGCTGAAGATCTTTCATTAGACGTTTGTCACTCATCAACACTTTCGTTAACCGCCCTTAAACTCAGCAGTTTAGTATTATATTTGTTTTCTTAAAGTCTTTGTTCAAGTTTCGAAAACTACAGCCTGTTGTAGTATTATCTTACATTATTTTAAGCTTTTGATTACTTAGTCTGTATGTAATCCTTCGTCTATAAATAGAGCGGTCATACCCACTATCTTAGACATTGTTCATTCACTCATCAATCTAAGACTTGAACATTTTCCTTCATATTACTTTGTAGTTAATCTTTACATATATTTGAGAATCATTCTACATTTACTGTTATATTCATTTACTATTGATTCTCATCTTTACTTCCTAGTTCATTGATTGAGGGGGAGTCATAACTCCTGTTTTAAAAGTGATGCTTTAACTTGAACACTTTAATATTCCACTATGCAATTTACTTTGATACATTTATAACACACAAGTGTTCATGAATAAGAACTGTTAAGTAGAGTCACTGATCCAACACACATGCTACCTTGATTATCTTGGCCGAAAATGAAATAGTAGGAGTAGTTACATGCAATAAAACATCGAGGGTCGTGAGGATCACATTAAATACATAGGATCAAGGAGGTGGAAGGCTTGTCTATGAGTTGGAAGCATCCATGTTCTTGTGTTGATTATCATTTAAGGTTGTATCCATCTAGTATCCTTCGTACCTATTTCAACTTGTAGACTATTATTATTATTAGTAGTTTATTTTTAGTTATTCGGTGTGTTTATCTTCTTAACTAAGTCTTGCTTGTTTATCTTTGTGACAGATTCAATTAGTGCTTAACTTGATAAACCTTTAAAAACATCCCTAACTTAAATAATAAAATTAACTATCATGGGGTTCGTACGGCTTCTGGTAGTCCATAGCTAGATCTAGGTAAGGAAACCAGTAGTGAGACAGATCCTTCGGGTTTTTGATATCCAAACTAGGCTCCAAGCAATGGCTTCGGAAGTGGACCAGATCCGGGTGAGAAGTTTCTGGTTCTTACCAGATGTGAGACTGATTTTCTTAGCAAATGGAGGATTCCCTACGGGTGCACCAATGATCTTCGGATTGCACACCTTTAGGATTATGTTCCACCTTTGTTAAGGATTTCATTCACGAGTCTCGGGAGGTTCAGGGTTAGACTTGTCAAGTCACATGATCACTAAACCAAACTTAAATTTATCTGATTAGTAAATTATTAAGTTGTCACTTTTAAAAGATAAATTAAATAAGGATACTTTATCCCGCTCTCATTAGTAAAACGCCGTTAGCTTCTTAGAGGGTCCCCCCGTCACACAAGCTGATGGCATGTGAGATCCTTCGGTACGAAAGCGAGAGTTGAGAGAGGTGGAAGGGATTCCTGGTTGGAATTAAGCCTCTACATAAATTTAGGAAAGTAAATTAAAGAAACCAGTGCTTAAATGAGTGGCTTGGCGGTGGTTTGGGAAGTGCCTAAAAAGAAAGACTCAAACTTTCCTAAAAGCTACATGGAAGTGTGAGTTAGGTAACACCGCATTGTCAATTAGGAGAAGACCGGTTTATGGGCCAGCGGTCTGAAGACACCTTAATGGGGACCCGTACACTTCCCCTGTGCGTGACACATAGAGTTACCAGAAAGTCATCCCTTGTTTATTTCTTTTCTCATCCCCAACTCTGGAGGGACCATTCACTCATGTTCTCCTCACCGATAATTAAACTTATTACTGCTTTTATAATAAACTGTCTACTTATACGAAGGGTCACCGAGATGTGCATGTTTGCTATCACTACTATTTGTATGTTTTTATTTTAAATCCAAACCTTTTTCAAAAACTAATTTTCTTTTAGAACCCCTCCGTTTTGTTTTCCTTTTCAAAACCTGATTAGTTAATGTAATGAAAGTTTGAGTAGGGGAAAGTGTGTTCTTTGAAATACGATACTCGGTATTTACCCTATAAACCTATGCTATACACGTCAGGTTTTCTGCCTATGTGTTGGTTTTAGTTTCTTAGTAATTATCGTTTACTTATAAATTTAAAACTTGTTTAAAGGTTTTGTAAAAATTAATCTTTTCCCTAAAACCAATGTTTTGAAATTAACACATCAAGTTTTTGGCACCGAGAAAAATGATATCTTTTCTTATTACTAAAACCAGACGCATCAACTTTTTGGCGCCGTTGCTGGAGAACACAATTAATTTCCAAAGAAAAACCTAAGTCACTTAATTTACCGGTTTATTTTTAATTTTTATTTTTTCCCTTTATTTTTATTTTTATTTTTGGTCTTCTTTATTTTTATTTTTCATTTTATTTCTCTTTATTTTTGATGATTGTGGTTGTTTTAGTTTTTCTTTGCAGGTTTACTTTCGGATTGGCCACCTTGGAGAATTCCCGTAAAGAAAGCCGAAACCACCAATTTTATCAACTTTCTTTTTGGAAGGTTTTTGTTTCTGCTTTATTTTCGTTAGAGACAGGTTTGTCATGTCATGAGGATCGCCAGGTAAGTGAAGGAAAAGTGGAAAATGAGCTGGGGTAAAAGTATCAAAGTTTATAAAATAAACTATTTTTGAAACTTTAAATGAGGTTTTAAAATCTTTTTGGAGATATCCACTTAAAATTTTGAAACAATATACTTATAAACAGTTTAAAAATTGAAAAACACAAAAAACAGACAGTTCGGTGACAAGTACGCCCGTGCTCATCGTTGAGCACGGCCGTGCTCGACGTGCAGACAAGTTTGGGTATTTAAAGGGTATTGACCAGTCAAACCCTCACTTCATCTTCCCCACTCCACTCGCACCCGTCGCCTACCCCTTTAAAACCTCCATTTGCTTCCATTTCAAGCTTGAATCTTCACTATAAGGTATGTATAATCACCATTTAACAACTTTTATGTGTTTTTAGGTCTAGATCTGTCCAGATTCTTGAGTTTTAGAGTAGCACAATTTCTTGAAGAAAACCTTAGAATTCTAGCCTTTTTAGCCCGAATTTGTGCATGAAACTTTAGGAAAATGCCAAGGTAGTGCTAGGAACGTAAAGGGGTAAAAATTTTTAAGAAATTTTATGAAAAATTTCTCTGGAATTCTAACAGGTTTGAAACTCATCACTTTAGACAAGTGCATGCCCATGCTCATATAGAAGACACTGTTTTAATTTCCCTCGTTGACAAGTCAATCCAACGGTCAAGCACGGTCGTGCTCATCATTGAGCATGGGCGTGCACGTCTCGGAAACCCACCAGAAGTTTTTAAGTTTCAATTTTAAGTCATTTTTGTAGTTTACAATCAGTTTTAGGGTGTTTTAGATGAAAACCGGTTTAAACAGTTGAATCGGTAGCTAACCGAACTAACTGACTGAGCCGAACAGCCATGCACACCCATGTGCACGGGTGTACTACCACTGGAACCTAGAACTGTTAATTTTTTGCAATTTTTAAACTATGAAAAACTGAACCGATTCTGTTGTGTTTTGCAGGAAATGGCAAGGAAAAGACAAGCTCAACGATCACCGTCCATCTCTTCAGGATCTCATCACTCACATCAGTCGGACGAGTCACCGCCCTAGAGCTGCCGCCACATCAGGTGGCCGAGGATGACGGACCCATCCCCGATGAGGTGCATCCATGGTTATACTTTAACGAGGGAGGTGAGGAGTATAACGCCAATAGGCGTCTGCTCCGCATCATGCCTAGACAGATTGGAGATTACTGATGTATCACATAATTAACATATAAAACATGCATAATCAGTCTTATAATAGGATAGAATTAGGTTTAAATTACTGATTTCGGGTGCTTAGTTCATTCCTATTTGTGTTTCTTAGGAAACTGGAGCTCCAAGCCGGAAACAGGGGATTTTTAGGCAAAAACATGCAAAAACTGGAGATTCCTAAGGATACGAGACTTGTGGCATGTTCCTTGTATGTTTGAAAACCCTATCGGGACATAAACAGTGATAAAAACAGCTTGGGATAGACCCAGCACGCCCATGCACACTTGCACAGAGGCCCTGCACGCTAGAAGACAAGGCAGCCAACTTAGGGAACAAGAAAACTTGCTACAACAACATGCACGCCCGTGCCCTAGTACTTGGCACGCCTGTGATTGAGACAAAAGGACAGATATGCAGAGCTGCAACAAACAGAATGTACGAAGGATTATGGCACGACCGTGGCACTCCCTGAAGCGCGACCGTGCTTGCCCTGGCAGGTCTATAAATAGCAAGCTTGACTCCACCATTTGAGACATCCCATCCTTTTTTGTGCTTTCTTAGGCCGACTTCCAAGCTTCTTCCAGAGATCTTGGGATCTTGTGGGAGGCCTTAGGGCCATCCTAACATCCCACCAAGGTTAGGCCTCATCCTACCTTGATCAACTTGGCCAAGCACGGGATTGTAGAGTAGAATATGCAATAAACATCAAGGGTCGTGAGGATGATACTAGATACATAGCACTAGGAGATGGAAGGCTTGTCTATGACCAGCCGTGTTCATGTGTTGATCATTCTTATGGTTGTATCTTTCTATTATTCCCGAACCCGCTTCGATTTGTAGACTTTTATTACTATTATTATTAGTAGTTTTTTTTAGTTATTTGTTGTGTTATCTTCTTTCTAATTCTTGTTTATTTATCTTGTGACAGGTTCAATTGGTGATTAACTTGACAAACTAAAATCAACCCTAACTTAATTAACAAACTAACCAGAGGTTTAATCAGCTTCTAGTAGTCTCGAGCTAGATCAAGGGCAAGGAAATTGGTAGTGAGACAGATCCCTCGGGCTTCTGATATCCAAAATGGGTTCTAAGCAATGGCTTCTGAAGTAGACCAGATCTGAGAGACTCATTTCTGGTACTTACCAGATTATTGAATGATCTTCTTGGAAAAAGGAGGATTCCCTACGGGTGCACCAGTGATCTTCGGATTACACACCTTAAGGATTATGTTCCACCTTTGTCAAGGATGTCATTCAGCTTGAGAAGTTATGGGTTGGGTTTATTAAGTCATCAATCATCAAACCAACTTTATATTTAATTGATCACAAAATATTAAAGTGTCACTTTTTAAAGATAAATAAAACAAGAGTTCTATTTCTAGGTCTCGCTAGTATGAATCCGTTAATCATTGGGGATACATGTTGCCTGAGCTGACTGTAAGAGAGATCATTCGGTCTTCATGATCGTTAACCTACTTAGGGGATACGATGTCGCCGAGTCTGACTATAAGAAGAGATCCTTCAGCAAGGAAAGTGAGAGCTAAGGGAGGTGTACGGTGTTCCAGGTCGGAAGTGAAGCCTCCATTACAAGAAGAAGATGAGTCTGAGGACCAGAGACTTGACCGCGGTTTGGGAAGCTTGCTACTTGCAGGGCTCAGTCGGTGTACTTTCGTATAGACGCGTATTGGGAGGTTCAGCATACTACTCAGTAGTGGCCCCGTTTCTCTATCAAGGAGCCAACACTTCAAGATCACTCTCGTCCTCCTCACAAATAATTAATCTTAAATATTAATTTTTATAATAAATTTAACTACTTATACGGAGGGCCTCGAGATGTGCATATTCACTATCTCTACCATTTTATCCTCTTATTTTATCAAACCCAAAACCTTTTTAAAACCATTTTTCTTAAAACCCCCCCGTTTTATTTTCTCTTTCAAAATCCCGATAAGTCATTTGATGAAAGGTTGAGTTGGCGAAAGTGTGTTCTTTGGAATACGATACTCGGTATTTGCCCTAGCAAGCTATACTATACACGTCAGGTTCTCTGCCTAGGTGTTGGTTTTAGTTCTGAGTGACTATCATTTACTTTATTAATTTAAAACATGTAAAAAGGTTTAGTAAAAATCAGTCATTTTCCCCGAACTAATGTTTTGGAGTTGACACACCAAGTTATTTGCACCGGGAAAACTGACATCTTTATAAATTACTAAAACCAAACGCTATCAATTATAGACCTGTGGATTTTGAGGTGGTGGCCTCTGCAGGATTGGCTCTTGGTTCTACAACATTCAGTCCCACTAGTGGCACCGCTTCTTCCAGATTTCAGAGCACACCTATCAGGAGTTGACTTTGGAGTTTCAATCCTCTTACTTTTACACTCCACCCATGGGGTTGGAGAAATCACCCAGCAGTGCATCAGGTTCAGGATGGGCAGGGTATGGTACATGATGACTTTGGCTGAGTTTGGGGTCCGGTTGGGTTTATACAAGCAGCGGGAGATCTATTCACCAATATTTTCTAAGAGTCTGTTCCAGTGGCCCACTGGCATGTAGGCATCTGATTTCTACGGCCAGATCTCTCGGGTTCCAAACAATCCAAGGAAGCACAAGAGATCTAGCTTTCCAGAGCCACTGCATAGGTGGCTGCACATGGTTATTGTTGGGTCTGCTGGCCTGGAGAAGAGCAGATGATTGGAAAGCCAAAATATGCTAACAGTTGATCCCTTCAATAAACAGTCTTTACAACTTACTTCTCCCAAAAGACTGCTGACTCTAACAACTGTTCTATCCAAACAACTGCTTAACAACTGCTGATACAAAGAACTGCTGAATAAACAACTGATGAAGAACAACTGCTGACCAAAGGTCTGATGAAGAACAACTGCTGATTCAAGTACTGAAGACCAAAGCACTGCTGGAACCAACAACACTTAGGCTCCAGCAGTGGATACAAGACCATCAGAGTTTTCCTACAACAGCTGTTTACTCTCAGTGCTTTCAATGTAACAGTAGTTTGTAATAGGCAGATGTTTTATGTTTGTTATTCTGTTAGAGGTCACTGTCTTAGGTGACGTCAGCTTAGGTCATCAGTGGTTTAAGTCTGTCTATAAATAGAACAGTGCTTGTACTGTTCTATTGCATCACACACACAAACATTCTCTCAGACAAACACTGTGTGATCAGGCTGAGGGGGAGTAATTGTACGATTGTAATCTTTTAGATAAATGAAAGCATTCGATCTGAAAACATTTACTCTCTTGTTTTGATTAACAGTTTATTATTCCGCTGCAATTTCATTCTATTTTCGTTTCACTTATATCATATTTAGTTAAACATAATCAAAACAATCAAACTCAGATCCTAACAATTGGTATCAGAGCATGGTCAATTAAATTCGATCTAACAAATCAATTTAATAATCAGCTCACAATTATTGATATCGTTTGTCTGTTGGATTGAAAACAGAGTAATAGTTTAATTTCGTTTCAACCGTTTTTAAACAGACTTTGTTTTTTGAAAAATCAGAGAATGGCTTCAATCAATCACGATCCACATAACACTGGCACGAATAACAAGCCACCGATGCTTGTCAGATCAGAATACAATATCTGGCAACGTCGGATGAGCCATGTTCTAGCTCAACAAAACATTGGGTGTTGGAAGTCGGTTATCTTCGGACCACATGTTCCGACTGTGCGGAGTACTAAAGATCCCAAGGTGTTTGAGCCAAAGAAACTTGAAAACTACTCCGACCAGGATTTTCAGAAAATTGAGTTAGATGCTAAGGCCTTCAGTATTGTGGCCATGGCTCTACCAAATGATATATATATGCTGGGTTGTTACACTGTAACAGTGCAAAGGAGTTGTGGGATGCACTGAAAGAACAGTTTGGTGGGACTGAGGAGGTTATTGAAAACAATCGTGAAATACTTAACCAACAATATGAAACATTCAGTCATGTCAAAGGAGAGTCATTAACTCAACAGTTTGAGAGGTTTAATTGTTTAATTAGTGAACTAAAATTGGTTGGTCTTACTTACCCTCATTCAACCTTGAACCATAGGTTTTTAAGATCATTACCAGACAAATGGGACACTATTGCTATTGTGATGAGAAACTCAATTGGATTTAAAGACCTATCACTGACCCAGCTTCATGGTAAGCTCTTGACCTATGAGAGAGAGCTTAACCAGAAAAAGAAGCTCCAGGACTCTGGAAAAGTGTCTGATGACTATGTATTTGGGAATACAGCACTTTTGGGTCATGATGAGGTGCCTGGAAACATTAAGGATCAGAGTTATGATCATTTCATTGACATAACTTCAGGTTTTAACTCAGGTTTTAACTCTGATTCTTATTCACCAAACTATGCTTTCACAGCAAGTGGTGGTGATATCCAGGCATCTGACAATATATCCTTTGAGTATGATGACCTGAAATACTTTGACCCTGATGATTTGGAAGAAATGGACATTATGCACCAATTGGCCCTTCTCAGTGTAAGAACTAATAATTTTTACAAGAAATCTGGGAGAAGGTTTCCAGGGTTAACTGGCAGATCTAAGGTTGGGTTGGATAAATCAAAGATAAAGTGTTACAAATGTCATAGACTTGGTCATTTTGCTAGGGAATGTAGGGGTCAACATGGTACACCTATGATAACCTATCCAAATCAAAGACCACAGACCAACACTTATCATAATTCCTATAGTGCCCCTGGACCAAATGTGCAAAACACTGCTCATTTTGCACAGTCCTCAAACACTGTTCCTGTCCAGTATGTCCAAACCACTGTTCCTCAGATCCACTATGTGCAAACACCTGTTGCTCAAGCACCTGTGCAAACGACTGTTGCTTCATCCTCTGCCCCTGCAGAGACCAGTCAACAGAGCTTCTTTACAAAAGGCTTTGTTGATTGGAGCAGTCTACCTGATGAGCTAACAGATGAAAATTTTGCACTAGTTGCCAAAGCTGAAAATGAACCAGAAAACTTTTGTTTCATGGCCATGGTGGATGAGATTGAATCTGAGGAGGTGGTAACTGAATCTGATGTTGTGACTGATGATGTTGTTAGTGAAGTTGTTACAGGTGAAAAACCTGAAGAAGAGGTTGTGAATCTCTCAGATCCCTGGGGTGCATCTGATGACTGTGAGTGCAAGTGTGATTGTGCATTGATGGCTGCTGCTAAGGTATCTCCTCAAATTCTTAAAGAATTGTGTTCTGACAAATGTGTAATTGCATTTGCTAACATTAAAGAGGTAAATGAAAACCTTAGAAAGAAAATTTTGGATGATGAAGCTAAATTTGAAAAACTTTCAAAAGATTTAAAAACAAGTTTATCTGTAAAAGAGTCTGAAATAAGCAGCTTAAAACATGAAGCAACCATAACCAAAGACCAGCTCCAAACTATGATAGCAAAATATCAAAGTTGTAAAAGTGAGCTTGAGTCCACCCAAGTTGAATGTGAGAAATGGGTGGAATCATGTAGAGGTTTTGAAATGTTACTCAACAAACAAACTAAAAGTCATGTGAAGTTTGGCTTTGGTTTTGAAACCACTGCTCCAGCTTTTGAAAACACTGACAAAAAGAGTCAAAAGTCTGTTGAGGTAGTACCAACAAACCTGCAGGGTCAAGAGATTAAAATCACTGAACCAAATGGTAAGTAAATTGTTCTTGAAAAACCAGAAGGTTCCTCATCTTTTACTGAACTTGAAAAGTATGAATTTAAACCTACTTGGTCTGATGAGTGTGATACTCTTGAGAATTTTAAACCTGTTGATTTTAAAACACCTGATGGGAAGACAGCTCCTCAGGCAAAAGTCATTCCCCTGGCAAAGGTCATTCCCCTGAAAAATCTTCCAGCAGATGCTCAAACATCTGCTGAAAAGAAGGCTGAAAAGGGGAAGAAGAAAGAAAAGACTGTCAACTTGTTCTGTGATTTCTGTGAAAAGAAGAATCATGTCACTAAAAACTGTTTTCTTCTAAAAGCATATGACATTAACAAAGGAACAAGTGAATGTGATTCCAAAGCCACATGCTCAATATGTGGGAAAAAGAATCACAAGACCAAAGAGTGCTTGTATCTCAAAAATTTTGATGTTAAAATACAAGAATACAAAGCTAAAACTCTTGCAAACCCTGTGGTTAGTACTTCAAAAGGAAAGCCCAAACAGACTTTCACCCCTGTCCAAACACCTGTTACTAAAAGGCTTGAAACATCTGCTTCTAGAGATGTCCAAGTAACAGATGCTCCACCCACAAGCAAATACCCAAGAGGTTATGGTCAACCTCCATGTCACAGTCTGCCACATGTTTATGAGGAGCCAAAAAGACCCTCTAAACCAAGAGTGAACAGAAATCCATATGGGTATTATCATCTGTCAGGAAGTGATCAAACAACTGCTGCACCAAGTGTTGACATTCAAGCACTGGCAAATGGTCAGCAGCAGTTGTTGAACTTAATTCAAAAATTGGTCCAAACCACTGATCACCTTCCAAAGCTTGAGTCTGAAAGGTCTGAGGACCCATCCAAAGCCAAACTGGCTTTGGACACTCACCAAAACTAATCATTTACTGATGTGCAGGGAGCTTCTGCTTGTTTAGATAGTCTTTGGTATGTAGATAGTGGAGGCTCCAGGCACATGACAGGATGTAGAGCCCTTCTTCTGGACTTCTTGGCTCATGGAGGGGTGATATATCCTTTGGTAATGATTCAAAAGGTAAGGTGTTGGGTTCAGGGACTGTACAAGCTGGAAAACTCAAGTTTGAAAATGTCAATCTTATTGATAATCTCAAGTTTAATCTTCTGAGTGTTTCACAAATGAGTGACAAAGGTTATGGCTCATTTTTCACAAAGAAAACTTGTAAGATTATTGGGCCAGAAGTGGTGAAAAAGATTGATACCATTATTGCTGAGAGCAAAGCACAACTTGTTGCTCATAGAAGTGGCAATGTGTATGTTGTTGATATGTTAAAGGACAATCCTATGGCAAATGTCTGTCTATTTTCTGCTGCCTCCACTAAGGAGACAGAATTGTGGCATAGGAGATTGGGTCACACCAACCTTAATACTATCAACACACTCTCCAAACAAAGCCTTGTCAGAGGTTTACCATCAAAAGAATTTAAATGTGATGAGCATTGTGTTTCCTGTTTAAAAGGGAAACAACATAAAAGCTCTTACAAATCCATTGATGAGTCCAAAACCAGTCAGTGTTTACAATTGTTGCACACAGACTTGTTTGGCCCTGTTAAAATCATGAGTCTAAGAAGAAAGAGATTTTGTCTTGTCATAGTTGATGATTTTTCTAGGTTTACATGGACTTACTTTTTACATTCTAAGGATGAGACTGCAGGTATATTGAAGGACTTTGTCACCAAAGTTGAAAAACAATATGACTTGCCAGTAAAAGTCTTCAGGAGTGACAATGGAACAGAGTTTAAGAATAAGGAGTTGGATGACTTCTGTGTGTCAAAAGGGATTGTGAGGCAGTACAGCATCCCAAGAACACCAGAACAAAATGGGGTGGTTGAGAGGAAAAATAGAACTCTTATAGAAGCTGCAAGAACCATGCTAGCAGATTCTGGTTTGCCACTGTCCTTCTGGGCAGAAGCTGTAAACACTGCTTGCTATGTTCAAAACAGAGTTTTAATCAACCCCAGACATCAAAAAACTGCTTATGAAATTTTGTTCAAAATCAAACCATTAATTTCATTCTTCAAAATCTTTGGCTGCCCATGTTTCATTTTAAACCTCAAAGATTCCATTTCAAAATTTGCAGCCAAAGTAGACTGTGGTTATTTTCTGGGATATTCTTCTACTGCCAAGGCCTATAAAGTGTTTAACACAAGGACCAAGACAATAGAAGAAACTCTGAATGTAAAGTTCAATGAACTTTCATCTCTTAAAATCCCTGCAAACCCTGCTGAACTATTTGATTTAGATAAATTCAAATTTGAAGATATCACTGTTAAAGCTAACAATGCAGGTATTCCACAGTCTCCACAACAAGATTACAGAACAGATGTTGTGATCCCCAGTCACTACAAAATCTATTCTGCCTCAAAGGAAGCAGCTGTTCAAAACAATTGTCAAAACTCTGCCACAGCTGTGTCAACCACTGTTGGCCAGTCTTATCCTCAAACCACTGCTTCACCCCTCACAATCACTGACCTATCATCTGTTGACAAAAGTCAATCATCTGTTGACAAAAGTCAGTCAAGTTTCACACCACTTGGACCCATTCCTCCATTACCATTCCAAACATTTGATGGCACTACAGAAGTACCAACAGATGTTACACCAACAGAGTCACCAAACCTTTGTCCATCACCTCAAAATGCCATTGTTCCATATCAGGGAGATCTTATTTACTTAAGAGCTCATCCACCAGACCAGATCATTGGCAACATCAGAGAGGGTGTGCTCACAAGAAGCCAATCCTCAAATATCTGTCTTTTTGCAGGTTTCTTATCCCTCACACAACCTGTCAAGTACCAAGAGGCACTGAAAGACAACAGTTGGGTAGAAGCCATGCAAGAAGAACTCCTTCAATTCAAAAGACAACAAGTATGGGAGCTTGTACCACTTCCTAAGGATGTTTGTCCTATAGGAACAAAGTGGGTCTTCAAAAACAAGACTGATGAATGGGGTATTGTTGTCAAGAATAAAGCCAGGCTTGTGGTTCAAGGCTTCAGACAAGAAGAAGGAATAGATTATGATGAGACTTTTGCTCCTGTAGCAAGACTAGAAGCCATCCGACTCTTCTTAGCCTTTGCTGTCAACCACAACATAAAGGTGTATCAGATGGACATCAAATGTGCTTTCCTTTATGGCAAAATTCAGGAGGAGGTTTATGTATGTCAGCCACCTGGTTTTGAAGACACATTCCATCCTGACTATGTCTACAAGCTCAACAAAGCTTTGTATGGACTCAAACAAGCACCAAGGGCCTGGTATGAAACTCTTTCCACATTTCTCTTATCCATTGGCTTCACAAGAGGTAAAATAGACAAAACTTTATTTCTTAAATGGAAAGGGAAACACTTAATGATTGTTCAAATATATGTGGATGACATCATTTTTGGATCCACATGTAACCAAATGTGTGAAGAGTTCAGAAAACTCATGACAGCAGAGTTTGAGATGAGTGCCATGGGTGATCTTCAGTGTTTCCTTGGTCTTCAAGTGAAACAACTGCAAAATGGCACATTCATTCACCAAAACAAATATGTAAAGAATTTATTAACCAGATTTGAGATGAATGATTGTAAGCCATGTAGTACACCCATGAGTACAGTCAAGCTGCTCACTATTAATGACAAGGATGAACTGGTTGATCAAACACATTATAGATGCATGATTGGGTCTTTACTGTACTTAACTGCATCTAGGCCAGACATTATGTTTGCTACCTGTGTCTGTGCCAGATCCCAGGCTTCACCCAGAAAGTCAAACCTTATTGCTGTGAAAAGGATATTCAGATACCTCAAAGGTGCTCCCACACTTGGTATCTGGTATCCTGCTAGTGGAAACATTGAGCTTTCAGGTTATTCAGATAGTGACTTTGCTGGCTGTCACACCACAAGAAAATCCACATTAGGAGGGTGCCAATTTCTAGGGAATGCCTTAGTCTCCTGGCAAAGCAAAAAGCAGGCAGCTGTTTCAACCTCAACAGCTGAAGCTGAATACATTGCTGCTGCAAGCTGTACAGCCCAACTCATGTGGCTTCAAAATCAACTACTGGATTTTGGGATAACTGCACTTCAGACTCCACTCATGTTGGACAGTCAAGCTGCTGGAAATATCATCAAGAATCCAGTCTCTCATTCCACTACCAAACACATTGACATAAGACATCATTTTGTCAGAGACAACTATGAAAAAGGTTTGATTTCCTTGCACCATGTTCCAACAGAGGATCAGTTGGCAGATGTGTTAACAAAAGCTTTAGACACATCTACCTTTACAAATCTAATTTCCAGAATTGGTATGTTAAACATGGATTAAACAAATAAATTTTCAATAAATCTTAATAAAATGTTTCAGAAAATCAAAATTCTTTTTTCAAATAGCTGTTTGGTTGGAAAATCTGTTTATAACATCTGATCAGATAAAACAACCACTGTTTCATTCATATCCACTGTTGGTTGAAAAATCTGTTTCAAAACATCTGATCAGATAAAACAACTGTTAGTTGAAAAATCTGTTTCAGAACATCTGTTCAGATAAAACAACTGTCTCCTTATATATTTATACTATATCTATACAAAAAAAAAAAAAAACAACAGTTGGTTCCATCAGCTGTTTGTATCAGTTGTTTGCCAAAAACAGCTGTTCTCCACCAGATGTTTCATCCATCAGATGATTGCCACGTCTGCTCATATAAGCAGAGGTTTGGCCACATCAGCGGTTTCATTGAGCCTATAAAAACCCTGTTTTACCACAACAGACGTTACACTGTCTCATTGTATTCAAAATACTGAAAACCGCCTTCTTCATTCTCAAACCCTCCATCAAATTTCAATCATCTTCACCTTCGAAATCCATTACAATGGATCTTCAAGCTAAAGCCACCCACAATTGTCTCCCCTATCTGGTTAAAACAGATGACAACGTTTCATTCCATTCCACCATCGACATTCTCCTAAACTCCAAATACTTACCCATCTTAACCGCTGACGCCCCCATTTATCTCGATACTCTTCAAGAATTCTGGTTGAATGCTGAGTTTCTACTCCAAGACAAAAAGCCTACTTCCATTATTTCCAAAATTGGAGAAACCAGTATCGTAATTACCCCTGAAACCATATCCACAACCTTCACACTGAATGACCTGGCAGGTAAGGACTCTTTTACTAAAACAGAGCTTCACACTGAGTTCCAAGAAAGAGGGTATGAGGGTCAGATGACTGGATCAACTCTTTTCAAAAAGTTTTTCCCTCCCGTCATGAAATTTTTCTTCCATACTCTTCTTCTATGTGTCTCTGCTAAGTCCACATCCTTCAATGAAATCCCATTAAGGATGCAATATCTGGGTTATGCCATGTTGTCAAACTCTGACTTCAATCTTTCGCAGGGATTGTTCATGGACTTAGTATCAAATGTGAAAGCAGTCAAGTCTGGGTCTAACAATGCTTTTCTTATTTACCCAAGAATTCTTAGTGTAATCTTACAAAAAGTCTTACCTGAAAAAGTTTTCAAAAAGGGTGAGGCAATGCAAATGAAAAGCTTAACTGATGAAACTTTCACTAGAATGTTGGGTGGAAGCACCCAAGAAAAAGTGTCTAAAGTGTCAAAAGTTTCTAAAACACAAACAAAGAGGACAAAGACAACAACTGTTGTCAAAACCTCTGTTGTTGAGCCCACTGCTCCTGGTGATCATGGCACTACATCCAGTGCTGTGAAACCCACACCAGCCACTTCCAAAAAGAAACATCCATCCACAAAAACCACCACTCAACCACAAATGAGGCTTCTGGATGATGAGGTACCAGAAGAAACCTCTGTTGCACCACAAAAGCAACCTGAAACCACTGTTGTTACTTCCTCACAACAGCTGGATATACCTCCACCTGACCAAACTCCTCATGAATCCTCCCAAAAGGATCATGTTGTAAGCCAAGGGGACACACATCATGATACATTTGAGTCACTTGGCCAAATGTTCACAAGCCCCTCTCCCAGGGCTAATTCTCTTGTTACTCCTCCACCCTCACCATCACATCATGTCCCACAAACCATGCAACCTCTGTTTGAGGCAATTGACAAATCTCAGGAAGATCCCAGTTCCTCTCTTCCACCTGTCACTGAGAGTATACTCCCACAAGTGACTGGTCCTGAGAATATTCAATCTGCTATCCAACAAACAGAAGAGGAGGTTACACCACCTGAGTTCAATGCAACTCTAGGTGAGTTTTCAAGTGGAGCAGCCACTACTGATGTAGAGACCACTGTCTCACATCAGGACAGTGATTACATTGCTAAGACTCCCTTGAAGGCAACAACTGTTGAAGCCACTATAGTGTCTCCAAAAACAGTTGGAAGTCCCTAGTACCAAGAAAAAGGGGCATCTGATTCACCTATTAGGACTGAATCAGGTAGAACTACCACTGGTAGGGACTCAGATGATCCTATTAACTTAGGAGATGGGTCAAAATACCAAGAATTGACGGACAGAGTTTCTGTAATTGAAACCTCTGTAGCTGACATCAAATCTAATGTCAAGCTTATACTGAGCTCCATTGCAGACCTTTCCAAGAGTCAACCATCAACTGCTGATATAGCCAGTGAGCTATGGAAATCCGTTTCCCCCATCATCATAGCTCACAGAAAACTGGCTGATCAGACACATGAGACTTATATGGCTGAGATCAGAAATATGGTGGATGCAAGGTACAAAGATACTCATGCAGATATTAAAGCCATCAAGGACCACCTGCTGAAGACTACTGGCTCTGCCCCTACCACCATTCTCAGAGATGAAAATGATGATGCTTTCACAGCTGATGATGCCAAAAAAGGGGAGAGTGGCAGAGATAGGCTACCAAAGCTAGATCCCTTTGGTTGTCCTCCTTCTCAAAAAGGCCAAGCCAAGTCTGCCAACAAACCAGAGTCTACTAATACAGCTCCACAACAACAACAACAACAACAAGCAACACCAACAGCACCACAACAAACCACTGACAAGAACAAAGCAGTTGATGACTCTGCAAACATAGAAGCTGAAAAGGCTGCTCAAGAAAAACAGAAAAGAGCTGACACCTTGGAAGTTAAAGCAGAGTCACTAATAGAACTCAAGAAGAAACAACAGCAGGAAACTGAAGATGTGGGATCCTCTAAAAGGATGAAAAGGCCTGCTAAGCATGTCAGAAAACCACCATCCAAGTTAAACACCTTTGTTGACAAAACCACTGCTACTGAAACCACTGCAACCCAAAACACTGAAACCACCCAAAACACTGCTTCCCAAACCACTGTACCCAAACCAACATACACACCTGAACAAACAACCACCAAACCTACATCACCAGCCAAATCCCCAACATCTGCTGGTTCTACTAAAAGGCCAACAGATGTTAATCCAACCACTGCTACCAAATCACCATCCCCTAAAATCATGTACACAAGGAAGAGAAAATCAACCTTTGTTGTACATGATGGAAACATACACACATCACCAAACACCACCTCAACTGCACAATCCACTCCTCCTATCACAGCTATACCAATCACATCATTCTCACCACACACATCCAAATTCAGATCCCATAGACCACCACCAACCATTAAACCATTGGTTGTTCAGTATCCCCTTGAACTTGATCTACTCAAGGGGGAATTACAATCCTTCTACAATACTGAACAGCCATCAGACAGATCCTTCCCATCTCTCCCAAACTTCCCTGTTCCCCTCAACATTGATACTTATCTGAAATACAAGGGTGAACAGGTGGATGCCATCATTAGGGAGAAATGCAAAGGGAAGGATGACAGGACTGCTCAGGGCATCCATTCAGCAGAGCTTAGCAAACTTAGAAGGATTGAAGACTTTGCTAAGACCCTCAGCAACTCCATGTCCTCCATGCCTCTCAGTGGTGACTTGGAAAAGGAGGTAAGGGATTCTCTTCTGGAACAGATTATGGCAACCAAGCCTTACAAAGCAACCAAGAAGCAGTTCAATGGTTGGACCACACATGCTTTGAGAGAAGAACTTCTCAGAATTGAAGAAATGGCCAAAGACCCCAAGGCTAAAGTCTCTACTCCTAATTTTGGCAAAGGCAGAGACCCAGTCAGAGCCTTAAAGTTTAAAAGGATGAGGCAAGAGATAGTAGCTGCCAACTATGGAGAAATGAGGTCAGTCTCTAGATGGTCTGAGCTAAGGTTGGTTGAGACATACAAAAGTCTGGAAGAAAACAGAAAGAAGGATCCCAGCCTACCAAGAAAACCAGTTTACACTGATGAGCCAATGATGAAGAGACCCCAACAGACTTTTACCTTGGACAGCTTACTTGACACCTCTGATCTAACAACTGCTGCAAGAAGACAGTTCAAGAAACAGAAGGAAATGTCAGAGGAAGATCAGAGGAAGTTTGCTGATACATTTATCAAGGAAGGGCTCTTCAATCAAGTACATTTTTTCTCTGATCCTACAACAGAGAAACTCAGAGAACTCATTGGAAGACCACCATCACCCAACTCATCAAGAATAAAGATTCAACTCAGCAAATCCACTGACTCAAAGATTCTAAAATGGAAAGTCAACAAAGACAACCATGAATTGACATTGCTCAGGTCAGATGGAAGGGTTCAGAAGATCAGCATGGATGATGCTTACAGTCTATGTGCAGAGGATCACCATACACTGCTAAATCTGGAACTAGAAAGAGATGAAGAAGACTTGTTTGCTCTGAACTTTGAATTACAATTCAAAGGTCAAATCAGAGAAAGTCTGATGAGGAATAAAGATCAATAAATAAAGCTGAGTTTTGGCATCATCTGTTCTAGGGGGAGATTGTTGGGTCTGCTGACCTGGAGAAGAACAGATGATTGGAAAGCCAAAATATGCTAACAGTTGATCCCTTCAATAAACAGTCTTTACAACTTACTTCTCCCAAAAGACTGCTGACTCTAACAACTGTTCTATCCAAACAACTGCTTAACAACTGCTGATACAAAGAACTGCTGAATAAACAACTGATGAAGAACAACTGCTGACCAAAGGTCTGATGAAGAACAACTGCTGATTCAAGTACTGAAGACCAAAGCACTGCTGGAACCAACAACACTTAGGCTCCAGCAGTGGATACAAGACCATCAGAGTTTTCCTACAACAGCTGTTTACTATTAGTGCTTTCAATGTAACAGTAGTTTGTAATAGGCAGATGTTTTATGTTTGTTATTCTATTAGAGGTCACTGTCTTAGGTGACGTCAGCTTAGGTCATCAGTGGTTTAAGTCTGTCTATAAATAGAACAGTGCTTTTACTGTTCTATTGCATCACACACACAAACATTCTCTCAGACAAACACTGTGTGATCAGGCTGAGGGGGAGTAATTGTACGATTGTAATCTTTTAGATAAATGAAAGCATTCGATCTGAAAACATTTACTCTCTTGTTTTGATTAACAGTTTATTATTCCGCTGCAATTTCATTCTATTTTCGTTTCACTTATATCATATTTAGTTAAACATAATCAAAACAATCAAACTCAGATCCTAACAGTTATAGCCAGAACCGTCGGGGCCAGGAAGGATAGCACTGGGGAATCAACGAGCGGGAAGTGTTTTATCTCTACAACATTATCAAGGGGGCACACTGCAACTTCGCCTACGCTGTAGCAGAATTCTTCACCAGGTGTTGTGGTACTACTACTGCTAGTCATATATTCGGGGGACCTTACATTACTCGCCTGGCCACTAGTCTTGAGGTACTTCATCCTCAGGCTTTGGCTAATTTGACCCTTGTGGGCCATGACCGCACCCTCGACACAAGTGTTATGACGGTTAGGGTAGTAGATATGGTTGGGAAAATTCTCAAGTTAGTGGATAATAAGAGTGGTATGTGGGACGAAGAAGCAGCATTTAAGGAGCAGTTCAGGGATGCAGCTACAGCAGCAGGGACCGGAGGAGCCAAGTCTTCGGCAGCCGCAACAGCCAGAGCAGTAGCAGGACCATCCTTAGCAGGAGGAGCCAGAGCAGGCCACCAGAGCCACCCACGGAGGAGCATCCTCCGCACTATCCTTAACAGGCTCAACACATTGTCCGCGGAGTTTATTGCTTTTCGGGCAGACTTTACCCGTCATACGGCTTCTTGCACAGGTTCCAGTTCCAGCTCCCATTCCAGGTCTCAGGCACGTCCCTGCCACAGCCATTCAGCATGATTCTCCATGGAGCCGCATTTTGGACGTTCTTTCTTTATGGATGTGGGTTTCGACCACACACCGGTGGATTCACCACTATCAGGGGTGTATTAGTTTCTCTTTCCTCTTTTTCCATTTCTATACTTCAAGTTTTTGCAAAATTTTAAGTGTGGGGTGGGTCGTTTTTTCTGCTTATTTTCATCTACTGTAGCGGTCCATTGCGGTATGGTGACTCATTCCCCGTTTTTGTATATAGTTAGTTAAAAAAATTGTTTTACTTTAGTAGTTTTTGCACCCCTACATTACAACCCTATTAAACCCCTCTTGATTTACGTTAGTTATTCGGTTTAGAGACAATGACTTGATTTGCATACAAGCCTATGACTTGTGTCGACTTCGGTTCGGACTTGAGTGTTCACACCCAAAACTCACCGATAAACCCGAGTGTTGAGTGAACATTGTGAGTAGGTATAGGTTTGAGTATAATCCAAGGGTTAAGTAGGTGTGTCATGCAGTTTTTATTTTTCTCACATAAAATAACCAAGTGGATTGAGGATTTACTGATTGTTGTTTGCCTTAAGTAGGTTTGATTGCTTAAGGAAAAGCAATTGTCTAAGTGTGGGGTATCGTGATGTGACATTAATTACACATATAAAACAAGCATAAATAGTCTCATAATAGGACAAAATTAAGCTTAAATAGATGATTATAGCTACTTAATTGTTTCTATTTGTTTTTATCAGGAAATTGGAGCTCCAACCCGAAAATAGATGATTTTCGGGTAACAACGGCTAAAACAAGAGATTCATGAGAATACGAGACCCGAAGCATGTTCCAAGTATGTGTAAAGACCTTCTTGGGGCTTAAACGGTGATAAAATTGACCCAGGGTTGACCAAGCACACCCATGCTCAATTGCACGGAGGCCCCGCACGCTAGAAGACAAAGCAGCCAACTTGCGAGACAAGAAAAGCAAGTTTGTCAACGTGTACGGCCGTATCTATTTCTTGTGTTGATTATCATAGGATCAAGGAGGTGTAACGCTTGTCTATGAGTTGGAAGCATCCATGTTCTTGTGTTGATTATCATTTATGGTTGTATCCATCTAGTATCCTCCGTATCTATTTCGATTTGTAGACTTTTATTATTATTAGTAGTTTATTTTAGTTATTCGGTGTTTTTATCTTCTTAACTAATTCTTGTTTGTTTATGTTTGTGACAGGTTAAATTAGTGATTAACTTGATAAACTTTTAAAGAAAACCCTAACTTAAATAATAAAATTAACTATCATGGGGTACGTATGGCTTCTGGTAGTCTCGAGCTAGATCTAAGGATAGGAAACCGCTAGTGAGACAGATCCTTCGGGTTTCTGATATCCAAACTGGGCTCCAAGCAATGGCTTCTAAAGTGGACCAGATGTGTGAGATATATACTTTCCTGGATTGCACACCTTTAGAGTTATGTTCCACCTTTGTTAAGGATTTCATTCGTGAGTCTCGGGAGGTTAAGGGTTTGGTTTGTCAAGTCACATGATCACTAAACGAAACTTAAATTTATCTGATTACTAAATTATTAAGTTGTCACTTTTAAAAGATAAATTAAACAGAGATACTTTATCCAGCTCTCATTAGTACAACACCGTTAATTTCTTAGAGGGTCCCGCGTCACACAAGTTGATGGCATGTGAGATCCTTCGGTACGGAAAGCAAGAGATGAGAGAGGTGGAAGGGATTCCTAATTGGAATTTAGCCTCTACATAAATTTAGGAAGGTAAATTAGAGAACCTAGTGCTTAAATGAGTGGGTTGGCGGTGGCTTGGGTAGTGCCTAAAAAGCAGGACTTAAAGTTTCCAAAAAGCTACTGGCAGTGTGAGTTAGGTAACACCACATTGTCAATCATGAGAAGACCGGCTTACGGGCTAGCAGTCCGAAGACACTTTTATGGGGACTCGTACACTTCCCCTGTGCGTGACCCATAGAGTTGCCAGAACGTCATCCCTTGTTTATTTTTTTTTCTCACCCTCAACTCTGAAGCGACCGTTCACCTCTGTTCTCCTCACCGATTATTAAACTTATTACTACTTTTATTATAAAATGTCTGTTTATACGAAGGGTCACCGAAATGTGCATGTTTGCTATCACTATTATTTATATCTTTTTATTTTAAAACCAAACCTTTTTCAAAAACCATTTTTCTTTTAGAACCCCTCCGTTTTATTTTCTTTTTCAAAACCCGATTAGTTAATGTGATGAAAGGTTGAGTAGGGGAAAGTGTGTTGTTCGGAATACGATACTCGGTATTTACCCTAGAAACCTATACTATACACGTCAGGTTTTCTGCCTATGTGTTGGTTTTAGTTTCTAAGTAATTATCGTTTACTTATAAATTTAAAACTTGTTTAAAGGTTTATCAACAATTAATCTTTTCTCCAAAACCAATGTTTTGAAATTAACACATCTAGTTTTTGGAACCGGGAAACATGATATCTTTTCTAATTATTAAAACCAGACGCACCAGGTGTTATAAATTATGGAACATTATAAACGATGGAATACTAAAAATGTTTGTTTATATATATATATATTTTGTAGATGTCAAACCCTCGTGATGAATTAAAACAATCCAAACTCAATTTCGATAACTTCTCCACTTGGTACCATAAATTGAAAAAAAACTATAGAACATGATAGAAAGTTGTACGTGCTTGACGAAGCTTTGCCACTTATACCACCAAGAATTCGTTCAAAGGACGAATGGTTAGTGCGTTATAGGGATTCACACGAAGTCGGTTACTTGATCTTATCTAGTTTATCTAATAAGATCTCTAACGACTTCATCGATGAGATGATCGATTTCATCAAAGGTTGATTTCACATGAGACGTTGATGGTGTCTCGCTATCATAAAAAATCGCTCGTCCTATGAAATTCCAAAATATTATGTCAAAGATCATATTGACAAATTAATAGGATACATTGATAGGCCGAATAGGCTTGGATATCCTAGAAGTGGTACTATGGCTGTAGACACTACGTTTACATCACTTCCACAACATTATGGACAGTTTATAACAACCTTTAATTATAAGGTGTTTGAAGGTGGACTGGCAGAGCTTAGGGACTGCTTGTGACTGAGAAGAATAGACTAAGTCAAAGAAAGCCCAAACTCCCACGACTACTACTCTTGGCAAGAAAACGACATCTAGTTATGATGATGACATTCACTACTTTTGTGGTAAAGAGGGCCATTCGAACTGCACGGGTAAAAAGTCAAAACTAGTTGGACATACAAAGGTTGGGCGTATATGGTATGTACATGTTTTCAATAGTTACTCTTTTTCAAATCTTAAGTGTATAGGTACTAAAATGTGGTAACACATTTTATCAATTGCAGGGTAGAGGAAAAGATTGAGAGCTGGGACCTAGATGAGTACTAGCAGATGATGAATTGAAATTTATTATTCGACTGCATTTGAAAACAATTTATTTTTGATATTTTGTTTAAGTTTTGTTTTGGATAATTATGTTTTTGGACAAAGTTTTATGTTATGCATTTTTTTTACATTTTATAAATATGTCCTAAATATTATTATCAAAACATTCTAGCTATATATGTGATAGATATAACATCTAAAGGTTAGATGTTACTCCGAGTTGAATAAAATATAAACAAATCAAATATCTAAAAGAGTTTAGATAAGATTATCTCTTGTTTATTATATAAACATGAAACCCATATGAAATTATATTTTTGATAAAAGTTGTTTATTGAATCATTTTGAATTTCAAATATATGAGTATCAAGTTTAAGATAATAAATAAAAAGGTTGATTAGAGAATCAATCATGACATGAAATAAATGTGTGCTAGAGATGCAACAAGTATTTCAATAAGAAATAAAATACTTTATAATGTTTAGTCAAAACATCAAAGGGTAACACCTTTAAAAGATAAAGTATAAAAGTATCAGTCAATGGATATTTGATACAGATCAAATAGATTAACAAAGAGCCAAACAATAAACATCATACTTCCAAAATCAATAAGTCTATCTGATTCAAGAAGTACTTGAACTACATAGAGATGACAATTTCAAAAGGAAGATGATGTTAAGCTGACCAACTAAATACTTTCGATGTATGTTTCTTGCAACAAGAATATAAAGCTCATCAAGGTAGACGTAGCATATACGATGTGCTAAGTAATTGTTGTTCCTAAGAGATGCAAAGAGTCCAAAAGTTAAAGTGTTAACTAGTTGGATCTTTTAAAAGACAAACGAGCTATGTCTTGATCTCTTGAAATAAATCAGGTAAATCATATTAAATGAATTGGATTTAATGATTGTACCTGATTAATAAGATCTAATTAAGATCTTAGAATTGCCTCATGGGATCACAAGCTGATAAACAAAGGGTTGCTATGTGTTAACCAAAAGGTTAATAACAATTGTGATACATAATACCCAATGAATGATATGAATATGATCGCTTAATCAAAGATAGAGATCTATAATTATATGGACACCAACCACGTATATGGGAATTATGCACTGAAAGTGGGAGCTTTATGATATTCTAAAGGATTACCATTAAAAGGAAAGTTGTACTTAAATTTAAATGAGATCAAAGATCATTTAAGAGTAAATGACTAAATGATCTATAACCGGTGGATCAACACATATGGATCATAGTGATGATTCAGGATGTGACATGATGTCACAAATAGGATATGAATTGTGATGTATTCAAATCCTACTGGAAATATGTGTAAGTCTTATATGGTGGCAATAGTAAGATAAGAGAATCACAGTTATACTATTATATGAGAAATTGATCAATATAAGATATTGATGAATACTATTTAAAGTGTGAAATAGAAATGATATTTTTATTATAGAGATAACAAAATGACTCACTTTTGAAGAGTCAAAAGTATGATTGAGTTTAGGTTAAAGGAAGTTCTAAAAAACTATAGGATGTTGTATTGAGATACAATATGTGTCAAATAAGATATCTCTATTGTGGATTGAAAAGATTTTTCAAACCATCTGTTGGAATTGAACTATCAAGATAAGAATGGGTGATATATGCGTGATATTAAGTGAAAGAGTTCACTTATGAAACATCACATAAAATACAAAGAATTTTTCGTTACTATAACATGATCTTAACAAGAAATGAAACACTTCATTTATAACATTGCAAAGGCCAAGGCATACGGTGGTTATATCATAAATGTTATGCACAATACAAATGAGATTGTTCATTTAAAGACATTGTGAAAAAAAAACCAAGTGTTTGGTGGCTAAATCAACATATTGTGATGTAAATCTTTTCATAGGATATGATTGTCATTTCAAAGAGTAAAAATTAAGGGATAAAATCTTGACAAGGAACAAAATATAGAACAAGATGTTGTAGAGACAACTCTTATACCTCGCTTTAAGATGTTTAACAGTAGAAACGGAGGAATCGAATCTTGTTAAAACAAATGAAGATTAATGCCATTGTGTGAGATATCATACAATATGCATGTTGAAGAATGATGGCAGATATTATAGAATATAATGATCTATATGTGTGTCTTGTTACACATATGTGTTTTTAGTGTTTTGTGTTTATTCGGATTTACAAAAACATTATTACATTTATCTGGATCTAACGGTTAGATGCCTCATAAACAATGATTTTTAGTCCAACGTTTTAGTATGGTTAAAGAATCCTTGAATAAATTATTCTAAATGTATGTTGTTGATCAAAATCATGGGAATCAAGTTTTAATTAAGACTATTATGAGTTGCTGGATGTTAATAAGTGATGAAAGTCTCAAGCAATTGAGATCCAGGATTCATCGGTGCTCATTACAGAATGTATACCGGACTTAACTCAATTCAAACCTTTCTTCATGGATCATAGTCATAGAAAAGCTTTGAAAGTGATATGATCTTTTTTCCTAAGACCTTAGAATCTAAAGAGATATGTACCCGCGCATGCGCATGGCCCACATCTCCACACATGACGGCACACTGACACAGAGCTGACGTGGACTTCTAGAAGGCTGCGCATGTAATCTGGAACGTGTCAGCCACGATCCGATAGTGAAAGGGACATGTGGCCGATCACAGGCAACTATTCCTTGCCCCATGATCATTTGTAGGTACGAGGACAGAAAAAGGACAGAAAGGACACACAAGACACGTGGACCAATCCAGAGGCGCCAGCGCCGAGAGCGATCGTGCTCCACGATCATACGCTACAGCTGTCATTCTCAATCCAGCCAATCATAGAGGACCTTGAGAACCTATAAATACCTTTTCTCCCCCAGTAGAAGATTCATTGAACACTTGGCAGATAAATCCTTGGAGAATTGTTCATAGTTGAGAAAGATAGATTATAGTCGAAGCGCTGTAACAGTTTGTGTTTTGAGTCCTTGTATTAGTCCAACAATCATTAATACAAATATCTCTTTTATTGTGCTCGTAATATAGATTGTTATATTGGTGTTTCTTCATTGGCGCCATCTGTAATTCGAGCGTGATAGAACTGCAACTCTTAAAAACTTCTATCATTCTATAACAACAACTATGAGTTCTCTACCTTTACCACCTTCTTTCACCGGTGGTACATCAGGCACCGGTGCTGCTCAGGCAAGCATCGGCCAGCTTGGTGATACCCCAGACAAACAACAGAATATCACAGATGCCGGTCATACTCCGTCCTCAGGGAATAGACAGACTCTATCTTTTCATTTTGTCACAGATAACCTCCAGACTTCCTCAGCTGGTCATGCAACGCCAATGATTAGTTCGGAGGTATGGTATGCTCAGCAAAAGGAAGCTCTGAAACATGCATTCATGCAAAAATTAAAAGAACAGCAGCTCCGAGAGGCCTTCCGCGTGCTCTTTTTTAGCGAAGGAAGGCACATTACTATGTCTGAGGGGCCATCTAGAGCTGCAGGATGCAACGGTGGAAGCAATTGTAACACTGAGCCAACGTGGAGGGAGGACTCTGATAAGTCCCAGAGTCTCTTCAACCACGACATTAGCCAGCCCTTGACCAACACTGTTGATCAAGGACACTTAATGAACGGTGAAGACGACCTCACGCAGTAGTATTACCCTCCATCCTTCAGTGAAAAATCCAGGTTCACCCCGCGCATTGCGCTTACTCCACTGCCACCAAGAACCAAAATTCCCAGCACCTTAGGAAAGTTTGATGGCACAGGCGATCCTGATGACCATTTGATAAGCTTCGTAGTGGCAGGGAAATGCGTAGGGTGAAGCCTACCAGCATGGTGTCACATGTTTGCGTAGACACTTACGGGTGCTGTGCGAGTGTGGTTCGACAGCTTGCCCAACGCCAAGATTGACAGTATCAAGGAGTTCACCGACAAATTCTCTGATCACTTAAGCCAGAATTGACGGATAGAACGTGATTCCACAAACATCCTCCAAGTGAGGAGGCATGATAACGAATCAATCGAAGATTACATCACAATATTAAACAGAGAAGCTCTCCAAATCGAACCCATCGTTTTCGAATTAATGAAAGCAGCTTTCAAACAAGGTATGCTATGCGACCCATTGATCTGCACCTTAGCAGGTTGCACAGGAATGCCAAACACATGGGAGGAGATCATGCGAGGTGCAAAAACGTACGCAAAAACAGAAAGAGAACTATCCATCTGGAACAGGGTGCAAGCCCCGCAATACAGAGACGTACAAGCCCGGGCTGTGCGCAACCGACACAATAGAAACGCTAGAAAGGGCAAAGGTTCTATCTAGAATAGGCTTCAAGGAGCTACCCAGACAGTAACCAAGCCCGCAGAAGTTCATGAATATAGAAACAACACGTCATCTGATCATAGGTCAGGAAGAAGAAACCAAAACAACTGAACGCCACTGACAAAAACGCCAGCGCAAGTTTTGGCCACAGAAAATGTCAACTTCCCAGAACCTAAAGTCATCAAGAGAAGAGACAACTTGGACCCTGGTAAGTTTTGCGCATACCACCAAGATATTGGGCATGAAACAGACAAGTGTTACCAACTCAAACAAGCTATAGAAGAGGCCCTAAAATCTGGCAAGCTCGGGCACCTACTAAAAATGTTGAGCACAAGCAAAACGAGAGGCCACCTCAAAAGAAAATCAGAAACATAAGCATGATGATACACGGTGATAGGAGTAAGCACCAAAAGTGCAAAACAGAGCAGTTAGCAGAGTGGAGAGAGCAACAAGTGTGTTTTCCAGTAGTCAAAGGCGGACCCTCCTCCACTCGCGCACTAGTCGTCACAGCTATCGTCGATCACTACAGAACCACACACGCATTCATGGACACCGGAAGCAATTCCGATATGATGTATGAGTTATGTTTCAACTTACTGGACGATGAAGACAAGCAGTGCCTGCGCCCAATCAATTCTCCAATCATGGGATTTTTGAATGAGGTGATAACACCACTGGGAGAAATTTCTTTCCGCCTCACGTTGGGAGACAAGATCCATTCAAGAACCGAAGAAGTCACCTTTCTTGTAATCCCAGAAAAATCAAAGTATAATATCATCTTGGGCCGTGACTCCATGGCAGCTTACAACATGGTTCCCTTGCCATCCCACGACGCCATCGGCTTCCCCACTCCAAAGGGTGTAACAATCGTATGGGCCAACAGGGAATGCGCCATGACAGAAGAGCCACACCCGGCCAAGATGTTGAAAGCAACTCCACGCACAAAGCCTGCGATAGGGATTCTCAACCCGAAGTTCCCAGAGCAAACAATTACGCTGGGACCAGCTATCTCTGAGAACATTCGGGACCACCTCAAGCAACTGCTCCGAAAGAATATGGATGTCTTCGCGTGGCAACCATCAGACATGGTGGGAGTCCCGCGAGAACTAGCCCAACATAAGCTCAACACCTACCGCTCAGTCGAGCCCATTGCACAAAAGCGTAGAAGCATGGGCGTAGAAAAAAAAACACAAGCAATGAATGAGCAAGTGGGTGAACTACTGAAGGCAGGGATCCTAAGAGAAACAAGTTACCAAACTTGGGTCGCCAATCCAGTGATGGTCAAGAAAAGCAATGGTGGTTGGAGAATGTGTGTGGACTACACGGATCTCAACAAAGCATGTCAGAAAGACTGCTAGCCCCTCCCAGAGATCGATCTCAAAATCGACTCCCTAGCGCCCTTTCGGTTTAAATGTTTCTTGGACGCCTATAACGGCTACCACCAAATTCAAATGGCGCTGGAGGACGGGGACAAAACAGCCTTCAGGACTGATAAGGGAGTTTTCTGCTATACCAAGACGCCTTTTGGCTTAAAGAATGCAGGCGCCACATACCAACGACTGATGGATCGCGCTTTCATGAAGCAAATCGGGAAAAACTTAGAAGTGTATGTGGATGACCTGGTCATCAAAAGCAAAGAAGAGGATCAAATGCTGAAAGACATCGAAGAAACATTCAAGCACTTAAAGGAGATACACATGAAACTCAACCCGAGTAAGTGTGCATTCGGTATAGTAGAAGGGAAGTTTCTAGGGGTGGTTGCACCAAAGATGGGTTTCGCCCAAATCCCGAAAAAATCTAAGCCATTGCGCAAATGCCTTCCCCCTCAACGTTGAAACAAGTGCAAACGTTAAATGGGTGTTTGGTGGAAATAAACCGTTTCCTGTCACACCATGCAAGCAAATCCATCCCATTCATCAAAACTCTAAAGAGTTGTTTGAAGAAAAACCAATTCAAATGGATTGCCGAAGCAGAAAAGGCGTTTCAAGATATGAAAGCATGCTTGATGGACTTACCGATACTCACTGCCCCACTCCCAAAAGAGCCATTGACGCTATACCTCTGCGCAACAGAAAAGGCAGTAAACACAGTGCTGATGGTTGACCGAAAGCTAGTGCAAACACCCATCTATTACATCAGCAGGGTCCTGGCAGATGCAGAAACAAGGTACACGACTATGGAAAAATTGGTTTTGGCACTGGTTCATGCCTCGCGCAGACTGCGCAGGTACTTCCAAGGCCACCCAATCAACGTGCTAAGTGACTACAAGCTAAACAATGTCCTATCAAAACTAGAGTTATCAGGCAGATTGGCAAAGTGGGCCATCGAGTTAGGTGAACACACCATCTTTTATAAAACTCGCCCAACCATCAAAGGCCAAGTCTTAGCAGATTTCTTAGCCGAGGTACCTAAAGAAAAAAATCGAAGAATGCAGAGCAGAGCAAGAAGCACAACCAATATGTGATGAGAAAGCCATCTAGGATCTTTACACCGATGGAGCTTCAAACGAAGATGGCGCAGGCGCCGACATTAGAATCGTAAGTCCAGAAGGTGCAGAATTTATGTATGCAATCCGGCTAGAATTCAAAACTACAAATAGTGAAGCCGAGTACAAAACCCTTCTTGCAGGACTGCGCATAGCACAGAAGCTGGGCGCCAAGCACGTCTTTGCGCATGTTGATTCAATGTTGGTTGCAAGACAGATAACGGGAAAATATAAAGCCAAGGACCCGTCGATGATCATGTATCTCCAGAGAGCCAAAGAGTTCATGAAAAGCTTTGCAAGTTGCACAATCGACCACATTAGCCGCAGTCAAAACAAGCTGGTGGACGCTCTAAGTAAAATGGCATCAACAAGTTTTGGCCATTTAGAAAAAGAGGTCTGAGTCGAAGTCTTGAGTGAACCGTCCGTTCCACCCAAGGAAGTCCACATCATCCAAACGGGTGTTGACAGCTGGATGACCCCAATCATGTCCTACCTCACCACAGGTGCGCTCCCGGATAGCCGCGCAGAAGCTAAAAAAATACAACACAAGGCCTTACAATACCAAATGCAAGATGGCATGTTGTACCGAAAATCCTATATGGGGCCATTATTGAAGTGTGTGGATGCGGTAGATGCAGACTACTTGGTTCGAGAGATACATGAAGGAAGCTGTGGGATACACGCAGGGCCCCGCATGGTCGTGGAGAAAATCATGAACGCAGGATACTACTGGCCAGGCATGCACCTGGACGCGCTGAAAATCATTCGTCACTATGATTCATGCCAACGCCATGCACCTAACATCCTGCACCCCAAGAATAACCTGATTCCGGTAACCTCCGCATGGCCATTTCAGAAGTGGGCAATCGACATTGTGGGACCGTTTCCGATGACAACGGGCAAGAGAAAGTACTTGATAGTCGCTATCGACTATTTTACGAAATGGGTAGAGGCCAAGACGCTTGCGGAAATCACAATAAAGCAAGTGAAAACGTTTATCTGGGAATTTATTATATGCCATTTCGGCCTACCCATGATGATTGTCACGGACAATGGAACCCCAATTCTCCGACAAGGGGTTACTAAAATGGTATGATGACCTACACATCCAACCAGTCTTTACTTCGGTTGCGCACCCGCAAGGAAATGGCCAAGTGGAACGCGCCAACCGAAGCCCGGTAGAGGGGATTCAGTCAAGATTAGGCACCAAAGGGAAAGCTTGGGCAGAGGAGTTGCCCAATGTGCTATGGGTGAATCGCACACTCATGAAAACAAGCATCGGTGAAACCCCGTTCAGTTTGACATATGGTTCAGAGGCTATGATGCTAGCGGAGATTGGATGTCCCTCCGCCAGGGTTCTTTCAGCAATCCGCACCAACAACGAAGCCGAAATGTGCCTCAACCTTGACCTGCTAGAGGAGCGCCGAGACTTGGCAGCTGTACAGAAAGCAAATTATAAAAAACAGCTGGAGAAATATTACAATGCCAAAGTCAAACTCAATGCCTTTTGGACAGGGGAATTCGTGTTCAGAAACAATGAGGCCAGTGGCGCAATACCCCAAGGCAAGTTAACACCCACTTGGGAAGGACCATACCGCATTACAAAGGTCCTCGGCAAAGGAACTTACAAGCTGGCAACGTTGGAAGCAAACATGTGCCGCGCACATGGAATGTAGCACAGCTGAGAAAGTGCTATATGTAGTTGAGTTTTATGTTGTAATGAAGGCTGTCTAGCCAGATCATCGAATGAATACAATTAACCTTCCGTTTCAAACAGCTATACTATTGTCATTGATTCCGTTCGCATAAACCAAATCAACGATACCCAACATAGCAAAACTCCCAAACTAAAAGTTGCATAGTTAAAATGCAACACCTAAACTAAGCATTGTATAATTAAGATACAATGTGCAAACTAAAAACTGCATAGTTAAAATGCAACACCTAAACTAACGCATTGTATGGTTAAGATACAATGCGCAAACTAAAAGTTGCATAGTTAAAATGCAACACCTAAACTAACGCATTATATGGTTAAGATACAATGTGCAAACTGCGTGTTGGATAGTTAAAATGCAACACCTAAACAAAGAATTGTATGGTTAAGATATAATGCGCAAACTAAAAGTTGCATAGTTAAAATGCAACACCTAAACTAACGCATTGTATGGTTAAGATACAATGCGCAAACTGCGTGTTGCATAGTTAAAATGCAACACCTAAACAAAGCATTGTATGGTTAAGATACAATGCGTAAACTAAAAGTTGCATAGTTAAAATGCAATACCTAAACTAAGCATTGTATGGTTAAGATACAATGCGCAAACCAAATCGCATAGTTTAAACACAATTACTAAAAAATGAGCCGTATGGTTAAGATACAACGCGCAAACCAAACGTTGCATGGTTAAGATGCAATGCATAAACTAACAGTTGCATAAGTTAAAATGCAACGCCTAAGCTAAACATTGCATGGCTAAGATACAACGCGAAAACTACAGTGTTGCATAGTTAAAATGCAACATTAGAACTCAATTGAATAGTTAAAATGCAATTGCTAAACGGCGCAGTATATAATGAAAATATACTGCACACACTAAACGTTGCATGGTTCAAATGCAACACTCAAACTTAGTTGCATAACTAAAATGCAACTATCAAACCTGCACAGTACATAGCTAAAATGTATTATGCAAAACCAAACAATTCTTAGTCAAACTATGCAAGCCCTAAATGCAACTTCTGTTAAAACAAGTATCACAAATTATGCCCATAAATATTGCAAAGGCAAAAAATGCACACGAACAATAAAACTAAACAATAAAGCATTCAAGATTAATTGTTTTGAAGATCAAATTCGAAACATGACATCAGTTCAAAAAGTCAACATTGCTCTTAACAAGTTACAGACATGAGAAAACAAAGGAAAGTGGACCGCTAACCTTTGAAGTCTGATGAGGCGTCATTGAAATCATCTTCGTCTGAGCCAGACAACTCTAGCTTCTCACTACCCTCAGGCTTACTACCCTCCGCCTCCACATCTTTCTGCGCCCGCAACATGCCATACTTGTGCCTGGTATGCACGAGGCCTTGTTTCTCGAAGGACTGCTTCAACTCATGGCAAGTGGGCTGATCCTTATGGCTAACAACAAAGTCCACCAACTCCAATTTCAAGTCGTTATACTCCGCAACCTTCTTCTTAAGGACGGCGTCAAGGTCTTTATCATATTAATTGAACTGCTCCAGCATCTTGCCGTCCTTCGCATGTTGGTAACCCTCAAGAAAACCGGTCTTGCGCCCTACAAGTTTAGCAGCCGCGTTGACATTAGCAATAGCGCTACGTACTTGGTCGCAAGTCCTCACATAATGGGCAACCTACAAACAAAAAATACCAAGCGTAACTACAAGGGAATACCAATAAAGAGAAGACTAAAGAAACAAGATGGAGACAAATCTCGGGGACACAACTTGTGAGTAACCACTCACGGTCTGACTGTGCCAGGTGCACCTCCTCCCGAGTATCCAGCAGCTGCCCATCCAAGTCTGCATTCTCTTACTGCAACTTCAAATTGTTGTTTCTAACTCCGCCATCTATTTCTTCAACTCAACAATCTCATCATCCTTCTCTCTTAACCTATCACGGGCCAAAACCAGTTGTTCATTACACTGCTTCAAGACATCGCCTAAACGCAAAACCTCTTTGGAAGCTTCACTATGACCTTGTTTCGCCTCCTGTTCACGCATGGCGGCTTGTTCCAACTTGTGATTGGTCATCGCACAAGCTTCCATCCAGGAAGCCTCCCACTCAGAGATGTTCTTGTTCAGCTTGTCCCTTTCCTCGCGCATGGTCGCAGCATCCCATTTAACAAGTTTCAACACATGATCCAACTTATCATGCACACTAACAACAACCTTCATTTCGTGGTCATAGCTCTCACGCTCATGAGCCAAAGACTCCCATTGGCGGGAAATCTCCGCCGTGGTAGACAGTAAATTCGCCATGCTCATGACGTGATCATCAAATAAGTCGCTGCGTGGGCGCGCGGCCTGAAAAGTACTCTCATCCGGTGGAAAGACATTACCCAAGAATTGGCGACAAGTCTCCACTTCCAGAAAACGTCTATCACAAGTAACCGCCCAAGCTGGCACAAAAACACCATCCACGTCCACACCATCTCCATACTTATCAACACCGGAAAAGCCAGCGTCAGGCTCAGTCACAACCTTCTTCTCCCGGTTCTCATCCTCCACATAACCCGTAGCTCACCCATCACCCTCGCTAATGTCAGTGGGCGAGACCCGCCCACTGTCTAAGTTCGTCTCCAACACTTGTGGTTCATCCAGATCAACCACATTGGTAACAGGAAGAGACTTTTGAGGAGTTGGTTGACGTGGAGGTGTAGAAGCCAAAGGTGTAGGTTGGCGAGGCGGCGGAGAAGTCGGCAAAACAACCTCCTTTACAGGGGACGGCCCAAGAGGGGTCAATAGATAATTCCCTGGGGACGGGGTCTTCTGCTTGCCAATAGGGTCAATGTTGAACCCTTCCGCAAAAAGCGCAGTAGTGACACTATCCTGACCCCCCGAACCAAACAAGTCAGTTGCACCATGAATGAAATTATAAATAAGCGGATAAGTATAAACACAAAACAAATTGGAAGACAAATGAACTTACCAACCAGACTATCCTCCGCACTATAAACAAGCTCATCAAGCTTCTGTTTCTTTCCAAGAGGGGACGACAAGCTCCCCGCCCCATCCTTCTCCGTAGAGTCACTTAGAGACCTCGAGCGCTTAGACTTGTTTCCCTTTTTAGGAGTCTTTTCCAACACATGCTCAGGCTCTGTTGGCTCGACCACCAAAGGCTTCGTCACCGCAACATTCTCCACTGACTTAGTCAAATCCACAACAAAAGCTTCTCCTTGCACGAACGCATCTGAAATTTCAACATAGCTGCGTTCAGTGGGGGCATAATCCTGGAAGTAACGATTTACAACATTGTGGTCTAAAATAAAACCACACTCTTCACCTCCAGAAGCGTTACCTTCACCTTTCCTTCTTGGGTTCCGCACCCTTTTCACGAGATAATCATCTACTTCAGTCACCTCATCACTATACTCTGCAGTAAACATAGGTGAAAGCACCTTACCGCTGCCGCGTGCAGACGATACACGCGGAGACGAAGAAACGCGCAACTCAGATGACTCGTCACTCGATATGACAATACAAGGGTACCCAGTCCGCATGAACATATTGACAGGAGAGGGATTGATAAATAGCGGAGGAGACTCACATGATTCTTTAATGAGCAGCTGGGGTGCATCCTTGGTCTGCGCAGGCGCAGTATCAACGTATTCCATGCCTTCTCTTGAATATACAACTCATTCTCCGCAAGTTCTTTGAAGGCAAAGCACATATTATCACAAAGCGGGTTTCGATGAGCTCCTCAGTCATGAGTAAGCCAACAGTTATACACAAATTTAAAACATAAAGGAGAACTTACTTTTGCCATCCTCAGTCAACTGCGGGTTTCGATCGGATGACTCGTCAGATTTCTAAACCATGGCTACTCTTCATAGTCGATGAGCTCCACTTCCCCCAAACATTACTCAGGGTCCAAACAACCCATTTTAAAAGGAATCACCCTCAGGAATCCAGAAAAATTTTGGTTTCCATTCACAGAAACTCTTCATTCCAGCCCTCGCGCATGGCATTACACCATGATGTGGACGGCATGAGAGCCAACTCTCCACAAAACACAATTTATAGAAAACATAAAACATATTCACATCTGGTTCTATGTCCTAGGCTCGGCAGCAAAACTCAAAAAATATCAACCTAGACATCAACCCAGGGTGGATCTGGCTAATGTGAGCACCCACATTCTGCAAAAACGTTCCAAATAACCTAGTGACTGGAACCCTAAATTTGCAGTCCCTAAAGTATGCAGCATACATGCCTACCTTCCCGGCCGGTGGCTGTAAAATAGTTTTCCCGGGAGAGGGCATCTCAACCCCGTACGCGGAACTCATCTTTGGTCCAAGACGACGTAACCTTGCCTACCAGCGGTGGCCCCTTCTTGGACCCATCATCCCTCCAATCACCTCTTTTCTTCTTAGCATGAGCAGGGACAATTTTAAAGGCATCCTCCATAGTTATCACAAATAATAGAAGAGAAAGAAAAAATAAATGTGGAACATGCAAATCTGATGATGAACGTTTTCGGATGGGAAGAGGATTTGAAAAGCTTAAGAATTTTCGGATTCCAGTAAAGTGTAGCAAACAAGGAAGTGGAAAAGTGGTTTAAATAGGGGAAGAACACGTGTCCATAGGAGGTGGAAATCCTGTCGCACGACCATCAAGTACAATATTGACACGACCATCAAGCAGAGGTTGAAACGATAGTTGGGCCCCACACGGCCCCTGACACAGTACAACCGTCAGAGCCTTTTCGGCTACCAACCTTTTCCTCTCATCTTCCCCGCCCTGACACTTTTGATGTCCACATTAATTACTGACGTGCGCCTAGACCCCACTTGCTAATACGTGGCGCGTCCGGCGCACAAAACAAACAAAGAGCACCATTAACCCCCGCAAATACTTCTTCTCCCCCTGGAGAAGATTCATTCAACACTTGGCAGAGAAATCCTTAGAGAATTGTTCATAGTTGAGAAAGATAGATTATAGTCGAAGTGCTGTAACAGTTTGTGTTTTGAGTCCTTGTATCAGTCCAACAATCATTAATACAAATATCTCTTTTATTGTGCTCGTCATATAGATTGCTATATTGGTGTTTCTTCAGAATCATATTAGCTCTACTAGCCTAAGGTTATTCATTAACCTCATAGAACGCAATACCGTGACATGATAGCAATAAAGGTGTTTGGTTGTGGACAATACTAAAGTTAAGTAGGATTGTATGTTGTTTAAGGAATTCTGTATTTCTTTACAGGAAGAAAAGAATGTTTTAGCGCCGTCAAGAATAAGAATGGTGTGAAATGTATAGCCATACTCAAACTAGCAGTAGTTTATCATTACCACTTGAATCCGGTACAAGATAGAAATGGTTAAACAATATGAGAATGAAACGGATCCATATCTCATGTTTGACAAGTTCTTGGAATAGAAAGGATAAATGATAACTGTTATCACAAAGGCTATATGCTTAATTGAGTAAAGCGTTACTCATAACATAGAATGTATAGCTGACGAACATAAATCGTCATACTTTGATAGGGATAGTGTGGTGTAGCTAGATGCCCAACTATGTCGTGCATTATACCAAGTAATCGTTACTTGTCCAAGTGTCCGAATATCGATTAATAATGCGACTATCAAATTACGATCCAAAGAGTTACTCTTTGGACTACAGACATAGAAATAATATTTAATTGTTAAATATTATTAAATAAACATCAATTAAGAAATAAATATTTAGCGAAATATTTACGAATAGATTATTATGAATCATCGGTGTTGATAAACAATAGATTGGAAGTGGATTGATTAAACTGATTAATCAATTAGATCGTTTAAAGCATTGAACGATATAATAATTATTAAAGAATAATTATTAGGGCATGATCGAATAATTGTTTTTCAATATTAATTAATAATTGACAATTGTCGGTGCACGATAATTATAGATTGCTTAAATGTGGTGATTATTATTTTATGTGTTAAATAATAATTTTACGTTTATTATGTGACAATAAAAAAACATAAGAAATAAAGTTTTGTGATTAGAGTATTAATTATAAAACTTTAGTGGCTAATTAATTAATAGTTAATTATTACATGGAAACTCCTTTGGGAGCAAGAAAAGAGTTTAGTGACTAAATTGAAAAGATGATTACCATATAATCATCTTATTCTCCTAACCCTAAAGCTCTAATGGTGTTTTACCAAAACCCTAGCCACCATAATATTATTAGAGAATAATATTCAAAACACCACCACAACAACAACCATAACCCTACGTCGTCACCTCCTCACCGTACCACGGCCACCACCATCGGCCAACATTGCCTGACCACCACCCACCGCCTCCACGCGCCGCCAGCCACTCACCACTTTCCCCATTGCCGCATGACTCATGCGCCACCTCAGAAGGGGCCATTAGTCTCACACGCGGATCGTGGGGTCCTCAGGTTGCATGCCTTGTTCTTGGTCGTCTCATTTCGCATGTTAGTTTGTTAGTGTGTTCGGGGCATTCGTGTTGATAGAGATCTACACGGGTGTTCTTGGATGATTCTTGAAGTTTTGGTGATTTGCTAAATAGTGTGGCGTTCGTTGACCCATCGTGCGATCTAATTGGTGTTTTGTCAAAGATAGTTTTCTAAACACCCTATGGTTGTATTATTTTATTTGTTCTAGATTTGTATTTGGATAACTGGATTGGGATTGCGTATTCGGTTTGAATGATATATTTTTTTTGGTATAAACAAACTTCGGATTTATTTATTAAAAAATGTTATTAGTATTATTTGTGTTAAAATAATATATTATAAAATATGATTTTATAATAAACCGGGTAAATGGTTCGGGTTGTTTTGAACCCGAATGGGTCACGCGATTCCCAATAATGTGAAGTCATGGCTTGGGAAGTGTTTCTTGATCCTTTATGTAAATGACATATTGATAATTAGGAATAACATCCCTATGTTTAATGATGTAAAGTCATGGCTTGGGAAGTGTTTCTCAATGAAATATACATGGAATCAAGATCTATATGGATATATCTAAGAGACTGCTTGGTCTTAGTCAAAAAACTTACATTGACAAAGTCCTTTAACTTTTTCATATGAAAGATCCCAAGAAAGGGCCGATACCTATGGTACATGGAACAATATTAAACAGGGAACAGTGCCCTAAAACAGATGCAACAAAGAAAGAAATAAAAAGAGTTCCACATGCATTTGCTATTGGTTCCATAATGTACGCAATGTTGTATATAATACCAGATGTGTCATTCGCTTTGAGCATGACAAGTAGGTATCAATAGAACCATGTAAGAACCATTGGATAGCTATAAAGAATATTCTCAAATACTTGAAAAGGACCAAAGAAACGTTCTTGGTATACGGAGGAGTTGACGAGGAGCTGACAGTAAAGTGTTATATTGATGCAAGCTTCCAAATTGATCAAGATAATTCTCGATCACAAACGGGATTTGTTTACATTTTGAATATTAGTGCAATCACTTGGAAGAGTTCCAAGCATGATGTTGTTGGTCAGTCTACCACTGAATCGGAGTATATTGCTGCATGCGACACTGCAAAGGAAGTTGCGTTGATGAAAAAGTTCATGAAAGATCTCAACGTGGTGCCCATCATACATCCTCTGTGACAATACTGGTGCTATAGCTCAAACAAAAGAACCTAGGTCACATCACAAAGCTAATAACATACTCAGGAAATTCCATTATATTAGAGAGATATTGCTAAGAGGAGAAATCTTGTTGAACAAAGTTTATACGTATGGATCAAAACTTAGAAGACCCTTTCACAAAGCCTTTGTATGTGTCTAAACATGAAATGCATGCGGAAAGGATAAGGTTGAAGAACGCTAAGGAGTGGTTTTGATTCATTAGTATTTGGTGCTTCAAACATAAAACAACTACATTATTAATTTGTGGAGAGTTGTAAAAGGATCTTTTTATAGAAAACAAACAATTTATCACACAAGTAAAACAAATCAGGTGCAGAATCCATGATCCGTATGCAATATGATAGAATATCAATTAGACACAGAGAAATCCATGATAAACATTGTTAATCATTGATAATCAAATAAGGTTTAGCTTGAAAGACTCTATTACAATGATAAAATCGACCTTCAGAAACTTCTAGACACAACCTATAAACACACACCAGCTCTGGTTCAAATGACACAACTGTTAAACCTATCAACAAAACTTTAAGCTTATATAGACCTGCACATTTGATCTATGCATTGGTCGAATGTGTACGTTCGACCTCATCAAAGTTCGAACCAAAACATTACATAAACTAAATCTTCATTCGACCTTCTACATTCTACATTCTACCCACCGCTGGTTCGAACGTGTCTTCTGGTCTTCATTCTTCATTACACAAACGCCTATTATTGTTAATCCAAAGCATTAGTCACAAAATGTGTATCAACAAAAGTGTTTGTCGTCTGTTGCCTACCTGTGAAGCCTGAAAATGTTGCAATTTCATGCAATTACTCTTAGGTCTTGGACTTTAACAGCAAATGAGACATCACGGGTTATTCTAAACTCTTTTATCTTTGTCGATAGCTTTACTATCAGATAGATCATAGCGGGCCCAACAATCCGGGGGGAAAAATCGCATTTTGAAAAACATTGAGTAAACCTCATCGGATATTATTTTATTTTTTCTTTTCTTTAAAAAAGTTTAAAAATCAATAAATAGGATTATTTTTAAATTTTTAGGGGGAGAATAATCAGAAAAGCCAAAAACATTAAAAAAAAAAATCAAAAAATCAAAAATTGGTTTTCCTGGAGAAAAGGAGGAGATGCTTATACATCAAAGGACTGTCAGACTACTCTGTCAGTGGACTATCATACTACTTTGCAAACAAAAATGAATTAAAAACATTGAGTTGCCTCTACAATTATATATTGGTAGGCTTGAAATCAAAGTTTAACGTTTAGCATGGTGATATAAACCTAAATCAATAACTGATAATCACGTGGATTAACGTCTCGTTGGCATATGGCCTTAGGACTGAAATTCATTTGATAGGTTGCCAAAATCCGAGGTTTCGGGTCGTTATATTGCCTAGTTATCTGGGGATGGCCTGACTGATCTTCTACTGTATTGATTTATTGATCTAGATTCAGTCAAGGTATTTTCAAAAGATCTTTAATGACAAAACCTTAAGTTACTGAATGAGGAACTTAACGTGTATGACAATAATCAACAATTGCCTAATGCATTGTCTCAATATTATGATGAAAATCAAGTACGATATAAGTCATCATCCTAGTCGAGAATACGTCATGACTCTTTAAAGCATTCATTTGCTGATATGTTCACCTATGTGTCTCGAACTTTGTAAAATACAGATAACAACAACATAATCATGCGTTACGATGAATCTTTGCGCAATTATTGATACGGGAACGTGTCGCGTGTGCGGGGACCATAGATTACTCAGTATCTAATGTTACCTTAATGTATCTAAAATGCTGAACAATGAATGATAATTTTGGGTTTAAAAGGACAAACATACTGTTAATGGTTGTAGGATGCTTAATGACAAAAATATATGATAATCTTATCATAGAGAGTTTTGACTGACTGTTTCAAAAAATGATATCGAAAATGAATTGAAAAGCTCAAAAGGATGTTTAGTGTGTTTTAGCATAGTCTTTTGAAAATTCAAAAAGATTTTATTTCTACCTTATTTTTGATAGCAGATGTTGGGATACTAAAGGTGGAATCGCAGATGCTCAAAGCCGAAACCTAACAAGTTGAAGTTTTTGTTCAAATTGTCACTTTCAAAATTGAAAAGTGTACGTAAAATGCAAATTTACAAGTTCATGGTGCATATTGAAAATGATCAATAATTCAGGGGAGAAATCTTAAGGGTTAATTTGGATGTAACTATTACTTCTGAGATTTTTGTCGAAACTAATGCCGGTTGTAGTTGTGCATTTTTTAGTAAATTCTTCTGCAGGATCAAACGCAACAGGTGCACTGTTCAAGATTCACCGACAAAGTGTGTAGGTGAGCAAGACCCAAATCTGAACATCAAGATCACTAGAACAACAGAAACCTGATTGAAGCTGTAGAAGATGTGATTCAAGATGTGATAAGTGACATCGTGGAAGCCGAAGAAAACTCAAGATTGCTATGTCATGGTTGCTGGCTTTGAAGTTATGGATGCTTTGAGTTTTTATGTGGAGTGTTTTGTATTTGATGTTATATAAGTGTATCATGTGAATTGTAGTGGAATATTTATGAACGTGTCTGCAATTCGTAAAGGACAAAGTTTTTATATGAATTGAACAACACATTATCATTATTGGTCAACAAACTTCGTAATTGTATAAATGTTATTAGATTAACGATGGATTATAATAATTCAATAACTATTTATTTATAATCCATTTTTAATTAAACCTTTAAAAATGTATGGTGATTCGCTGTTTAATAAAATTTGGTATGTAAAATTTCTAAAGACTACCCATGTTTCCACACGAGGTTTAAATCTAGTATCTAGTATATATAATAAATGAAATTATGGTGTACCACATGACATTAGATTATGCCCTCACATACATTGAGTGACACATAGTACTAGGTAGGACCTCCCCCCCCCTTATTTCCCTCTAAAATTCTTTTAATCTTTCACGTTCTCCCTTAATTTTTAAACGTTAATAACTTATATATACAAAATTTAAATAAAATTACACTAAATTAACGAGTTTTTTATTATCTATCCAACAAGTACCATAGTGCTATACAAAATACAATTTTTTTTTTATTTTTTTTTTAGTGAGTTTTTGTTCATACATTAAAGAGTAACCCGAATTAAATCAAATATTCATTAATTTATAATTTTAATCTTTATCTCTATCTTTATTATTTCTTTACTATAAATAAATAAAAATCTTACGATTATCATAATTATCTCTTATATGAAATAATATTGTTAAATCACAATTTTACGTTTATCTCTTATTTATTTAATATTTATTTTCTTAACAAATTCTTTTTATACTTCGGCTTAATAAAAACCATTTAATATTTTATTAATCATACCTCATGTAATATTAAATTTTCTAACGTAATAATAAATAAAACAACAAAAAATAATATTATAACCCATGTGATACATAACTTTTAGACTGCAGGGAGTGGTGACATGGGTAAGCATTCAATGCTCAACCCATGTCGGGACACTATTTCCACCATAGCGTTGCCCACCTAGCCTGGGTTGTGGCCTTGGTGGGGAAGGAGGGGGGGGGGGGGGGTTGAGATGACATTTGTTTGGAGGGTTTAAAGAAAAAAGTTACCAATACACTAACGACTATTTAAAAAAAATATTAATAGTAACCTTTATTACTTTCCTTATGAAACCAACCCATTTCAACTCATTTTTTTTACCATTCTTTCTACAACTCCTCTCTACATTTATAAAAAAAAAAACATTCATCTTTTTTAAAAAAATGCATCCACGCAACCGAGCTTTGACCCAAACAACCAGTTTAACTACTCTGGAAACCCGAATCGTAGTCCACCACCAACCCATCTGATACTAAACCGTTCGCCCCCAAACCTTTTTTTTTCACCGTCCCGACCTAGCGGGTTTCACATCATCTATAGACGGGCGTTTATTTACAAATTTTTCATACGACGACTCCTCCATTCCGGTAACGCTTCATCAACAATCTGATACCACGTCCCAGACACCTTTACCTTTACCCGAAACCGTACCGGAAACACAACCAACAAATATTGTTGGATCCTTGTCGGGAATAACGGTTAAAAGAAGAAGTCATAGGAAGAAGACTGATGAGGAGAAAGCCATAGTCGGCGCCCAACGAACTCAACAAAAATAGACGCCCAATGAAAAACTTGCTTTAACCAAATGATGGATAAATATAAAATGTAACGAGAAATAATAGAAAAATATAAAATGTAGTTTTTATTTTAATGTGCTTTTTTTTTAGTATTTGATGTTTTTTGTTTGTAATTTATTGTATTTTTATTTTAGTCTAATGTAGTTTTATTTATTTTAATGTGTTTAGTTATATTTTTTATTTTCTTTATTTAAAATAAAAAGAAATGCCACATGTTCAACCCAAGCCCCTCCACTTCCTGTTATATATTTTGTGGGTATGAATTTGGACCCCACTTTGGTCACATGGCAACTCATGTCTCGACGCAAGCCCCTCACTCCTTTCACTTTTGATAAATTCTTTATGCTAAATGAACCGCATGTAAATGAAAATTTTGTTATCATCTAGGGTAAATATAGGTTAAAAAGTCGTTTCTAAAAAAACTATACCTTAGAACCACAGCCTCAATCGCCCTCTGCAATGGTTTTGGCTCTGTTACCTGTAACACCCCAACCGATGGCGGAAACATCGAGGTGTCACGTAGTGACGATTGTTCAATAGCTCATGGACTAAAGTGTAAATTTTTGAATACATTGATTAAATAATTTATTACATTGAAATGAAATACAACGATTCTAACTGCCAACTAAATTGAAATACAATGAATCAAAATCTAAATATAAATCCGAAAGCTTAAAGAATGCATCTCAAAACAACCTGAAACATGTACAAAATAATTTGGTCAATACAAAAATGTATTGGTGAGCATACCCTGTTTAAATAAATATAGTAGAAAAGTGTTTAGCAATTCATGTGCGGTACCATTTGCAATTATTTAATAAGTAATATCCGTTCAAAACCAAACCTGAGAATAATGACTAACACATGACTAACCAACTGAATAATGAATTAACAAGACAATGATCAAGATTCTCTAAACAGAGTCTCAAGGGGGTATACCATAGTACTATTCATTGAAAAGCTAGGCCGCCCAGCGGTTAATGATTTTGACAAGTCATAGACACACCAATTAACATAAAGCAAACACACATGAGAATTGCATTAAGTATAAGAAATTGAAACTTGATTAATATATAGGTACATGAGTCACCCCAAAGTAGTAAAACAGTAAAAATGGGAAAAATATACTCACAGTTTGCGAAAGCGATCAAAATCCAACTTAAGCGGTCGTGAGCTAAGTAATGGGAATTCCGAGGAATTCAACCTATATCGTATAAGAATACTAATAAGGGAAAAGTCTAAAAGTCTATGGCATCTAGGGTCTAAGGCATTAGGGTTTGTTAAGTCGATTTGGGGAATTAGAGTTTTTATGAAAAGTCGCGTTAATGTAAAAGTTGTATATCACAAATAATATATGAAAGGTTGTAAAAGTGGTTTAAACAATATAATTACTACCTATTAAATATTTAGATAAAAATATGTTTGAATAATTAAAACAAAATAATTTAGTTAATTACTTTAACTAAATTAAAATAAATACATTAATCATAAATGTATAAATAAATAATTATGTGTTACATGATGATCCGACAAATAATAATTAAGACTTTCCAACACAAGAAATATTTCTATTTTATAAGAAAAGTATTTGTAAAATAGTTTCTAATTAATATAAATAAATAAATGACTAATTATATCTAATTAAACATAAATAAGATTAAAAATACAAGACATGAACCAAAAATATTATTTTTATAAGAAATGGATTCTTTCTGATGTAAATCAATGAAATTAATTTTCCCATAATTTTTATAAACTTATTTATATTTAAAACTGATTTAAAGAGATTAAATCATGTTTAAATGATTAAAAATAGGAAAATCAATAAAAATAAATATTTTCTGAATCAATAATTTTTATTTTAGTTCATGATGATGAGAAATAATTACTCAAAAAGTTTGAGATTAAAATCATTAAAAATGAATTTTTAATTAATTAATTATGATTAAAACAATTTAAATCATTAAAATTACGAAAATAATTTATTTTCCAGGAATAAAATTGTGATAATTTTATTTAGGGTGTCAAGATGTTACACCTAAATTTTCATGATTTTTGGAGCAAAAATGGATTTACTATGAATATTTCAAGATTTATATATTTATTTCTATATAAAAAAATATAAAATAATGTAAAAAAAAAAACTATAGGATCAGACCATAATCCATGTGACTCGAACTTGAGTCTGATCCAGAAGTTAACATTCACAGCTCCACTCCACCAATTGAACTTTTAATGATTTATTTAAAACAAAATTTTATTAATATTATTAAACCTTATTTCATCTTCTTCCCCAAATATACAAGACTAAGAACCCTAACCCTTGGATTTATAAATCAGACCCTATAACCATACGATAACAACAGACATGATGGGGCTTTTAAAGAGGAATGCACGAAAGTTAAAACGGCATCAAATAGATGGACTTACAAGAACAATATGACTCATTAATAAAGCTTCAATGTCTGAACTAAGGATCATGATTAAGCATCATTTTCGAACGCGTTTATGTGATTTTTTCGTGGGTTTGCGATGCTCATAGGTGCAGAAAAAATTGGAGACCATTAATTTATATAATAGACGTATAAAGTACGCCCTTAGTGTGCGACCGTTATGCTTCAAAATTGGGATTAAAACTTAATAAATTTCGTATTATTACTCAAATAAATGATGGGAAACTGTTGTAATGTCGAGAAGAAACGTATGGAATTCAAAAGGAAAGCGTTAGAATATGTTTATTCGACCGGAAATCGTTCTCCGGTGAACGCTGCCGGATCCGGCGAGCTCCCAGTCGGAAAAGCGTGAACAGAGGAAAAAAAAAAGAATGCTGATTTTGAACTTTCCTATTTTGTCAAAAATGGCCCCTGAATTTTTAACTGTGTTTGTTTTATGTTTAACTGGGTTAGTTTTTCTTATAAAAAGTTAACTAAGTTAACTTAACTTAACTTAAAAGTTTTCAAATATTTATAAAACTTGAAATTTTTTATAAAATCCATTGCATAGACGTTTCAAGATACGTATTTGATTAAAACTTATACCCGATCCATAATATATAAATGATAAAATTTTAGTTTGCTCTAAAATTAAATTTAAAAAAAAAACGATGAAACTTATAAGGACTATAATGGAAATATTTGGAGGACTATTATTGTCAGTTAGATAAAAGACGAGGGTGACGGATGTCACAGTCTCCCCTACTTTAGAAGATTTCGTCTCGAAATTTCTTTCAAGTGGAGATTACTATGAAACCAAATGACGTTGTAAAAGTCATGTAGATTTTTTTTAAAAGAAAATTTCATCATTTACGATTCGGCAAAATTTAAAATAGTTGTCTAATTCCCAAAGTAAAAGTTTCAAAATCCTTGACAGTTGACCCGAGATTAAGAAATTGAGAGTTTAAATGAAAAAAAAAAGTTTTGGGAATGTGTAACGGGTGAGGGGCAGAGGTACTAATGAGGCAGTCTCCCCTACTTTAGAAAGGTTTCTGACTAGACGTTATCTGAGTATGCAACAAGAATCCAAATAATCAAGTGTGTAAGAGTATACAAGGATTGTGTTTTCTGTGTGGGTGGTCAAGAGAAAGGCTCTAGGATGAAGAATTGAAGCTCGTGTAAGAACGTTCTTATCGAAAATGCTAGCTATTAGTCAATCGATCTAATGAAGAGGTAACTATAATGTAATGGATAGGTTCTTGGTCAGACTCCTAGTCCGTTTCCGCAGTATCGTTTATGCTTATATATAGGGTGTACCGCAGCTAACCCATCACACTCCCGATACTTTGGACTCGTACTGATTGTCTACCAACAGCCTAAATAGAATTACACACCACCCTCATGTACCTGTAAGCCCATGATTGCGTTCCGGACCGCAATCATCGATTTACCTTACACTAGGGTGTTATGCTTTTCCATAACCCTAACATGAAATAAATGTGTGCAACCAATATGTAATAGCCACTGTAATGAAATAATGTTTAATCATGACATGGTTAGAGGTCCTTCCCTTTCGGGTTTTCCCTGTAATGAGAATAACATGTAAGTATAAGACATGATTAGAGGTTCTTCCCTTTCGGGTTCCCCCTTAACCGGTAACTTTTGTTCACATCGTTGGCTTTAAACACCCATATTGATAACCCTGAGGTTTACACCGTTCCCCTCGGATTAAAGAAATACTCTAACCCGAGTCGTACGTGGGCACTGGCTTAGATCTCATATAAAATTATCGACTAGTATGTTCATTGACCATGATGATGAACAAAATAATGTAAAGTATAATAACAGGGTTTTGCTCAAAAAACAGGAAAAAATATGCATACCTAAATATGCGTCAAAGTACATAGGTATAGCATAAAACTTCGATTGAAAGAATGGTATAATATAAATCATGTAAATCGCACAATTTTCACAAAATGAAAGTAAACGAGTTAAGTTAATGCTCAAAACCAGTGTTGTAAGAATGACTTCTAATAATTAGTGCGAGAATAATTGTAAATAACGCGTGGGGATAGCCGCCAATAAAATAATAATACGAGAATAATCATAAATAAGATAATATGCGAATAGAATAAAATAAAATGATGTAAGAATAAGATAATGATATTTTACTGCAATTAAGAGTGGACGAAACATACGTATAGTCTACTGGCCATGCGGGTTTAAAATATATGCACTTTATGTTAAAAGACATTTAGCAACATTTCGATTAAGATATGTCCAATAATTAGACCAAAAGTTTTGCGACTGAAAGAGTGTAAGTGTAAAAGATAAATTATTGTTTATAAAACAAAATGTAGTTTTACTCGAACTTTGTGATATAGTTGAAAGTATATTAGTGACGCATGAGAATAACTTTTTAGATTCAAAACAGCTTCACATGAAAAGACTTTGTAAGTACATACTTTCATGTGTTTACAAGAAGTCGAGTTGAAAATTGTCATAATGCATATTATCAGTCGCAAGTTTCTTTTCTCGAAAATCATATAAATTAAATATGTTTTCAAAAGACCAAGATTTAGAAATGACGTGAATGATAAAAGTCAATGCGACAATAGTGTAGAAGTCACAAAGCATAAATGAAAATAGTGTAAGTTTCAATGCGATAATATAGCGGATAAAAGTTTTAATAATGATGATAAATTTTTTTTTTCCAAAAGCGAATAATCAATGAGTATATAGAACATCAAGAGATTGAACTTAAAATCCAAATGTTAAACAAAACTTAAGAGTCACTAATGGAAAACGGAAAAATGCACAAGTAGCGATAGCTATTAATAGAGATAACTCAAAAGACATAATAACTTCATTATAGGAAATTATGATAAGAGTTTCAAACAACAAATGAAAAATATATCAAAAATGTGATACTGAAATTATTTCTAATGAAACTGGTGACTAGCCAAAGAAATTGAAATATTATTAGTGACTTGTGGGGAGCGTACTTGAACCTATGAGTGAATGGTCATTTTTCCCGATTGCACATACCCCGTCACTGGTAAATTTCAAAACCTTTAGCGAGACATTAAAACGAGATGTAGAAACAGATCCCTGAGATGTGGATTTCACTCCTAACTCAAAGATGTATTTCAAAATTGAAAACAATTGAGGAATGAAACCAATCACTAAGTTAAGGATATCACCCCCAGCTTAGTGGTTAAGTTTCTTTTTGAAGGAAATACTCTTCTGAGGTGTAGATGTCACTCCTATCTCAAAGACATATTCCTAAGATAAATAACATATAGAGGAGTGAAACTAATCACCAAGGTATGGATACCACTCCTAACTTGATGATTTTGTTTCGTTTGTGAAATACGAGTGTCTTCTTTGCCAAGCAAAATATCGAAAGAATAACGAGAAATAATCATAACGAAAATATCTTGAAAGAAAATATAAGAAGTAAGAGAAATATAAACGAGAGGACTCGTGAAAGTAAGCTTAGTTATAGTCTAGGCTAAAAGGCATTCTAATAACCTAATTCCCTATAACCATGGCTCTGATACTGTTAGGATCTGAGTTTGTTTGTTTTGATTGTTTAACTAAATGATGGTAATAATGAAATGAAGATAGAATGAAAGTGCAGCGGAATAATAAACTGTAAATCAAAACAAGAGAGTAAATGTTTTTAGATCGAATGCTTTCATTAATTCAAAGATTACAATCGTACAAGTTACTCCCCCTCAGCCTGATCACACAGTGTTTGTCAGAGAGAATGTTTTGTGTGTGATGCAATAGAACAGTACAAGCACTGTTCTATTTATAGACTGACTCAAACCACTGATGACCTAGGCTGACGTCACCTAAGACAGTGACCTCTAACAGAATAACAAACTTAAACATCTGCTATACAAACTACTGTTACATTGAAAGTACTGATATTAAACAGCTGTTGAAGATAAACTCTGATGGGTCTTCTATCCACTGCTGGAGCCTAAGTGCTGTTGGTTCCAGCAGTGCTTTGGTCTTCAGTACTTGTATCAGCAGTTGCTCTTCATCAGACCTTTGGTCAGCAGTTGTTCTTCATCAGTTGTTTCCTCAGCAGTTCTTTATATCAGCAGTTGTTGAGTAGTTGTTTGGATAGAACAGTAGTTAGGGTCAGCAGTCTTTTGGGAGAAGCAAGTTGTAAAGACTGTTTATTTAAGGATCAAATAGATAGCATATTTTGGCTTTCTAATCATCTGTTCTTCTCCAGGTCAGCAGACCCAACAATCTCCCCCTAGAACAGATGATGCCAAAACTCAGCTTTATTTATTGATCTTTATTCCTCATCAGACTTTCTCTGATTTGACCTTTGAATTGTAGTTCAAAGTTCAGAGCAAATAAGTCTTCTTCATCTCTTTCTAGATCCAGATTTAGCAATGCTTGGTGATCTTCTGCACATAGGCTGTAAGCATCATCCATGCTGATCTTCTGAACCTTTCCATCTGACCTGAGCAATGTCAATTCGTGGTTGTCTTTGTTGACCTTCCACTTTAGAATTTTTGAGTCAGTGGATTTGCTGAGATGAACCTTTATTCTTGATGAGTTGGGTGAAGGTGGTCTTCCAATGAGTTCTCTGAGTTTCTCTGTTGTAGGATCAGAGAAATAATGTATTTGATTGAAAAGCCCTTCCTTGATAAATGTATCAGCATACTTTCTTTGATCTTCCTCTGACATCTCCTTCTGCTTTTTGAACTGTCTACTTGCAGCAGCTGTGAGATCAGAGGTTTCAAGTAAGCTGTCCAGATTAAAAGTCTGTTGGGGTCTCTTCATCATTGGCTCATCAGTGTAAATTGGTTTTCTTGGAAGACTGGGATCCTTCTTTCTATTTTCTTCCAGACTTTTGTAGGTTTCAACCAACCTTAGCTCTGACCATCTGGAAACAGACCTCATCTCCCCATAATTGGCAGCTACAATCTCCTGCCTCATCCTTTTGAATTTCAAGGCTCTGACTGGGTCTCTGCCTTTGCCAAAATTGGGAGTGGAGACTTTAGCTTTGGGGTCTTTGGCCATTTCTTCAATTCTGATCAGTTCTTCTCTCAAAGCATGAGTAGTCCAGCCATTGAACTGCTTTTTGTTTGCTTTGTAAGGCTTGGTTGCCATTATCTGTTCAAGAAGGGATTCCCTTACCTCCTTTTCCAAATCTACACTGAGAGGCATGGTGGACATGGAATTGCTCAGGGTCTTAGCAAAGTCTTCAATCCTTCTGAGTTTGCTAAGCTCTGCTGAATGGATGCCCTGAGCAGTCCTGTCATCCTTCCCTTTGCATTTCTCCCTGATGATGGCATCCACCTGCTCACCCTTGTATTTCAGATAAGTATCAATATTGAGGGGAACAGGGAAGTTTGGGAGAGATGGGAAGGATCTTTCAGATGGTTGTTCAGTATTGTAGAAGGATTGTAATTCCCCCTTGAGTAGATCAAGTTCAAGGGGATACTGAACAACCAATGGTGTTATGGTTGGTGGTGGTCTATGGGTTTTGAATTTGGATGTATGTGGTGAGAATGATGTGAGTGGAATGGCTGTGATGGGAGGAGTGGATTGGGCAGTTGAAATGGTGGTTGGTGATGTGTGTATGTTTTCATCATGCACAACAAAGGTTGATTTTCTCTTTCTTGTGTACATGATTTTTGGTGAAGGTGATTTGGTAGCAGTGGTTGGATTAACATCTGTTGGCCTTTTAGAAGAACCAGCAGATGTTGGGGTTTTGGCTGGTGATGTAGGTTTGGTGGTTGTTTGTTCAGGTGTGTGTGTTGGTATAGTGGTTTCAGTGTTTTGGGTAGTTTCAGTGTTTTGGGTGGCAGTGGTTTTATCAACAGAGGTTTTCAACTTAGATGGTGGTTTTCTAACATGCTTGGCAGGTCTTTTCATCCTTTTAGAGGATCCCACATCTTCAGTTTCCCTTTGTTGTTTCTTTTTGAGTTCAACTAATGACTCTGCTTTTACTTCCAAAGTGTCAGCTCTTTTCGGTTTCTCTTGAGCAGCCTTTTCAGCTTCTAAGTTTGCAGAGTCATCTACTGCCTTATTCTTTTCAGTGGTTTGTTGTGGTGGTGCTGTTGGTGTTGCTTGTTGTTGTTGTTGTGGAGCTGATTTGGTAGACTCTAGTTTCTTGGCAGACTTGGCTTGACCTTTTTGAGAAGGAGGACAACCAAAAGGATCTAATTTTGGTAGCCTATCTCTGCCACTCTCCCCCTTTTTGGCATCATCAGCCGTGAAAGCATCATCATTTTCATCCCTGAGGATGGTGGTAGGGGCAGAGCCAGTAGTCTTCAGCAGGTGGTCCTTGATGGCTTTGATATCAGCATGGGTATCTTTGTACCTTGCATCTACCATATTCCTGATCTCAGCCATGTAGGTTTCATGTGTCTGATCAGCCAATTTTCTGTGAGCTATGATGATGGGGGAAACGGATTTCCATAACTCATTGGCTATATCAGCAGTGGATGGTTGACTCTTGGAGAGATCTGCAATTGAGCTCAGTAGAAGCTTGACATCAGATTTGATGTCAGCAACAGAGATTTCAATAGCAGAAACTCTGTCCGTCAATTCTTGGTATTTTGACCCATCTCCTAAATGAATAGGATCATCTGAGTCCCTACCAGTGGTAGTTCTACCTGATTCAGGCCTAATAGGTGAATCAGATGCCCCTTTGTCTTGGTACTGGGGACTTCCAACTGTTTTTGGAGACACTATAGTGGCTTCAACAGTTGTTGCCTTCAAGGGAGTCTTAGCTATGTAATCACTGTCCTGATGTGAGACAGTGGTCTCTACATCAGTAGTGGCTGCTCCACTTGAAAACTCACCTAGAGTTTCATTGAACCCAGGTGGTGTAACCTCCTCTTCTGTTTGTGGGATAGCAGATTGAATATTCTCAGGGCCAGTCACTTGTTGGAGTATACTCTCAGTGACAGGTGGAAGAGAGGAACTGGGATCTTCCTGAGATTTTTCAATTGCTTCAAACAGAGGTTGCATTGTTTGTGGGACATGTGATGGTGAGAGTGGTGGAGTAAGAAGAGAATTAGCCCTGGGAGAGGGGCTTGTGAACATATGGTCAAGTGACTCATATGCATCATGATGTGTGTTCCCTTGGCTTACAACATGATCCTTTTGAGAGGATTCATGAGGAGTTTGGTCAGGTGGAGGTATGTCCAACTGTTGTGAGGAAGTAACAACAGTGGTTTCAGGTTGCTTTTGTTGTGCAACAGAGGTTTCTTCTGGTACCTCAACATCCAGAAGCCTCATTTGTGGTTGAGTGGTGGTTTTTGTGGATGGATGTTTCCTTTTGGAAGTGGCTGGTGTGGGTTTCACAGCACTGGATGTAGTGCCATGATCACCAGGAGCAGTGGGCTCAACAACAGAGGTTTTGACAACAGTTGTTGCCTTTGTCCTCTTTGTTTGTGTTTTAGAAACTTTTGACACTTTAGACACTTTTTCTTGGGTGCTTCCACCCAGCATTCTTGTGAAAGTTTCATCAGTTAAGCTTTTCATTTGCATAGCAGCACCCTTTTTGAAAACTTTTTCTGGTAATAATTTTTGTAAGATTACACTAAGAATTCTTGGGTAAATAAGAAAAGCATTGTTTGACCCAGACTTGACTGCTTTCACATTTGATACCAAGTCCATGAACAATCCCTGGGAAAGATTGAAGTCAGAGTTTGACAACATAGCATAACCCAGATATTGCATCCTCAATGGAATTTCATTAAAGGATGTGGACTTAGCAGAGACACAAAGAAGAAGAGTATGGAAGAAAAATTTCATGACTGGAGGGAAAAACTTTTTGAAAAGAGTTGATCCAGTCATCTGACCATCATACCCTCTTTCTTGGAACTCAGTGTGAAGCTCTGTTTTAGTAAAGGAATCCTTACCTGCCAGGTCATTCAGTGTGAAGGTTGTGGATATGATTTCAGGGGTAATGACGATACTGGTTTCTCCAATTTTGGAAATAATGGATGTAGGCTTTTTGTCTTGTAGTAGAAACTCAGCCTTCAACCAAAATTCTTGGAGTGTATCAAGATAAATGGGGGCGTTGGCGGTTAGGATGGGTAAGTATTTGGAGTTAAGGAAAATGTCGATGGTGGAATGAAATGGAGTGTTGTCATCTGTTTTAATCAGATAGGGGAGACAATTGTGTGTAGCTTTGGCTTGAAGATCCATTGTAATGGATTTCGAAGGTGAAAATGATTGAAGATTGATGAAGGGTTTGAGAGTGAAGAAGGCGGTTTACAGTATTTTGAATACAATGAGACAGTGTAACATCTGTTGTGGTAAAACAGGGTGTTTTTATAGGCTCAATGAAACCGCTGATGTGGCCAAACCTCTGCTTATATGAGCAGACGTGGCAATCATCTGATGGATGTAACATCTGGTGGAGAACAGCTGTTTTGGTAAACAACTGATACAAACAGCTGATGGATCCAACCGTTGGTTTTTTTTTTTTTAATATAGTATATATATATATAGGCGGACAGTTGTTTTATCTGAACAGATGTTCTGAAACAGATTTTTCAACTAACAGTTGTTTTATCTGATCAGATGTTTTGAAACAGACTTTTCAACCAACAGTGGATATGAATGAAACAGTGGTTGTTTTATCTGATCAGATGTTATAAACAGATTTTTCAACCAAGCAGCTATAAAAAAAATTGAATTTCTGAACCATTTTATTATATTGTTTTTTTTTTTTTTTTTTTTTAAATTATTTGTTTAATCCATGTTTAACATACCAATTCTGGAAATCAGATTTGTAAAGGTAGATGTGTCTAAAGCTTTTGTTAACACATCTGCCAACTGATCCTCTGTTGGAACATGGTGTAAAGAAATCAAACCTTTTTCATAGCTGTCTCTGACAAAATGATGTCTTATGTCAATGTGCTTGGTAGTGGAATGAGAGACTGGATTCTTGATGATATTTTCAGCAGCTTGGCTGTCCAACATGAGTGGAGTCCTAAGTGCAGTTATCCCAAAATCCAGTAGTTGATTTTGAAGCCACATGAGTTGGGCTGTACAGCTTGCAGCAACAATGTATTCAGCTTCAGCTGTTGAAGTTGAAACAGCTGCCTGCTTTTTGCTTTGCCATGAAACTAAGGCATTCCCTAGAAATTGGCACCCTCCTGAAGTGGATTTTCTTGTGGTGTGACAGCCAGCAAAGTCACTATCTGAATAACCTGAAAGCTCAATGTTTCCATTAGCAGGATACCAGATACCAAGTGTGGGAGCACCTTTGAGGTATCTGAATATCCTTTTCACAGCAATAAGGTTTGACTTTCTGGGTGAAGCCTGGGATCTGGCACAGAAACAGGTAGCAAACATAATGTCTGGCCTAGATGCAGTTAGGTACAATAAAGACCCAATCATACATCTATAATGTGTTTGATCAACCAGTTCATCCTTGTCATCAATAGTGAGCAGCTTGACTGTACTCATAGGTGTGCTACATGGCTTACAATCATTCATCTCAAATCTGGTTAATAAGTTCTTTACATATTTGTTTTGGTGAATGAATGTGCCATTTTGCAGTTGTTTCACTTGAAGACCAAGGAAACACTGAAGCTCACCCATGGCACTCATCTCAAACTCTGCTGTCATAAGTTTTCTGAACTCTTCACACATTTGGTTACATGTGGATCCAAAAATGATGTCATCCACATATATTTGAACAATCATTAAGTGTTTCCCTTTCCATTTAAGAAATAAAGTTTTGTCAATTTTACCTCTTGTGAAGCCAATGGATAAGAGAAATGTGGAAAGAGTTTCATACCAGGCCCTTGGTGCTTGTTTGAGTCCATACAAAGCTTTGTTGAGCTTGTAGACATAGTCAGGATGGAATGTGTCTTCAAAACCAGGTGGCTGACATACATAGACCTCCTCCTGAATTTTGCCATAAAGGAAAGCACATTTGATGTCCATCTGATACACCTTTATGTTGTGGTTGACAGCAAAGGCTAAAAAGAGTCTGATGGCCTCTAGTCTAGCTACAGGAGCAAAGGTCTCATCATAATCTATTCCTTCTTCTTGTCTGAAGCCTTGAACCACAAGCCTGGCTTTATTCTTGACAACAATACCCCTTTCATCAGTCTTGTTTTTGAAGACCCACTTTGTTCCTATAGGACAAACATCCTTAGGAAGTGGTACAAGCTCCCATACTTGTTGTCTTTTGAATTGAAGGAGTTCTTCTTGCATGGCTTCTACCCAACTGTTGTCTTTCAGTGCCTCTTGGTACTTGACAGGTTGTGTGAGGGATAAGAAACCTGCAAAAAGACAGATATTTGAGGATTGGCTTCTTGTGAGCACACCCTCTCTGATGTTGCCAATGATCTGGTCTGGTGGATGAGCTCTTAAGTAAATAAGATCTCCTTGATATGGAACAATGGCATTTTGAGGTGATGGACAGAGGTTTGGTGACTCTGTTGGTGTAACATCTGTTGGTACTTCTGTAGTGCCATCAGATGTTTGAAATGGTAATGGAGGAATGGGTCCAAGTGGTGTGAAACTTGACTGACTTTTGTCAACAGATGATTGACTTTTGTCAACAGATGATAGGTCAGTGGTTGTGAGGGGTGAAGCAGAGGTTTGAGGATAGGACTGGCCAACAGTGGTTGACACAGCTGTGGCAGAGTTTTGACAATTGTTTTGAACAGCTGCTTCCTCTGATGCAGAATAGACTTTGTAGTGACTGGGGATCACAACATCTGTTCTGTAATCTTGCTGTGGAAACTGTGGAATACCTGCATTGTTATTTTTAACAGTGATATCTTCAAATTTGAATTTATCTAAATCAAATAATTCAGCAGGGTTTGCAGGGATTTTCAGAGATGAAAGTTCATTGAACTTAACATTCAAAGTTTCTTCTATTGTCTTAGTCCTTGTGTTAAACACTTTGTAGGCCTTAGCAGTAGAAGAATATCCCAGAAAATAACCACAGTCTACTTTGGCTGCAAATTTTGAAATGGAATCTTTAAGATTTAAAATGAAACATGGGCAGCCAAAGATTTTGAAGAATGAAATTAATGGTTTGATTTTGAACAAAATTTCATAAGCAGTTTTTTGATGTCTGGGGTTGATCAAAACTCTGTTTTGAACATACCAAGCAGTGTTTACAGCTTCTGCCCAAAAGGACAGTGGCAAACCAGAATCTGCTAGCATGGTTCTTGCAGCTTCTATAAGAGTTCTATTTTTCCTCTCAACTACCCCATTTTGTTCTGGTGTTCTTGGGATACTGAACTGCCTCACAATCCCTTTTGACACACAGAAGTCATCCAACTCCTTATTTTTAAACTCTGTTCCATTGTCACTCCTGAAGACTTTTACTGGCAAGTCATATTGCTTTTCAACCTTGGTGACAAAGTCCTTCAATATACCTGCAGTCTCATCCTTAGAGTGTAAAAAGTAAGTCCATGTAAACCTAGAAAAATCATCAACTATGACAAGACAAAATCTCTTTCTTCTTAGACTCATGATTTTAACAGGGCCAAACAAGTCCATGTGCAACAGTTGTAAGCACTGACTAGTTTTGGACTCATCAATGGATTTGTAAGAGCTTTTATGTTGTTTCCCTTTTAAGCAAGAAACACAATGCTCATCACATTTAAATTCTTTTGATGGTAAACCTCTGACAAGGCTTTGTTTTGAGAGTGTGTTGATAGTATTAAGGTTGGTATGACCCAATCTCCTATGCCACAATTCTGTCTCCTTAGTGGAGGCAGCAGAAAACAGACAGACATTTGCCATAGGATTGTCCTTTAACATATCAACAACATACACATTGCCACTTCTATGAGCAACAAGCTGTGCTTTGCTCTCAGCAATAATGGTATCAATCTTTTTCACCACTTCTGGCCCAATAATCTTACAAGTTTTCTTTGTGAAAAATGAGCCATAACCTTTGTCACTCATTTGTGAAACACTCAGAAGATTAAACTTGAGATTATCAATAAGATTGACATTTTCAAACTTGAGTTTTCCAGCCTGTACAGTCCCTGAACCCAACACCTTACCTTTAGAATCATTACCAAAGGATATATCACCCCCTCCATGAGCCAAGAAGTCCAGAAGTAGGGCTCTACATCCTGTCATGTGCCTGGAACCTCCACTATCTACATACCAAAGACTATCTAAACAAGCAGAAGCTCCCTGCACATCAGTAAATGATTAGTTTTGGTGAGTGTCCAAAGCCAAATTGGCTTCGGATGGGTCCTCAGACCTTTCAGACTCAAGCTTTGGAAGGTGATCAGTGGTTTGGACCAATTTTTGAATTAAGGTCAACAACTGCTGCTGACCATTTGCCAGTGCTTGTATGTCAACACTTGGGGCAGCAGTTGTTTGATCACTTCCTGACAGATGATAATACCCATATGGATTTCTGTTCACTCTTGGTTTAGAGGGTCTTTTTGGCTCCTCATAAACATGTGGCAGACTGTGACATGGAGGTTGACCATAACCTCTTGGGTATTTGCTTGTGGGTGGAGCATCTGTTACTTGGACATCTCTAGAAGCAGATGTTTCAAGCCTTTTTGTAACAGATGTTTGGGCAGGTGTGAAGGTCTGTTTGGGCTTTCCTTTTGGAGTACTAACCACAGGGTTTGCAAGAGTTTTTGCTTTGTATTCTTGTATTTTTACATCAAAATTTTTGAGATACAAGCACTCTTTGGTCTTGTGATTCTTTTTACCACATATTGAGCATGTGGCTTTGGAATCACATTCACTTGTTCCTTTGTTGATGTCATATGCTTTTAGAAGAAAACAGTTTTTGGTGACATGGTTCTTCTTTTCACAGAAATCACAAAACAAGTTAACAGTCTTTTCTTTCTTCTTCCCCTTTTCAGTTTTCTTTTCAGCAGATGTTTGAGCATCTGCTGGAGAATCTTTCAGGGGAATGACTTTTGCCAAGGGAATGACCCTTGCCTGAGGAGCTGTCTTTCCCTCAAGAGTTTTAAAATCTACAGGTTTATAATTCTCAAGAGTATCACACTCATCAGACCAAGTAGGTTTAAATTCATACTTTTCAAGTTCAGTAAAAGATGAGGAACCTTCTGGTTTTTCAAGAACAATTTTCTTACCATTTGGTTCAGTGATTTTAATCTCTTGACCCTGCAGGTTTGTTGGTACTATCTCAACAGACTTTTGACTCTTTGTGTCAGTGTTTTCAAAAGCTGGAGCAGTGGTTGCAAAACCAAAGCCAAACTTCACATGACTTTTGGTTTGTTTGTTGAGTAGCATCTCAAAACCTCTACATGATTCCACCCATTTTTTACATTCAACTTGGGTGGACTCAAGCTCACTTTTACAACTTTGATATTTTGTTATCATAGTTTGGAGCTGGTCTTTGGTTATAGTTGCTTCATGTTTTAAACTGCTAATTTCAGATTCTTTTGCAGTTAAACTTGTTTTCAAATCTTTTGTGAGTTTTTCAAATTTAACTTCATCATCCAAAATTTTCTTTCTAAGGTTTTCATTTACCTCTTTGATGTTAGCAAATGCTATTACACATTTGTCAGAACACAATTCTTTAAGAATTTGAGGAGATACCTTAGCAGCAGCCATCAAAGCACAATCACACTTGCACTCATATTCATCAGATGCACCCCAGGGATCTGAGAGATTCACAACCTCTTCTTCAGGTTTTTCACCTGCAACAGCTTCACTAACAATATCATCAGTCACAACATCAGATTCTGTTACTACTTCCTCAGATTCAATCTCATCTACCATAGCCATGAAACAAAAATTTTCTGGTTCATTTTCAGCTTTGGCAACTAGTGCAAAATTCTCATCTGTTAGCTCATCAGGTAGACTGCTCCAATCAACAAAGCCTTGTGTAAAGAAGCTCTGTTGACTGGTCTCTGCAGGAGCAGAGGATGGAGCAGCAGTCGTTTGTACAGGTGGTTGAGCAACAGGTGTTTGCACATAATGAATCTGAGGAACAGTGGTTTGGACATACTGGACAGGAACAGTGTTTGAGGACTGTGCAAAATGAGCAGTGTTTTGCACATTTGGTCCAGGGGTATTATAGGAATTCTGATAAGTGTTGGTCTGTGGTCTTTGATTTGGATAGGTTATCATAGGTGTACCATGTTGACCCCTACATTCCCTAGCAAAATGACCAAACCTATGACATTTATAACACTTGATCTTTGATTTATCCAACCCAACCTTAGATCTGCCAGTCAACCCTGGAAACCTTCTCCCAGTTTTCTTGTAAAAATTATTAGTTCTTACACTGAGAAGGGCCAATTGGTGCATAATGTCCATTTCTTCCAAATCATCAGGGTCAAAGTATTTCAGGTCATCATACTCAAAGGATATATTGTCAGATGCCTGTATATCACCACCACTTGCTGTGAAAGCATAGTTTGGTGAATAAGAATCAGAGTTAAAACCAGAGTTAAAACCTGAAGTTATGTCAATAAAATGATCATAACTCTGATCCTTTGTGTTTCCAGGCACCTCATCATGACCCAAAAGTGCTGTATTCCCAAACACATAGTCATCAGACACTTTTCCAGAGTCCTGGAGCTTCTTTTTCTGGTTAAGCTCTCTTTCATAGGTCAAGAGCTTACCATGAAGCTGGGTCAGTGATAGGTCTTTAAATCCTATTGAGTTTCTCATTACAATAGCAATAGTGTCCCATTTGTCTGGTAATGATCTTAAAAACCTATGGTTCAAAGTTGAATGAGGGTAAGTAAGACCAACCAATTTTAGTTCACTAATTAAGCAATTAAATCTCTCAAACTGTTGAGTTAATGACTCTCCTTTGACATGACTGAATGTTTCATATTGTTGGTTAAGTATTTCACGGTTGTTTTCAATAACCTCCTCAGTCCCACCAAACTGCTCTTTCAGTGCATCCCACAACTCCTTTGCACTGTTACAGTGTAACAACCCAGCATATATATCATTGGGTAGAGCCATGGCCACAATACTGAAGGCCTTAGCATCTAGCTCAATTTTCTGAAAATCCTGGTCGGAGTAGTTTTCAAGTTTCTTTGGCTCAAACACTTTGGGATCTTCAGTACTCGGCACAGTCGGAACATGTGGTCCGAAGATAACCGACTTCCAACACCCAGTGTTTTGTTGAGCTAGAACATGGCTCATCCGACGTTGCCAGATATTGTATTCAGATCTGACAAGCATCGGTGGCTTGTTGTTCGTGCCAGTGTTATGTGGATCGTGATTGATAGAAGCCATTCTCTGATTTTTCAAAAAACAAAGTCTGTTTAACAACGGTTGAAACGAAATTAAACTATTACTCTGTTTTCAATCAAACTGACAAACGATATCAATAATTGTGAGCTGATTATTAAATTGATTTGTTAGATCGAATTTAATTGACCAAGCTCTGATACCAATTGTTAGGATCTGAGTTTGTTTGTTTTGATTGTTTAACTAAATGATGGTAATAATGAAATGAAGATAGAATGAAAGTGCAGCGGAATAATAAACTGTAAATCAAAACAAGAGAGTAAATGTTTTTAGATCGAATGCTTTCATTAATTCAAAGATTACAATCGTACAAGTTACTCCCCCTCAGCCTGATCACACAGTGTTTGTCAGAGAGAATGTTTTGTGTGTGATGCAATAGAACAGTACAAGCACTGTTCTATTTATAGACTGACTCAAACCACTGATGACCTAGGCTGACGTCACCTAAGACAGTGACCTCTAACAGAATAACAAACTTAAACATCTGCTATACAAACTACTGTTACATTGAAAGTACTGATATTAAACAGCTGTTGAAGATAAACTCTAATGGGTCTTCTATCCACTGCTGGAGCCTAAGTGCTGTTGGTTCCAGCAGTGCTTTGGTCTTCAGTACTTGTATCAGCAGTTGCTCTTCATCAGACCTTTGGTCAGCAGTTGTTCTTCATCAGTTGTTTCCTCAGCAGTTCTTTATATCAGCAGTTGTTGAGCAGTTGTTTGGATAGAACAGTAGTTAGGGTCAGCAGTCTTTTGGGAGAAGCAAGTTGTAAAGACTGTTTATTTAAGGATCAAATAGATAGCATATTTTGGCTTTCTAATCATCTGTTCTTCTCCAGGTCAGCAGACCCAACAGATACCAATCTGTAACACCCCAACCGATGGCGGAAACATCGAGGTGTCACGTAGTGACGATTGTTCAATAGCTCATGGACTAAAGTGTAAATTTTTGAATACATTGATTAAATAATTTATTACATTGAAATGAAATACAACGATTCTAACTGCCAACTAAATTGAAATACAATGAATCAAAATCTAAATATAAATCCGAAAGCTTAAAGAATGCATCTCAAAACAACCTGAAACATGTACAAAATAATTTGGTCAATACAAAAATGTATTGGTGAGCATACCCTGTTTAAATAAATATAGTAGAAAAGTGTTTAGCAATTCATGTGCGGTACCATTTGCAATTATGTAATAAGTAATATCCGTTCAAAACCAAACCTGAGAATAATGACTAACACATGACTAACCAACTGAATAATGAATTAACAAGACAATGACCAAGATTCTCTCAACAGAGTCTCAAGGGGGTATACCATAGTACTATTCATTGAAAAGCTAGGCCGCCCAGTGGTTAATGATTTTGACAAGTCATAGACACATCAATTAACATAAAGCAAACACACATGAGAATTGCATTAAGTATAAGAAATTGAAACTTGATTAATATATAGGTACATGAGTCACCCCAAAGTAGTAAAACAGTAAAACCGGGAAAAATATACTTACAGTTTGCGAAAGCGATCAAAATCCAACTTAAGCGGTCGTGAGCTAAGTAATGGGAATTCCGAGGAATTCAACCTATATCGTATAAGAATACTAATAAGGGAAAAGTCTAAAAGTCTATGGCATCTAGGGTCTAAGGCATTAGGGTTTGTTAAGTCGATTTGGGGAATTAGAGTTTTTATGAAAAGTCACGTTAATGTAAAAGTTGTATATCACAAATAATATATGAAAGGTTGTAAAATTGGTTTAAACAATATAATTACTACCTATTAAATATTTAGATAAAAATATGTTTGAATAATTAAAACAAAATAAGTTAGTTAATTACTTTAACTAAATTAAAATAAATACATTAATCATAAATGTATAAATAAATAATTATGTGTTACATGATGATCCGACAACTAATAATTAAGACTTTCCAACACAAGAAATATTTCTATTTTATAAGAAAAGTATTTGTAAAATAGTTTCTAATTAATATAAATAAATAAATGACTAATTATATCTAATTAAACATAAATAAGATTAAAAATACAAGACATGAACCAAAAATATTATTTTTATAGGAAATGGATTCTTTCTGATGTAAATCAATGAAATTAATTTTCCCATAATTTTTATAAACTTATTTATATTTAAAACTGATTTAAAGAGATTAAATCATGTTTAAATGATTAAAAATAGGAAAATCAATAAAAATAAATATTTTCTGAACCAATAATTTTTATTTTAGTTCATGATGATGAGAAATAATTACTTAAAAAGTTTGAGATTAAAATCATTAAAAATGAATTTTTAATCAATTAATTATGATTAAAACAATTTAAATCATTAAAATTACGAAAATAATTTATTTTCCAGGAATAAAATTGTGATAATTTTATTTAGGGTGTCAAGATGTTACACCTAAATTTTCATGATTTTTGGAGCAAAAATGGATTTACTATGAATATTTCAAGATTTATATATTTATTTCTATATAAAAATATATAAAATAATGTAAAAAAAAAAAACTATAGGATCAGACCATAATCCACGTGACTCGAACTTGAGTCTGATCCAGAAGTTAACATTCACAGCTCCACTCCACCACTTGAACTTTTGATGATTTATTTAAAACAAAATCTATTTATATTATTAAACCTTATTTCATCTTATTCCCCAAATATACAAGACTAAGAACCCTAACCCTAGGATTTATAAATCAGACCCCATAACCATACGATAACAACAGACATGATGGGGCTTTTAAAGAGGAATGCACGAAAGTTAAAACGGCATCAAATAGATGGACTTACAAGAACAATATGACTCGTTAATAAAGCTTCAATGTCTGAACTAAGGATCATGATTAAGCATCATTTTCGAACGCGTTTATGTGATTTTTTCATGGGTTTGCGATGCTCATAGGTGCAGAAAAAATTGGAGACCATTAATTTATATAATAGACGTATAAAGTACGCCCTTAGTGTGCGACCGTTATGCTTCAAAATTGGGATTAAAACTTAATAAATTTCGTATTATTACTCAAATAAATGATGGGAAACTGTTGTAATGTCAAGAAGAAACGTATGGAATTCAAAAGGAAAGCGTTAGAATATGTTTATTCGACCGGAAATCGTTCTTCGGCGAACGCTGCCGGATCCGGCGAGCTCCCAGTCGGAAAAGCGTGAACAGAGGAAAAAAAAAAAGAATGCTGATTTTGAACTTTCCTATTTTGTCAAAAATGGCCCCTGAATTTTTAACTGTGTTTGTTTTATGTTTAACTGAGTTAGTTTTTCTTATAAAAAGTTAACTAAGTTAACTTAACTTAACTTAAAAGTTTTCAAATATTTATAAAACTTGAAATTTTTTATAAAATCCATTGCATAGACGTTTCAAGATACGTATTTGATTAAAACTTATACCCGATCCATAATATATAAATGATAAAATTTTAGTTTGCTCTAAAATTAAATTTAAAAAAAAAAAACGACGAAACTTATAAGGACTATAATGGAAATATTTGGAGGACTATTATTGTCAGTTAGATAAAAGACGAGGGTGACGGATGTCACATTACCAGTGGCGTATCCAGGACGGATTTCCAGGGGGTTCCTTTCGTAAATTTTCACTTATTTTTCGAAAATTTTCAATATTTTTTTCACTTTTTCCAAACCGAGGGGGTTCCTGGGAACCCCCTAAAAGCCCCTATATCCGCCCTTGTCTGTTACTCATCTAAACATATATTCCCCCTTTAATATATATTTTTATTTTTATTCACATGATTAAAATTGTTGTTTTCTCATAATATAATACATTAATTTCTATGCTACATCGTAACACACATCTTATCAATTTATATTAAATTTGTCCATCTAGAGAAGCTTCCAATATTTCACGTTTTGATTCAACACATAGACTCAAATAATAAATTTATACAAGTTTCGTAAAATCAAAGCAACAAATTCAAGTTCATTCAAATACCTATCTAGGATTGAGCTCAGATATTGAAACCTCATTTACCGACATTTGATCATGTGATCTTGGCTTTGCTTTTAATACATTAGCGTTTCCAAATCCACTAGTGCTGGCTGAAGAACTACGCTCTTGAAAGAGGGGCTTTTCAGGATTAACATCAGTTTGTATGAAAAATGCAGGTTCTGAGGGTACTGGTAACGTGACAGACAAACTATTAAGCATGAAAACTATCATTGCCATCGTTGGTCTATCAATAACATTTTCCTGAACGCATAATAACCCAATATGGATACTTCTAACGATGTTACGCATTGAACCGGATCCTGTCTTTAACATGGGATCTATCAAATTTGACCCCGTTCCACTCTTCCAACTTTTCCATGCCTAAAAGGGATTAAAAAAAAAAAAAAAATACTAGAATGAACACCTACTTTTATTGCAAGGATTTATATTCAAACAAAGGACGTGGATGTATACTTACAAAGCTAAGAAGATCTTCGACGTTCTCTCCGTTTCGAAAATATTGATTCTTTTGACCTGTTATCATCTCTAATACTAACACTCCAAAGCTAAAGACATCAGACTTTACAGAGAATTGGCCATGCATAGCATATTCTGGTGCCATATAACCACTATAATAAGGCAAAGAATGCGAAAACGTTAGCACTTGCTTAAATTTGTTGATTAACTTGAATATAAATGAGTAATCGAATCCCAGTTGCATGGAAAGCCGTCATTACTAGTAATTCTCATGCACAGTACAAGGTATAAAGTAGAACATCAAACATTATCTTTTTTGATTGCACATCATACTCTTCTTGTAAACTATTTATGACGTGCACATCTATGAAAGTTATCGTGTTACAAGAAAAAGTGATCGTATTCGTTTATGAAGTGTAGTTAAACTAATTCAATTAATGCTGTCATAATGAGTTGTATTTAAAGAAAGGAAGCTTACTAGGTTCCGACGATTCGATTTGTGTTGCCTTGTGTTTCCTCAGGTTCAAACAACTTTGCCATACCAAAATCTGCAATTTTAGCATTCATTTCTGCATCTAATAGCACATTACTAGCTTTCAAATCTCGGTGAATTATCTTTAGACGAGAATCTTCATGAAGGTATAAAAGCCCCTTTGCAACGCCTTTGATGATATTGTATCGCTTTTCCCAATCAAGAAATGTACGTTTAGTTGAATCTACAAGCACAAGTCCATGAAATGGTGGTATATCAGTAATTGTATTAATAAACAACCATTCATGAGTTTCTACCTAAGTGAAAATTTTCATACATGTTTAAGTTTTCCTAAAAAGCCGTACATAGCAAATGTAAACCAATCACGATTAATGTTATTTGATTAAACACCATATATATATATATATATATATATATATATATATATTTTAGTAAACTACATTATGCAACCACCAAAAGTTGTAGAATGGAGAGAGAGGAAAGCTCTAGGCATTTAATTACCAAATAAAAAGTTATCTAGACTGGCATTTGGCAAGTATTCGTATACGAGAAGTCGTTCACTTCCTTTTATGCTAAAACCAAGCAGCTTAACTAAATTACGATGTTGAAGCTTTGCAACAAGCAAAACCTCGTTCTTGAATTCTAAATCACCTTGTCCCGAATCTTGTGATAACCTTTTTACTGCTACTTCACGACCGTCTTCAAGCTTACCCTACACAAAATGTATGCTAGATAATATAAAGATTGTTAACTTTTTTGTCAAATAATATGAAGATTAAGTTGTCTACCCTGTAAACCGCTCCAAATCCACCTGCTCCAAGCTTGTTTTCTTGAGAAAAATTATTTGTTGCAGCTTTCATTGCACTAAAGTTGTATTGTAGTGATTCCGGAGTTTCGATATCAATAGTTTCAGCTAGTAGAGAGAAAGAGAGTTAGAAATCACCTTTAACAACTTAGGGTGCATTTGGTTCGCATGAATTGAATGGAATTCAATGGAATTGGATATTAGACTGCAACTCTTAAGGTGTTTGGTTCAGAGAATTTGAAAGAATTAGAATTTCAATTCCAATATTCATTTGTTTGGTTCACAAAGGAATGGGAATTGGGTATAAATTCATTCACATTCTTATAACCAAAAAATTCAAAATCCTTTCAACATTTGAAGGAATTCAAGAAAATTCATTGGAATCTTCGATCAGTTGATGTTCTTTTAAACTGAACCGTTTCAACCGCATCATTTTGACCCGAATCGTTTCGACCTGTACCATTTAGACCCGTACTGCTTCGACCCGAATCAATTCGACCTGCTTTGTTTTGACCTAAACCGTTTTGACCGGTACCACTTCGACCTGAACTGTTTCGACCCGTACCGCTTCGACCTGAACTGATTCGACCCACTTCGTTTCGATACGAACCGTTTCAACGCATACCGTTTCGAACCGTAACGCTTCGAAGCGAACCGATTCGACCCGCTCCTTTTTGACCCGAACCGTTTTGATCCGTACCGTTTTGACCCGCACCGTTTTCACCTGTACCGCTTTGACCCGTACTGTTTCGACCCAAACCGTTTTGATCCGTACGGTTTCGACCCGTACTGTTTTGACCCGTATCATTTCGACCCAAAACGATACGGATCAAAATGGTACGGATCAAAACGGTTCGGGTCGAAACAGTTTCGAACCATTTGGTCCGGTACAAGTGGAAACAGTACGGGTCAAAACAGTAAGGGTCGAAATGGTTCGAGTCAAACACGATACGAGTTAAAACGGTGCGGGTCAAAACGGTTTGGGACGAAATAGTACCGGTCGAAAACGGTTCGGGTGGTGGGGCAAGGGTGATAGATTTCAATTTATTAACCAACTAAAAACAACAATAATGGAATTGAGATTCCAATTCCAACAATTTTTCAATTCTTATTTGAATGTTTAAATTCCAAATCTAATTCTTTCTAATTCCAATTCCTACACAAATTCCAATTCCAATTCCAATTCCAAACCATTCCGCGAACCAAACTTATGAGTGATGTATATAACAACAAATACTATAACAATAGCAACAAAAAAGTGGCCCGTATCATGCGGTTCGGAGTGTAGCTAGTTAGTATATAGTTTAATTGGCATAACATAAGCCAATATTGATCCTTAGGTACGTTCTTGTATTAGCCGTGAATTAGCTTTGAGTTAGGAACGTGTAACTTACACTGAATCCTCTCGATGACTGGAGGCGGAGTTCGCTTATTTTTCTTTTTCAACCTTAAGACATATAGTGAAGCAACTATTATGACAACGATGATTGTCACAATAACAATTACTATTATGATAGTCCGTGTTGCGTTTTCCTTTTTTCCTGTAAAAGTAACAAGTTAACAAGTGCTGGTCATGTAGATGCTGTAAAATTCAGGGATGGTAATGGGTTGGGTTTGGGACAGTTTTAGGTAATCCCAGCCCTAACCCCATACCCGATCAGGTATGCTTGTCCCAAACCCGTCCCAAAACCCGTCGGGTTTATGTCGGGTAATTACCCATCGGGTGTCGGGTATACCCGTGGGTTTCGGGTAAACCCATTAATTTTTAAAACATACCCATTGGGTATATCCGACCATAAACCGGTCGGGTATATATTGGATAACTACTAACCAATTACATTTAGAATTATGTAATATACGTGTAAATGATTACAATGTATGAATATAAAATACTTAACTCATATAAAAACACTCTAAGACATAGATAACAAATAGTATACACTATTTTTTGGTAATTTCAAGCACCAGATGGTAATCTAGAGAAAAATTAGATATATTATGCATACATAATTAAAAAGATATATAAGAAAACATATTGGGTATCTAATCGGGTAAATGGGTATACTTTATCGGGTAATCGGGCCGGGTAAACGGGTATATCATCAAATCCCAAACCCGTCCCAAACCCGCGAAAAAAATAAAAACTAATCCTATACCCGGACCCATATCCTATTACCCGACTCCAAACCCGTCCCAAATGTGTCGGGTTTCGGGTTTACCCATCGAGTTCGGGTTCGATTGACATTCCTAGTAAAATTGAGTGCAAGTACGTTAACATTAAAAAAGAGGTTTGTATAATTACTTTAGACTATGTGTTATGGCCCGCGAGCGAGAAGCCGCGAGCCACAAGTTGATCCACGTGGATCGCTCAGACCACAACACCCTTGTTTGAAAGCTACCGCGAGCGACGCTGAGCTACCACACTCGCGTGTGGTAGCGGTTCAAATATAGTCGTTGGCTACTCAAAGACGATCGTTGACCAGTCGACCGTTGGCTAAAGCTTTTAGTTTTGGCAAGTTTTAATCAAAATCTTCAATTCTCACAATTTCAAAATCATTTTTTTTTTCAATTCACTATCTACAAATGGCTTTGGCATGGAACGATTTTTCTTCGTCCGACTTATCGGAAGAAGACGATTTGTTTATGGAAGTGGGAAGGATAACGATTGAATACTTGATGGCCCAGTCTCGAAGACGACGAACTCCCGTGCTAACCAGACAACCAGCGCTTGATCGTGATAGAGAGGGAGCAAACGAAACTTTGATACCGCACTACTTCAGCCCAGGTCACGTGTATACTGAAGAACATTTTATGTGACGCTTTTGAATGAGCAGACAATTATTCATGCGCCTATCAAATGATTTGTCAGAGCGTTATCATTTTTTTAACAAAGAGAAGACGCAAGGGGCCGATTAGGGTTCACCTCCGTACAAAAATGTACGGCCGCTCTTCGGCAATTAGCCTACGGGCTTTCGTCGGACGCAATGAATGAGTATATTGCAATATATGTCCAAAAAAGTTGCGCGCGACTCTCTTCATTTTTTTGTCAAGGTATATATCTATAAATCTATATATAGTTTACCTTACACATATTGTTTACACTTTTGTTATCAAATGCCGCTTAATATATATATATATATATATATATATATATATATATATAGGGAAGAGATAACGTACAAAACTTCTTAACGTAAAAAGCGTAAGAAGCAATCTCAGCCTTCAAATTAACAAGATGGCTGAATACAGATTAAAAACCCTAATCATACTTGGGTTAAACTAACCAAGGGTAAATTATGAAAAACCGTCTAATTTTTTTTTTCAAATCGTAGCAACAAAATCAATCGAAAACAAAAAATTTCAACAATTGAAATCGATTAAAACAATCTGAATGATTACACAATCAAAATAACAAAAAAAAAAAAAAAACATTCGATTACAAATGAACGAAAATGAAAAATTAGGAAAACAGATATTTACACTATGACTATTTAATCATACGAAAAAACATACAATTATGAATAAACGCTCGTAATAGTTGTCAAATACTTTCGATTTTGTTTCAATAAGTATGATTAAACATACAAATTAGGTTAAAAAAGTTGGAGACAAAGAAGATGAAGTCGGTGAAAACAGAGCCTTTTAAACGCACCAACAAAATTTAAACGCACTCATTGTACAAAATTTAAATGCACATACAAAATTTAAACGCACTCATTAAAAAGTTTGGAAGCACTCATTGAAAATTTAGAAGCACTCCTTAAAAAGTTTGGAAGCACTCATTGAAAATTTAGAAGCACTCCTTAAAAAGTTTGCAAGCACTCAATGAAAATTTAGAAGCACTCATTAAAAAAGTTTGGAAGCACTCATTGAAAATTTAGAAGCATTCATTAAAAAGTTTGGAAGCACTCATTGAAAATTTGGACACACTCATTGAAAATTTGGACGCACTCATTAAAAAGTTCGGAAGCACTCATTGAAAATTTAGAAGCACTCATTAAAAAGTTTAGAAGCACTTATTGAAAATTTAGAAGCACTCATTAAAAAGTTTGTAAGCAATCATTGAAATTTTAGAAGCACTCATTAAAAAGTTTGGAAGCACTCATTTAAAATTTGGATACACTCATTGAAAATTTAGACGTACTCATTAAAAAGTTTGGAAGCACTCATTGAAAATTTGGAGGCACTCATTAAAAAAATTTAAACGCACCTTTATTTTTTATCATATGAACAGTTACATTATCAACATTGGTGACAAGTGAAACCTTCAAAAAAAGATTCCTTCTTTGCAGTTAGCCTAAAGTAAAGGTGCTTCATAAACTGTTAAAAAAAAAGTAAGACAACAAACCAATATGGGTGTCAATTATCCTTCCAAGTCCAAGAGACCCCTTGCAAATGCAGAAACTGACATCTGAATGGCACTTCTTATGATGACGGAAAATAAATGTGTAAATCAAAGTTTGAAACCTATTCATGTTTCACATCAGAACTGTAACTCTTAAGGTTATGCCTGTGGAGGCAAAGCAGTCCATTTCTTAGTGTGTTGCCATCGGCGGTAGGTGATGATGATGATGGTGGTGGTCAGATCTCGATCGATAAAGTTAGAAGAAACGTTTGCTTCAAAGGAGGATGGATTAGGTTTATGTTCTGAAAGTTTAGATCAGGAAAGAAGAAAAATAGGTTTAATCGTGGTTTAACTGTGGTTAGGTTAAGTTAACAGGTGGCAAGTTCTAGTGGCTTCATACACTTTTTATGATAAGGATACTTTGTACCTTATACTTTCTCTCTCTCACACACACACACACACATATATATATATATGTATGTATATATATATATGTATATTTGTGTAGGGATCATATCTACTTACTCACGGAGATATTTAGGTAAACCAACAATGTAAGATATCCTACGCATATACGAGGTTCATGGTGAAAAACATGGGTTTCCCGGAATGCTTGGTAGTCTCGATTGTACGCACGGTGGATGGGCTATGTGTCCTACGGCTTGGCGAGATCAGTTTCATCGAGGTGATCATTCTGGACCGAGAATTATACTTGAAGCGGTGGCTTCGCATGATCTTTGGTTTTGGCATGCTTTTTTGTGAGTTGTTGGGTCAAATAACGACCTAAATGTTATCGACCAATCACCTATATTCGATGACCTTAACGACGGGGTTGAGCCTCCCCAATCGTTTTACGCTAATAACGTAAATTTCAACTACGGCTACTACTTGGTTGATGGTATTTACAACGAATGAGCGACACTTGTTCAAGCTTACTCGTCTCAACTCGAAGACAAACACAAGTACTTTACAAAGAAACAAGAGTCGGCAAGAAAAGATATTGAAAGAGCGTTCCGCCTTCTTAAAAAAAGATTTTCGTTGATTGCCAACCCAATAATGTTTCGGACACGAGAGAGGATTATGGACGTCGTCTATACTTGTATTATTCTACATAACATGATATTGGAGGACCAAAGCATGGCGATATGTCAAAATTACCAAGGTGATATCCCACGCGCCCAATCGACAATCGCTGATATCCAAAGACTCGACAACATAAACTATTTCAAGAACCGTGAGATACACGAAAACCTCTATCATGAATTAGTTGAGCATTTATGGCTAGACGTCCCGATGATCTTGTATTAGATTAGTTTTTAGTTTTATATAGTTTGTATTATTGTAAACATTAATCTAATTTTTAGTTAAGCTTATTTTTGTATTAATATTATAAATTTAACAAATTTAGAAAGTCTTAAAAAATAAAAAAAAATAAAAAAACTGGATAAAGCTGCCACTCACCTCTAGCCACAACATGAACAGGTGAACGACCAGCAGCTTTATCAAGCTGCTAACTAGACGCTGATATAACACAATATAAGAGGATAAAACTATGACTTACATCTAACCACAACGCATAGTGTTGTTAGTTCTCAATTTTTATCATGTGACTCTGATGACAAGAAAACTTACTTGAATGATCATATTAAAATTAAGAAATGTTAAGTTATAGGAGTTTGAGAATAAATAAGTTTAGCCGGCGGTTTAGATTTATTTATTTATCTTTTTTTTGAAAATTAACTTTCAAGCCGGTGGTTTAGATGTGGACACGAATAAGAGAATGACACATTATAGTCAAAGGGGATTATTCTTTTTGAATTGTTTCTAGTATATATCATATTTTAGACACTTAATTAATTGGCTTCTTTTTATGTATATTGTTTTTCCTGTCAACACAACAAAAGACAAACTAACAATATCTTAACGAAATCCAACAATATCAGGCCATACAAATTAATCTCAACCCTCTAAAATACATGTTAAATCACAATGTGTAGATTACCCAAATTTAAGCTTAGATTGCTCATAAATCGAAAACCTAAAATCAAATAAAACAATCTTTCCAAAAACACGTCCTTCGGTAGTTCAAATATGTGTCATGTGAATAATAGGTATTTAAAACCAATAAAGTAAATAAAAATTGTAGGAAATATTTTTATTTTTTGGACGGCTAATTTCTTACACCCTTTTACACTTTATTTGCACACCTTTAGAGTTGAACTCCCAACCTCACCCAAAAGATGATTTCCTCTCTACCAGTAGGCTATAACCTAAGTGGCTGTAGGAAATATTAGTGCTGCGCATGCAGTCTTAAGTTTTCTAAAGTTTAGGATGTAATATACGTCAACTTTCTTAGTTGATGGATGTTAGGTGTAATACTTCCTGCATTAGCTGTTAATGGTTGTTATAAACCATCACACAACGTCACAAAGTCATGAGTTAGGGTTCATATGTTTTCATTTCATTCTTTGAAGCTAAATTTCAATTTTATACTCTCGTTCATGTATACTGCATAAAGTTGATAAGATTGTCTAATTTCTGGCTTTGATTCTAATTAAGTCGATTGACGTTCAAAGTATACTTTTTGCTACTATTTTAACAATTGGTATAAGAGCTTCGGCTAGGTGATTGATTAGAGAATCTTATAAACTACATAATTGAAGTTGTTATTGATTGATTAATAATTCAAAAACGGTGTCTACAAAGTTTGATATGGAGAAATTTGACGAAAGAAATGATTAGTTCATCATGATGGTGTGGTTGCACCAATTCGATATAAGACTTGTGTGTGTTTGTGTGATAATGTGCCCAAGATCGAACCTCGTCCCAAACGTTTTTTGTGTTTTTTTAGAGTCTACAGGCCGTAGAGGTCTCTACGGGCCGTAGGCAAAACATAAACATCCATCCCTCCCTTCTTAATTGCCAAAATTAATAAGACTTCTTCTACGGGCCGTAGAGCCCTCTACGGCCCGTAGAATGTTCAAAAAATGAGGTCTACGGGCCGTAGAGACCTCTACGGCCCGTATAGGGTTGTGTTAATAAATTTTCTACTTGTGCAAATATCCGGAGCCTTCTTTAGTGTACATTTAGAAAGTTAGTGAGCGAATGGAGTCTTTTGGACATCAATAATTAACTTGGTAAAAAAAAGGTAAAATAAAGTTCCTGCTCATTAATTATCATATGCACAAGCTATTATTTGAAAAAATTATCAGTTTTATAGTTTGAACAAGATCAACCTATTAATCCAACGTTTGTGTAGAATTGATTTTATTGTTTAAAATTATTCAATATTAGGCCTTAATTGTTAATTGTACTAAAACAAAAACTAGTTAGCAAAATGAAAAACATAATACAACTAGCTAGAAGACCAAGAAAAACTCCAATTACTGAATTTTAGTATTCATACCTCGTGGTGGTGATGGAGACCGAAATGGCGGTGCAATGGCTAGAATACTCTGATTGAAAAACGGATATATCTCGAACCTAAAATTGCAAGAAGGTAGTACAACTTTCCCTCCAATCTTCCCATTATTATTCTTACTTCCTATCAGAGTGACTTCCTCCTCCAGACATTCACTACACTGCTGCTCCGTCAAGAAAGGAGAACACTGCACAAGAGCATAAATCCTATCGAAACTCGAACCAGCTGTCCTGTTCCCAGAGGCAAATTTCAGTAAAGGACCTCCAGCAGCCGCAGTACCTCTCAGCTCATCCATCAATGTCCTCAGCGCATCATCGAACTTGTTAGTATCTGTGGCAAGATTTCCATTAAACCGTAAAAAATGATCTTCCCTTCGGTTGTATACCAATAAATCATTGTTGGAGTATTGTAACAAACATTCTTCGTAGCTCACTATTGCTTCCTTTTGGTTAGGGCATAGTTTCCGCAAGTTAACTATGGACTCATTTACACAAGTGTCGCACACATCTGGATGGATATCACCTCGACAAAGCGCGATAGAGTGGACTGTATTGTTGCCTTCTCCAACCGAAAAGTTGAAGAAACCTAAGCCAGAGTTGGTGGTGGGGAGGGCGGAGAGGGTCACTTCTAGATTTGTTTGGTATGTACTTTTTAAGGTATAGTTTTCTGTATTTCCACAACTATCGTTCACGAAAACAGGTCGCGCTTGGGTGATGGTATTGATTAAATAGATGTAAACTAAAGGGAACCAAAAGATTAGTTTTCTGGCAAATATGGACATGGTTTGTTGTGGGACTACTTGGCGGGAGGAGATGGAAGGGAAGATAGAAGAGTTAATTGACCTTAAAAAGATTGTTCTTAAACCCGTATATTAGGACCTATTCAGGAATATTCATGTCGGCCACTTCACTGCCGGCTTGAGTTTAATTTCCTTTTTAATTTTCTATTTCTTGTCTCAGTATTGATATTTTTCTTTCCTATATATTTGGAAAACGGTAGAATATATTATCAAAAGTTCAATGGCTAACAGGAGCTCCAACACAAGGGCCCAAGAGGCATGGAACATATACATTAAGCAACTAGGGGAACGACATTAGATGAAAAATTAAACAAAAACTAAACTACTGAAGTAAAAAAAATCCATCTAGAGAGAGGAGCAACCGAACAAACAAGAAGCATAGGCCATAAGCAATTAATGCTTCTCCTTGAATATCATCAACCTGTTTTAGACACAGTGTTCTAGTTTGATTGAATAAACAAGGATTACAAGAGGTTATTGAAAACTAAAATATACTAATATAAAGAAAATAAACAAACAAAACAACCCACATAATGTGTTGCATGATTTCCACCATCACTACAAGAAAGTTCATCATTAGCGGCAACACCAATAGCGGCGGTGTCGCCGCTAAAGCCTTAATCCACACCTACCATCATCTGATCCAATTAGAACAATTGATTGGTCAACAGATCTAACGGTGTGGGATTAATCGTATGTGGTTAGTATTAGCAGCGACAAGAATCGATTATTAGCGGCGACTTAAGGTTGAAAAAACACCTCTCCTCTCCTCTCCTCTCTTCACCACCACCTCTCCTCTCTTCCCCACCACCGTTAACCCCCACCCCTCACTCTCCCACCGAACCACCACCATCACATACCACCGGAAACCACCACCACTCCACTCCTTCTCTCACCACCGTCACAGCCACAGCCAGCACGGTACGATTTTTTTTCTGTATTTTTTTTCTCTAAATATGTTTGATTATTTTTTTTTTTTATGATATGAGTTGTAGGGTTTTACCGATCTACTGAACCACCTGGTCCTCCTCCACCATTCCATCACCGGTCACTGGTTAGTCGTCGCTAATTGTTACTTTTTGTTTAATATTTATATATTTGTTTGTTTGTGTATGGTTATAAAAATATGATTTTTTGTTAAGTTTTTAGAATTTTGTTTATGGTTTTATTTTTATTGTATGGTTATGTATTTATTAAGTTTAATATGTTTTTATGTAAGTTATGTATTTATAGGTTTGTATGTGTTTATGTAAATTTATATATTTGTAGGTTTGTGTATAAAAGTTGTTTGTTTAATATTTATATGATTGTTTGTGTATGGTTATAAAAATATGTTTTTGTTAGGGTTTTTTTAGGTATGTATGTTTTTTATTAAAGTGTGTATGTGTATTTAAAAAAATGTATTATATTATGTATATTTAAAGAGAATATATTATGTATATTTAAAGAGAATAGATTATGTATATGTATATTATATAAGTACATGTATATTTTAAGAAAATATATGTAATTATATATATTTATAAAAGTATGTATGTATGTATGTATGTATGTATGTATGTATGTATGTATGTATGTATGTATGTATGTATGTATGTATGTATGTACGCATGTTTGTAAGCGTATGTGCTTGTAAGTGTGCATGTATGTATATGTATGTGCATGTGTCTACTTGGTGGCCGATATTATGGGCCTTGGCCATGGTGGAGACGGTGCAGGGGCGTTGCCACCACATGGTGGCGGTGGTGATGATTGGTGGCACGGGCACCAGACAGACGGTGGTAAGTCTTACAGTTCCTTAATGTTTACTATGTTTACTTCTTTTTCAATTCTAATAATGTGACTAATTATTTTTAACTCTAATTGTTTACTATGTTCCTTAATGTTTACTATGTTTACTTCTTTTTCAATTCTAATAATGCTTATAGGCACGCTTGGTAGCATGTTCACTCGGGAGGCGGATATGTATATATGGCGTGAAGTTCCATTGGATGTGGAAGGTTGGAGGAATGTTTCTGAGCTTGAGAGAAACAAGTTATTTGAGTTTATGCAGGTCAGTGATTTGTAAATATATATTCTATATGTTATTTATTTTTTCTATATGACTAGCTTGTTTATTTAATTATTAGACAGAGTTCAATTTCAATTTCAAAAATGTTCATGAAGATCTCGTTGCCAGTTAAAAAAAGGCATTGTGGCGGTTCTCAGAAAGCGGTACTCAGACCGCAAAGCCGATGCAAAGATATAATTTTTGACTGAAGCGGGAGGTTATGATGATGTGGAGGGCGCAAGGAAACGTCCCCCGAGGGTATGAAACCGAAAAACTTGCTTCGGGCTGTTCATCACTTCTGCCGTGATGAACATAGGAAGAACTCTGAAACTAACAAAGACGCCCACCAAAAACAAACGTCCAGATATACCGAGATGGAATGAGCTCTTTTGCCACTCACTGTCACAAAAAGATATACACACACATATAGATAGATGATAATGTTTATTTAACTTTTAATATTAAACAGAATATCGAACGGTATGAAGCATATCGTTCGGGACATAAAGGAAGCCAGGGAACGTTTGATACCCCCCAAAATGAAGAGAATTATGTAAACATTTATTTATAATATATATATACAGACACATACACATACATACATATATATGTAATTCTATTAAATCACTTTTGTAAAATACAGTACAGGTTAAAGGCACATTGTGAGTCTGCAACTCAATGGACCGCCAAAGAAGAAGAAGAAGAAGAAGAAGAAGGATTAGGAGGAAGCAGTAGCTCCCAACAGTTGGATAAGGTTGGTTTATATTTGTGTATGTGCGTGTTTAGTTTTCATTTTTGAGCGATTGTTTGTTGGGTTTAAAGTAGGTTAAAACTAATATTATTTGGGGTGTTTGAAGGTTGATATATTTGAAGATGTGTTGGGCAGACGACGCTGACATGTTCGCGGGATTGGGCCTATGCCTTGTCCGAGAGAAACCCTTCCACATTTTACACCAACACAACCGCAACCGCAACTAACACCGATATGTCTTTGTAATTTAAATATTAATATTTGACTTGTTTGATATATATTGGTAGTTTTAATGTTGATAGTTGACCCATTTGGTATATGTTTGTAGTTTGACCCATTTGGTGTATGTATGTTTGTTAAATGTTCAATATTTGATCCGTTTGGTATAAATATGTTTAGTAAATATGATATCTGACCCATTTGGTATATATTTGTTGTTTATTTGTTGATAGTTGACCCATTTGGTATATATTTGTAGTTTAAATATTAATATTTGACCCGTTTGATATATATTGGTAGTTTTAATGTTGATAGTTGACCCATTTGGTGTATATATATTTGTAGGAACAATTTATTGCGATGATGGCCAATCCTCAATTCCAAACGCAAATGTTCCCAACGTGTAGTCACTTTTTCCAATCACAAAATCTTGCAAACTTTGGAAATCAAGTTGTTAGCAGCAATAGTGGCGATGATGATGAAGACGAAGACAAAGATCATGTTTAGGCGTTTTTGTAAGACTGGTAAAATTTATAATGTTTATCCTTGATTGTAAATTTTGGTATGCTTTCTTAGTTTTGTTTGTATGTTTAGACAAATGTTTTAAGGCGTATAATGTATGTGTATATATATAGGGGGCGGTTATTGTGAAAAGTAATACAAACGTATGAAGTGTTGGAAGTCACTTTTGTATATGATAATTAAGTATTGATAATTACGTAATGATATTTACGTAATGTGTTAGGACAAAAAGGATTGGTGAAACCACTTGTGCAAACCTTAGTTTAATTCACTTCTGTCAAGTTATTCTAAGTATAGAACTACTGAAGAAAGAAGACTAAACTGCTGAAGAAGGATTCTACAAGTACTGAAGAAGAAATACATCAGAAGTTCTGAAGTCCAAACCAGACAGTTCACTGAAGAACTACTGAAGACAAACTACTCATCAGTAGTTTGTCATTCCTCAGCACTTGTCCAAGAATCTTTCCACCGCCTTATGTTTCAGTAGTTTATTAGTTTAGTATTACTTTAACTTTTTGTACAAGTTCCAAGATTGCAACTTGTTGCAACTTGTCTCTGAACTTGCTTTTTGGCAAGGTTCATGTATTTGTAAAGTCTATAAATAGATGGGTTCATCCCTCTGTTTTAGACATTGATTTTTAATACAGAAATCCTTCAAAGCTTATCATTGTTATTTCCATTTCATTTACTGAGTATTTGTTTAAGTGTTCATTCTCATTCAATGCTTAGATTCTCATTAAATACTTGTCTTTAGCTTTATCAAACGTCCAGGGGGAGTAATAACTCCTGTTGATAAGTGTAGCGTTAAACTCATATCATTCTGCTGTGCTATTACTGATTAAGAACTTGCTAAACACTTAAGTGTTCACTAGCAAGTTCATACAAAGAGCAATACTGCTCCAACAATTGGTATCAGAGCACTGGTTTATCTGATCACATATCAATCTAACACATTGAGAATCAGACACAGGCTCTTATTGATATTCAATAAAGGATTAAAAGTTCATTTTTATCAACATCCATCACTTTAAGAGATATTTGACAAATCAATACTCTTTAAAATGGATCCTCATAATACTGGTTCTGCCAATAAACCTGCTATGCTAGTAAGAAATGAATATAACATCTGGCAAAGGAGAATGGCACATACCTTATCACAGACCAACACAGGTTGCTGGAAATCTGTGATATATGGTCCTCATAAACCAGTAAATATCAACGTTGAAACTAAAGAAGAAATTCCAAAAGACCCAAAAGACTATACAGATGATGATTTCCTAAAACTTGTTGGATCAGTATTGCTCTTTGTATGAACTTGCTAGTGAACACTTAGGTGTTTAGCAAGTTCTTAATCAGTGATAGCACAGCGGAATGATATGAGTTTAAAGCTACACTTATCAACATGAGTTATTACTCCCCCTGGATGTTTGATAAATCTAAAGACAAGTATTTAATGAGAATCTAAGCAATGAATGAGAGTGAACACTTAAACAGATTCTCAGTAAATGAAATGGTAATAACAATGATAAGCTTTGAAGGATTTCTTGTTTTAAAAATCAATGTCTAAAACAGAGGGATGAACCCATCTATTTATAGACTTTACAAATACATGAACCTTGCCAAAAAGCAAGTTCAGAGACAAGTTGCAACAAGTTGCAATCTTGGAACTTGTACAAAAAGTAAAAGTAATAATAAACTAATAAATTACTGAAACATAAGACGGTGAAAAAGATTCTTGAACAAGTGCTGATGAATGACAAACTACTGATGAGTAGTTTGTCTTCAGTAGTTCTTCAGTAATATGTCTGGTTTGGACTTTAGAACTTCTGATGTATTTCTTCTTCAGTACTTGTAGAATCCTTCTTCAGCTGTTTGGTCTTCTTTCTTCAATAGTTCTATACTTCGAATAATCTGACAGAAGTGAATTAGACATAGGTTTGCAAAAGTGGTTTCACCAATCCTTTTTGTCCTAACAATCTCCCCCTGGATTGATGAAGCCAAAACCTTTCTAATTCCTTATTGTTTTCTTCTGTCGTTCACAACCTTCCATATTCCTTTGAACATGGAATTCTTCAACTGGTTCAGCTGTTCATTAGTGAGAGATCCTTTTTGTGGTTCTAGATGCTGGATTGTAAGCAGGTCTTGAGTTGATAGCTTCTTCAGATCATTCATCGACTTGTAGGCTCTGCTTGTTTGGTCTCTTCTTGTCACTTGTACTGAGTTGTTATCAGTAAAGGACCATCTGATGATAGGTACTTTAGACTTGTCAAAGTCTAAAGTGTAGGGAACCATGGTGGTACCCTGGGATGCTCCTGAGTGTTGGATGTTTTCAACTTTAGTGAGTCTCAGGTGGGATTCTCTTCCTTGTTCTTGTTGCATCACATTAGGTAGTTGAAAGGTTGGCAAGTGATGCTCAGTAACCACCTTAGTGTGCAGTTTGTCTTTAATGGTCTTCTGAATTTGATAGGCAAAGGTGGAAGGATCCCTGAATTGGGTTAGCAGAGGTTTCTCTTCAATGTCGAAATCAGAATGGACTACTGTACTTCCTTCTAGTAGTACCATCCTAAAATCAGTCTTCACATTTTCCTCTATTCTTTTCCTTGTAGCAGGTTTTCTTGAAACACCAGAAGTTCTAACTACTGAAGTTGATACTTCAGCAGTTTCAAACTTCTCTGGATTTGCAGCCCTTGCAGCCTTGTATTTTCTATGAGTGTCCACTATTCTTTCTTCTTTCCATTTGGACACAGAGGCTTTTGAACCATAACCATTTGCTACTAGTTCTTCAATCATCTGGGCTCTCTTGGCTTTTGCATCTTTACTTGTTGCAAGTTTGTCTGCAATAAGTTGAGCTCTTCTTGTCAGCTCTTCCATTGAGAGTCCCTTTAATGTATGGGCTTTGGTCTTGCTGTTCTTGGTAATGTAAGACATCAGTTGTTGTCTTTTGTCTTCCTCAGCAATTCTTTCTAGGTTAGCCTGCCTTTGAAGTTCTGCTTCATAAGCCTGTAGCTTTTCATTTAGGCTTAAGTCATCCCTTGTTTCTAGAGCATTCCAGATCTCATCTTCCTTGGCCTTTCTTTCAGCTGCAATTAAACTCTTCTCTAGTAATTCTTTGGATATTGATAGAGGAGAAGGGTTTAGCACAGTCATTGTGGTAATTGTAGTAGGCTTTGGAGTAGGAGTTGGTTGAGTAGGTTCAGTTGATCTAGAAGGCTGTTCAGCAGTTTCAGTGTTGGAAGTGTTAGCTTCTGATGGGTTGACAACTACTGAAGGTTTGTCAACTACTGAAGGATTGTCTTCAGTATTTTCTGAGTCTTCATCAGAACTTTCACCATCAGAAGTTTCTTCATTGTGGCCTTGGGATTCAACAAGTTTTTCAGAATCTTTTATTTCTTGAATGGAGACACCAAACTGTTGGGCCAGTTTTTCTTTTCTGGCTTGGTCTCTCTGATCTCTTTCTAGGATAGCCACTCTTGCCTTTTTTCTGGCTTCAAGTGACTCCATAGGTTCCTTAGTTTTCTCCCCCTTTTTGGCTTCATCGGGTTTTGAGGGTTTAGAGAAATGACCTGTAAGAGAAGCAATCTGTTTGGAGTTGAAGTCAATTTTGTTGGACAGATCGTTCTTCTTAGTCTGTATCACTCCAAATTGGTTCTTGATGGACAGCTCCAAGTTAGCTGTGTATGTTTGGAATTGATTTTTGATGAGGGTGTTCATCATGTGATATAAGGGACCATCTGGGCTGCATAGCTGGTTCATGTCTATGCTAGATTGCCCAGGGATTTGGGTAGGCATTTGTAGTGAGGGGTGTGTTTTTGGTTGATCTTCTTGTTGTACAGAAGATGCCACTTTAGGGGAATCAGGGATTAAGTGGACTTTAACCTAATATGGTGTGACTAGCTTCTTGAGCATAGATAAACCAGGTGCAGGACCTTCACTTGTAGCCGTCAATTCAGTAGTTTTGTGTTGTGAAACATCATTCTAGTTAATGGAATCATCTGTATCCCTGATTACATCCTCAATGAGGACTGTATCAGTTACATCATGAGCTGAGCCTAACCCAGTTGTCTCATGTACCCCTTTTTCTTGGTTCAGAGGATTTCCTACCTCAGGCATTAAGCCTTCATCAGTAGTTGCCACAGTTGAGGTCTTAGCTATGTTGCTTCTTTCCTCAGATCTACCACTGGGTGGTAAGTGAGTAGTAGCAGCCTCAAAAGTACCAAGAGTTTCTAAGTTTGGGCTTAGAGACCCTGGTTCATCCTTATCTCTTTGGTTAGGGCTTTGAGTGTCCACATCCATGTCAAGTTCTGAGGCTATGTCCCCTGTTTGATGTGGTTGTTGGGGACTGACATGTTTAGATGGGACTTTCTCTTTTAGCCCAGAGAGAAGTTTGGCTATCTCAATATCAGGTTCAGAAATTTGGGGTGCTGGTTCAGTAGGTTGGTCAATGGGTTCAGCAGTTTCAAAAGAAGAGTCAATAGGAATAGTTTACTTTAGTCTTTTTCTTTTGAAAAGTATGGTGATTGGTGCTCTTGTTGGGGTTTGAGATGGATGAGACTGAGAGGACGTTTCAGTCACAACTTTATCAAGTGCAGATTGCACAACAGTCAGTTCAGGCGTCTCAACCTCCTGAACTGCTTTTCTTTTTGGTTTGGTGGGTTTTTGTATTTGTTGCTTGGGTTTCTTGGCCTTTGGGGCTGTAGGTTTGGAAGATGAGGGTTCCATGGGGACTGGTTCTTGTTCCCCTTGGTCATCTTCTGTCAGGCAGCCGGTTTATTGTGCCTTGAGTATGCTTGTGAGGATAAAGGGTTTAAAATTGTTGTTTTACCCACAAGCACCTCTTCTCCAAGTTCTTTTATTATGCAGTGCATAATGAATCTTAGGTACACAAAAACTTCGTTTTAGTATTGAGATGATGTAACACTAACTCATTAAAGAAAAGTGCTGATGCCCTGAATTTTGTTTTATTCACTATGGAATGAAAAATTGGTTGAAAAGTTGAGGGCATCTGATCATAAGATCCAGTTTTTGGACTCAAACACATAATAATATAATGAAAAAGCAGTTTATACTTTGGTTCAAAATATTTCTTAAAGATTGTAGCGTGTGAGAGAGTACCTTGGTAACCACACTCTGTCATGGTTAAATGGATTTGAGAGTTTGGAAATTGGTCTGGGGCATTTAAATCATCCAATCCCAGCCTAACTGCCAAAATAGCCGGTGTGATTGCCATTCTTCTCCCTGTTATGGTTGAATTGAGGGATATCACCTTGTTGTTCACCGTCACCGTCTCTGCGTTTGCCCAAAACTCATTTAGAGTTTCAGTATGGATTGGAGGGTCGATGGTGTGGGCGGTGAAATATTGGGATTTAACGACTAAATCAATGATTTCGTCGTATTGGGACCAGGTTTCATGTTTTTCGAAGTAGCCTCTTTGATTGGTCCCTGTTTCAGAGTTAGAGCCATGTGGTTTGTGTGTGTTTGGATTGAACAGTGTTTTTGCAGGTTCAGGGTTTGAGAGCTTTTTGAGAGAGAAGGAGGGAATTTTTGCTTTTTGAATGGTTAAGTGTTGAAAAAGGTATTTATCAGAAGTTTTAAACTGCCTAGGTCAAACTTCTGATGTGGGAAAAGTCTGATTTACCCTTTTTGACTAAACTGCTGATGAAGAATTGTTTTCATCAGTAATTCCCACTTTCTCTTCAGTAGTTTTGAACCACTGATGAGAATGCTTTATAAATACTTTATTCATAACTTCTGAAGGTTGTTTTATCAGAAGTTAATCAGTTTTCAGAAAAAAATTCCCATGCTAATGTTTTGTTCATCAGTAGTTTCTCTCTTGTTTGTTTTTCAGAAGTTTTCAACTTGAAAACAGATGTAAGTGAAAAATGAAAAATATGTGCAGAAAAGTAAAGATAAACACTTACAAATTTAGCATCCCAAGCATGGATACTAACTTCTGAAATGTTGATGTGTCAAGGGGTTTAGTGAATATGTCAGCTATTTGATTAGCTGTTGCTACATGTTTCACTTCAATCTTGCCTTTTTCATAGCAATCTCTTATGAAATGATACCTGATTTCAATATGTTTGGTTTTTGAAAACTGAACAGGATTTTGAATGATGCTAATGGCAGATTTGTTGTCTACAAGCAATGGTGTCTTGGTTTCTTTGATTCCATAATCAAGAAGTTGATGCTGGAGCCATTGTATCTGTGATGTACAACTTGCAACTGCAATGTATTCAGCTTCAGTAGTTGAAGTTGCAACAGATGTTTGTTTCTTTGATTGCCAGGACACTAGACAGTTTTCTAAGAATTGACAACCACCAGATGTTGATTTTCTTGACATTTTACACCCTGCATAGTCACTATCTGAAAAAGCTGATAACTTGGTATTGCTTGAAGCAGGATACCAAATTCCAAGTGTTGGAGTTCCTTTCAGATATCTGAAGATTCTTTTGACTGCAATGAGGTGTGATTCCCTAGAAACTGATTGATATCTAGCACAGGCACATGTTGAAAACATAATATCTGGTCTAGAAGCAGTTAGATATAAAAGGGAACCTATCATACATCTATACATGGTTTGATCAACCTGTTTTCCTTGATCATCTGGTTCAACTTGTGTGGTTGGTGTCATGGGATTAGAACATGATTTACAGTCTTGTAAAGAAAATTTGTTTAATAATTCTTTAAAATATTTTGATTGATGTATAAAAGTTCCATTTGTTTGTTGTTTAATCTGCAGTCCCAGAAAGTACTGCAGTTCTCCCATTGTACTCATCTCAAATTTTGATTGCATGAGTTTCTTAAATTCATCACACAGTTTTGTGTTTGTTGAACCAAATATGATATAATCAACATATATTTGAACAAGTAAGATATGATTTCCAACATGTTTTATGAAAAGAGTTTTATCAATGGAGCCTCTTGTGAAGTTATTTTTGAGTAGAAAGTTAGAAAGTGTTTCATACCAGGCCCTTGGAGCCTGTTTGAGCCCATAAAGAGCTTTGTCTAGTTTGTACACCCACTCAGGATGAGAAGGATCCTCAAACCCAGGTGGTTGACAAACATACACTTCCTCTTTTATTTTTCCATACAAAAATGCACTTTTAACATCCATTTGGTAAACTTTTATTTTGTTGGAAATGGCATAGGCCAGAAATAACCTGATGGCTTTAAGCCTTGCAACTGGAGCAAAGGTTTCATCATAATCAATTCCTTCTTCTTGAGAGTAACCTTGTACTACCAGTCTTGCCTTGTTCTTTATAATTATACCAGCCTCATGTTGTTTGTTCCTAAAAACCCATCTTGTGCCAATTGATTGCTTGTTTGGTGGTAAGGGACAGATTTCCCAAACCTGTTGTTTTTTGAATTGAAGCAACTCATCTTGCATGGCTTGTACCCAGTTGTTGTCTTTGAGGGCTTCTTGGTACTTTTTAGGTTCCAACTGAGAAATAAATGCTGAGAAGAAGCAAAAGTTGGAAAGCTGGTTTCTGGTAAGAACTCCTGATGCAATATCACCCATGATTTGTTCAAGTGGATGATCTTTGTGTTCAATCAGTTGTTGTAAACCACTGACAGGTGTAGGTGGCTCTTGTACTTCATCAAACAAACCACTAAGGTTTATAATGTCTGGTTTAGCAGTTTCAGTATCTTCAGTAGTTTTAGGTGCTGAAGCAGATGTTTGAGTTTGTACATCAGCAGTTGTTGAATCAGAAGTTTGTGAAACTTCTGATGGTTTGGAAGTTGACTTAATGACTGTTTGAGGAGTCCATGGTGCTGGATCCTCATCATCAAACCTTTGATCACCATAATAAGTAGGTTTAGATGAAGTAACAGTCTTTTCAGGTCCAAAATGGATGCTATCAAGGTCAAAAAGTTTAGCAGGATGTTCTGGAATAAGAGTGTGTTTTGACTCATTGAACTTGACATTCAGTGTTTCTTCTACTATCCTGGTTCTTGAGTTAAAAACCTTGTAGGCTTTTCTTGTGGAAGAGTAACCAAGAAAGTAACCTGAATCAACTTTGGCAGCAAACTTTGAAATAGAGTCTTTGATGTTTAGAATGAAACATTGACATCCAAAAGCCCTGAAAAAGGAGATAAGGGGCTTTATGCCATGAAGAACTTCATAGGCAGTTTTGGAGTGTCTTTTGTTGACAAGGACTCTATTTTGAACATAGCATGCAGTGTTAACTGCTTCAGCCCAAAAATACAATGGTAGGCCTGAATCAGCTAACATTGTTCTTGCTCCTTCAATTAATGTTCTGTTCTTCCTTTCTACTACACCATTTTGTTCAGGAGTTCTGGGAACACTGTATTGTCTAATAATCCCTTTAGACAAGCAGAATGCATCCAGAGTTTTGTTCCTGAACTCTGTCCCATTGTCACTTCTAATGGTTTTGACAGATAGAGAATATTGTTTCTCTACTTGTAGAATGAAGAACTTGATGATTTCAGCAGCCTTATCCGTGGAAAATAAGAAGAATACCCATGTAAATCTTGAATAGTCATCAATGATGACTAAGCAGTACTTCTTCTTACCAAGGCTCATGATTTTTACAGGCCCAAATAAGTCCATATGGAGTAGTTGAAGACATGCAGTTGTGTTTGATTCTTCAATAGACTTATAGGAGGACTTATGTTGTTTTCCCTTTAAAAAGAATACATAGTGTTCTTGACACTGGTATACCTTTAAAGGTAGACCTCTGACAAAGCCCATTTTTGTGACTTTATTTATGGTTTTAAAGTTCACATGGCCAAGTCTCCTGTGCCAGAGATCAGTCTCTGAAGTTGATGCCTTTGAGAAGAAACAGGCAGTGTTGTTCAGTACTTTGTCTTTTTCAATATCCACTGCATAGACATTGCCACATCTTTTGGCTATCAACAAAGTGTGATCTTCAATGATCTTCTCTATCAACTTCTGGCCTTCTGGTGATATGATCTTGCATGCTGTCTTTGTGAAAAAGGAAGAATATCCTTTATCACACATTTGTGACACACTCAGCAAGTTGTACTCAAGGTTTTCAACCAGATTGACCTTGTCAAACTGTATTTTGCCAGAGGAGACATTGCCATGTCCTAGCACATATCCCTTAGCATTGTTCCCAAAGGATACAGATCCTTCTCTTTGACTGATAAAATTGTTTATCAGGTATCTGCATCCTGTCATGTGCATTGAGCCTCCACTGTCCACATACCAAATGCTATTTAAGCCTCTGGAAACTCTCTGCACAAGATAGCAAATTAGTTAGATTTGGGAACCCAAGCCAGTTTGGCTTTTGGTTTGCTCTTGAGAACATTTACAGTTTGTTCTTGACCAAGTTGAGAAATCCATGTCTTTTTGGCAATGGACTTTTCATTAAGAGCAATGGTGGTATCCTTTTGAGGACCACCATCAACTTTGGTCATCAGTAGTTGTACCATGTTCATGAGATCTTTAATCTCAGCAGTTTGTGAAACTGTTGATGATTTAGGTCTAACTACTGAAAGAGAATTTTGAGAAAAAGATCTTTGTTGAGATTTTGTCTTTTTCTGAGAAAAAAGGTTTTTACTGGTTGTTGTTTCCTGGGAGAAAAAGTTTCTACAAAATCATTTCTGATTTGTTTTCCCATAACCAGTTGTTGACTTTTCTTGTTGTACTGAATACCTTATCTGTATCTACAAAATTCTGTCTTGTGGTTGAACAGACCACAGATTTCACATTCTTTTGTCTTTTCTTTTAAAGACAAGTTTCTGACTGTATTGATTGGTTTTAGGTCATCAGTAGTTTTCAGGTTCTCAACTCCTGATGTAGTTGAAACTACTGATGGCTTAATGTCAGAATTAATCAGTACTTCTGAAGAACTTTCTTTATGAGTTTTTAGAAAGTTTTCATGGAAAGATGTGCATTCTTTCTCTTCAGAAGTTTCACCTGAAACAATTTTTCTCCCATCTTCAGTAGTTTTGGGGGAAAAATCTGTTGGTGTTTCAGTGTGATAGTACCCTATGCCAAACCTAACATTTGAAGCACTTTGTTGGTTTAGCAATAGTTGGTACCCCTTACAAGATTCAACCCATTTTTCACATGTGACCTTGGTGTCAACAAGCTCTTGTCTGACATTTCCTAGGTCATTTATCATGATTTTAATTTGTGCTTGGGTTTCAATAGCAGTGTTAGCTAATTTAGAAACTTCTTTTGTTTTTGCAGAAAGCTTTCTTTCTAAATCACATTTCATCTGAGTGAATTTTCTCTCAGAGTCGTTTGCTTTACCTTGTAAGTGCACATTAGTCTCTCTTATGAGAGCAAAAGATTCTTTGCAAGAATTTGAACAAAGTTTTGTCAAAGATTCTTTAGATACCTGTGACAAGGCAGATTTTGAGGTGCATCCCTCAAATGCCATTAAGGCAAAGTTCTTTCTGCCATTGTCAGGCTCTCCCCAGTTGATGTCAAACATCTTGTTGTCTGCATCAGGATTACACTCAGTAGTGTCAAAAGGAAGACTGCTCCAGTCAACATACCCTGAAGTAAATAAACTTTGTTGTGAGGGTTGCTGAGTCTGTGGAGGTGGTTGAGCAGCTGGAAAGGGAGGGATTGATTGTTGGCTCTGCATCTGTTGAGCAGGCATCTGTACATATTGTACTTGTGGCACATATTGGTGTTGTGGAGCTTGTGTCTGTACAAAATGTGCACTCCCTTGTGTTCCATTATTCCTGTTATAATTGGGGTTAAAATTATTTCCAGACTGAGACTGGTTAAAGCTAGAGCTTCTATGAAGCATAGATATAGTTGTGTAGGTCTGACCATTTAATTTTAGCTCAGATATTAATGAGGAGAATCTTTCAAATTGTTGTGTTAAAGTTTCCCCATTAATGTGAGCAAAAGTTTCATATTGTTGAGCCAGGATTTCTCTGATGTTGGCAATCACCTCTTCAGTTCCTCCAAACTGTTCTTTGAGGCAGTCCCAAAGCTCTTTGGCACTATCACAATGTAATAGGCCAGAGTAGATCTCATTTGGGAGTGCCATTGCCAACATAGAGAAAGCTTTAGCATCAAGCTCAAGTTTTAGGAAATCATCATCTGTATAGTCTTTTGGGTCTTTTGGAATTTCTTCTTTAGTTTCAAGATTGATATTTACTAGTTTGTGAGGACCATATGTCACAGATTTCCAGCAACCTGTGTTGGTCTGTGATAAGGTATGTGCCATTCTCCTTTGCCAGATGTTATATTCATTTCTTACTAGCATAGCAGGTTTATTGGCAGAACCAGTATTATGAGGATCCATTTTAAAGAGTATTGATTTGTCAAATATCTCTTAAAGTGATGGATGTTGATAAAAGTGAGCTTATAATCCTTTATTGAATATCAATAAGAGCCTGTGTCTGATTCTCAATGTGTTAGATTGATATGTGATCAGATAAACCAGTGCTCTGATACCAATTGTTGGATCAGTATTGCTCTTTGTATGAACTTGCTAGTGAACACTTAGGTGTTTAGCAAGTTCTTAATCAGTGATAGCACAGCGGAATGATATGAGTTTAAAGCTACACTTATCAACAGGAGTTATTACTCCCCCTGGATGTTTGATAAATCTAAAGACAAGTATTTAATGAGAATCTAAGCAATGAATGAGAGTGAACACTTAAACAGATTCTCAGTAAATGAAATGGTAATAACGATGATAAGCTTTGAAGGATTTCTTGTATTAAAAATCAATGTCTAAAACAGAGGGATGAACCCATCTATTTATAGACTTTACAAATACATGAACCTTGCCAAAAAGCAAGTTCAGAGGCAAGTTGCAATAAGTTGCAATCTTGGAACTTGTATAAAAAGTAAAAGTAATAATAAACTAATAAACTACTGAAACATAAGACGGTGGAAAAGATTCTTGAACAAGTGCTGATGAATGACAAACTACTGATGAGTAGTTTGTCTTCAGTAGTTCTTCAGTAATATGTCTGGTTTGGACTTCAGAACTTCTGATGTATTTCTTCTTCAGTACTTGTAGAATCCTTCTTCAGCTGTTTGGTCTTCTTTCTTCAGTAGTTCTATACTTAGAATAATCTGACAGAAGTGAATTAGACATAGGTTTGCAAAAGTGGTTTCACCAATCCTTTTTGTCCTAACAAAACTTGAGCTTGATGCTAAAGCTTTCTCTATGTTGGCAATGGCACTCCCAAATGAAATCTACTCTGGCCTATTACATTGTGATAGTGCCAAAGAGCTTCGGGACTGCCTCAAAGAACAGTGTGGAGGAACTGAAGAGGTGATTGCCAACACCAGAGAAATCCTGGCTCAACAATATGAAACTTTTGCTCACATTAATGGGGAAACTTTAACACAACAATTTGAAAGATTCTCCTCATTAATATCTGAGCTAAAATTAAATGGTCAGACCTACACAACTGTATCTATGCTTCATAGATTTTTAAGGTCTTTACCTGAAAAATGGGAAACATACTCTATAGTCTTAAGATCTTCACCAGACTTTAGCTCCCTCACTCTTACAAAACTTCATGGGAGATTACTTACTTTTGAAAGAGAAATTGATCAAAAGAAAAAGTTACAAAGTTCTGGTAAAACTGCTGATGACTATCTACCAGGTAGTACAGCACTATTGGGACAAGACTCACCAACTTGTTCAAATAGTTTTGGATCTTTTGACCATATTGACATAACTGTTGGGATCTCATCTGAAAGATCATTCCCAGGTTATGACAATAATGATTTTAGTCAAACTGCTGATAACATGTGTTTTATCATGGATGATTTGAAAAATTTCAGAAGTGATGACTTGGAAGAAATGGATATTCTACAACAACTGGCCATGTTAAGTTTAAAAACAAATAAATTTTACAAAAGGTCAGGAAGGAAGTTTCCAGGACTCAACAGCTCAACAAAAATTGGTTTTGACAAATCTAAACTTAGATGTCACAAGTGTCAAAAGTTGGGACACTTTGCTAGAGAGTGTAGAAGCTCTAGCTTTAACCAATCTCAGTCTAGAAATAATTTTAACCCCAGTTATAACAGGTATAATGGAACACAAGGGAGTGCACATTTTGTACAGACACAAGCTCTACAACACCAATATGTGCCACAAGTACAATATGTATAAATGCCTGCTCAACAGATGCAGAGCCAACAATCAATCCCTCCCTTTCCAGCTGCTCAACCACCTCCACAGACTCAGCAACCCTCACAACAAAGTTTATTTACTTCAGGGTATGTTGACTGGAGCAGTCTTCCTTTTGACACTACTGAGTGTAATCCTGATGCAGACAACAAGATGTTTGACATCAACTGGGGAGAGCCTGACAATGGCAGAAAGAACTTTGCCTAAATGGCATTTAAGGGATGCACCTCAAAGTCTGCCTTGTCACAGGTATCAAAAGAATCTTTGACAAAACTTTGTTCAACTTCTTGCAAAGAATCTTTTGCTCTCATAAGAGAGACTAATGAGCACTTACAAGGGAAAGCAAATGACTCTGAGAGAAAATTCACTCAGATGAAATGTGATTTAGAAAGAAAACTTTCTGCAAAAACAAAAGAAGTTTCTGAATTAACTAAGACAGCTATTGAAACCCAAGCACAAATTAAAATCATGATAAATGACCTAGGAAATGTCAGACAAGAGCTTGCTGACACCAAGGTCACATGTGAAAAATGGGTTGAATCTTGTAAAGGGTACCAACTATTGCTAAACAAACAAAGTTCTTCAAATATTAGGTTTGGCATAGGGTACAATCACACTGAAACACCAACAGATTTTCCCCCCAAAACTATTGAAGATGGGAGAAAAATTGTTTCAGGTGAAACTTCTGAAGAGAAAGAATGCACATCTTTCCATGAAAACTTTCTAAAAACTCATAAAGAAAGTTCTTCAGAAGTACTGATTAATTCTGTCATTAAGCCATCAGTAGTTTCAACTACATCAGGAGTTGAGAACCTGAAAACTACTGATGACCTAAAACCAATCAATACAGTCAGAAACTTGTCTTTGAAAGAAAAGACAAAATAATGTGAAATCTGTGGTCTGTTCAACCACAAGACAGAATTTTGCAGATACAGAAAAGGTATTCAGTACAATAAGAAAATTAAACAACTGGTTGAGGGAAAACAAATCAGAAATGATTTTATAGAAACTTTTTCTCCCAGGAAACAACAACCAGTAAAAACCTTTTCTTAGAAAAAGACAAAATCTCAACAAAATTTTTTTTCTCAAAATTCTCTTTCAGTAGTCACTACAACAAAAAAAAGGCTTTTAAGGACCTTTTGTGTGGGACGCTTGTAAAATGTGGTCCTAAAAAAATATTTAATAGGACGAATGAACTTTTGGGATCCTTTTATAATAGACACTACTAAACAGGTGTCCTAAAAAGCTAACTAATAGGACGGATGATTCTTTGGGGTCCTATTATCATATAACTTAATAAGACACTTAAAATGTAGATCCTAATAAAGTAATTTATGTGACATTTAGTTGTTGGTGTCCCATTATGTGGTAATGTAATAGGATACTTGATCACCGGGGGTCCTATAATAATATAACTTAATACAACACTTTGTAGTTAAGTCATAAATGTTCAATGTTATAGGACCATTTCTAGTCGAAGTCATATTAGAACATAACTTAATAGGACACTTGACACATGAGTCTTATAACTTTAACCTTTATAGGACGCTTAATCAATGTGATGTTATTATAATACACCGTAATAGGACACATGATATTTGAGTCATAAAACATCAGTTTTATATAGGGCTGCAAACGAACTGAACTTTCAGCTAACAGTTCATGAACCGTTCGGCGGGAAGTTCGTTTGTGTTCGTTCGTTTAATAAATGAACGAACACGAACAAAAAATTTTGTTCGTTTAGTTAAACGAACGAACATGAACAGAGGACGCGTTCGTTCGTTTATATTCGTGAACGTTCGGTAACGTGTTCATTTATGTTCGATAGTTTAATAGGGTTTATAATTTTTTATTTTCTTTTATTTACCCAAATAAATAATATAAGTGAGGTAAATATGTTTGGATAATTTATTTATGTTTTGGATGGATCTAACTAATGTCTTAAGAATTATATCTTATTCCAAAGTCAATATATGTTCGTTTGTGTTTGTTTCTGTTCATGAACATTTCTTTGTATTCATTTATGTTCATGAACAAAATTAACAAACGAACACGAACACAAGTGTTTACTTAACGAACGAACATGAACAAAAAATCTCGTTCGGCAAGTATTCATGAACTGTTCGTGAACACATGATTTCCTTAACAAACGAACACGAACAAGGCCTTGTTCGTGTTCGTTCGGTTCGTTTGCAGCCCTAGTTTTATAGGACGCTTCTTCGCTAGAGTTTTATTATAACATAACTTAATAAGACACTAATCACTTGAGTCTTATGACTTTAACATTTATAGGACGCTTAATAATAGTGGTGTTATTATAATTCCCCAACAAAACCAAAATGTAGAACAGGAACCAGCCATAATTGGTTCACCTCTTAGTTCTAAAGTTAAAAAACAACACAACCACCACCACTCATCTCCCTAGGCATCCACAACCACCATTGCAACCAGGGGCGGACCCACGTAGAGTGGATCGGGGTCCCCAGACTCCAATGTTTAATTTTTTTTTACTAGAAGCGATATAGTAATCTTTTAAGGATCCCATAAATATTATAAGATGGACACCATTATGATAAGATGGAAACTGGTGTAGTGGTAATCCCTCTTGTTTATAACGAATAGGTCACCGGTTCAAATTCCTTATGCTCTAGTTTTTAAGTTTTATTTTTTTATTATTTTTATTCCCACTGAAAAGCTAGGGTTCAAATTATGGGTGGCAAAATGGGTAGGTTGGGTTGGGTTGGTTGTTAGGTCAGGATGGGTTGGGTTAGGATGTGTTTGGGTCAAGATGGGTAGATTAAAAAAATGGGTTAAGATGGGTTGGGTCAGGATGGGTCTGAGTCTGGATGGTTTGGATTAGAATAGGTTGAAATCAAAATAGATTAGATTTTTTTTAAAAAAAATTAAAATAATAAAATATTAAAAATTAAAAAAGTAAAAAAAATAAAAAACTAAAAAAAAAACAAAAATAAACTTAAAAATAAAACTTTACGGGCTCCGAAATATTTCGTTTTGAACCGGACCGGTTTGACCCTATCGGACTAGTTAACAACTTGTACCGTTACGACCCGGCCGGGTCCGTTAGCGACCCCGACTGTTTTGACCTGATCGGACCACGTGGCACTCTGTATGAATTTTTTTTTTAAAAAAAAGCGTACCTATAAAACATCATTTTCTTCTGACCCAAACCCTAAACACCCAATTAATCTCTACCTCTTCCTTCCTTCATTCACCCAAACCCTACCTGCCTCTCTTCACTTTGATTCTCCATCTTCCACAGCCACCTTCAATTCCTCGATAATAGTTCGAAATCAAAATCATATCAACCAAGTATCTCTGTATCTAGGATGCCTTCATCTATTTGGTTTTCCGCCGCCCTTCCATCCGAACCCGACCAGATCACCTCAACTGTTGATAATTGGTTCTTTCATATTATACATGAAGATATTAAATAACACAGGAAACATATGAAGAAATAAGGAATAATACGGTTGATAAGTCCGTAATCTCGATTACAACAGCGACGCCTCCAAGAGACGTTCAAGTCGATTCATCTACCCTAATGGAGAAACCACCGGCTTTCACCAATTAATGCGCCGGAAATATGTTAAAGTCGTACCCGAAGGTAATTCAATCTCTCTTCCTTTTATAGCAATTTTACCGATATGGGATTAAGAGTTGATAATTATTATTAACTGGTAAGCTTAGCTGTTGATAATTATTTATGTGAAATTTGGCTTCGTCTTATTTGGAGCACGTGAGGATGAAAGTTTGAGGTTTATGAGATAATCTTACTGTTAGTGATGATTGTGTGTTTTGCTTTGGTTGTAGGATGAAGTGAAGTATGGGGTGGGATTTATAATGGGTTAATTATTATTATGTTATGACGTGGCTGTTTATGAATCATAATAGTATTATAATACTATTAATTGAAGGAGGTAATTGACAGTGAAAGACAATATGAATCATAATATTATTATAATACTATTAGTTGAAGGAGGTAATTGACAGTGATAGATAATAGTCTTATAGAGTTAGTCCATGAAGTACCAAGTAAAGATGATAATCAGAATTTATGTGGAAAACCTTTTGTTTGATGGAAAATCAGTAGGTTAACTGTTACGGTATCACAGCTGTTACATGAAACAGAGAACACATCACTGGACAGTGAATCAGGGTTATAGATATTTCTAGGTGAATTAGATGATAACTGAGAATGTGATTGCTGAAATAACCACAAATGTCGTGAAAATTAGGCAGGTAATCATAACTTAATTCGATGTCTTTTATACATAGATTTTAGAAATATGTGTAATTATTAGTGGCTAATATAGGAACCAAAGCCATAGGGAACCAATATAATTGAGATTGTAGCATATTAGGCGGTTAGGGGATACGGTAACTGTCGAAATGGTAGTTTTCCATTGTAGCCGTATTTGGTTGAGTTTTTCTTTTGTAAATCATATATTGAAAATTCTATTACGTCATATTAGATTTTTCAACCCTAGGACATTCCCGGGGTAATCAACTAGTTTATAAATATTAACGAGAGAGCATTCTTCCTCCATTTTTGAATAAGATCAATACAGAAGAAAATGAATTTATAAAAAAAAAAGCTAAAATCCCTTTCGTCGCTCTGCTTCTTTTCTTTTCTTTTCTTGTAAACTAATCCGAAACCCACCGCTTCAAATTTCCTTTTGGGGGTTTATAATAATATTATGCATGTTTTGGAATTATTTGTCATGGTTTTTATATCTGAATGTTTGTTTGGAGACTCATGTTTGTTCTTTGGATTGTGCTGTGTGAAAAATAATATGGAGTCAAATTTATTTTGTTTTAACACTTATATAAACTCCATTGATATTATTGTTGAAACTCTTAAGAAGTAAATTAGAAATTGGTTTAATATTAAGTGTTTATTTTGTTATTGTACGAGGTTAATTATTGTTTGATATGAAGTCTTTATTGTTAAGTAATGTTTAATTGACGTGCAGGAGAGAGGAAGGAGCATGGACATGAGTGATTTGTTTCCACAGTTTGAAAATATGCACTTTGGTAATCAGGTGGATAATATTATGTATGTGTGATATAGTTATAGGTGCCTTTGACATTGTCAATTTGTAATTCTCTTGAATATTTTTTTTCATGTAAATGCCTCCTTGCATATGCGGTGGTTTTTTATTTTACGGTATTTGTTGAAATCATAGGGTACGAGTGCGAAGAGGAAATATGACAAATTCTCATAGCATAGCTGAGCGTGTAAGACAATCCACCAGCGTTATATGTGTGTGTATATTATGTATGTATGTGTATTACAATGTAAAGGTGGTTGATGTCAGTGCGTGTTAGCTTTAAACGGGGTGTGAATCTAATTTGCAGCTACACTGAGAAAGAATTACAGAAAGAACGAGGCCTTTAGAAGAGCTTGTCCCAGTTGCAGCTACACTGAGAAAGAATTGCAGAAAGAACGAGGCCTTTAGAAGAGCTTGTCCCAGTTTCAACAAGGTAAAGTTCAAAGTGATTTATTTTCATTGAGGTGGCAAGATGGGCAACTTGGGTAATGGGTCAATTTTTGTACTCATCACAAGAGGCTAGGGCCAGGTTGGGTTGATGACTTGCAAACACTATTTTGGTCATCAAAGAATATGATTTAGAAAACTATAATAATCTAAATCTTTAAGTAGAACAATTTAGGTTGTATGCATTTATAATATACAGTTGGGCATCAATAACTTTAATGGTGGTTAACATTGAATCTCCAGCCTACATGAATACTTTTTTTTTTGGCCTTTATACAACTAAAGCTCATGAGAGAGATTGGACCCAAATGAGCTAGTTGGTGGTACAGAGATTGGAGCAGAATGGTGTGAGGTAAACGTTCAAGTAGCAATAAAAATATATGAAAATTTGGTGAGACCATATGGGTTATTTTCCACAATTCAAGGTTGTATTGGTGTCAACATTGCATGGCCTTGTCCTTTCATCTCGGTATGTATTTATTAATCTTGTAATACGAATAATTTTAATAATCTAGAACTTAATGCTTATACATGGATTTTATTTGTAGGTAGTCTGTGAGGATTGAGGAAAGCATGATGACTCAAGATTCTATCCTGCTTGTTCTTTCATTGCTTTTAATTTTTTTGTTAAATGTTACAAGACATTATGTTGGATAATGCTATAACTTATTTATGTTTCGTGTTTTTGTTATGAATATTATGCTGCTTGTTCTTTCATTGCTTTTAATTTCTTTGTTAAATGTTACAAGACTTTATGTTGGATAATGCTATAACATATTTATGTTTCGTGTTTTTGTTATGAATATGCTTATTTGAAATATAATAAAGTTTTTTTTTTCTTTCATTAGTTGATGTTATATATAGTATATCATAAAATTGTGTGTGTATGTTTAAAAAAAACGTTGTATCATATGACTTGTTAGGACTTTAAAATTTTGTCCTATTAAACTTGTTAAATCATTGTAAAAGTGTCTGAATATGCTTTTCTTAGGACACTATATTGTTTATTCATTGACATATTATGCGACCATAAAATTGGTTTCATAATCTTATTTAGGATAATAGGACCCCTTTTTTGGTACTAAGGCTCCTATAATGTTACATCATAAGGGTCCTATAAATTAATTTTTTAGGACTCTTGTATGTGTATTAAAAGATTAAAAGTATGTAAGAACATGTTAAAACATTGTAAAAGTGTCCTAATATGTTTTATTAGGAGTATTTTTGGGGACATATTATGCGACTATAAAATTGGTTTCATAATCTTATTTGAGATATTAGGACGCTTTTTAAGTTTCGTGACTTATTACGACCCCCTTACATGAAACGCTTTTACCGTTGGTCCTATTAAATAAAAGGTCCAACAAAATAACATTTTAGAACGCTTTTGTGCGTACTAAAACCCCATTTTTGTTGTAGTGAGTTAGACCTAAATCATCAGCAGTTTCACAAACTACTGAGATTAAAGATCTCATGAACATGGTACAACTACTGATGACCAAAGTTGATGATGGTCCTCAAAAGAATACCACCATTGCTCTTAATGAAAAATCCATTGCCAAAAAGACATGGATTCCTCAACTTGCTCAAGAACAAACTGAAAATGTTCTCAAGTGCAAACCCAAAGCCAAACTGGCTTGGGTTCCCAAATCTAACTAATTTGCTATCTTGTGCACAGAGTTTCCAGAGGCTTAAATAGCATTTGGTATGTAGACAGTGGAGGCTCAATGCACATGACAGGATGCAGATACATGATAAACAATTTTATCAGTCAAAGAGAAGGATCTGTATCCTTTGGGAACAATGCTAAGGGATATGTGCTAGGACATGGCAATGTCTCCTCTGGCAAAATACAGTTTGACAAGGTCAATCTGGTTGAAAACCTTGAGTACAACTTGCTGAGTGTGTCACAAATGTGTGATAAAGGATATTCTTCCTTTTTCACAAAGACAGCATGCAAGATCATATCACCAGAAGGCCAGAAGTTGATAGAGAAGATCATTGAAGATCACACTTTGTTGATAGCCAAAAGATGTGGCAATGTCTATGCAGTGGATATTGAAAAAGACAAAGTACTGAACAACACTGCCTGTTTCTTCTCAAAGGCATCAACTTCAGAGACTGATCTCTGGCACAGGAGACTTGGCCATGTGAACTTTAAAACCATAAATAAAGTCACAAAAATGGGCTTTGTCAGAGGTCTACCTTTAAAGGTATACCAGTGTCAAGAACACTATGTATTCTTTTTAAAGGGAAAACAACATAAGTCCTCCTATAAGTCTATTGAAGAATCAAACACAACTGCATGTCTTCAACTACTCCATATGGACTTATTTGGGCCTGTAAAAATCATGAGCCTTGGTAAGAAGAAGTACTGCTTAGTCATCATTGATGACTATTCAAGATTTACATGGGTATTCTTCTTATTTTCCACGGATAAGGCTGCTGAAATCATCAAGTTCTTCATTCTACAAGTAGAGAAACAATATTCTCTATCTGTCAAAACCATTAGAAGTGACAATGGGACAGAGTTCAGGAACAAAACTCTGGATGCATTCTGCTTGTCTAAAGGGATTATTAGACAATACAGTGTTCCCAGAACTCCTGAACAAAATGGTGTAGTAGAAAGGAAGAACAGAACCTTAATTGAAGGAGCAAGAACAATGTTTGCTGATTCAGGCCTACCATTGTATTTCTGGGCTGAAGCAGTTAACACTGCATGCTATGTTCAAAATAAAGTCCTTGTCAACAAGAGACACTCCAAGACTGCCTATGAAGTTCTTCATGGCATAAAGCCCCTTATCTCCTTTTTCAGGGCTTTTGGATGTCAATGTTTCATTCTAAACATCAAAGACTCTATTTCAAAGTTTGCTGCCAAAGTTGATTCAGGTTACTTTCTTGGTTACTCTTCCACTAGAAAAGCCTATAAGGTTTTTAACTCAAGAACCAGGATAGTAGAAGAAACACTGAATGTCAAGTTCAATGAGTCAAAACACACTCTTATTCCAGCATATCCTGCTGAACTTTTTGACCTTGACAGCTTCCATTTTGGACCTGAAAAGAATGTTACTTCATCTAAACCTACTTATTATGGTGATCAAAGGTTTGATGATGAGGATCCAGCACCATGGACTCCTCAAACAGTCATTAAGTCAACTTCCAAACCATCAGAAGTTTCACAAACTTCTAATTCAAGAACTGTTGATGTACAAACTCAAACATCTGCTTCAGCACCTAAAACTACTGAAGATACTGAAACTGCTGAACCAGACATTATAAACCTCAGTGGTTTATTTGATGAAGTACAAGAGCCACCTACACCTGTCAGTGGTTTACAACAACTGATTGAACACAAAGATCATCCACTTGAACAAATCATGGGTGATATTGCATCAGGTGTTCTTACAAGAAACCAGCTTTCCAACTTTTGCTCTTTCTCAGCATTTATTTCTCAGTTGGAACCTAAAATGTACCAAGAAGCCCTCAAAGACAACAACTGGGTACAAGCCATGCAAGATGAGTTGCTTCAATTCAAAAAGCAACAGGTTTGGGAAATCTGTCCCTTACCACCAAACAAGCAATCAATTGGCACAAGATGGGTTTTTAGGAACAAACAAGATGAGGCTGGTATGATTATAAAGAACAAGGCAAGACTGGTAGTACAAGGTTACTCTCAAGAAGAAGGAATTGATTATGATGAAACCTTTGCTCCAGTTGCAAGGCTTGAAGCCATCAGGTTATTTCTGGCCTATGCCATTTCCAACAAAATAAAAAGTTTACCAAATGGATGTTAAAAGTGCGTTTTTGTATGGGAAAATAAAAGAAGAAGTGTATGTCTGTCAGCCACCTGGGTTTGAGGATCCTTCTCATCCTGAGTGGGTGTATAAATTAGACAAAGCTCTTTATGGGCTCAAACAGGCTCCAAGAGCCTGGTATGAAATACTTTCTAACTTTGTACTAAAAAATAACTTCACAAGAGGCTCCATTGATAAAACTCTTTTCATAAAACATGTTGGAAATCATATCTTACTTGTTCAAATATATGTTGATGATATCATATTTGGTTCAACAAACACAAAACTGTGTGAAGAATTTAAGAAACTCATGCAATCAAAATTTGAGATGAGTACAATGGGAGAACTGCAGTACTTTCTGGGACTGCAGATTAAACAACAAACAAATGGAACTTTTATACATCAATCAAAATATGTTAAAGAATTATTAAACAATTTTTCTTTACAAGACTGTAAATCATGTTCCACTCCCATGACACCATCCACACAAGTTGAACCAGATGATCAAGGAAAACAGGTTGATCAAACCATGTATAGATGTATGATAGGTTCCCTTTTTATATCTAACTGCTTCTAGACCAGATATTATGTTTTCAACCTGTGTCTATGTTAGATATCAATCAGCTCCTAGGGAATCACACCTCATTGCAGTCAAAAGAATCTTCAGATATCTGAAAGGAACTCCAACACTGCTTCAAGCAATACCAAGTATCAGCTTTTTCAAATAGTGACTATGCAGGGTGTAAAATGTCAAGAAAATCAACATCTGGTGGTTGTCAATTCTTAGGAAACTGTCTAGTGTCATGGCAATCAAAGAAACAAACATCTATTGCAACTTCAACTGCTGAAGCTGAATACATTGCAGCTGCAAGTTGTACATCACAGATACAATGGCTCCAGTATCAACTTCTTGATTATGGAATCAAAGAAACCAAGACACCATTGCTTGTAGACAGCAAATCTGCCATTAGCATCATTCAAAATCCTATTCAGTTTTCAAAAACAAACATATTGAAATCAGGTATCATTTCATAAGAGATTGCTATGAAAATGGCAAGATTGAAGTGAAACATGTAGCAACAGCTAATCAAATAGCTGACATATTCACTAAACCCCTTGACACAACAACATTTCAGAAGTTAGTATCCATGCTTGGGATGCTAAATTTGTAAGTGTTTTTGTTTATTTTTCTGCATATATTTTCATTTTTCACTTACATTTGTTTTTAAGTCTGAAAACTTCTGAAAACAAACAAGAGAGAAACTACTGATGAACAAAACATCAGTATGGGAATATTTTCTGAAAAGTGATTAACTTCTGATAAAACAACCTTCAGAAGTTATGAATAAAGTATTTATAAAGCATTCTCATTAGTTGTTCAAAACTACTGAAGAGAAAGTGGGAACTACTAATGAAAACAGTTCTTCATCAGCAGTTTAGTCAAAAAGGGTAAATCAGACTTTTCCCACATCAGAAGTTTGACCTAGGCGGTTAAAAACTTCTGATAAATACCTTTTCCAACACTTATCCTTTCAAATATCCAAAATTCCCTCCTTCTCTCTCACAAAAACACTCTCAAGACCTAAACCTGCAAAAACACTGTTCTATCCACACACACACAAACCACATGGCTCTAGTACTGAAACAGGGACACAATCAAAGAGGCTACTTCGAAAAACAAGAAGCTTGGTCCCAATACGACGAAATCATTGATTTGGTCGTCAAATCCCAATACTTCACCGCCCTCACCATCGACCCTCCAATCCATACTGAAACTCTAAATGAGTTTTGGGCAAACGCAGAGACGGTGACGGTGAAGAACAAAGTAATCTCCCTCAATTCAACCATCAAAGGGAGAAGAATGGCAATCACACCGGCTATTTTGGCAATTAGGCTGGGTTTGGATGATGTAAATGCCCCAGACCAATTTCCAAACTCTCAAATTCATTTAACCATGACAGAGTGTGCTTACCAAGGTACTCTCTCACATGCTACAATCTTTAAGAAATATTTTGAACCTAAGTATAAACTGCTTTTTCATTATATTATTATGTGTTTGAGTCCAAAAACTGGATCTTATGATCAGATGCCCTCCACTTTTCAACCTATTTTTCATTCAATAGTGAATGAAACAAAATTCAGGACATCATCACTTTTCTTTAATGAGTTGGTGTTACATCATCTCAATACTAAAATGAAGTTTTTGTTGTACCCAAGATTCATTATGCAGTGCATAATAAAAGAACTTGGAGAAGAGGTGCTTGTGGGTAAAACAACAATTTTAAACCCATTATCCTCACAAGCATACTCAAGGCACAACAAACCGGCTGCCTGGCCAGAAGATGACCAAGGGGAACCAGAAACAGTCCCCATGGAACCCTCATCTTCCAAACCTACACCCCCAAAGGCCAAGAAACCCAAGCAACAAAAACAAAAACCCACCAACCCAAAAAGAAAAGCAGTTCAGGAGATTGAGATGCCTGAACTAACTAATGTACTCTGCACTTGATAAAGATGTGACTGAAACATCCTCTCAGTCTCATCCATTTCAAACCCCACAAAGAGCACCAATCACCATACTTTTCAAAAGAAAAAGACTAAGGAAAACTATTCCTATTGACTCCTCTTTTGAAACTGCTGAACCCATTGACCAAACTACTGAACCAGCACCCCAAATTTCTGAACCTGATATAGAAATAGCCAAACTTCTCTCCGGGCTAAAAGAGAGAGTCCCATCTGAACATGTCAGTCCCCAACAACCACATCAAACAGGGGACATAGCCTCAGAACTTGACATGGATGTGGACACTCAAAACCCTAACCAAAGAGATGAGGATGAACCAGGGTCTCTAAGCCCAAACTTAGAAACTCTTGGTACTTTTGAGGCTGCTACTACTCATTTACCACCCAGTGGTGGATCTGAGGAAAGAAGCAACATAGCTAAGACCTCAACTATGGCAACTACTGATGAAGGCTTAATGCCTGAGGTAGGAAATCCTCTGAACCAAGAAAATGAGGTACATGAGACAACTGAGTTGGGCTCAGCTCATGATGTAACTGATACAGTCCTCATTGAGGATGTAATCAGGGATTCAGATGATTCCATTGACTTGGATGATGTTTCACAACACCAAACTACTGAATTGACGGCTACAAGTGAAGGTCCTGCACCTGGTGTATCTATGCTCAAGAAGCTAGTCACACCAGATCAGGTTAAAGTCCACTTAATCCCTGATTCCCCTATAGTGGCATCTTCTGTAAAACAAGAAGATCTCCCAAAAACACACCCCTCACTACAAATGCCTACCCAATTCCCTGGGCCATCCAGCATAAACATGAACCAGCTATGCAGCCCAGATGGTCCCTTATATCACATGATGAACACCCTTATCAAAAATCATTTCCAAACCTACACAGCTGACTTGGAGCTGTCCATCAAAAACCAATTTGGAGTGATACAGACTAAGATGAACGATCTGTCCAACAAGATTGACTTCACCTCCAAACAGATTGCTACTCTTACAGGTCATTTCTCTAAACCCTCAAAGGAAAAGCTTGATGAATCCAAAAAGGGGGAGAAAACTAAGGAACCTAGGGAGTCACTCGAAGCCAGGATAAGGGCAAGAGTGGCCATCCAAGAAGAGAACAAAGAAACCAAGCCAGAAAAGAAAAACTGGCCCAACAATTTGGTGTCTCTGTACAAGAAATAGAAGATGCTGAAAAGCCTGATAAATCCCAAGGCCACAATGAAGAAACCTCTGATGGTGAAAGTTCTGATGAAGACTCAGAAAATACTGAAGACAATCCTTCAGTAGTTGACAGACCTTCAGTAGTTGTCAACCCATCAGAAGTCAACACTTCCAACACTGAAACTGCTGAACAACCTTCCAGATCAACTGAACCTACTCAACAAACTCCTATTCCAAAGCTTACTACAACTACAACAATGACTGTGCTGAACCCTTCTCCTCTATCAATGTCCAAAGAACTACTTGAGAAGAGTTTAATTGTAGCTGAAAGAAAGGCTAAGGAAGATGAGATCTGGAATGCTTTGGAAACAAGGGATGACTTAAGCCTCAATGAAAAGCTACAGGCTTATGAAGCAGAACTTCAAAGGCAGGCTAACCGAGAAAGAATTGCTGAAGAAGTCAAAAGACAACAACTGATGTCTTACATTACCAAGAACAGCAAGACCAAAGCCTATACATTAAAGGGACTCTCCATGGAAGAGCTAACAAGAAGAGCTCAACTTATTGCAGACAAACTTGCAACAAGTAAAGATGCAAAAGCCAAGAGAGCCCAGATGATTGAAGAACTAGTAGCAAATGGTTATGGTTTAAAAGCCTCTTTGTCCAAATAGAAAGAAGAAAGAATAGTGGACACTTACAGAAAATACAAGGCTGCAAGGGCTGCAAATCCAGAGAAGTTTGAAACTGCTGAAGTGTCAACTTCAGTAGTTAGAACTTCTGGTGTTTCAAGAAAACCTGCTACAAAGAAAAAGACAGAGGAGAATGTGAAGACTGATTTCATGATGGTACTACTAGAAGGAAGTACAGTAGTCCATTCTGACTTCGACATAGAAGAGAAACCTTTGCTAACTAAATTCAGGGATCCTTCCACCTTTGCCTATCAAATTCAAAAGACCATTAAAGACAAACTGCACACTAAGGTAGTTACTGAGCATCACTTGCCAACCTTCAACTACCTAATGTGATGCAACAAGAACAAGGAAGAGAATCCCACCTGAGAGTCACTAAAGTCGAAGACATCCAACACTCAGGAGCATCCCAGGGTACCAGCATGGTTCCCTATACTTTAGACTTTGACAAGTCTAAAGTACCTATCATCAGATGGTCCTTTACTAATAACAACTCATTACAAGTGACAAGAAGAGACCAAACAAGTAGAGCCTATAAGTCGATGAATGATCTGAAGAAGCTATCAACTCAAGACCTGCTTACAATCCAGCATCTAGAACCACAAAAAGGATCTCTCACTGATGAACAGCTGAACCAGTTGAAGAATTCCATGTTCAAAGGAATATGGAAGATTGTGAATGACAGAAGAAAACAATAAGGAATTAGAAAGGTTTTGGCTTCATCAATACAATGGGAGATTGTTAGGAAAAAAAGGATTGGTGAAACCACTTTTGCAAACCTTAGTCTAATTCACTTCTGTCAAGTTATTCTAAGTATAGAACTACTGAAGAAAGAAGACTAAACTGCTAAAGAAGGATTCTACAAGTACTGAAGAAGAAATACATCAGAAGTTCTGAAGTCCAAACCAGACAGTTCACTAAAGAACTACTGAAGACAAACTACTCATCAGTAGTTTGTCATTCATTAGCACTTGTCCAAGAATCTTTCCACCACCTTATGTTTCAGTAGTTTATTAGTTTAGTATTACTTTAACTTTTTGTACAAGTTCCAATATTGCAACTTGTTGCAACTTGTCTCTGAACTTGCTTTTTGGCAAGGTTCATGTATTTGTAAAGTCTATAAATAGATGGGTTCATCCCTCTATTTTAGACATTGATTTTTAATACAGAAATCCTTCAAAGCTTATCATTGTTATTTCCATTTCATTTACTGAGAATCTGTTTAAGTGTTCATTCTCATTCAATGCTTAGATTCTCATTAAATACTTGTCTTTAGCTTTATCAAACGTCCAGGGGGAGTAATAACTCCTGTTGATAAGTGTAGCTTTAAACTCATATCATTCCGCTCTGCTATTACTGATTAAGAACTTGCTAAACACTTAAGTGTTCACTAGCAAGTTCATACAAAGAGCAATACTGATCCAACATAATGTTTTTGTATGTTCATGAAAACATTACATAATTATCATGTACAAAGTGCATGATAATTACGTAATGATAATTACGTAATGCTTTCATGAACATACAAAAACATTACGTAATTATCATGAGACTTCGCACACCTCACACGTTTGTATTACTTTGTATTTGAACCGGCCCATATATATATATATATATATCTATACTATATATAATATGGAGATAGGATGGGTAGTTTTGGTCATTTGCCATGTACAACCATTTAAAAGCATATGGTACAAACACTTAAAGCATAAATATCTTAAAATCTTCTGAAAAGAATGGGCGGCCATTTGTGAGCATTCAAAATTTGAATTCCCGCTTCTCTTCCCCATTCATCTCTCTCTTTCATCTGTTGCCCCACACAATACCTTCCATCCTTTCAAGCTCGATTCATAAAACCCAAACCCTAGCCACAACTCTTTCTGATAAATATTACCAGCTAACCCAGATGTTTCCACCTAATAATCATATTTGCTCACACCTATTGGCAATGATAGAATAACAGAAGGGACGAGAAGGTCAGTTGAAGAACCTTTCTAACATGGTAAACCTAACTACATATCTCACTTTTGATTCAAGAATCATGTAAGTATTCATTCCTCTTTCTCATTATATTATTCTAAGATTTGTCTGTTCTGGACTTGGTTATTGTCATGAAGGGTGAGAATGACCTTCTTGGGTTAGCTGATGTCGAGAAGCCAAGGATGAGAGGTCCCAATATAGCTTTAAAGATCCGCAAGCTCTTCAACCTCTCCAAGTAAGATGATGTCATGAGATATGTGACTACCTACCGCCGCACTTTCACCAACAAAGCTGGTAAGTGCATCATATTGTTTTAAGTTGGTTAAGTGAGATGGGTTTGAAGTGGACCGTTCGGATTAACGGGTCAAATTGAAATTTATTTACAGGGAAGGAAGTGAGTAAGGCTCCCAAGAATCAATGGTTGGTAAAACCATTGGCTCTGCAAAGGAAGAAGCTTTGTAGAAGGCTAGAATTGCTAACAAGAACAAGAGGGTTGCCAAAGAAAAATAGTGGCTGCAGAATACATGAAGCTTCTTGCCATACTGTTGAATGAGCAAAGGGAGAGACGAAGTGAGTGTTTCAGTAAGAAAAGGTCAAGCCTCCCTGTCGCGCCTAAGTTGTTACCATTATATTTGTTACGAGTTCCTTTGACTTTTAATGTCATACTTGAAGTTTTTGAGATTATGGTTACTTATCTTATCCTTATGCACTACTTTTGTCTCCATTTAGTCTTAATTTACATAGTGAAAATGAGCTTTAACTGAGAATCGTTATTACAACAAAAATACATTCTGATGAAGCTTTTTGTAGCAGACATACATGGTTTTAAAAAAGCGTAAGGCGCTATGAGGCGTTTCGGCCTCAAGAGCGAGGCGTGAGGCATGAGGTAAGAGCCTAACATACATGAGGCATTGTTCAATGAACAGCCAAATAAGCCTTATGTATACAATCAAAGGTCAGTTATTTTACATCTAGGCCTACACATCAATTTTGCATATCATAATTTGGCCGTCAGTTGTCTCAACTAAAGCTGAAAAATTTTCTGGTTAGTTAATGGGTTAAAACAAGTAAAATTGGGAGGGAAAAAACGGGTCAAGTTGAGATCAGTATATTTAAAATTTATGTGTTAATAATAATTACAAAACTATATTGTTAGCTTGCTAATTTAGTCATTGCATAAATCTGAGATTAGTAGACTTGAAATTTGTTTATGAATTAGGTTGTCATGAAGTAATATCTGTATCAATGAGAGACAAGGGAACGGAAATGACTCCGACTGCGAGTCAAGAACCTTGAATGACTTCCAACCTTGTGGGGGCCACAACCCTGCTTCGTAGTCCAAGTTCATCAAGTCCATATTCACCTATACATCCACACCTATACAACATACAGTTAACAACGACTCATAGAACCCAAAAGAGTTGACCGAGCAAGAAGTCAAACTTAGAACCCGCAAGGAAATCTTACAGCTAGAGTTGCAGCTTGGGATGACGAACATTGTTGCATGGGCAAGAAAAGAAGATACGGAAAAGAAAGAATCATGTGTTGACAATGACAAACCGGAAGAGGAGTCGTTGAGGATTGAATATGAGAAACGCACTACTTCTTGCCTTGGGAAGATGGTGAAAATCTAAACATAATGCAAAGTATTACTTTTAACTCCCTTTATTTAAATATATTTAAGCCCATCCCGCTTCTGATGTTTAGCAGACTTTTTTATGTTTAGATTCATGGGCGGAGAGATCAAAATTCAAGCTTGGGAGAGTTCGTAGAAGGCGAAACTTGAATCTGAAATGAGAAGAATAGAGGTAATTTAATGTGTGTTTTTCTTGTTCAAATGGTGAAATGAGCAGTCTGTGTAATGGGTCAAAATGTGTTACAACTTGTTGTTTAGGCTGCATTAGCTATTGTTCCATTGTGCTTTTGCTGTTTAGAATTGTTTTAGTGATGAGCAGTTGCTTTGTTTGACATTAAACCGTTGATTGTTTGGATATGTTGAAAATTTGCTCAGGCACTAAATTTGTATATTTGTTGGCACTAATTGTTCGTATGTTAATTATGTTTTGATTATAGTATTGCACTAGATATTTATGCTCTAATTTGTCTAACTATTACATGTCAACATAGTGCTTGACGTACATTAATTCGTACAGTAGGTAAAACAAAGCTTCCAAACTTGCTATTTTTTAATCAATTGAGAATATTGAAATTGACTATAACCATGTTATAGTCGTACTATGGTGCAAATATATAATGCATTTATATAATGCATTTTATACTACAGTGGAGTATATGAGCCTTTAATAAGTCAATATTCATTGCATGAATAACTAAAAAAATATGTTATGTTTTAGGAAAAAATTAGCGAAATACGGTTTAGGAGTTTCAAGTTCAATTGTCTTTAGCTTCACTGACAATGGTGACAATTTTGTTGCTTGCAATGAGCGTGCTTTTTCAGTATGTAGACCTTGATGAGTATGAAAGAAGAGATGGAAATCAAGCTTGCCCTCGATGCAAGACTCGATATAAAAGACACAAAGGTTAGCTTATTCATCAAAGGCATGTTATGGTTAATGTCAAAATGGGTCGGGCGGGTTTGGTAACAAGTCAAAACAGGTCGAGTGAGTTGGGTAACAAGTCAATATGGGTCGGGCAGTTTGGGTAACAAGTCAAAATGGGTCAGGTGGTTTGGGTAGCAAATCAAAGCTACATCAACTAATTGGATGGAAAAAACAGATGGATTATCCATCCTTAAAGGATATATCTCTTTATAACCTCTTTGTTAATAAAAATATTGCTATTACAAAATAAAGAACTCTTTGTAAGAAAATTTATGATGCTTCTTTGTCTGTAAGGTAATTTTCTTTTCTGTATGGCAGGTTATGCAGGAGCCAGGGAAGAATAATTCTAGCAAAAGATGTGTTTGTACTTATGTCCCATTTTATTAAATAAACTTTATTTAATTAGTCTTCATCTTTCACATGATTTACATAGAAGATGTAACATTCTATAAAGATCCCCATCATGGATAAGAGAGATAATAGCTTTGTATGAGGTACCCGACCTAAAATACCATCAACATGCTTAATAGGTTTGCGCATTGTAGACGATTACCGTTTCGATAATAGACGGACACAAGTGTAAAAGAAATTGTCTTTGATTAGGAGCAGTGTGATGGGCAAGTGTTTGAAATATACTAGGTAATGTAATTTGAGATTTCTTTTTTCAAACAGTCAATTGGGTTGAATGTATTACAATTTGCAAATCTCTATTTTATATAATATGTGATTGGCCGTTATCACATAGCAATCATGATTCAAAGCCAAAAACGGATTCATTTTCGTTGTCTTCATTTTTTTAAATGTGATAGGAAGGTTATGTTGCAAAATTTGGTTTGTGCAAACTTTATCGCATATTCATTCAATTTAAAAGCTTGTTAAACCGTACAAGATCGTTTAAAGCTTATTTCAAGAGTGTTTTGCACTTAAACTAGAGGAACTTACGGAAAACTCTATAATTGAGATTTGCAAAATCAACAAAAACCAATAAAATAAGTTTCAAAACGAACTTTGTTTTCAATAAAATTTATATAGGATGTTTATAAAAAAAATTAAAAAAACTAAGAAATATTGTGTATTTAGTTTTTTTTTTTCTTTTATAGTTTAAATATAAAAAGCTAAAGTAATTAAATTAATGAGGGGATTAGTACTTAAGAAAAAAAATAAGTGAATGTAAAAAGAGAACCAATGATAAAGTAATATGTGACATGTGTTAGGTTACAACCTAGGTTGCCATAGCAACCAAGATGTGAGGCAGAGAAAGAAATTGTTATTTCATTTTAAAAAATTCCACATGGCAAATTGGCAACCAATCCACTCTTTTGGTCAGCTCAGTGGACATCCTTAAGGAAAAACCGATTTTGGCTATACACAGAAATAAAATTCTGTGTCTTTGTACTGATTTTCAATTTATTTCATCAAAAAATCTAAAAAAAAAAAATTTAATAAAATTTCAATTCTTAGCAATTTTTATAATTTTAAAAGGTGGGTACATGCACCGAGTTAAAACTGAACTGAATATTCTATCTCACATGTATACATTTTAACGATACACTGACTGATAATGAGTACCGGATTGTAAATCGTTGCCGCCGCTGCATCGCGCGGGTATCCTACTAGTATATATATATATATATATATATATAGGGGGTGGATATTTTGAAAACCCACTCGAGTTAAGAAAACTCTGAAAACCCGTCAAAACACCATCTAAAAAAGTTTTTTTTTTTTTTTTTTTTTTTGAAAAAAACACACAAGGTAACATACATGTTTTTTAAGCTTTTTGGGCCAAAAAAATAAAAAAAAGCGTCGAACGAATATTTTTTAAAAAAAAAAACAACGCAAACTTTGTAACAGCGCTGTTAACATATGTTTTTTGCTTTTTAACATATGTTACAGCGCTGTTAACATATGTTTCTGCTTTTTAACATATGTTAACATCGCTGTTACAAAGTTTGCATTGTTTATTTTTTTAAAAATATTCGTTCGGCGCTTTTTTTATTTTTTTGGCCCAAAACGCTTAAAAACATGTATGTTACATTGTGTATTTTTTTCAAAAAAAAAAAAACTTTTTTAGATGGTTTTTTGACGGGTTTAAAGAGTTTTCTTAACTCGAGTGGGTTTTCAATTTATACTTTCCCTATATATATATATATATATATATATATATATATATATATATATATATATATATATATATATATATAGGATTTGGATCATTTGAGAACCGCCATTTAGGGAGAGAACCAAGAAACCAATGTGAACATGGGGTATTTTGTAATTAGAACAAAAAAAATAGTAGGTTCATGTTTTTCATGATTTGAAACCCTAACAACTTATTCTTCATCTTCACCTTCATCGTAACCTTCTTCTTCATCACCATCTTGTAAACCCTAAAACCTTCATATCACCATCGTGTCTTCATAGCACAACCACCCCATCGCCACCGTAACACCACCTTCTTCTTTGCCTTCTTCTTCTTCTTCATCATCACCATCCTGTAAACCCAATCACCTCCGTACCACCACCACATCTTCACCATCTTGTAAATCCTGACACTTCCATATCACCACCTCGTCTTCATCGCACGACCACCTCATCCCCACCGTAACACCACCACGTTCTGCAGGTGTGTCATCTTCCAATTCCACTCAAGTTGATTCTTTTCTAACTACTAATGATATTAGAGTAACTACTCCTATTGAAGGCACTACGTCGTATACAACCGGAAATAAACACGATATTCCTATTATAGAATCAATCTCTACAAATTCCATGTATACAACAGCTACTAGAAGTGTATATGAACCATTGGTCACATATGATACTACTTCTCTACCAACCGCAACAACATACACATGAGTTGCCGAACATTTGCGGTTCATACATTCTGAAACCAATGGTATTATATCTTTGAATCAGTTACAATGGAAAAATACACATACGTATATGTAAGATAATATCAAATATAATACTAAATTACAACCATAATACAAAACTCTATATATGCACAAGTGCATAACTCAATTTAGTCTCTGTTCGTTATTAATGCACATGTGCATAACAAACTTTAACACCACATAATATAGTCTAACTTAATATTATCATTTTTATCTTATTTTATACTATACTATACATGAACAGTTAAATCTTCTGTTTATGCTACACCTAATGGCACCTCATATTGGATATCCGATGTTGATGCTAAATACACACCTGTTGTAGATAATACAATTGGCCATTGGGACGACATTGTGATGATGTACAACACCTATGCGATAAAGACTGGATTTTCCACCCGTATCGGTACACCGAAGAACAAAAAAAAAACGGGACAATTACATCAAACATCCGACACATCGATACATACTATGCTCAAAAGAAGATTTTGATTGTAATGATGATGTTAATGAAAATGACGATGATTATCCAGATACTAATGTTGATTAAGATACTGATGATGATAGTGAGGACCCTACATACATGGCCGACCATGAACAACCACCTAGACGTTCATCCTGGCGTTGTAATGCACCTAGCCATTCCGAAACATTCATTATCTGATGTAAAAAAAGTTTTACGAATATCATTAATTTGATTACAATTTGTGTTGAATTAGTTTTTGTATTATTTGCTTGAAAAATCTTTCCATTACATATTTGATATATATCTTCATTATTTCATATCTACAACGTATCATTGTTAAGTATTTCAACATACACGCATGTGCATTGCCCAACATATGCACTATTTGTATTTATGCACATGTGCATATGTCAAATTCTTGACAACATCTAATCATTTAACCCCCATAATATATTACTCTTGTGTATATCGTTTCAAACCATGTACCTTTTAAATCATGATACATTTCTCAAATGTATATTATTTTTAATCACAATACATATTCCAACGTGTTATTTTTCAACCTATGCACATGTGCATGACCCAACATGTTCATTATTTATACTCCTCCACATGTGCATATGTCAATTTCCTATACAACCCATAAACATTTATCATGACTAATACATTAATCATACATACATTAATCATTTGACATACATATTCACCATATTCATATATGCAGATGTACATTACCCATCATGTGCATTATTAATACTTATGCACATGTGTATTACTTTTCTGTCCATTATTACATTTAAACATAAATCAATTTGCATTACTTCAATATATGCACACGTGCATTACCTATAATGTGCATTAATTATAACTATGCACATGTGCATATGACAAACTTCTTATCATGCCAATTTACATACGCTAAAAATACAAAAACCACTAACATAACCAACCCAAAAACTACCATATAATACCAACAAAAAATATGTGTATTTACATTCAACATCATCCAACTAACAAACTTTTTTGTACCCAACTACTTTCATCATTCAACTACACAAATTTTCTGTCAGACGCATCAACATACCAAAACAAAACGATAACAACAATATCCATAATAATTACCATTCATTTTACCACTGACCACCTATCTACAAAAATATACACAACATAATGTGTCAACTTTTCCAGTAAACCATATGTTTTTAGTTGCAACATACTTCCAAACCCCATTTTTATAACCGCCTCTTTTTGTCTATTTGACAGTTTGATGATCCCCATCCAAAGTTGATGTGGTGTGAGTCGTGTACGTATCAAGCGCCACTTGTCCTTTTTTATAACCCTCTTTTGACTTGATGTTACTGCCACCGCTTCAAGTTTGTTTGACGATTTTTTCTTTCTATAATCTGAAGCTACACATACATTTGTCAGAAAACACACTACATCATGTTCATCCATACTTATGCACATGTGCATATTCAACTTTATGATAAACATTGCGCAAAACATATACCATCTTTTGTTCACTTTTTCATTATGTTTCTGCTTACTCAACCTCGTTTGTATGATCCCTTCTGATTCTACACCTACATACGGGATAGTTCGTGTGTTTAATCAAAGAACATATATCAGTTAACATGAACAATGTACATACATTCACATTTACATGTCTTTCTAAAAGACTTAATTAGATAATAACAACCAACCTTTATACATCCTTTTCAACGATTATGTCATCATCCACCATTGCATCTAGCATTTTTTTTACTCTTTCTCTCTCAATTTAAACACGAAAGTTACATTCTTCGATTTTCCTCACTATCTACATATAATAAACAACACATAAGAAAACCAAAATTTCAAACTTAATATACATGTGTTTTATCATTACTTTTTTTCATTACCACATAACATATGCACATGTTAATTATAATAGATGTCCATATTAATAACCAATAATTCAATCTTAATACACTTGTGCATTAACAATAATTTTATCATTACTGTATAAAATATTCACATGCCAATATGAAGCATCACCAACTCTACAACAATTAATAACACAAACATAAAATGCTAATTAAACAAACGATAACAAACTAAAATAGTATTTATATTACATATAGTATGTTATAATTCACATTATAATTAGATCAATAAATGACAATATTAGGCAAAACTATTAACCTAATTTTATATAAAAACAAGAACGGAATCACAAAATATACAAACAGTGTATTGCAATACACAATATAATCAGATCTACTATGGAGCATAATCAATTGTATCAACTTCAACAACACAATCCTGATGCCTAATAAATCAAATTATAAAAAAAATCGAACAATTATATATTGTAAACCGGAATAAATGTACATAATATACAGAGAATCGGAATCCTAACCCGTTCACTGAGGAAATGCCTCTTACCGTCGATCAATTGTCCGTTCGAATGATTGTTTCTTCGATCGCCGTCACGATGTAGTCCGATCTAGACAAGGATAATCTTCTTTTCGTACTCTTTGTAGAGCCTCCGGTTAATATTTGATTGATTCTTCGATTACTTGTCTTCTTTGATTGATGTCTTCTTTAATTGATATATCAATGTCGATAACAGTCAAATGTAGGTGATATAGCAATGTGTTATGAACTAGGGTTTTGATCTTTTGTAAGATTAGATCCACCTATTTTATGAGTGGTCTGTTTTTTTGTTTCAAAAATATATTTACATTAATGCCCCCTGTTCACATTGGTTATCAAGTTCTCACCCTAAAGTTGGTTCTCGCATGATCCCTACCCTATGTGTGTATATATATATATATATATGTAAATGTTCGTATGTTAATATGTTTGGTTAATTAGTTTTCTTGTTATTTTGCTTGATTGTGCGTTTGCGGACAAAGGGTATTAAACTGAATAGGAAAGCGAGGGAAAAAAAGAAAAAAAAGAGGTAAGGTCCAGAATGCACAGGAGTTTGCCATGTGTGGCAAAAAATAATAATAATAACAAAAAAATTAATGACACGAGGCAGTAGGCTATTAACGGCGACCAATTAGCGGCCGAAATGGTTATTAGCGATGTTTTTTGCCGTCGCCGCTAAAGCTCCTATTTGGTGTAGTGCATCTTCTTATTACTCAGTCAGAACAAGTTGCCATATAGCCAAATCACCTGGATTTTCCACGACCAAAACAAACTTGAAAGACCTTTGTTGGATCAGTTTGCTCTTTTTGCAAAGTAAGAACTTGCTATCTTGACACTTAAGTGTTTAGCAAGTCCTTGTAAATCAGATTATAAGCACAGCGGAATGTTATAAGTTAAAGCAACACTTTTTATACTAAGGCAGAGTTATAACTCCCCCTTGATGTTTGAAACTAATAAATGACAAAGTATTTATTATGAATCTAAGTTGTAAATGAGAATTGGATACTTAGAGAGATTCACAATAAATACAGAAATGGAATAGAACAATGAGAGTGTTTGAAGGATTTTTCTGTTGAAAATCAATGTCTAAAATAGAAGGTTGAAGCCTCCTATTTATAGACGTTTACATGCATGTATCTTGCCAAAAAGCAAGTACAGAAATAGCAGAAACAAGTTGCACAAGTTGCAACATTGAATCAATCAAATAAAGCTAAAAGTAATATTAAACAACAAACTACTGATGCAAAAAGGCGGTGGGAAATATCTATTGCTAAGTGCTGATGAAGGACAACTACTGAAGAGTAGTTTTGTCTTCAGTACTTCTGAAGTGAACTTGTCTGGTTTGGACTTCAGAACTTCTGCAACTTCAGTACTTCTCATATCTTCTAATCAGCAGTTTCTTGTCTTCTCTTCAGTACTTCTATACTTAGCCAAAATGACAGAAGTGAATTAGACTAAGGTTTACAAAAGTGGTTTCACCAATCCTCTTTGTCCTAACAATCTCCCCCTGGATTGATGAAGCCAAAACCTTACTAATTCCTTATGTGTTTCTTCTGTCTTGAACAATCTTCCATATCTCTTTGTACATGGTGTTCTTGAGCTGGTTTAACTGACCATCAGATAGAGATCCTCTCTGTGGTTCTAGATGTTGAATTGTGAGCAGGTCTTGTGTTGACAGTTTCTTCAGATCACTGATCTTCTTGTAAGCCCTGCTTGAGAGGTCTCTTCTTGTCAACAGTACTGAGTTGTTATCAGTAAGTGACCATCTGATGATAGGGATCTTTGACTTGTTAAAGTCAGAAGAATAGGGAACCAGACTTGTCCCTTGGGTTGATGGTCCTGAGTGCTGGATGTCTTCAGTTTCAGATAGCCTCAGGTGGGATTCTCTTCCTTGTTGTTGTTGCATATCAGGCATCTGAACAGTTGGGAGATGGTGTTCAGTCACTACTCTGGTATGCATCTTTTCTTTGATGGTCTTTTGTATTTGATAAGAAAAAGTGGAAGGATCCCTGAATTGTGTTAACAGAGGTTTCTCCTCAATGTCAAAATCTGAATGGACTATTGAACTTCCTTCAAGTAGTACCACTTTAAAATCAGTTTTGACATTGTCCTCTGCCTTCTTCTTCTGAGTAGCAGTTCTTCTAGATGCACCAGAAGTTCTAACTACTGATCTTGAAGGATCAGCAGTTTGAAACTTCTCAGGATTTGCAGCCTTGGCAGCCAAGTATTTTCTATAAGTATCCATCAGTCTTTCTTCTTTCCATCTGGATACTGAGGCTTTTGAACCATATCCTTCTGCTACTAGCTCTTCTATTATCTGGGCTCTCTTGGCCTTTCCATCTTTGCTTGTGGCCACTTTGTCTGCAAGCAGTTGTGCTCTTCTTGTCAGCTCTTGCATAGAGAGTCCTTTGAGTGTAAAGGCTTTAGTCTTGCTGTTCTTGGTAATATAAGACACCAGTTGTTGTCTTTTATCTTGTTCAGCAATCTCATCAAGGCTAGCCTGCCTTTGTAGTTCAGCTGCATAAGCCTGAAGTTTTTCTTCATGGCTTAAATCCAAATCATCCCTTTCTTCCAGAGATTTCCAAATCTGATCTTCTCTGGCCTTCTTGTTGGCTGCAATTAAGCTCTTCTCTAGTAGTTCAGCTGATTGAGAGATAGGAGAAGGGTTTAATACAGTCATTGTAGTAACAGTTGTAGGCCTGATGGGATCAGATGTTGGTTGAATGGGAGCAGTGGTTCTGGAAGGTTCAGTTGTTTGAGGTTTGGAAGTGTTAACTTCTGATGTGCTGACAACTGCTGATGGTTTGTCAGCTACTGAAGGATTGTCTTCAGTACTTTCTGATTCTTCATCAGAAGTTTTGTCATCAGAAGTTTCTTCATTTTGCCTTAGGGATTCTTCAGATGTTTGGGTCTCATCTTCTTTCTCTGCAGCTTCAATTTCTTCTATTGAGACACCAAACTGTTTGGCCAACTTTTCTTTCCTGGCCTGATCTTTTTGATCTCTTTCAAGGAGTGCCACTCTTGCCTTTATCCTGGCTTGGAATGACTCCTTAGGTTCCCTGATCTTCTCCCCCTTTTTGGATTCATCAATTTTAACCCTTGAAGCAGAGGGTTGGGAGAATTGTCCTTGAAGATGAGCAATCTGTTTGCTGTTGAAGTCTATTTTGTTGGACAGATCGTTCATCTTTGTCTTGATCACTCCAAATTGGTTCTTGATGGACAGCTCCAAGTCAGCTGTATATGTTTGGAAGTGATTTCTGATGAGTGTATTCATCATGTGGTACAGGGGACCCTCTGGGCTGCATAGCTGGTTCAGGTCTATGCTTGTTTGCCCAGGGAATTGGGTAGGCATTTGTTGTGAAGGGGGTGTTTTTGGGAGATCCTCATGTTGTACAGAGGATGCCACTCTAGGGGTTTTAGGGATTGAGTGGGCTTTAACCTGTGCAGAGGTGACTGGCTTCTTGAGCCTGGATACCTTTGCAACAGGACCTTCAGAAAGTGCCGTCAATTCAGTAGTTTGAGTGTGTGAAACATCATCCAAACTAATGGAATCATCTGAATCCCTGATGTTGCCCTCAATGAGGACTGTCTCAGTTAAATCATGAGCTGAGCCCAACTCAGTTCTCTCATGAACCTCTTTTTCTTGGTACTGAGGATTTCCTACTTCAGGCATTAAGCCTTCATCAGTAGTTGCCACATCTGAGGTCTTAGCTATGTTACTTCTATCCTCAGATCCACCACTGGGTGGTAACTGAGTAGTAGCAGCCTCAGATGCCCCAAGAGTCTCTAAAATTGGGCTTAAAGACTCTGGTCCACCCTCATCTCTTGGGATAGGGCTAGAGATGTCCACATCCATGTCTGATGTAGTAGTTATGTCCCCTGTTTGTTGTGGTTGTAGGGGACTGACATGATCAGATGGGACATTCTCTTTTAGCCCAGAGAGAAGTTTGGCAATTTCTATTGCCTCTTGTTCAGAAATTTGTGGGGTTGGTTCAGTAGTTTGGGCAATAGGTGGTGAAAGTTGTTGTTCAGCAGTTTCAAAAGAAGAGTGTGTTTGATATGTTTTTCTCAGTATTTTTCTTTTGAATAAAACAGTTATGGGTGCTCTTGGTGGGGTTTGAGATGGATGAGACTGAGAGGGTGTTTCAGTCTCATCTATTTGAAGAGCAGAATGCTCATGAGCATGTTCAGGCATCTCAACCTCCTGAACAGCTTTTCTTTTGGGTTGGTGTGGTGCAGTTTTTGTTGGCTTGGGCTTTTTGGCTTTTGGTGGTGTGAGTTTGGAAGATGTGGGCTTCAGGGGGACTTGTTGTTGTTCTCCCTGATCATCTTCTGGCCAGGCAGCCGGTTTGTTATGCCTTGAGTATGCTTGTGATGTTAAAGGATTTAAAGTTGAAATTTTTCCCACAAGCACCTCATTACCCAGTTCCCCTATTATGCATTGCATAATGAACCTTGGGTATAACAAAAACTTTTTCTTGGTATTATTGTGATGTAACACCAACTCATTGAAAAATAGTTTTGATGCCCTGAATTTAGTTTCATTCACAATGGAATGAAATATTGGTTGAAAAGTGGAGGGCATCTGGTCATAAGACCCTGTTTTTGGACTCAAACACATAATAATATAATGAAACAAAAGTTTGTATTTTGGTTCAAAATATTTTTTGAATATTGTAGCATGGGAGAGAGTACCTTGATAACCACACTCAGTCATGGTTAGATGAATATCAGTGTTAGCAACATGGTCAGGGGCAGTTACATCATCCAGACCCAGTCTTGTTGCTAGTGTGGCCGGTGTGATGGTCAGTTGTTTCCCTTTTATCTTTGAGTTGAGGGAAATGACCTCATCACCCATTGTAACCGTCTCAGCATTTGCCCAGAACTCATTCAGAGTTTCAGTGTGAATTGGTGGGTTTATTGTGAGAGCAGTAAAATATTGGGATTTGACGACAAGATCAATGATCTCATCGTATTGGGACCAGCCTTCTTGTTTTTCAAGAAAGGCTCTTTGATTGTGTCCCTGTTTTAGAACTAGAGCCATGTGGTTTGGGTTTTTGATCGAACAGTGGATTTGCAGGTATAGGTTGAGAGAGTTTTGAGAGAGAAGGAGGGATATTTTGAGTTTGAAAGGATAAGTGTGTAGAAAAGGTATTTATTAGAAGTTTTAACCGCTTGAATCTTCTTTATTAGAAGTTTTAAAACCGCCTTTGGTTAAAAATTTCTTTATCAGAGGTTTTAAACTGATTAGGTCAAACCTCTGATGATGGGAAAAGTCAGATTTGCCCTTTTGACTTAAACTGCTGATGAAGGATTACTTCATCAGTAGTTCCCATTTTTCTCTTCAGCAGTTTTAACATCTGATGAGAAATGTTTTTATAAATACTTTATTCATAACTTCTGAAGGTTATTTTATCAGAAGTTACACACTTTTTCAGAAAATTATCCCCATACTGATGATTTTTGTTCATCAGTAGTTTCTCTCAAACTGATTTTGTTTTTCAGAAGTTTTGTTTCAGACTTTTGTCTTTTGTAAGTGAAAACCAGAAAAAAGAAGGAAAAAGGTTAACTTGGATTCCACCAAGGTAAACAGGATGGAATCAAGGATGGAAAAAGAAAAAAAAAAGAAAATGTTGATGCATAACAGTAGTGATTGATGTAGAAGTTTGATGTAGAGTTGGGTAGAATCAAGTGTTAACTTGGATTCTAACTGATATGCAGAAAAAAAAATAAAAATAAAGTAAACACTTACAAATTTAGCATTCCAAGCATGGATACTAACTTCTGAAATGTTGATGTGTCAAGGGGCTTAGTGAAGATGTCAGCTATTTGATTAGCTGTTGCTACATGCTTCACTTCAATCTTGCCTTTTTCATAGCAATCTCTTATGAAATGGTACCTGATCTCAATATGTTTGGTTTTTGAGAACTGTACCGGATTTTGAATGATGCTAATGGCAGATTTGCTGTCTACAAACAAAGGTGTCTTGGTCTCTTTGATTCCATAATCAAGAAGTTGATATTGGAGCCATTGTATCTGTGATGTACAACTTGCAGCTGCAATGTATTCAGCTTCAGCAGTTGAAGTTGCAACAGATGTTTGCTTCTTTGATTGCCATGACACTAGACAGTTACCCAGGAATTGACAGCCACCAGATGTTGACTTTCTTGTCATCTTACACCCTGCATAGTCACTATCTGAAAAAGCTGATAACTTGGTATTGCTTGAAGCAGGATACCAAATTCCCAGTGTTGGAGTTCCTTTCAGATATCTGAAAATTCTTTTGACTGCTATAAGGTGTGATTCCCTTGGTGCTGATTGATATCTAGCACAGACACATGTTGAGAACATAATATCTGGTCTAGAAGCAGTTAAGTATAAAAGGGAACCTATCATGCATCTGTACATGGTTTGATCAACCTGTTTTCCTTGATCACCAGGTTCAACTTGTGTGATTGGTGTCATGGGAGTGGAACATGATTTACAGTCATTTAAAGAAAATTTGTTCAATAATTCTTTAACATATTTTGATTGATGTATAAGAGTTCCATTTGTTTGTTGTTTGATCTGCAGTCCTAGAAAGTACTGCAGTTCTCCCATGGTACTCATCTCAAATTTTGATTGCATGAGTTTCTTAAAATCATCACACAATTTTGTGTTTGTTGAACCAAAAATGATATCATCAACATAAATTTGAACAAGTAAGACATGATTTCCAACATGTTTAATGAAAAGTGTTTTATCAATGGCACCTCTTGTAAAGTTATTTTTGAGTAAAAAGGTGGAGAGTGTATCATACCAGGCTCTTGGAGCCTGTTTGAGCCCATAAAGAGCTTTGTCCAGTCTGTACACCCACTCAGGATGAGAAGGATCCTCAAACCCAGGTGGCTGACAGACATACACCTCCTCTTTGATTTTTCCATACAAAAATGCACTTTTCACATCCATTTGATAAACTTTAATTTTGTTGGAAATGGCATAGGCCAGAAATAACCTGATGGCCTCAAGCCTTGCAACTGGAGCAAAGGTTTCATCATAGTCAATTCCCTCTTCTTGAGAGTACCCTTGAACTACCAGTCTTGCCTTGTTCTTGATTATCATACCAGCTTCATCTTGTTTGTTCCTGAAAACCCATCTTGTACCAATTGGTTGCTTGTTTTGAGGTAAAGGACAGATTTCCCAGACCTGTTGCTTGTTGAACTGAAGCAGTTCATCTTGCATAGCTTGCACCCAATTATTGTCTTTGAGGGCTTCCTGGTACTTCTTTGGTTCCAACTGTGAAATAAAGGCTGAGAATAGGCAAAAGTTGGAGAGCTGGTTTCTGGTAAGAACACCTGTAGCTATATCACCCATGATTTGATCAAGTGGATGATCTCTGTGTTCAATCAGTTGTTGTAAACCACTGACAGGTGTAGGTGGCTCTTGTTCTTCAAACAAACTACTGAGATCTATAATATCTGGTTCAGCAGTTTCAGCTTCTTCAGTAGTTACAGGTGCTGAAGCAGATGTTTGAGTTTGGCCTTCAGTATTTGTTTGATCAGAAGTTTGAAAAACTTCTGATGGTGTTGTAGTTGACTTAATGACTGTTTGAGGAGTCCATGGTGTAGGATCCTCATCTTCAAACCTTTGATCACCATAATAAGTAGGTTTGGAAGAAGTAACAGTCTTTTCAGGTCCAAAGTGAAAGTTGTCAAGGTCAAAGAGTTCAGCAGGATTTGCTGGAATAAGAGTGTGTTTTGACTCATTGAACTTGACATTCAATGTTTCTTCTACTATCCTGGTGTGAGAGTTAAAAACCTTGTAGGCTTTTCTAGTTGAAGAGTAACCAAGAAAGTAACCTGAGTCAACTTTGGCAGCAAACTTTGAAATAGATTCCTTGATGTTCAAGATGAAACATTGACACCCAAAAGCCCTGAAAAAGGAGATAAGGGGCTTCATGCCATGAAGAACTTCATAGGCAGTCTTGGAATGTCTCTTGACCACAAGAACTCTATTCTGAACATAACATGATGTGTTAACTGCTTCTGCCCAAAAGTACAATGGCAGTCCAGAATCAGCTAACATTGTTCTTGCTCCTTCTATCAATGTTCTGTTCTTCCTTTCTACTACACCATTTTGTTCAGGAGTTCTGGGAACACTGTATTGTCTAATAATCCCTTTAGACAAACAGAATTCATCCAGAGTTTTGTTCCTGAACTCTGTCCCATTGTCGCTTCTAATGGTTTTGACAGAAAGAGAATATTGTTTCTCTACTTGTAGAATGAAGAACTTGATGATTTCAGCAGCCTCATCCTTGGAAAATAAGAAGAATACCCATGTGAATCTTGAGTAGTCATCAATGATGACTAAGCAGTACTTCTTTTTACCAAGGCTCATAATCTTTACAGGTCCAAATAAGTCCATATGGAGTAGTTGAAGACATGCAGTTGTTTTTGATTCTTCAATAGACTTATAGGAGGACTTATGCTGTTTTCCCTTTAAACAGGATACACAGTGTTCTTGACACTGGTATACTTTCAAAGGTAGACCTCTGACCAAGCCCATTTTTGTGACTTTATTTATGGTTTTAAAGTTCACATGGCCAAGTCTCCTGTGCCAGAGATCTGTTTCTGAAGTTGATGCCTTTGAGAAGAAACAGGCAGTGTTGTTCAATACTTTGTCTTTCTCAATGTCTACTGCATAGACATTGCCACATCTTTTGGCAATCAGCAAAGTATGATCTTCTATAATCTTCTCTATCAACTTCTGGCCTTCTGGTGAGATGATCTTGCAAGCTGTCTTTATGAAAAAGGAAGAATATCCTTTATCACACATTTGTGACACACTCAGCAAGTTGTATTCAAGATTTTCCACCAGATTGACCTTGTCAAACTGTATTTTGCCAGAGGAGACATTGCCATGTCCTAGCACATATCCCTTAGCATTGTTCCCAAAGGATACAGATCCTTCTCTTTGGCTGATAAAATTGTTTATCAGGTATCTGCATCCAGTCATGTGCATAGAGCCTCCACTATCAACATACCATATGCTGTTTAAGCCCCTGGAAACTCTCTGCACATAAAAGCAAATTAGTTAGATTTGGAAACCCAAGCCTGTTTGGCTTTGGGTTTGCTCTTGAGAACAGTTACAGTTTGTTCTTGACCAGGTTGAGAAATCCATGTCTTTTTGGCAATGGATTTTTCATTAAGAACCATGGTGGTATCCTTTTTAGGACCACCATCAACCTTGGTCATCAGTAGTTCTACCATGTTCTTTAGATTTTGAATCTCAGCAGTTTGTGAAACTGCTGATGATTCTGGTCTAACTACTGACAAGGAATTTTGAGAAAAAGATTTTGGTTGAGATTTTATCTTTTTCTGAGAAAAGGTGTTTTCAGGTTGTTGTTTCTTGGGTTTAAAGACTCTTTCATAATCATTTCTGATTTGATTTCCCACAACCTGTTGTTTAAATTTTTGATTGAACTGAATTCCTTTTCTGTATCTACAAAATTCAGTTTTGTGGTTGAACAGGCCACAAATTTCACATTCTTTTGCCTTTTGTTTTTGTTCTAAAGGCAAATTTCTGACATTTGTGAAAAGATTTTGCTCATCAGTAGTTTTCAGGGTCTCAACTCCTGAAGTAGATGAAACTACTGATGGCTTGTTGTCAGTTTTTGTAAATACTTCTGAAGTACATTCTTTAAAAATGCCAGGATTTCTGTTTAGAAAGTTTTCATGGAAAGATGTGCATTCTTTCCCTTCAGAAGTTTCATTTGAAACAATTCTTCTCCCATCTTCAGTGGTTTTGGGAGAAAAATCTGTTGGTGTTTCAACATGATGGTATCCTATGCCAAACTTAACATTTGAAGCACTTTGTTTGTTTAGCAATAATTGATACCCCCTACAAGATTCCACCCATTTTTCACAAGTGATCCTGGTGTCAGCAAGCTCTTGTCTGACATCTCCCAGGTCATTTAGCATCATTTTGATTTGTGCTTGGGTTTCAATAGCAGAGTCAGTTAATTTAGAAACTTCTTTCGTTTTAGCACACAGTTTTCTTTCTAAATCACATTTTATCTGTGTGTATTTTCTTTCTAAATCATTGGCTTTGCCTTGTAGGTGCACGTTTGTCTCTCTTATGAGAGCAAAAGTCTCTTTGCAAGAGTTTGAGCAAAGTTTTGTCAAAGATTCTTTTGATACCTGAGACAATGCAGATTTTGAGGTACAGCCTTCAAATGCCATTAAGGCAAAGTTCTTTCTGCCATTGTCTGGTTCTCCCCAGTTGATGTCAAACACTTTGTTGTCTGCATCAGGATTGCACTCTGTGGTGTCATAAGGGAGACTGCTCCAGTCAACATACCCCGAGGTAAAGAGACTTTGTTGAGGGGGTTGTTGAGGCTGTGGAGGAAGTTGAGCAGCTGGAAAGGGAGGGATTGATTGTTGGCACTACATCTGTTGAGCAGGCACTTGAACATATTGTACTTGAGGCATATATTGCTGTTGAGGAGCTTGTGCCTGTACAAAATGAGCACTCCCTTGAGTTCCATTGTTCCTATTATAATTGGGGTTATAGTTATTTCCAGATTGCGATTGGTTAAAGCTAGAGCTTCTACACTCTCTAGCAAAGTGTCCCAACTTCTGACACTTGTGACATCTCAGTTTAGATTTGTCAAAACCAATTTTTGTATTACTGGTCAATCCTGGAAATTTCCTTCCTGACCTTTTATAAAACTTGTTAGTTTTAATGCTTAGCATGGCCAGTTGGTGTAATATGTCCATTTCTTCTAAGTCATCACTGCTAAAATTTTTCAAATCATCCATGATGAAACATAGATTATCAGCAGTTTGACTTTGATCATCATTGTCATAACCTGGGAAAGATCTTTCTGATGATCCCAGTGGTTATGTCAATATTGTCATAAGATCCATAGGAACAAGTTGGTGAATCTTGTCCCAAAAGTGCTGTACTACCTGGTAGGTAGTCATCAGCAGTTTTACCAGAAGTTTGTAATTTCTTCTTTTGATCGATTTCTCTCTCAAAAGTAAGTAATCTCCCATGGAGTTTTGTAAGAGTGAGGGAGCTAAAATCTGGTGAGGATCTTAAGACAATGGAGTAAGTTTCCCATTTGTCAGGTAAAGACCTTAAAAATCTATGTAACATAGATACTGTTGTATAGGTCTGACCATTTAACTTTAGCTCAGAGATTAATGAGGAGAATCTTTCAAATTGTTGTGTCAAAGTTTCCCCATTAATATAAGCAAATGTTTCATATTGTTGAGCTAAAATTTCTCTGGTGTTGGCAATCACCTCTTCAGTTCCTCCAAACTGTTCTTTAAGACAGTCCCAAAGTTCTTTGGCACTGTCACAATGTAAAAGGCCAGAGTATATTTCATTTGGGAGAGCCATTGCCAACATAGAGAATGCTTTAGCATCTAGCTCAAGTTTTAGGAAATCCTCATCTGTATAGTCTTTGGGATCCTTTGGAATCCCTTCTTTAGTTTCAAGATTTATGTTTACTGGTTTGTGAGGACCATATATCACAGATCTCCAACAACCTGTGTTGGTTTGTGACAAGGTATGTGCCATTCTCTTTTGCCATATATTGTACTCATTTCTCACAAGCATGGCAGGTTTGGTGGCAGAACCAGTATTATGTGGATCCATTTTTAAAGAGTATAGATTTGTCAGATGACTCTTTTAAGTGATGGATATTGATAAAAAGTGAACTTTTGATCTTTTTATTGAATATCAATAAGAGCTTTGTGTCTGATTCTCAATTTGTTAGATTGATATGTGATCAGATAAACCAATGCTCTGATACCAATTGTTGGATCAGTTTGCTCTTTTTGCAAAGTAAGAACTTGCTATCTTGACACTTAAGTGTTTAGCAAGTCCTTGTAAATCAGATTATAAGCACAGCGGAATGTTATAAGTTAAAGCAACACTTTTTATACTAAGGCAGAGTTATAACTCCCCCTTGATGTTTGAAACTAATAAATGACAAAGTATTTATTATGAATCTAAGTTGTAAATGAGAATTGGATACTTAGAGAGATTCACAATAAATATAGAAATGGAATAGAACAATGAGAGTGTTTGAAGGATTTTTCTGTTGAAAATCAATGTCTAAAATAGAAGGTTGAAGCCTCCTATTTATAGACGTTTACATGCATGTATCTTGCCAAAAAGCAAGTACAGAAATAGCAGAAACAAGTTGCACAAGTTGCAACATTGAATCAATCAAATAAAGCTAAAAGTAATATTAAACAACAAACTACTGATGCAAAAAGGCGGTGGGAAATATCTATTGCTAAGTGCTGATGAAGGACAACTACTGAAGAGTAGTTTTGTCTTCAGTACTTCTGAAGTGAACTTGTCTGGTTTGGACTTCAGAACTTCTGCAACTTCAGCACTTCTCATATCTTCTAATCAGCAGTTTCTTGTCTTCTCTTCAGTACTTCTATACTTAGCCAAAATGACAGAAGTGAATTAGACTAAGGTTTACAAAAGTGGTTTCACCAATCCTCTTTGTCCTAACAACCTTTTTACCCGTGGAGAAATTCTTCTCTTGACCAGTAACTGTTGACCCGTTTGACCCGCGGACTCGTGAAGGAACTCGATTAACCCAACATGGTTGTGGATGCAAGAAGAATTCCACAATTAATCATGTAGAATATATATAATGAAAGAAACTAATTTTGTGTGAGCCAACAATATATCGAGTTGCTCGAGCTAAATCAGGTCACATGCCAAATCCGCTGACATGCCAAATCCGCTTGAGCAAATTAAGAAACAAATGTATAGTCACCATACCGTTGAAAGACTAATAGATGTTGGTTACGATGGAGATTCTACAAGTAGGTGTTCTACAACCGCATATTAAGATTTTGTTGGATATAACCTTGCATCTTGGAAGAGTAATATATAAAATATTGTAGAATGTTTAGGTGCAGAATTAAAATACAAGGCTATGGTATAAACCATTCGAGAACTCATTTGGATAAATATTTGGTCGATCGATGAGATCGGATTTGCCCATACTAAGCCAACAAACTCATTGTGTGACAATGGGCTACCTTCTTCACATTGCAAAGCAACCGGTAGATACCATGAAAGAGTAAAAGATATAAAAGTTAATTGTGTATAATTAATTTGATAGTGAGATCTAAGTGTCCGTTTTATCCTTTTCCAACCTTAACAATCTCCAATACTTGGCTGGATCATTCATCTGTTCCGTTTATAGTACATTTACAAGTCACACTTTAACAGTCGTGTTATAAGAGTGAAAACTAGCATATAGGTGTTATAAATGTTTCTATTTTGCAGAAATTATAACGCTGTCGTGTTGAAGAAGTTAGAGATATTGAATCTCAGTTCGAATTCTAAAATTGACAACAGTATCCTTCTTTTACTACATTAAATTTACTTCGGTGTTTAGATCTTAGCCACATATATCAAAGAGGGTAAAGTTATCATACAAATGGTAAAACAAATGAGAATGGTGAGAAGGCTATAAAAGACACGATAGATCATAAAAATATAACACAATGGATAACAAAATATAATATAATAGCAAGAAAAAACCCACAATAAATCGCAAAAAAGTCACAATGACTAAAAAAAAGATGCAATGCCAAATAAAAAGACATAATAATTTAACATGAATTCTAAAATCTACAAGCTAAAAGTCCAAAAGCAAAACTCTAAAATCTAAAAACGTAGAGTTTGATGAGACGGTTACAATACTGCTAGAATAAGTTCAGTTGGAGTCTATTTGATAACCTTCCTATTTTTAAGAGACTATGAATTTAAACATTTCCCATATTAAAGAGATCGACCGACTTATACCTTTTTTACGTATATTCGAGAATTTGCAGCTTTGGAACACTTGGAAATGTTGGATCTAACTATGTGCACCTTTAATGGTAAATATCAAATCAAATATAATTATCAAATATACAAAGTCGTAAAATCTCATCATAAAGTATCTATATCATAAAAAACCATTTCGATAATGCAACAAGGCTTATGAGTGATATTTCTATGGATATTTATTTAGTTTAATTAAAGCATGTGTTTAACTTGTAAAATAAAATATCACTATCATACAATTTTAAAGTTAAGAACATATATACACAAACAACTCATCATACTATTTTTTATGTTTAAAACTATTGAGGGGCTATGGGATATGTTAAAACACATGACATGGATGATCATTAACTAAGGAAGAATCTTCCAAGATTCCCATTTGGATCTTGATATTGATATTTGATGTAACAATTAGTTTATGATAAATTAATATAAGTTTCACAAATTCAAACCAACAAAACTTAAATGCATTAAAAACTTATCTAGGATTGATCACAGACATTGAAACATCATTTACTGATATGTGATCACGTGATCCTGGCTTTGCTTTAATTACATTAGGTTTTCAAAAACCACGACTCCTTGCCGAAGAACTATACTCTTGAAGGAGTGGTCTTTCAGGATTAATGTTGCTCTTCATGAAAAATGCAGGTTCTGAGGGAACCGGAAGTGTGATAGACAAACTATTAAGCATAAGAACTATTGTTGCCGTGGTTGGTCTATCATTAAGATTTTCCCGAACGCATAATAACCCAATATGAATACTTCTAATGATGTTTCGCAATGAACTTGGTCCTGTCTTTAATGTGGGATGCATCATATTTGACCCGTCCCATTATTCCAACTTTCCCATACTTAAAAGGGAATACAAAATAGGATTAGAATTATCATTGAATTCAGTTAGGGAATTACTTTAAATAAATGATGTGGATACTTACAAAGCTAAGAAGATCTACCATGTTCTCTCCATTTTGAAAATGTTGATTCTTTTGACCTGCTATCATCTCTAATACCAACACTCCAAAGCTAAAGACATCTGACTTTATGGAGAATTGGCCACGCATGACATATTCTGATGCCATATAACCACTATCAGAAGGCATAAAATGCGTAAAGGTTAGCACTTGATTAAATGTAATAAAATGGAAAAGGTTAACCTTTATCAATTCGTTCATGAGGTATAACTAAACTGACTTTATTAATATTGTCATAACGAGTGACATTAAAAAATGAAGCTTAATAGGTTCCAACGATTCGATTTGTGTTGCCTTGGGTTTCCTCAGGTTCAAATAACTTTGCCATGCCAAAATCTACAATTTTAGCATTCATTTCTTCATCTAATAACACATTACTAGCTTTCAAGTCATTATGAATTATCTATACTACTATATAATGGATGCTTGATGGATAAGAAGGTAAATTTACATCTTTTTTTTAAGATGGCATATCAAGAGTCTTAGTATAAATTTATAATTTTTGTCCAATTTCTTCCTTTTATGCCCTCTTGTACAACATTTATTGAAATCCTATTTAATTTTCTATAAATCAATTATTTTCTTCAAAATCAATTCCTTTATCAAACCCTTTGATTATTTTTTTTATGCAACTTAAGATCAATTGATGTTTAAAAGGGATCAGCACGGTAATGTCAGGGATTTTTCTTATTATTAATTTTTTTGGTTTTTTTTAATTAGAAAACGTGATATGTTGTGTTTATGCTCTACGTTGTTAAAACAGAAGTGATAGAAATTGCTTATTCAAATGGTTGAAAATGAGTTAAAAGAGAAAGCAAGTGGGTCATATGCTTACCATTTTACAGGCTAATAACACTTTTCTAGGTACTTCACGTTACCTTCTCTTTAGTGATTATGTTGCAGTGTTTAAAATTTTGTCTCGATAAATCGTCATTCACTAATTTGAAATTATTTTTATTGGAGTTGTTTGTTCTAAGTCTCACTGTTTTGATTTTAAATATGTACCATTTACTTGTATTTTAGTTCTAAATGAAAGCATAAAAACTTGGTGAATAGAGCGACAAATGAACTAGCAGCAAAAAATTCATATTACTACTTTGATAGTTTCAATGAGTTATTACATAATTTATTATTGTACATTTACAAATTGAAAAATTGGATACACCAGTTAGAGAATGAAATAGAAGTAATATATTGTTAGTGGAATTGCATTGTAGATGTTGAATTAAATGGTATGAAAACAAGCGCCACCCGAGTTTAAAGTGTCTCCAGCAACACGCCGTCATTTGCCAGTAAAATGTTTTGATTATTTTAGCTTTGTGATTTCTTTTGTGATTTAACATGTTCGCGCCGCAACGTGCGCGGGAAATTATGAAAAGAAAAGCTGTTGATATGATATTGAAAGGGTAGTATTCTCTTTGCACTTGGTTTCATTTGTTTTTTGTGATGTAATTGCCTTTCTTCTTACATATCGGCTAATCAGTTTGTAGATTGTATTTGTTTCTAATTCTTATGCCATGGTACGTACTCATGAATGGTTTGCATGCTTTAAACTATGTCATATACTTGCTACCATCATTTATTTTTATTTTTTTCTAAGCATTGTGTCATGTGTTGGTTATTAGTTAGATTTGAAATGTGTTGAAAGGGGAAATAGACGAATGCCGAGAAAATGCTCAAGAAATGGGTGCTTTAGTAGATCCAATATATACTCTGGCTTGATAGAAGTTAACATGTCAACTTAGTAACATGACACTTAACGAGTAGATAAATATTTATTTCAGAAGGGTATAATGTACAACACCCACAACATGATTGACTAAACTCAACTGCCAAACATGGTGCAACCCCGCCGCAACACACGGATTCCTGCTAGTCTTTAAAACCGAATCTTCATGAAGGTATAAAAGCCCCTTTGCAACACCTTTAATGATATTATATCGCTTTTCCCAATCAAGAAGTGCACACTTTTTTGGATCTATAAACACGCCATGAAAATGAAATTGTGGCATATATATCAGTAACATTATTAGAAAAAAACCAACTCATGAGTTTCTACACGTGTTAAATTGCTCATACATTTTTGTGTACTTTCTTTGCAAAAGTTGTGAGGATTTCGATAATTTTATTTGTGATTTTGTAAAAGAAAATTTTCTAAAAGGACGTACATGGAAGAGGTAAAACAATGAAAGTTGTTAGAATTTGCTTGTTAAAAACAACCAGTATATTTGCTAAAATACATAAGTCGTGATGTATTTGTTATGGAGAAATTATGGAATGGGAAAGCGGAATGTTCTGTGAATTTACCAAATAAAAAGTTATCTAAGACTTGTATTTGGCATGTACTCGTATATTAGAAGTCGCTAATTTCCTTCTATGCTGAAACCAAGAAACCTAACCAAATTACGATGTTGAAGCTTTCAACAAGCAAAACCTCATTCTTGAATCCTAAATCACCTTGTCCGGAATCTTTTGATAACCTTTTTACTGCTACTTCGCGACCGTCTTCAGGTTTACCCTATATATCATGCATGGTTAGATAATATGAAGATAGTTAACCTTTTGTCATGTAATATGAAGATTAAGTTGTTACCCTATAAACAGCTCCAAATCCACCTACTCCAAGCTTATTTTCTTGAGAAAAATCATTCGTTACAAATTTCATTGTGCTAAAGTTGTATTGCAAAGATTCAGAAGTCCCGATGTCAATTATTTCAGCTACTAGAGAGAAAGAGAGTTAGAAAATGCCTTTGTGGTTGAGTGTTTTCATAATAATTCAAGCCATTGATACTTGAGTTTTGTATTAGCTATGAATTAGCTTTGAGTTAATTAGGAACGTGTAACTTACTTTGAATCCTCTCAATGATCGGAGGTGGAGTTCGCTTATTCTTCTTTTTCATTTTTAAGACCATGTGTAATGGTGGGTTAAATTTGTGGGTGAAAGGGGCATTAAAGGGACATTTTAAGACATGTGGCATGTGAGCCCAATTTGGTAGGTGAAAGGGACATTAAAGGGGCAAAGGGTGTAATGGTGGGTGAAATTTGGTGTTGGGCATTTTTCGACATGTGGCATGTGGGCCACATGCCATTTGATATTATTTTTTAAATATTTAAATAAACAAACTATTATTTAATTTAAATATTTAACTAGATAACCATAAAAAATTACATTAATTCACTAAATTAAAAAAAAACAGAGAAAAAAAAGCGATCATCCTAAAAAAATAAAATCCAAACATTAATGTTATATTTTGCCATGATTTGTTGCTTGCGAAGGTTAAATAAAATTAGCGCATCCTCTGTGAGTCCCTCGGACGACCTGTTGAGGAACTCGATGTCCTTCTCCAATTGACGCGTCTCTTGAATCTCGACGAACTTCTTGTTTTCGGTGGCACTCTGCTGCATGGTCTCCAACTGCTTTGTTCCAAAGTCTTGTAAACTTTCAAGACATTAATTCATCACCTCAAATGACAAGGATAATTGTTGCTATAACAATTACTATTGTCATAATTCGTGTCGTGTTTTTGTTTTTTCCTGTAAAAGTAACAATTTCACAAGTGTAATTCACGTAAAGATATTAAAGTTGAGGATGTTAATTTAAAAACATTACGTTGATATATCCAAACTTACTTGAATGACCATTTTGTGAAATGTTCAATATTTATAGGAGTTTGAGAATAAAAAGTAAACATATGTTATAGCGATTTTAGAAGTAAAAGCTAAGAATATTATTAATGGTGCAAAAATCTAGCGATATGGTACACTCTATTTTGTAAATCTCATACTTTCCTATTAGGCATGGGCTGATGTAAGTCTATCAATATATGAAAACTTAAAATTATCGATCAGTTCTAGTCTTCTAGAGTCTGAATCTTTTAATCATAATGTAAAATTAGGAGTACTTGATTATCGAAGTATTAAAGACCAAAATTTTGAGACTCCGGATATTCACAAAACCTTGTATTTTATCCACACAACCCTATACGGCCCGTAGAGGCCTTTACCTCGTACATGCCTACAGGCCGTGGAGACAACACTGCAAATCAGTCTATTCATTGATTGTCCGTGTATTACTTAAGAGGGAATATATATCGAACGTTCACAACACTCGTTCCTAAAATTGTGGGAAAGTGGCTAGATTACTTTGGTTGAAAAATGAATATGTTTCAAACCTAAAATTGCAAGTTGGTAGAACGATTTTCCCTCCAACTTTCTGTTGAGATTTCAGTGGTGTCAACTTTACTTTTTATCAAAACGGGTTTGATATATTTGTTATTAATTAAATATATAATTAATAAGCGCAGCGGAATGTTTATGAAATTTTAACACCAAAACTAACAGAACAAGATCTGGTTACAAAAAACATACAAACACGGTACAAATAATATTAATCTACCAATGAGATAGATATACCTGAGTGGTTAATAATTAACCGTTTGAGACACCGAGATACAACAAACGAGTGCTAGAGCACGAAAACGAAACAAAAGCGGCTTGTGGTGGTTGCCGGAAGTCGCGAAACAGAAAAATAAAATTGTTGAATTGCTTTTGCGGCTGGACTTGGAATTTTGTGGGATTTGTTCCTTTTAGCTACGGTGATGATGTTTTTTTTTGGAATCATCCCCTTTGTGGGATTTAATCCATAATATATAGATGATCATATTAGGTTGTTATTATCTATATTTATTAGATAATGATTATCACATATTATTATATACACGTTATAAGATAATGATTATCATCATTAATATAATATAAAATAAATCTGATAATAACCATCCTAATTACATGGCTATATCCCACTAGGCCACAAGCCCAATACACCTAGATTAAGTCCAAGACGCGATAAACCCGAAACCAATTTCAATAAGTGTTATTTATTTATAATTAGTATAAATAATAAAACTTGTTTATTTCGCTAATTGTTCGTGATTACCAGTTAATCTAGTTAAGTGGATTTTATGTTCGTTGCCCAAGGTGTAACTCTTACGGGTCATAGCTCAGTCAGTAGCGTTAATTTATCGAAACCGTACATTTAATCCAACAATCTCCCACTTGGACGGCATTCGATAATATCCTCAACGCAAACAGTCAGCGATGCTCTAGCTGCACATGGCTGCCCCCAACAAGGTATGACACTTTATAGTCATTAACCAAAACATCTTGTTGTAGACAAGACAATAGACTTATGGCAATCGTTGTCATTCATCCTTTCCGTAAAAGACATCAATTGAATCAATGAGACATGGATTAAGTTGATTCTCATATAGTGTTCAATTATTGTTGTTCTCGATCAAGATTCATAGTGGTCCAATCAAACACACAGTTAGTTTGGGTAAGGCCTTACACTTCACCAGTTTGAATCAACGAGGGCGCCACGATGTCTAACTGTTACATATCATGTAAGAGTACAGAATCCCTTATCGACTACATACAACTCCCACTGAACTTCAGAACTATTCCTAATTAAAGCCTTTATGACTGGCAGTTACGCGACAGCGGTTCACAGTAATCAAAGAATAATCCTTGGTAAAAGAAAGTTCTAGTATGCATCTCAGGTCAGAGGATACTAAATGAGTATACCAATATCAAAACATCTTATGACTAAGATCCATGAAGATGGTTTGAAGCGAGTTACATCCAACGTCATTCACAATGAGGTTTATGAACTTGGAGTTAACTACTTGAGTCCAAATTCAGAATAGTCTTAATTCAGAGTCGTTCCCACGAGTCTGATCGACTACGGATAATTTAGAATATAATATTCATGGATTAAACGTATTAAAATCGAACACAGTTATAAGATTCATAATTATGTTTAACTAGTAAATAAAAACGAATTCAAAAGTATAACCGTTTAAATGTTCGTACATCCAAATACTAAATCAAAACATATGGCTAGCTAATCTAAGCCCTATAGCATCCCTATGCTGATCATGCTTGTCCTTAGTCATGGGCTTAGTAAACGGGTGTGCTAGGTTTTGATCTGTGTTTACTTTGCTTATCATGACGTCTCCACGTTCCACAATTTCACGTATATAGTGGAATTTTCTTAGAACATGCTTGGCCTGGTGATGAGATCTGGGCTCTTTGGCTTGAGCTATAGCACCTGTGTTATCACAAAAGATCTCAATGGGTTTCCGAATGCTTGGAACCACATCAAGGTCGTCTACGAATTTCTTCATCCAAGCAGCTTCCTTTGCAGCATCTGATGCGGCTATATACTCAGATTCGGTGGTTGAATCCGCCACAACACTCTGTTTGGAACTTTTCCATGAGATAGCTCCTCCATTCAGAGTGAATACAAAACCTGATTGTGAGCGAGAATCATCTCGGTCATTTTGAAAACTGGCATCAGTGTAACATCTTACAGTGAGCTCTTCTTCCACTCCTCCAAATACTAAGAACATATCTTTAGTTCTCCTCAGATACTTTAGAATGTTCTTAACTACAGTCCAATGGGCTATGCCAAGACTTTGCTGATAACGGCTAGTCATGCTTAGAGCATACGAGACGTCAGGTCTAGTGCACAACATAGCATACATGATAGAACCGATCGCTGAAGCATATGGAATTGCTTCCATTCGCTTATTGTCAATGTCCGTTGAAGGAGATTGCGATTTGTTCAAGATAGTACCTTTAGTCATAGGAACACCTCCTTTCTTGGAGTTTTCCATCTTAAAGTGTGTCATCATTTTGTCTATGTATGTACTTTGACTTAGCCCTAGAACCTGCTTAGATCTATCCCTATAGATCTTGATTCCTAGAATGTAAGCTGCTTGTCCAAGATCTTTCATTGCAAAACAAGTTCCCAAATAGTGTTTAACTTCGTTAAGCATAGGGATGTTGTTTCCAATTATCAGTATACCATCCACATACAGGGTGAGGAATGATATAGTGCTCCCACTAGCCTTTCTGTAAACACAAGGCTCATCTTCATTTTTGAGAAAACCAAATTCTTTGATCTTTTGGTCAAAACGAAGATTCCAGCTACGAGATGCCTGTTTATGTCCATAAATGGACTTATTCAGTTTACACACCCTATTAGGATATTTTGGATCAATAAAACCTTTAGGCTGAACCATATAGACATCTTCAAAGAGATGTCCATTAAGAAAAGCGGTTTTGACATCCATTTGCCATATCTCGTAGTCATAGTACGCGGCTATGGCAAGCAATATCCTGATCGATTTGATCATAGCAACGGGCGAGAATGTCTCATCATAGTCAATAACCTGAGTTTGAGTGAAACCTTTCGCAACTAGCCGTGCTTTATAGGTGTGTATATTTCCATGCATGTCGGTTTTCTTCTTGAAAACCCATTTGCTCCCTACTTCTCGAGATTCGGGGGGTAGCTCAACCAAGTCCCAGACTTGATTGTCACGCATAGATTGCATCTCAGTATTCATGGCTTCCAACCATTTCGTAGATTTGGGATCTGAGATAGCAGATTTGTAGTTAGTAGGTTCGTCATTAGACTCAGCTACTACCAGGACTTCAGAGCCATCAAGATGCCAGATGTATCTTTCAGGCTCTTTTCGAGTCCTGCTACTTCTGCGAATGCTTGTGTTTATGTCTGGTTCACCAGCAACAATTTCTTGTTGATCAGACGTTCTGACTTCATCAGCGGTTGTTTGTGGTTCTCGAATTTCTTCAAGATCCACAATTTTGTTTTCAGTTCCTCGAGTAAGAAGTTCTTCCTAGAGAAACTTTCCATTCCTTTTGATGGAAATAGTATTTGCATCAGGATGGTAGAAAAGATATCCGCTTTTGTTATAGTATTCGACGAAAATAACTTTTTCGCCTCGAGGATCGATCTTATCATCAGAATCGCTAGTGATATAAGCATTAGATCCCCATACTCTTAGGTATTCCAAATTGGGTTTACACCCATGCCATATCTCATATGGAGTTTTGTTTACCTTCTTTGTCGGAGCAAGATTGACTAGGCGGGCGGCGGTCATAAGAGCATGACCCCAAAATGAGTGAGGCAAGTTTGTCCTACACATCATCGATCGAACCATATTAAGTAGGGCTCGATTTCTCCTCTCACTCACGCCATTAAGTTGGGGTGTGCCAGGAGGAGTGGGCTGTGAAATTATTCCACGCTCTTTTAGATGATTGAGGAACTCTGAGTTGAGGTATTCTCCACCTCTATCTGATCTAAGTATCTTTATCGTTCTACTGAGCTGGTTTTCAACTTCGTTTTGAAACTCTTTGAACTTGTCAAAAGTTTCATGCTTATGCTTCATGAGATAGACATAAGCATATCGACTATAATCGTCGATAAATGTGACGAAGTATCTTTCATGATTTCTAGTCATGGTTTTAAAAGGGCCACATACATCAGTGTGTATGAGTCCTAGTAGACCATTGGCTCGTTCACCAACATGGGTGAAGGGATCTTTGGTGAGTTTGCCAGCTAAGCAAGACTCAAAATCATTAAAGGAGTCATGTCTAGTTGATTCAAGAATCCCCTCGGATTGGAGCCATTTTATGCGTGCCTTGCTTATGTGGCCAAATCTATAGTGCCATAGAAATGTTTCATTACTGCCAGCTTTGTTACATTTAGAAAGATTATATATGTTATTGTCTGTTTGAAGATCTATCTCATAAATACCGTTTTGAGGTTTAGCCTCAAAATAAAAGACATCATTCAAGTAAGTAGAAATAGCAATACCATTAAAAACGTACTTGAAGCCTTGTTCAAACAATAAAGAAACTGAAATAATGTTTCTGGTTAAACCAGGTGCAAACAAACAATTATTTAAAGTAACTACAAGGCCAGAAGGATATGAAAGATGATACGTTCTAGTTGCAAGAACTGGTACTCTCTTCCCATCACCAACGATGAGCTCCATGTCGCCTTGTTTCAGCTTCTTCCAGTTTTCAGGCTCCTGCAAGACATTAATGATGTGGTAACCACATCCGGTATCAAAAACCCATGTGTTGCTAGAAACAGTGAAAAGTTCAATAACATAAATAAGAATACCTGAAGAGGTGCCAACACCGTTGGCCTTGTTCAATTTCAGCTTAGCCAAATATTCAGGGCAGTTGCGTTTCCAGTGCCCCATCTTGTTGCATTCATAACACTGACGCTCTTCAGGAGGTGGTGCTTTTGCAACTTGCTTGTTATTGTTGGTGGCAGGTTTGGCAGCAACATTAACTTTCTTCTTGCCTTTGCCATTATAACCCCTTTTCTTGTTGTTGGGCTTTTTGACACCAGCAGATTTGACCGTCAGAACTTGATTAGTTTCTTTAGGTATATTCATCTCAGCCGTTTTAAGCATTCCATGAAGCTCAGTCACTGTCTTATCCAGGCATTCATATTGAAATTCATAACGAACTGGTCGTAAGAGCTGGGGAGAGAGTTCAAGATGAAATCCGCTGCCATTTCATTTTGCAGGGGATAACCAAGTTTATTGAGTTGGTCAATGTACCCTTTTCATCTTAAGCACATGAGCACTAACAGATGAGCCTTCTTGCATTTTACAGCTTATGAGCTGTTTCATGGTGTCATAGCGTTCTTGTCGGGCTTGTTTCTGGAACATGTCCTTAAGTTGCTCGTTATGTTTTTCATGTGACTTACGAGCAGCAGCAGTGTTATTTTCAGGCTCGTTGGGGACTGAGCCATCTAGAACGTAGAGCTTCTTTGCATTTTGAGAACAATTCTCAGATTGCGGTGCCATTCGAGAAAGTTGGTGTCATTTAGTTTTTCTTTCTCAAGTATAGACTTGAGAGCAAATGTGGAGTTGTTTTCATTAGCCATCTGTTAAATAAGCAAAATAATTTTTAATTAGTATTATCGATGTTTAATTTCTGTATTAATTAATGACCCATTTACAATAATTATAGGGAATGAGAATCTGACTATATCAGTTACTAAAGGCAGCTGTGGCATGCAACATTAGTAAGTGGTTAGGCAGACAGACAACGAGTGTCAATTGTAAGAAATTCACAACTCTCGAGTATGAGGCCTGCTATGACAACTCTTTTCTAAGCATTGATAGGTTTAGCCTCATCTATGCCCACTTTCACTCTCCAGGTCGCTGTGGCATGCCAAGAGGGAAAAAGTAATAGTCGCCCTAAAATAGGTACCTGTGGAAGGGCTGGACGTGTCTACGAAACCCTTACACCTTGGAAGATAAACTAGACATCAAGTGTGGTGCTGTGGCTCCCAACACTGATGGTTCGCATTATGCTCCAAGTGTTCCTTATAATAGGATGGCATAGTCTATTGATTTTAAATATGGGATTTAATTTTAGAGTTTATCGAATAGGGTCGTAAAAGCCAGTTTTACTATATAATGTTCGTGACAGTATAATTAACCCTTTCATCACTCGGGACACTTAATTTTAAATAACCTATTAAAACTAAGTTTGTCGCGACTTAAATAACCAATTAAAGTTAATAGTTAAAACTATTAAGTTGTGAGTTTTTAGAAAGTTAAAATTTGTTTAAATTTCAAAAACTCTACTGGTTATTATTTATTTTAAAAACAAACTATTTGTTTTATGATAAATTCTCATAAGTTGTAAAAATAAGTTCAGAACTTGTTTTATTTGATTGTGTCAATATTTTAAAAAAAAAACTTCCTTTTTAAAAGGTTTGGTATTAGGTTGGTATGTTATAACAGTTTATAAAATAAAGCAATCACAATAGCAAATAAATATGTAAATCATATGGCCAAAAATAAAGCAACCACAATACCAAACGAGGTCACAACACATAAACAACCACAAGGATGGACTTAGACTTGAGTGCATCTTCTTGTCTTGAGAGACTCCCACTGACTTCATGACTCTTGTCTTGGTCTCCAGTTTTTGTCTTCGGGTCTTCAAGGTTTAATATATTTACAAAATATATAAAAATAAACAACCCTAATCTATTACAACTTTGAGCCAACAAAGTGGGCCAAAAACCATAAAACCAAAACTGAAATAAATATAAAATATTCAACAACAAGGTCGGGCCAGCTTTACATATTTCACACAATCAACATAAATTGGGCAATCTTTTGGTCAAATAAAATAAATAAAACTTTGACCAAAAATATTTTGTTGCCCCCAAATTATTTAGATCTGAAACTTTAAATAATATAAAGTTTGAGATCTATAACCGGTTAAAAGACCGGATCCGATTTGTATGTTGTAACCGAGGCTCTGATACCACTGTTGAGATTTCAGTGGTGTCAACTTTACTTTTTACCAAAACGGGTTTGATATATTTTTTATTAATAAGCGCAGCGGAATGTTTATAAAATTTTAACACCAAAACTAACCGAACAGGATCTGGTTACAAAAACATACAAACACGGTACAATAATATTAATCTACCAATGAGATAGATATACCTAAGTGGTTAATAATTAACCGTTTAAAACACCAAGATACAACGAACGAGTGCTAGAACACGAACACGAACACGAAACAAAAGCGGTTGCGGTGGTTGCCGGAAGTTGCAAAACAGAAAAATAAAATTGCTGAATTGCTTTTGCGGCTGGACTTGGAATTTTTTGGGATTTGTGCCTTTTAGCTACGGTGATGATGTTTTTTTGGAATCATCCCCTTTGTGGGATTTAATCCATAATATATAGATGATCATATTAGGTTGTTATTATCTATATTTATTAGATAATGATTATCACATATTATTATATACACATTATAAGATAATGATTATCATCATTAATATAATATAAAATAAATCTGATACTAACCATCCTAATTACATGGCTATATCCCACTAGGCCACAAGCCCAATACACCTAGATTAAGTCCAAGACGCGATAAACCCGAAACCAATTTCAATAAGCGTTATATTATTTGGGTTAGGATCAAATACACAAGACACTTTTTCTAGGAAGGGTGAGAAGGATTGTGATCCATTGATCATATATTTAAAGGGTTGAGATTAGTTTGTTTGAAAAAAATAAATAATAAATTAGAGAAAGGGCATAAAAGGAAAACCACATTTGTTGACTTTCTCTCTCCACATGCAATGCACATGTCAATTCTCCCATCATACATATGCGGATAAATGGAAACTCTAATCAATACAATAACTACACTTAAATCTCAGACATGATTGCGTAAATCACTGACATGATTTACGTAATGCTATTACATTACATGAGATATCCATGGTTAAATGTGTTAATTGGAGTAATCCACGGACTGGTGACCACTTTGTAAGTGTCTACTTAGGCAACTGAAAACAAACTTATGAGCTCATAATGGGAAGCACGCGATATTGGTCGGTATTCGTCCCCAAAGACAACCTATTGGATTGGATAGGGAGACACAACGTTTGACGTGACACCATATATAAGACAGGAGGCACAACTTACTCAAGTCAGAAACTACCTTTCTAGTTTCCAGATTAGACCGACTAGGCTTGTCTGGCACCATACAAATATAGAGAATGCTTTCTCAACCATCATTTCCTGTATAACTACTCAGTCTAGTAACATATGGTTACAGACTAACGCACCTAATGTGTGTATGTATATATAACTCTTTGCTTAGACAATTCAATCTAATGGACATGGTAGTATGATATGAGGAACTGGGTGATCATGCTGAGTAAGTAAATATTATGAGTGCACACGTAAAAGCTATTTATGATGCATGCAAATCATGGCAAGCTCTACTGCGTGGATGATTACCATTACTTACTAGAATCCTCGATCCTAACCCAAAACCATTTAGGTGTCAAAACCCAAGAGTTATGATAAATACACTTTCATGACAACAAATCATTATCAATGATATAGAAACCCCTATCAACCCTATATTATTGAACTTTCAACCAATTTGAAGCTCTCATGGAAACATACTACAAACCCTGACCACGTTGAGTGTAGACAGTGTAGGGATTTAACCTTGTGAGGTGGTGCCTCAATCTATGACTAGACAACAAACCTTCCTTGACTTCATCTCTTCATTAGTAACATAAGAGACCAACCTTCAATCCTAGGATTAATGATACCTCAACCTTGACGACTCTAAGATCATATTACTATGTAATTTCCTCATAGACATGAAGGAACTAGACAAAACTGATATTTGATGACCTCTTCAATTGACCTTGGAAGACATATTTTATTTCACCTTTCTCACTTACTAAATCTTATGTGCCGTTATTTATACATGTTCTTAGTGAAAGTTTTGGTCAAAGTCCCCATAATTCCCTTAAAAATGATTTCTTTGACTTGACTAATAGGGCCCGTTGACGACGGGCCTTCATCAATTTTTCCATTTTTTTCGTTTCTCCTTCCCGAATCATCCTACTTCAAATCCAAAGCTTCGTTTAGTTCCCGAAATGCACCTTAAACTCTGTTAGACCTGTAAAATGCAAACCATATCAAAGTAGTGCATCCAAAACCATAAAATCACATAAAATTGCAATCTTAAATACGAAAATTATTAGACTTTCAACCACGTATCAAGTCCTCATGTAGGTAATTAAGCTTCAACGCTTTGTTGCTAATGTCGGTCTCATTGTCACTAGCAAGAATACTTGAACATTTTGCAACTGATCCACGGATGCAAAGAGTGCCCATGGATTTGCCATATTAACCATTTGTTGCTAAGGAGGCTGACTATAAGGAAGCCATGAGGTAGCTGCATTAACCGTTTGTTGAGGTTGGTTCATAACACTTGCAACCGCCTAAGGGTGTGCGACTTGAGGTTGAACCGGAGCTGCTTGTTATGATCGAATGATTCCGGTTAAATAATTCCAAGGCTCATTTGGGTGGCCATTTGATGAGTTGGTGAAAACACCTTGTTAATATGTTAGTTTTGTATATATTTTAGTCTTTTATTTTCTACTTTTCGTAGGTTTTAGTTATTTAATAGTGTACATGTGTTTTGTAGATGTTCGTGAGCTATGAGCTTAATACCAAGGAAAATGATCAAGTCTCGTACACTTGAAAGCGAGCATGAAAAGTGTTAGATGTTCATGGACGTTGGAGCGTTGAAGAGGAACTTTGGATAAGCCAATAACACCAGAGTCGGAGGCTAATAATAATAATAATAATAATAATAATAATAATAATAATAATAATAATAATAATAATAATAATAATAATAATAATAATAATAATAATAATAGAAAAATAGAAAGAAAACAAATGAACGTAAATTAATGTTTTTCAAGGCCCAATACATATTTTGAGGGAGGATTATTATCTTCGAAGCAAAGAAAGGAGGTGGAGGGTTCTCTCTATATATACTAGTGAGAATGCCCGCGCGTTACGGCGGGATGTAAAAATCCTATGAATTGGTTAAACCATCAAATAGGAATATTCTATATATATTTCAAGTTTGTTGGATGCACATTGTGTGGCTGGTTTCACGTATTGTTTTTATAATACCAATTTGTTATGCATTATATTGTATCTATTCTATAGGACAAGTGGGGCATGTTTAGGTTGGGCGTAAATGAAGTTAATTATAACTTGACAACTCATTAGCTAACATACAAACCATCATTTAAACGTTTAGCCTGTCATGTATTTATGACTCGCTAGCTATTGTATCAATAGGAATATGTAATGCCAAAATCATACAGCAAAATATCAAATGTTTTTACTTGATTGTGATACCAATATGTACACGCGTATGTCTAGATCCCTAAGAAAGCTTGAGATTGTGCTTCCCAGTGCTCCTTTATTAGTCGAATCCTTTATGCACTCTTGGTTTGAAGACGTTCAACTGCACAAAATTGTTAAGAACTTCTTAAGTTTTTGTTCATAATTTGTGGATGTGGTAAAATGGATGGACTCGGTAGTTGGTCTAGAAGGTTTGGGTCTTTGTGGGTTAGGTTGTTTTTTATGTTTACAACTAACATTATATTCTATATGACTACAAAAGCAATGTTATTAACTTTGATAATTTGATTTCAGAGTAGAACAATTTGTAGGCTGCAAGCATTTTAGTCCATAATGCATGCGTTGGTCACTCGTCGACCAAGTATTCAACTTTCTATACTTATACTATGAACTACAAATGTTTGTATAAGTCTTAGAACTTTTAGACTTTTGTTAATAACTATTAACTACATTATTTTTAATGGTATCTATGGTGGTTTCTTTATTATATTTGTGGAATAGTATTAATTTTCAAAGCATAATATATATTTTTAATTTTTTTTCCCTCTATATGCATTTTTCTTAAAAAAGCCCTCACTTTTTGTGCGCCTTGCGGCTAGGCTCCGGGCGAGAGCTATGCGCTTTGCATCTTTGATGTAGGATCGACTAACGTGTCACCCAACAATCACGAGGGCTATATTCAAGGTGCGGAATCCCTTGAATATGTCTCAATAACAGAAACAAAGAGGAAACAATGATAAACGAGTAATCACAACACACACAAGGGTCAAAAGATTATAGATTAATCACTAAAACAGAGCTCGAGTGTTTACAGAGATCAAATCAGACCTTACAGACCATGGGAGGGTGTTTGGAGAGTGTGTGAGGCAGGAACTAATGATTAGGGCAACGATTGGGACTATTTATACCTCCCATACTCGTACAGACCCCTTTAGGCGAGTAGGAGGCTATCACACATTAACAACTAGCGAGTAGGGCTATACCACATCAATACTGATGTGGTATAGGCAGTAAATGCCTAAAGGCAATGTGGTATAGGCTGTAAATGCCTAAAGCCAATGTGGTATAGGCTGTAAATGCCTAAAGCCAATGTGGTATAGGCCGTAAATGCCTAATGCCACACCGTACTCGCCTGAAGTGTCCCAAACGTCCCGAAACGCGTATAAACATCTCCAAACACCCCGAAACACGTCCAAACAACATATATACTAGCCTAGGGACATCATGCACTTACAGACTCCCCCTTGGACCAGGCTAGCATGCGATTACGAGCCATAAACTGCTCGATTAACCTAGCCAACGACCTATAGAGACCTATCACTAGCTAGGGACATACAAACAATGCACTTACAGACTCCCCCTTGGACCTAGCTAGTGATTTACAGACTCAACCTATCATCTAGCTGGGGACACCCAAGAAGTGCATTTACAGACTCCTCGTTGGATCTAGCTGGAGATATATGGTCTTCGAGTCTTCAAGTCGTCATGTTCAGCATCCTTCAACTTAGGGTGACACCGCAGTGTATGACCTCTGAAGATTTGAACATATCAACTAATTTGAGCTTTAGTTGTGGCTTCATAAGATCTCGTCTTGGTCATCCATTTGCTTCGATAACTTGGGAGGTAACAAGAAATCTCCGCTTTTAATGATTGACAAATCTTTGACTTTTTTTTTTTTTTTTTTTTGACTTGGACGAAGATCAATATCATCTTCACTTTCATCTCTTGACTTTCATCTTCTTCAGCTTCGATTGCTGGAGCTCTACCACGATCTAGTTTCTTCGAAGATGAAATATCGGGTTCTTGCTGTTCAGGATGATTTTGTTGTTCAGGTTCGGGCGTAGTTCAGCTTCGAGCCTTGTCGTTTGAATCATGATATGCACAGACGTTGTGTTGATCCTACAGGAAAAATTAATAAAAACTGCACACAAACTACAACTTGTATTAGATACGACAAATAATCCGGAGTCAATCAAATTCTTGAAGTTTATCATTTGATGAACTTTCAAGATTTGTTCATAGTGACCACCAATTTGAGAAACGAATCATTCTCCCCCTGAACATTTAGATCCTTTCAAATTTTACCCTGAACTCTCACGATTGACAATTTGTGACCCTGAAAGTGATATTTGACCCTTGAATTTTGTAAAATTTAGATTTTATTTGAGTTTCGGCTTCGGATCTGAGATTCCAATTGAAGAATACTTGTATTCCAACATCGGTCAATCAAGTACTCGCCTGAAGTGTCCCAAACGTCCCGAAACGCGTATAAACATCTCCAAACACCCCGAAACACGTCCAAACAACATATATACTAGCCTAGGGACATCATGCACTTACAGACTCCCCCTTGGACCAGGCTAGTATGCGATTACGAGCCATAAACTACTCGATTAACCTAGCCAACGACCTATAGAGACCTATCACTAGCTAGGGACATACAAACAATGCACTTACATTTGACAACATAGGTTATCGCGATTCTCTAGTTAAAATTGGCTTCGTGTTGATGCGCTAAAAAATAAAAAGATCAAAGTTACACGAGTTGCAAGGTAACACGCAAGCCTTATCTGCTTAGCAATGTTGGCTATAGATGCAAGAAGCAAATATTATTGTGGAAAAGCAGGAGTCATCAACTACACTCCAATGCTCAAGCTGAAAACAACCGATGTCAAGAACCTAACTCTCATCAATCAATACAAAACATCAATTTTACACACTTTACATCATATTCCAAAACAAAACATTTGATTGACTTTCTAATACCTTTAGGTTCGTATCAAGGCCAGTGCTAGGCTAGCAGTGTAGATGCACCTACTTAACCGCCCCATCTTTCAACATCCAATTCAGTGTTGTTGTAGACGGAAGTGAACGAGCATATCCGATTCCAATAGCCTTGAACATTGCCTACAACCACACCCACAATTAATCAATTATAACACTTTCATATATTTTTTTTTTCATAAAATTCGAAATGGGTCAGTCTAAAGGAACACCACTGACAAACCATACATGTTGTACAACATTTTTGCCATATCGTACGAGCCGTATAACCCCCTACACGAACAGTACGATAAGCTGAAAATGTATATAAGACCCCTATAAAAAGTGTCAAACAAGGTGTTATACGGACCGTATTATTCGTATATCTTTACTAAAAAATGACTAATGTGTTAGTGGGGTGTCATGTCAAAAGTTATACGGCCGTATGTTTGCTTACCGGAGACATAAATTTCACAAAAAATACACATTTATTAATACAAATCAATCATACGGATTTCGACATTAATTTCACAAAGTTACACTGTTTTTTAACGGCCAACAAGCAAAAGCCTAGCTATTCGAGGTAGCCAAATGGCAAAAGGCGACCCATACGCCCACAATTGCTTGAAGACAGCGTTAGATAGCCCAAAATTTTGGTTGAAAGCTCAATACTTGTAGTGGATTTCAGACCAAACAATACAAAAGTTTCTAACAAAATGATAAAAAAGTTAAAAAGAATATTAGAAATATTTTTGAAAGCAATAGCTAAAAAGATAGTTATTGCAAAGAAAAATGTTTGTGCTAGTAATTGTTAAAAAAAATAAACAAGAAGCAAACACTGTATTTTTATTACCAAGATATAATTGAAAATCCAAGAAGCGTAAATATTAAAAACAATATCATGAACATCCACTCAACCGAACAATGAGAACATTAAACACCTAAATGGCGAAGCTCCCAGAATCAACAAGCGCACAGATGAAACTATATACATGAGTAATCTGTCCAAAAAAAGAAAAAAAATTAAATCAAACCATATCACATACATGGAACCAAATTAAAGAAAAGGGGGAAAGAGTACCTGATGGTTGTTCTTAGTGAGCGATCAAATGGTTGAAGAGTTTGATTATAACCCAACATTCTTAAATAATTGATGGCTGTTACTCCGACGGTTTTAATTTCAACATTAATTTGGGTTTGTGTTACTCGAGCGAAGTATTGAACCCGTATGGAGAGCGTGATGCCGAATTATGTCTTAGATAATTGCTGAAGTATACTCATCATCTTACGGTTTTCCAGTCAAGCGATTACAATTTTGGTGACCACAAATTCGTATTTTGGAGATTAAAGTAGTTGTTTCCGATTGGCGAGTGTTTAACCCTTTTGTATTATTTTGTTTCCTTTTTCCGGGTTTCCTAACCTCTGGTTAGAAATTATGTACTTGTACTCGTTTGTTTTTTCGGTTTTTACGTGTGGAATAATATTATCCCCTTCTCCGTTAAAAAAAAAAAAAAAAAAAAAAAAATTGGGTTTGTGGATAATTAAAGCATTTATGTGGAGTGTGGACAAACGTATGTTGTCATCAATATGAAAGGAATACAAAGGTGGACGGAGGGAGGGGTATGAAGGGAATGACATTTGACTTGTAAACTAAAACAAAAGAATAAAATTTCACTAATACTTTTTCAAGCATCTTAAATTATACATAAGTGACTAATCTATTCTTATAAAATAAGCTTTATTTTCTTGTACTTTTTGGTTTAGAAGTTGTACCTATGATAAAATTACAATATGATACATCCTTCTAACATACCCTCCTAAGTGTCTTAATTGTCACAATTATGCCCATAATACCCTTAAATTTCTTGTTTAAATGTGTTGTAAATGTTGCTTCTTAAGTTGTATGGAAATGAAAATGACCATGTTGTACATCACTCTTCCTTAATAAGATAATATAGATATAGATATGTATACTAGCTTTTATCCCGGGAGCGTCCCGGAGTTGAAAAATATAACAATTCTAATAATACTAATAATAATAGTAATAATTATTACCCTTGTAATTAAATAAATAAAAAAAATAACCGTGTTATAAGGTGACACCATGTGTTGCAGTGTTGTGCGATTCTTTCTCCTAGCTTCTCTTGATGAAGTATACCTATGCATCTTTAAAAGAGTAAAATTCTAATGAAAGCATGGCGATCGAGCTGAATTTCAACATCGTAGATAAGAACCTGGTTTAAAAGGAAAAACATTATTAATGAATAACCTGAACACTTTGTGTTTTTTTTCCTGTATGAACGAAATCCCATAAAAAATAGTTGTTTTTTTTCTCCGTTTTTTATATAGAACTATGGTACTCGTTGAAAAAGATAATAAAACGCTCGTTAATTTGGTGTAACTTTTTTCTTTAAAAAATATCGTATATAAAAGATATTATCGTTTAAAAATTATAGGAGGAAAATAAGAGAGAACTTTAAATTTGTTTTTAAATTCTATTTTCCTAAAATAACTCAATTTAAATTTAGTAGATTAAGTTTTAATATTATTATTTATCTATTTTTAATTTGCCACATTGCATGACACATAGCACACTCAAAGAGGAGAATGCCTCCTTGAATGCCATGTCGTTAAAATGGCTTTTTTAGGCCTCCATTGAATGCCACTTCATCAATATTCAATTCTTTTATTATAAGTTATAGATTTTTTTTACGACTGTTCTCTTTTGTGGAAGATGCATTGCACGACAAGAAAAAAAAGGAAGCAGCTATGATGATCAAGACGCAAGGTTAAATTCATTGTAATTCCCTCTAGGTGAATGGTTTAATTAGGTTTTGCACGTTTCAATTTATTTTTAGTGTTGGATATTGTTTTGCTTGTGATGACAAACTTCTTAACATTATTGATGCATTAGTTAATTGAAACAATTGATTTGTGTTTTGAGTCCTTTCTTTACAACTTGTTCGGTTGATAACAAAACTTAGTAGCCGGTTGAGTGCAAAAAGAGAGTTGACTTATGCTTACAATTGGGTAGTTAATAGGGTTTGATGACAAGGACTTGTGCTACTAGCTAGTTAACTAATTTCCATAACTATGTCTATGTGGTTCCCAATCTATAAACTGAAAACTGTGTGAAACCTATAATCTGAAACTTGGAGGGAGTTACGACTTTATTATTATTGTTTTCTTTTCAAATCACATAATCAACTTTTGCAAGAACAACAACATTCTACTTCATAAAATATATTTTTAATTAATTAGTTTAACTGATAAAATACTATTAACACTAACCACATACTCTTCGTGGATCGACAACCCTACTCCCTATACTACAGTCTTTGTAGCTAAGGAGTTGTTTCTAATATAGTTTTTGATTAGCACTTCGACACGCGATCAAAATGGTGCCGTTGCCGGGGAGTGTGTGCGCTTAGTGTTTTTAGTTTTAGTTGTCTACTTTTAGCAAAATTAAAAAAAATAGTGTCTTTTCTTGTTTATTTACTTTTGTTATTTATTTAGTTATTTTCTTTGTTCAGTACTACATGGTTTTTTTGTCTCTGTGTGCAGGTTATTATACTTATATGCATAAAAAACTGCTAAAATAAATCGATCCTTACACCAATCTAAACCTATCATGAGTCACCATAGCCACCACGGTGTTCCTGAGGATCTACCTCCTCATAATCCACCACCACCTATACCACCACAACCACAAAACCCACCACCAGTACAACAATTTCAACCCGCCCGAAACACCCAACCAGTCATACCACAGCAGCTGCAAAACTTTGGAAACCAACAACTGCATCGCATCCCTTAACAATTTGACGAGGGAAGTTTTCACAGTACATGGTAGACTGACTGGGACAGAGACACTCAGCATGAGGAGTATGATGGAAGATATGCTGACATCAGGTATGATGATTTTGATCAGGATGATTTTAGATGAGTATTACACTATGAGTAAGACTTCTGAGGCTAGAGAAGCAATTAGAGCCTTTGAGCAGAATTCAGGCGAGACATTTTATGAGGCCTTTACTAGATTTAAGGAGTTGCTTAGGAAGTGCCCACATCATGGCATTGAGACTTGGGAGCTTATTAAAGCATTTTATGATGGATTATTGCCTGATGAGGTTAAGGATCCAACAGCTATTAGCAGTGGTACTTTTTTCACTAACACGGTAGCTATAGATTGGGGGTACTTAGAGAGGATGAGTTCAACTTCTTAGAGACAGTCACAGTCTAGTAGGAAATCTAAATCATCTTCTGTTAGGCTATTGATTATGAGGCTAAAGAGAGGATAGAAAAACTTAAGCAGCGGAATTTGATCTTAGAAAAACAGGTAGCCCAATTAAGAGTAGGAAAAAGTGATGAGGTGAAGGTAGGTAGTGCTTTTAATGTTTGTACTAAATGTAATGAATTGGGTCATATTGCAGTCAAATGTGCAGGTGAACATGTAAATCAAGTCTATGGAGAAAGAAAACAGTATGACATGAATTCAAATACGTATTATCCTGGACTGCGCAATCATCCCAATTTCAGGTATGGTAACCCAAATAACTAACTAAATCATAATTTTTCTAATTCTCATGTGTAGGGTGAAAATCAACAGCAGCACTGGAACCGATAGCAGGGCACTTCAGGTGAAAGCAGTAATCAGTTACATGTGATTCTGGAAGCTATCAAGGCATTCCAAGAGGATGTTAAGGGAATTAGGAAGGATAATGAAGTGCGGGACAAGACTGTTGAAGCCTTGTCAAAACAGGTAGGCCAGCTAGCTACTCAAATGTCAGGGAAAGACCCAGGTAAACTCCTTAGTGATACTACACTAAATCGTGCTCACCAGTCTTCCTCAAGAACTGTGCACAATAATGCGGTAAGTATTTTCCTCACCTCTAAAATAGGTAATGTAGACAGTAATCCACCAAAGTTTGTTGAAGGAGTGGTGGAGGAGTGTGACACTGAATCTGAGTCTAAACCTGAACAAGAAAAATTTTTCAAATTAAATCTTGAGAGTAAAATCATGAAAAATGGGTCTAATGAGGCTAAGTGTGGGGGTGAGAAGGTGAAAAAGGTGCCATTTCCAATGGCTTTATTACATCCTGCCAAGAGAAAAGATTTAATTAAACGGGACCCACCAAAGGATGAGAAGTGGGATAATTTTAAAACAGTCAAAATCAATGTACCGTTAACTAATAAAATTGATGAATGTCCTGATCAGGTTTAGTGTCTGAAAGAATTGAGTGCCAAAAACTGATGGCATAAACTTCCTAAACAGTTAGACTTAAGTGCCAGTGTGAATGTCGTGTTGTTGGGTACCCTTCCCCCAACTCTAAGACCCAGGAGCACCTATTATTGTTATACAAGTAGGTGATTTTCAAGTGGATAGAGCACTTCTGGATTTGGGAGCTAGTGTGAGTATTCTAGCAGGGAGTTTATATGATAGGTATGATTTTGGTCCATTACAGAAAACCAACACAACTATTGTGTTGGCTGATCAAACTCTTTTGTGTCCTAGGGGGATTCTAAGGGATGTGATTGTTACGGTTGGAGAGTTTTATTACCCGGTAGATTTTTTAGTGCTTGATTGTGTTAAAAACACACAACCAACTGTCATTCTAGGTGGACCGCTCCTGGCTAGTGCTAAAGTCATTATTAATTGTGCCGAGGGTACGGTAAAGATGAGGTTTGGGGATAGGAAGATGAATCTTAAGGTATTCTATAATATTGCTAATCATAAGACTAACAAAAGTGGATATCCTGTGAAGGAGAATGGAAAAGAAAAGAAAGAATGTTTTGTGATTTATAGGATGGAACTAGTGAGCAAGAATAACACTAAGAGAAAACGAAGGAGAAAGAAGAAGAAGGCCAAGAAGCCACCTGAACTAGATAGTGAGAAGGAAAAGTTGGTATTGTTGGGGCTAATAGGGAGAACTTTAGATGAGTTATCTGGGTGTAGGAGGAGCACACATTTAGAGGTGCAGGGACACAAACATCCCACTAGACCACCATGAGTAGATGTGTCAGGTATGTTTACTTGTAGAGTTTTATAGTTGTGTAGAGTATTCCACATACGTTTTTTATTTTATTTTGTAGAATTTGTTTCTCTTTCAATTTTTGGAAATGCTTGGAGTTTAACTTGCAATCAGATAACTCCGCATATACTCAATCTCCATTTAGGCAGTGTAAATCTGTACACCATCGGTGAATAAGGCATCCCATAATTTTATGTTTTTATTTTTCTTTTGAGTCTTAGTTTTAGGTTTTTTTTATCGGCCGCGAATGAAATGCTACACGGCCGACATTGGAAGGAATTGAACGGACTCATACACGTATTGCTTATCCAGGGGATTCTATTCCTTTTACTGTTGTATTTTATTTTTATTTGTACATTATTTTATTCCTTATCTCACATTGAGGGCAATGTGTCGTTCAAGTGTGGGGGTAAGGAAACTTTGTTTTTATTTATTCTTGAGTCTAAAAAAAACTAAAAAAATCGAGAAAATTGTCTTGAAAATTGTTCCTAAAAGAAGCATTCTAATCAGACATAAAGCAGCTCTTTCAGTACATACCAGTTGTTTCTTGATTGTTTTGGCAGTAGATCCTTAGTCATGGTCTAATTTGTGGAAAAGTAATATGAACCATTTTCAGCAGGTGTTTTAAGAAAAAAATGTTTAGAATTGTCTGACTAGATTTAACAAGCTATTGGTAATAAATGCATGCACACATCGGTAACCCATTTCCCCACTTTTGTGAGATCTTGAGCCTACTAGATGATAGGTTGATTTATATACATTTTTGTTTGTTGAGAGTAGGCCAAATGTTTCTCTGTTGCAGAACTTGTGTGATTTGATACGTGCTGAGGCTGTAAACTAGATATGCACGTAGACAATAAAGGCAATCTAGGATTTCCCTTTTTCTTTTGATACCCACTTATTTGTTTTGTGTTCACCTGTTTAACCAAAATATTACCATTAGTAGCCAATTTTTAGCCTTATACCCTTTCGTTTGCTAAACCACATAATCACCCAAATGAACCAGTACCTTTGCCAAGTGTTAATGACATCCAAAGTGTTAAGTGAATGTATTTATGTTAAAAAAATATATATATGTGTGAAAAAAAATAGAAAAAAATAGAAGTTGTTCGTTTTGGTTAAATATGCCCAAAGTTGTTTTTATTTATGTGTATTATGAATAAGGATTGTCAATCAATTTGGTTACACCATTTTTATTTTAGCCACTTTCTAGCCAAATCTATCCTACCTTTACCCTAAGCTCAAAACCCATAAATCATTTAGATACATGCATTGTCTACAGTTGAGGTGTGATTGTTATACAAGCCTATGATAACAGAGTTACATTTTTTGTTTTGAGTGAATAATACTAGCACATCACATGCTAGTCCAGATATTAAACCGAGTGGAGTGAAAAATTGTGAGGGGTGTGTTGCATGTCACAACCCGACCCTGGTGGGCCCGGTCGGAATACAGATGGTTACCAAAAACATCACGCAATGCAAGCAAACAGCGGAAACAATGTATATGTTACTATATTTTATAAATAACTGTTTACATTTCTAAATACCGTACATTCTCTAATACAAATAGTTCGGGTAATATCTAAGGTTCTCGCTTGACTTCTGATTCGTCCGCCAAGGATACTCCGAGTCGTAGCTGCTCCATCCTTCCAACTCAGACAGGTACCTGAACACATGCTTAAAAGGGTTTTGGGTCAACAATAATGTTGGTGAGTCCGTGCGTTAGTTTAAATAGTTTTCAATAAGGTTTTATTTCAAAAGCAAGTTCGTAAAGTTTACCCGGTTCAACACATGGTGATGTACAAGTGACACCTCAAACCTAACACAGAATCTATCTACTGCCATTATAGATTCTTCTGGCAAAATACATGTCACAACGGCCCGCAGGCCTCAGTGGAGGGTTTTCCGGGCTTCCGGATCCACTGTGTGTGGGGGTTTCCCCAAGTAGCGCTACCCACATATTAAGTGGCCCAATCCCCTGGGTTAATGAGTGTCGGTATGGTTATTCGGCAGCTACTATCTTGTCACATCAATCAGTTTATCGAAAGGAAGCATGCATTCACCCCAAAACAGTAAAACACGAAAAGTGGGGAAGGTACACGGGACTCACCTGGTTGCTCAGCGTAAGTATAAAAACGAGCTGCTCAGTACTCATACTCATACTGGTACTCTCTTGGTTGGGCCCTATGTCGACACATATTATTGTTAGTATAGGTTTTACTTATAATGGTTACGCGTGGGGACGAGCTCGAGCGTATGGTTTCTATTAAGGCTTCACATTACTTATGCTTCCATTATTCGTAAGCTAGTATACGAACCATTCGTCTAAGTCTCACATATAACTTATTTATGTTAACTCATCCAAGTCGTAGGTGTCTATGCCTCTTTCCTTCATTTCAAGTCTAACGCGTCCAAGGCTTTGAGTCCTAAGTCCAATCATCGCTATTATGGTTCATGATATACTTTGGCGACTTTATATAGACGTGTATAGTTAAGTGTCCATTATAATCCTATGTCCAAGTGTCGAGTCCAAGTCTTAGGTTAAGTTCAATATCTTATTGTCCAAGTGTCCGAGGTAATGTTACAAGGCTCTAATGTTCAATGTTCAAGTTCGGATGTCTAGTCTCAAGTATTCGTCTTTCAATCATTACGCCTATAAGCTTACAACTAGTATCCGTTCTATGCGTATTGTTATATAATCATGGTAATGTCCGAATCGTATATCTTAGTTATTATGTTCGAGTAATAGTCTAAATATCTATAATCTTCTATTGTCAAAGGGTCGCCACTGTCCGAGTTTATGTCCTAGTATTATTATTATGCTTAGTGAGTATTCAAAGCCTCGAGTCCTAAATCTACGCCATAACTATGTCCAAGTCAACGGTCTAAATGTCCAATTCCAATTGCCCAAGTTAAGGTTGATATAATAATCCATCCAACTCACAGTTTGGTCTTAGTCCGTACGAGCTCGTCAAATTCCCACACGTTATTCGTATATTAATGTTTATAAATAGATAAGTTTATAGACTCGGTTATACCTCGCTCTTGACTTCATGGTTCGTGTTGACTGGGCTGACCCAGTTGACTACAGTTGACCAACTGTTGACTATGTTGACTCTTGTTGACCAAAGTTTGACTGTTGACCCGCCCCTTGACTGTAACCAAACATGAAACACTCTATTCATCTCCATGACCCAATATCAACACCCTTCTGCCAAAACCGCCCTCGTTCCCACCACTGCTATCGTAAACCATCACCCGACAACCTCCACCTTCGGTACCCGAGCCCTACTCCTTATCAATGGCCATCATCATCTTTAACCCTCGGACCACCACCTATACCCGGAACCACAACCATCACAATAAACTCCTTTATATAACCCACCATCTTCCTAGTTAGGTTATTTCAAGAAGTGAGAGATTGGGGGTTTACCTTTGAGAACAGATCTGACCCAATCGGAACCGTACCCGAACCACTACTGTTGTCGTCGTCGTCGTCTTCCTACTCTCTCCTCCGAACTCTCTCTCTCGTCTGCCTCTTTCTCCTCTGTTCTCTCTCTCTCTCTTTGTCAACTCTCTGTTCTCTCTGCTCGTCTCTCTAAGATATTAATCGGGTGGGATGTGGAAACAAGGGGTTTGGGTTGTGGGGTGGCGGCTGCCGGAGCTCCGCCACTGGCGGAGGAGACCTCCGGTCTCCCTTTCTCTCTCTCCTGCTTCTCTCTCTTCCTCTCGGGTCTCTCTCTTCTATAATAATCAGTATAATAGTAGAGGTGGGGTGTGGTGGTGTTGTATTGACCGGCCGGCGGCCAGAGCTCCGCCGAAGAAGGAGGCCTCCGGTGCCCCTTCATCTCTCTAGCTCTCTCTCTCTAACTTGATTTCCAGTAATGTGAGTATGTGTATGTGTTTATGTGTGTTTGTGTCTAAATTTATAATAAAGGGGGTGGGGTGTTGTGTTATAATATTAGGAGGCCATGGGGCACATGGCACACTTGCCATGTGTCCCATGATGACTAATCATGTTGGTCATGGATGGGTTCGTTAACGTGTATTAGCTCGGTCTCATAACGTGCATTCTAAAATATAATTTATAGTAAATGGTTTGGTTTTCAGTTTCGCACTTAACCGGCTTGCTCATTATTGGTTTTGGCTTGCTTTTATTACACGATAATAATATTATTACTCGAAAAATTTTGGGGGTCGGTTTCGGGTTGTTACATTGCATGAGAATAAAAACCGAAAGCATATTAGATTTAGTCGGGTTAATTCTGTTTTTAAATGGATATCAATTTGACTTGTTGAATTAACACATCTAATGCTGATTTGTAAATGGGGTATGACTTTGGACCTTAGCTAAAGTATGATCAGACGACTGGGGTGCTAGTCTGTGATAATGTGTTAAGCAGAGTGAATATAATTTTTTCGAGACGAAAAAAGATAAGTGTGGGGTGTGATGTGTTGGTCAAAACACCTTGTTAATATGTTAGTTTTGTATATATTATAGTTTTTTATTTTGTGCTTTTAGTAGGTTTTAGTTATTTAATAGTGTACATGTGTTTTGTAGATGTTCGTGATCTATGAGCTTAATACCAAGGAAAATGATCAAAGCTCGTACACTTGAAAGCGAGCATGAAAAGTGATAGGTGTTCATGGACGTTGGAGCGTTGAAGAGGAACTTTGGATAAGCCAAGAACACCCGAGTCGAAGGCTAATAATAATAATAATAATAAAAGAAAAATAGAAAGAAAACAAATGAACGTAAATTAATGTTTTGCAAGGCCTAATAGATATTTTGGGGGAGGATTATTATCTTCGAAGCAAAGAAAGAAGGTGGAGGGTTCTCTATTTTTTTTGACGGTTGTTCTCTTTTGTGGAAGATACATCGAACTACAAGAAAAAAAAGGATGCAGCTATGATGATCAAGACGCAAGGTTAAATTCATTGTAACTCCCTCTAGGTGAACGGTTCAATTAGGTTTTGCACGTTTCAGTTTTTTTTTAGTGTTTGATATTGTTTTGCTTGTGATGACAAACTTCTTAACATTATTGATGCATTAGTTAATTGAAACAATTGATTTGTGTTTTGAGTCATTTCTTTACAACTTGTTCGGTTGATGACAAAACTTAGTAGCGGGTTGGGTGACATAAAGAGAGTTGACTTGATGCTTACAATTGGGTAGTTAATAGGGTTTGATGACAAGGACTTGTGTTACTAGCTTGTTAACTAATTTCCAGAACTATGTCTATGTGGTTCCCAATATATAAACTGGAAACTGGATGAAACCTGGAACCTGAAACTTAGAGGAAGTTACGGCTTTATTATTATTGTTTTCTTTTCAAGTCACATAATCAACTTTTGCAAGCACAACAACATTCTACTTCATAAAATATATTTTTAATCAATTAGTTTAACTGATAAAATACTATTAACACTAACCACATACTCCTCGTAGTTCGACAACCTACTCCCTATACTGCAGTCCTTGTAGCTAAGGAGTTGTTTTTAATATAGTTTTTTATTAGCACTTCGACACACGATCACCATTTTTTAGGAAAATATGATGTATGAGTGATTTGGTCAACATACGTCAACTCACGATGAAGTTCAGTCAAAGTCAGATTTGAAATGGTCAAAAATATGACTAACACTACAGATCACACGTATGAGCAGGTATGGAAAAATTCCACCCGTCTGTTAGGGATTCACATGTATGAGGATGACAAGAATTAGTTACAGGCATATCGGAGGTTGTTAGGCACGTAGGAGCACACGTATAAAGGGATCCACATGTATCAAGTTCTTACGCCTAAATCTATAACATTTAAGGACAGGGATGCACACATATCACTTTCTTACATTTGAAGGGCACCAGGTGTATGGGAGGAACTCAGGCATATAGACTCTGTTCATCAAGAAGAGGCTGACTTTGATGAATTTTTTAGTGTTTTGATGATCCAAATATCAAGTTATATGCAGGATAATGATCTGAATACATCAAGATTGCTCAAACACAAGAAAACACCAATTATAAACAAAAACCCAACTCATGGGTTTTTCAAAGTTTTTAACACAAAACCCTCATATATGATCCATATTGACGTTGTTTTGTATCAAATTTTTATAGGAATGCAATGAAAATATGTTTGTGGACTCAAAACAACTCAATCAATCCTAAATCTACAAAAGCCATGTTTAAAGCGTGAAATGGGTCAAAATTTCAATAAAAAAAATATGAACAATAAAAACTTAGATCTAATGCTAACACCACACTAACAACACGCATAGAATCGATCCATAGTTCTGATACCCCTTGTAAGGTCGTTCGGATTTCGAATAACAAGATTTAGAGACTACGTGAATGACCAACTCAAAGGTGGAAACAATGAATCGGTTTGTGGTTAGTCATGTAATGTTTATAATCACATAAACATAACAAACACAAGATCACTCGAAAATTGGGACGCAATTCGACGTCTAATCATAAGTTTGCAAAAGTTGACAAAATTGGAGCACAAGGCATTAATTTATAGGATACCTACCTTACACCTAGACTGCTCCAGCATAAAGGGCTCTTACGCCTAAGGTTCCAGACGTATGAGCTTCATACGCCTGAGCCACTATCATCATGAATAATTACATCGTTTATGTGTCATAATTGCTACCGTAATCAACCTGAAACATATCAAAATACTAATCTGGCCTAGGGACATATCCGAAGGGTGCACTTACAGAAACTTAAATGTAGTTACATACAATCTTTATGCAAAATCATTAACTTAAGACTTAACTTATGTTAAGGTGCTCATTTAGGCATAACTTTTGTGACAAGGCACTTTTATACATAACTTATGTTATGGTACTCTTTTAGACATAACACGTGTTAGGATGCTCTTTATCCACTTTACATTAGATTATGTACCGTTTGCTTACTACGTGTTTACATAATGCCTTGGTTTACTTTGACACATGAATTGTACAAATTTTCACTTATGCTATATATGTACAAAATTAAGTATGTTCACCAAAATATTTGCATTGACAAATTACTTTTGTGCATGTTTTAGGATTTCCATGACGCTTCATTTAGGACTATGGACCTAGAATAAATTTAATCAATTTTTTTTTTGTTGAGACATGGTGTAATTTTATTTCCTTGTAAAACAATTGATAATTAATAATATTTCAACTTTAATAGTACCCTGAGCTATTAAAAGTCAAACACGTGACACCTTGATGTTTTCGCTATCGATTGGGGTGTTACATATACCGCTAGAATGAGTCCTAGTTGGAGTTTATATGATATCCTTCCTATGACTTCTTACTTTTAGGAGACTATGTATTTAAACTTTTCCCATATCAAAGATATTTATACCTTTTTCCCGTATATTCAAGAATTTGCAACTTTGGAAAACTTGGAAATGTTGGATCTAACTATGTGAACCTTTAATGGTAAATATCAAATCAAATATAATTATCAAATAAACAAACATCTCTAGTAAAATCTCACCAAAAAGTAACTATACAATAAAAAACCATTTCGATAATTCAACAAGGATTATGAGTTATATTTTTATGGATATTTATTTTGTTTAATTAAAGTCTATGTTTAAGTTGTAAAATAAAAAAAATATTGTGATACAAGTTTAATGTTAGAACATATGCACAAACAACTCATCAACTATTTTTTAAGTCTAAAACTATTGAAGGGCTCTGGGATATGTTAGAACATAGGATATGGGTGATCATTAACTAAGCAAGAACCTTCCAAGATTCCCATATAGTTGGATCTTGATATTGGATGTACTTAGCTTATGATATATTAATTTAAGTTCCATAAATTCAAACCAACCAAATTTAAGTGCATTAAAAACCTATCTAGGATCGATCACAGATATTGAAACATCATTTAGCGATATGTGATCATTGGATCTTGCCTTTGCTTTCAGTGCATTAGGTTTTCCAAAACCGACACTCCCTTCCGAAGAACTATACTCCTGAAGGCGTGGTCTTTCTGGATTAATGTTGCTCTTCATGAAAAATGCAGGTTCTGAGGGAACCGGAAGCGTGATAGACAAACTATTAAGCATAAGAACTACCGTTGCCATGGTTGGTCTATTGTTAACATTTGCCTGAACGCATAATAACCCAATGTGAATACTTCTAATAATGTTACGCAATGAACCTGGTCCTGTCTTTAATGTGGGATCTATCATATCTGACCCTGTCCCATTATTCCAACTTTCCCATGCCTATAAAGGAATACAAAATAGTATTAGAAGGAACATTGACTTTAGTAAGTGAATTATTTAAAATAAATTAATGATGTGGATGCTTACAAAGCTAAGAAGATCTTCAATGTTCTCTCCATTTTGAAAATATTGATTCTTTTGACCTGTTATCATCTCTAATACCAACACTCCAAAGCTAAAGACATCTGACTTTACAGAGAATTGGCCATGCATAGCATATTCTGGTGCCATATAACCACTATGAGAACGCATAAAATGTGTAAAGGTTAGCACTTGATTAAATGTAATAAAATGGAAAAGGTTAACCTCTATCAATTCGATTATGAAGTATAACTAAACTAATTTTATTAATATTTCCAGAACAAGTGACAATAAAAAAATGAAGCTTACTAGGTTCCGACGATTCGATTTGTGTTGCCTTGGGTTTCCTCAGGTTCAAACAACTTTGCCATGCCAAAATCTGCAATTTTAGCATTCATTTCTTTATCTAATAGTACATTACTAGCTTTCAAGTCACGATGAATTATCTTTAGACGGGAATCTTCATGAAGGTATAAAAGCCCCTTTGCAACACCTTTAATGATATTGTATCGCTTTTCCCAATCAAGAAGTGTACGCTTTTTTGGATCTACAAACACGCCATGAAATTGAAATTGTGGCATATATATTAGTAACATTATTAAAAAAAACCACTTATGAATTTCTACCCATGTTAAATTGCCCCTACATTTTTCTTTACAAACGTTGTGGGGATTTCGATAATGTTACTTGGGATATTGTAAAAGAAAATTTTCCAAAAGGACGTACATGGAAGATGCAAATTTATCAATGAAAGTTGTTATAATTTGTTTGTTACAAGCAACCAGTATATTTGCTAAAATACATAACGCAGCCACCAAAAGTTGTAATGCATTTGTTATGCAGCTTGCGGAATGGAGAAAGAGGAATGATCTACGAATTTACCAAATAAAAAGTTATCAAGACTTGCATTTGGCATGTACTCGTATATTAGAAGTCGCTCATTTCCTTCTATGCTGAAACCTAGAAGCCTAACCAAATTACGATGTTGAAGCTTTGCAACGAGTGAAACCTCATTCTTGAATTCTAAATCACCTTGTCCAGAATCTTTTGATAACCTTTTTACTGCTACTTCGCGAGCGTCTTCAAGCTTACCCTATATGTCATGTATGGTAGATAATATGAAGATTGTTAACTTTTTGTCATGTAATATGAAGATTGAGTTGTTACCCTATAAACAGCTCCAAATCCACCTACTCCAAGCTTATTTTCTTGAGAAAAATCATTCGTTGCAGCTTTCATTGTGCTAAAGTTGTATTGCAAAGATTCAGAAGTCTTGATGTCAATAGTTTCAGCTAGTAGAGAGAAAGAGAGTTAGAAGATGCCTTTGCAACCGAGTGTTTTCATAATATTCAAGCCATTGATACTTGAGTTTTGTATTAGCTATGAATTAGCTTTGAGTTAATTAGGAACGTGTAACTTACTTTGAATCCTCTCTATGATTGAAGGCGGAGTTCGCTTATTCTTCTTTTTCATTCTTGAGAAGACACAAATTAGTGAAGCAATTATAATGACAACGATAATTGCTACTATAACAATTACTATTATCATTGTCCGTGTCATGTTTTTCTTTTTACCTGAGGTAAAAATATCCAAGTTAGAGGATGTTAATTTAAAAACTTTACGTTGATATATTCATGTTGAACTTTAAGATTACTCTAAAAAAAATCATCGTGTAGGAGTTCAAGAATAAAAGATAAACATATGTTAAAGCGATTTTAGGAGTTTAAGAATAAAAGCTTATGGTATACCAAAGATATATATACGCGATGTTAATGCTGCTTCGTTTAACTGAAGTGTTTATTTTTTCTTCTTTTTTTAAATCACGTCAGCATATATGGACGATTTTCCCTAACATGACATTTAGCCGGTTAGCTTCTTACACGATGAAACCAATTATGTTAAAAAAACATGCCAGGTAAGACCATAAGCTGATTATTCTTTTTGGTCGTTTTTCTTATATTTGGACAGTTGCCTTCTTATTTTTATGTTATTTTCTTGACCAATTAATTAAGTATATACAAAAGTAAAATAAAGGTTTCTACTCGTTAAACACAATAATATGCTTATTGATATGAAAGAACATATTCGAAAAAGTTAATCGTTAATGTAGAATTAGGAGTACTAGATTATAGATTCAATAGAGGCCAAAATTTTGAAGTTGTTTCCTTATTTTAACAATATAATCTACTACTATTACATTATTGTTCACGGGATCCAAACCCTCCAGATAGACACCATTTTACGAAACGAACCTTAGTTACCGCTAGACCACAGACTATCAATCAATTAACGTTCACTCTAGTTTTAATAATCATACCTGGCGGCCGTGGCGGTGGTGATGGTGATGGTGGGAGAGTGGCTAGATTACTTTGGTTGAAAAACGAATATGTTTCGAACCTAAAATTGCAAGTAGGTAGAACGATTTTCCCTCCAACTTTCCCATTATCATTGAGCCCTATCAGACTCACTTCTTCCTCCAAACAATCACTACACTGCTGCTCCGTTAAGTAAGGAGAACACTGCACAAGCCCATAAATCCTAGTGAAACCAGGCCCTGTCCTGTTTCCGCTAGCAAACTTCAGTAGCGGACCTCCAGCAGCCGCCGTACCTCTCAGCTCGTCCATTAATGGCCGCAGTGCACGGTTAAACCCATTAATATCCTTTGCAATCTCTGGATTAAACTGAAAAAAATAATCTTTTTGTTGTGGATATACTAATAAATCATTGTTGGAGTATTGTAACAAACATTTTTCGTAGACTACTATTGCTTCCTTTTGGTTAGGGCAGAATTTCCGCAAGTTAACTATGGACTCATTTAGACAAGTGGTGCATACATCTGGATCGACATCACCTCTACAAAGCGCGATAGAGTTAACCGTACTGTTGCCTTCTCCCACAGAAAAATTGAAGAAACCTAAGCCGGAGTTGGTGGTGGGGAGGGCGGAGAGGGTTGCATCAAGATTCGTTTGGTAAGTACTATTTACGGTATAGTTTCCTGTGTTTCCACAACGATCGAAAACGGGTTTCGCTTGGGTGATGGTATTGATTAAAAAGACGTAAACTAAAGGGAAATAAAAGAGCAGTTTTCCTGCCAGTATGAACATGGTTTGTTGTGGATGAGGAGGATGAAGAAGATGGTAAGGAAGCCAGAAGATTTTGATTGTCAAAAGGTTCTTAAACATGTATATTTTGACCGAGTTACTAAAAACTGCCGGCCTGAATTTTTACCTTTTTTTTTCATGTCAGTGTCGATATGATATTTTTTCCATCCATTTTCTATTTGGAAACGACAGAATATATTTTCTATTTGGAGATGGCAACATTAGATGAAGAACCAAACAAAATGGAAAATACTTAAAAGTCATAAAACCCAAACTAGAGTTGGGAGCAAACTAAGGACACGGGATTAATTAAAGGAACAAGCAATCCTATACCACTAAACTATGTTACATAAATTGTGACCCCCTGGAAAGTTCCATATCGTCATGTTCACGTCTTTCAAAAAAAACTAGACAATAAGGAATGTCCGACATTAAATATCACCAAAGCATTTTGGGAGTAATGGCCGTGGATTACATGAGATATCCAGGGTTAAACGTGTTAGTCGGAGTAATCCACGGATTGGTGACACTGTGTAAGTTCCCACTTAGGCAACGGAAAACAAATTTATGAGCTCATAATGTGAAGCATGCGATATTGATTGGTATACGTCCCCATCTACAACCTATTGGATTTGACTTGGAGAGACAAACACAACGTTTGATGTGACACCATATATAAAACTGGAGGCACATCTTACTCAAGTCAGAGACTACCTTTCTAGTTTCCAGATTAGACCGGCTAGGCTTGTCTCGCACCATCCAATTATAGAGAATACTTTCTCGACCATCACTTCCTATATAACTAGTAACATATGGTTACAGATTAACTCACCCAATGTGTATGTATAGATAACTCTTTGCTTAAACAATTCAATCTAATGGACATGGTAGCATGATAGGAGGAACTAGGGAGATCATGCGAGTATATAAATATTATGAATGCACACGTAATAGCTATTTATGGTGCATGCGAATCCTGGCAAGCTCTACTTTGATGATGACCATAACTTACTAGAATCCTCGATCCTAACCAAAAACCATTTAGGTGTCAAAACCAAAGAGTTATGTTAAATACACTTATCATAACAGTAGATCGTTATCGATGATTTAGAACCCCTATCAACCATCTATCATAGAAATTTAAACCAATTTGAAGCTCTCATGGGAACATACTACAAACCCTTGACCACCATGGGTGTAGGCTGAGTAGGGAATTAACCTTGTGAGGTGGTGCCTCAATCTACGATTAGACAACAAACCTTCCTTGACTTCATCTCTTCTTTAGTAACATAAGAAACCAACCTTCAATCCTAGGATTAACCATAACTCAACCTTGACGACTCTAAGATCATACTATTATGCAATTTCCTCGTACACACGAAGGAACTAGACGAACTGATATTTGATGACCTCTTCAATTGACCTTGGAAGTCAAAGATTTTATTTCACCTTTCTCATTTATTAAATCTTATGTGTCGCTATTTACGCATGTTTTATATGTTCATTTACCACCCTTCTATACTAAAATCATGCTTTTACCATAGGAAATTATGTCTAAATCAGTAATATTTAATAATTGCAAGTTTTTTTGAGCTAAGAAGCAAAAAGGAGTGAAATTAGTACAAAATATGAAGAATTGAAGACTTGAAGAGCAGACAAAGTCGCGCAATGGCCGCGCACTGGTCCATAGTCAACAAGTCAACAATTCAGAGTCAATGAAAAGTCAACCTGCATGGCCATGCACGACTGTGCACCACCAAAAAACGTCATCGAAGGTTCCAGAATCCATCCAAGACTGACAGAAGTTATGCCACATGGCATTGACAAGCTCTGCAAGAAAGGACTCCAAGTACCAACAGACTGTACCACGATATTGTGCACGGGCATACGCACGCGTGCATGCAAGCATGCATAACAATCTATAAATAGAGGCCTTCGCCTCTCATTTTGGAATCACATTCTATCCAACTCTACTGATAGAATCACTTCTTTCTCCCACCAAGGGGCTCTCTAGCACCCAAATTATCCTCCTAAGGTTCATGAGTGACCTTTGGAGCTTGGGATCACTCCATAAACATTCGCAGTAACCACCTTCGAAAGAGAAATCCTAGAAGTCCCTCAACGCCCCTAGAAATATTTATCCAACCCTCACCATGATTTCTTGTAAAATCAGCCTTTGTGAGCTTGTTATAAATCCAAATCTTGGCTAGATTTCTAGGGTGTTACTAGGGTGATGATGAACTTGGTATGATTTATATAGTTTATTTTTAGTTTCAGTGGTGTTTTATGTTCTTGATAATTCTTTCTACTCCTTAGTTTGATGAAATTAAATGTGGGTGTTCTTGATAGAAAGTGGGGGGGGGGGGGGGACTTATGAGTGTACCCATGGCGTTAAAAACCCGCGCACTTATAAGCTAACAATTAACTCCATGTGTAATGATTAGCCCATTTATGAAGTGGAAACACACACACTTTGTGGTTGATCCTCGTCTATCGAACTTCGTTCAAGATTGGTACGATCTTTATACTTGATCTTGGTGTTAAGCCAAGCTTTTGTTCTGCGACTTAGTTACATGGTCTATGTGCTAACTTTGGGGTGAACCAAGGATGGGTGAACCCGCGTTAGGAATAAATGGTCCTTATTTATTCTTATTATTATATTGTCGCAATAAAGGTCAATGTCAAGTGGTGACTTGCTAATCGCTACGGATTTTAGTAAGTTATTCACGAAAGAAACGGGTAGTTGGATGTCTATATCGCAAATTTAGGTGGTGACTATAAATACCCATTTTGGCATTTACCCTATTCAGCCTTGATAGCCCTAGAGAGAGTTTTGATAGGTTTTGGGTATTTGCTATTTCGATCTGATTGTAAAACACTTTAGCTTTGTCTTTATAATCTATAAATGTTTGATAGCAATTATATGTGTGTTTTGGCGTATGCCTGATCTTTATATTGCTACAAAACTATATTCCCAAGGATTCCACACTCGAGTGTATAGAAAACCCGTGATATTCGAATTTGGTTTGGGAGCCCAGCGGTCCTAAACTTGGTTTTCTCTCTCAAGGGTAGGCTATTACAAGTGTTTACGGAGTGACCTGAAGCTCCAAAGTTCACTTACAAGAACTTAACAGGGCAGAAACTTCATGTAGAAGAGGTGAAAATAGGATAGTTGAAGTGTTGGTGAAGCCATCTATTTATAGGTCAATTTGACATGTCTTTCACATCAGTGAAATATTATGCACGCCCGTGCATAATAGCCTCCCACAGTATTGTCGTCTGTTCTATGGTGTCCTTCTGAGCAGATCTTGTCCCCGTGATTGGGTCACACGCCAGGCACAAAGGTGCATGCCCGTGAAGTGCTGATTTGGCATAACCGTTGGATACACATTCTGCACACTTGGGAGGATGCATATGCCCGAGCACATTGGCTTGATTAGGAGACACATTGACTGCTTCTGTTAGTTTGAAATATTGTTTTATGGTGGTATTCGCCTTTCGGTTTGTAATCATAATTCTGTTAGTTTGAAATCTTGTTTTATTGTCGTTTGTGATTATCAAATCTCGAATCTGGGCAACATCCTCGATATCCGTTTTTGTTAAATCATTCTGCACACATGGGATGTTTACTTGAAACCCATTTTAAGTATTTATAATATGGTTTATAAACCCCATGCACTAGAATCATTAGTAGAGATTACGAAAGCGTTTACAGTTTTATCTTTACCTTTCATTGTAAAACATAATCTTATTCTAAGACTAAGGGGTTATTTAGATACCAATACTATAGCAGATTAACTATATTTAGTTATCTCATGTAACATGTACTATAGTAGCTTGAGTAACCTCAATTCTTTATGTTATCTAATGTGACATGTACTCTATTTATAATGTTGTGGCAATTTGTGGCTTTCATAGTTCTACGCATACTTTCACTTTCATGTCCAACAAATTACCTAAAATGATAATTTTAGATGTTCCATAAAAGCAAACCAGCAAAGTAAGTGCATTCAAAACACCTATCTAGCATAGATCTCAGATACTGAAATATCATTTACTGAAAACTGAGATGATATAGGCCTTGCTTGTGATATGTTAGCTCGCATATAAAATGCAGGTTCTGAAGGAGCAGGTAGCGTTGTCGAAAAGCTATTAAGCATAAGAACTACCATGTCCATGGTTGGTCTGTCAATAACATTTTCCTGAACGCATAATAACCCAATGTGAATACTTCTAATGATGTTGTGCATTGAACCTGGTCCTGCCTTTAATGTGGGATCTATCATATCCATCAAATCTGACTTGGCCTCATTTTTCCAACTTTCCCATGCCTAGAAGGGATTATAAAGTTCATTTTCAGGATGCATAGCTAGAATGAAAAAAACTGACTTTTGCAAGGGTATATTTTCTTGAAAACGAAGCAATTTTTCATTTTATATATATTAAGTGTTGCTGGAAATAGTGGAAACTTACAAAGCTAAGAAGATCTTCCATGTATTCCCCTATCCGGAAAGATTGATTCTTTTGACCTGTTACCATCTCTAACACTAACACCCCAAAGCTAAAGACATCCGACTTCACTGAAAATTGTCCACGCTTGGCATATTCAGGTGCCATGTAACCACTATGTAAGAAGGTATAGAATGGCAAAAGATTAGGACCTACGTAAACGTTTTGCCTACCTTGATATAACTAAGTGATAGAATCTTATTAATTTTATGGCAAAGAAAATCTGGTAAGAACAAAAACAAACATTATTGATGCAAGTAGGATAAAATGTACAAGCTTGGAAAGCATCATCTGTTTGAACCCACCACATAACTTTCACACACAAAAAAATCTCCAGATTTTCCCCAATATATTCTTGTAAATAATGGTGGTAACAAAAACCACATTATATTGCAGTATATGTTAAACTTGGTGGTCGGCATGAACCCTAGGTTTAGTATATATGCCACATGAATCGCCTAACTTTAACAATGCAGCAACCTGGCATGGTATTAAAATGTGAGCACAACTAGGGGTTGGCAAGGGTTCGAGTTTGTGTTAGACCATGTGTAATGGTAAGGGAAATATTGGGGCGTTTTTACCTAAATCCACGCCCCCACCTGATTTCAACACCGTCCCCTCCAAGTGTTTTGGGGCGTTTTTTGAGCTCCAGGGAAAAAGCACGCCAGGGAAAAAATGGATGGGCCAATCAAAATCTTTTTTCCTTGTTTTTATTTTCAAAATTAAAAAAAAATATTAAATGATTGGAAGGGGCTTGAATTTTTTCACCTTACCACTACACCCCTTTTTTCATTTCAAGCACCATGTGGAACCCACATGTCACGTGTCGTTTAATACCCCATGAGACTTGCAAATTTCCACTTACCATTACACATGGTCTTATGCCTGTTTATATATACAACATGAACCAAAATTACACAAACATGGTTGGTGTGTGTTAGACGTGTACCTCACTAAGGAATTTTAATTGCATTGGTTCGAGTCTAGGTGGGGCAAGTTTTCTAGGTTTAAATTACTTCATTTTTTATTGTTTCGCCTTCTATATATTATTTAATTTCAGAAACGTTTTTAATAATGTTTGAAATGGTTTCCCCATTTTTTTTTAAAAAAAAAGCCAATGAACCGAACTGGTTTTTGCCATATTACGACTTTATTTTTTGTTTTTTCTTTCATTTGCTATTGTGAGCGCACTGCACACTGAACCGAACTCTGCGTTGCATCACGCGGCTTTGATCCCAAGAGTTAAATGTAAAAGAGTAGTGCACGCTCAAACAAGAAAAGGTAATAACCAACTTGATAGTTACAATCAACCACCATTTATGAATGATGTTGTGTCAAAAAAAGTGTTTTGAGTTTGTTCAAGAACTAAACAGTTCCAGTAAATTGTCATTAATGTCTTATATATGAAGAAAGGAAACTTACTAAGTTCCAACGATTCGACATGTATTGCCTTGAGTTTCCTCTGGTTTAAACAACCTTGCCATACCAAAATCTGCAATTTTTGCATTCATGTTTGCATCTAATAACACATTACTAGGTTTCAAATCTCGATGAACTATCTTTAGACGGGAATCTTCATGAAGATATAAGAGTCCCTTCGCAACATCTTTAATGATATTGTATCGCTTGTCCCAATCAAGAAAAGTACGTTTAGATGGATCTACAAGCATCACCATGCAATTGTGGTATATATATTAGTACATAAAAATGTTCATACTTTTTTTAGGTTCTTTCTTGCAAAAATGCTATCAATTTCAAAGTTGTTAATTTTTATTTTGTAAAACAAAAATTCTCTAAACTTACATAAAAAAAAAGTAATCCACTGTATGCTGACCAAAGTTTTAACTTAAATATATCATCCAGCTACCAATAGTTGTATTGTATTAGATATAATGCATTTTCTGCAATGGAGCTTGTGTAGCGGAAAATGAGGAATGCTATTATGAAATTACCAAATAAAAATTTATCAAGACTTGCATTTGGCAAGTACTCGTATATGAGAAGACGTTCACTTCCTTCTATGCTGAAACCAAGCAGCCTAACCAAATTACGATGTTGAAGCTTTGCAACTATCAAAACCTCATTCTTGAATTCTAGATCACCTTGCCCGGAATCTTTTGCTAACCTTTTCACTGCTACTTCGCGGTGAACTCCAAGCTTACCCTATATGATAGATAATTTAATGATTGTGACTTTTGTCCACATAACTAGCAGGATTAAGTTGCCTACCTTATACACAGCTCCAAATCCACCTACTCCTAGCTTATTTTCTTGAGAAAAATCATTTGTCGCCTCCTTCATAGTACCAAAGTTGTATTGCAAAGATTCAACTGTCCAAATCTCAGTTGTCTCGGCTAGTAGACAGAAAGAGAGGGTTAGAAAGTGCTAATTTAGCACACGAATGTTGCGCTTAGTATGTAGTTATTACTACAAGTAGTGATCGACTATAGATTATGTTTATCGTAATATAAGCCACTGCTCCTTACTTGCTTCTCTTATCTATGAATTAGCTTTAACGTGATACTTACATTGAATCCTCTCGAGGAGTGGAGATGGAGTTCGCTTATTCTTCTTTCTCAATCTCATGCAATTACAAAATGAAGCAATAATAATGACAACTGTTATTGTCACAGTAACTACTATTATCACGGTAGGTGTCGTGGTTCCCTTTTTTCCTACAAAAAATAACAAGTTGACAGGTGAGAGAACATGTGGTAAAATAGTAATAACGTAGAAAATTAGTTTTAAATTTTTAGTGTCATGTGAATCGTGTATGGATCACATTTGGTTTGAAATATTTCAATGGTACATACCAAAAGGTCTCCAATTATATATAAAAAAGTGACAAAAACAAATACGTAGTCAATTAAAATTGTATGCACCAAAAGACAAGAGTTTGTCTTTATATAGGAGATGAACCATCTGTTGAGAATGTAATTCAAATATCCTCAAGGGGTCAATGGGGAAATTAGAAGATTGCATGGAGTTGCACATGTGCATTCCAACCATTCAAGTTTTGAATAAGTGTTCGTTGAACAACCGTTTGTTTAGTCAATAAGTTGGCCTATTCTTCTGTAGTTTGTTAGCTTAATTCTGTTATGTTTTTTCCCTATTTAAGCAGCCTTGATTATTGTACTTTGTATCCACTTTTCAATCATTTAGTTATCAATAATATTCAAAGCTTTCAGCTGCATATTGTTCTTGTTATTTCTATTATCTAATATCAACAGTGGTATCAAAGCAAGGTTTGTATACTTGTTCTAGTTCATTTGTTACGGCAGATCCAAAACTCACTCACAACAACCAACTGATTCTAGTGTACAAAGGCAAAGGATATGAATACTGGAGCATCAGGATGAAAACTATTCTCAGGTCTCAAGAGGTGTGGGAGCCTGTAGAAAATGGAGTACATGTTCGAGGTGATCAAGATTGGCAAAGAGAATTCAGGAAGAAAGATGCAAAAGCACTAGCTATGATTTAGCAGGGAATTCATGATAACTTGTTTTCAAGGATTGCAGGAGCACACACAACCAAAGAGGCTTGGGACACACTTAGGCTTGAATATCAAGGTGATACTCAGGCTCAAGCAGTGAAACTTCAAGGTCTTAGGAGAGATTTTGAGAATCTTTCCATGGGAGAATCTGAATTGGTAGGGGACTATTTCTCTCGTGTAATGGAAATAGTCAGCCAAAGAAGTTCATTTGGAGAACTGGTAGAAGACCAAAAGATTGTTGAAAAGATCCTAAAAAGTTTATCTTCAAAATTTGATTTAGTGGTCCCATCTATAGAAGTTGCCTTAGATTTGACAACACTTACTCATGTTAGATTGACGGGATCATTACAGTCCCAAGAAGCCAGGTTCCTGAGCAGAAGTGTAGGAAAGAATACTGAAAAAGTGGATAAATAGGCTTTGTAGGTATTTCAAAGTCCTAAAAAGAATGAAAGTCGCAGTAGCAACAATGTAAGTGGTCGTGGCAGAGGTAACTTTAGAGGAAGAGGAAGAGGTAGATTTCAAGAAAGAGGAAGAGGACATCAATGTTACCTCTGTAATAGGATGGGTCATGTGAGAAGGGATTATTAGTATAATGATGAAGCTCAGTTGAATATTGCCAATCATGAGACAAATGACGCTGAACTAATGAAGAACAATATCTGTTTCTAGCATTTTCTCCTACTATAACTGAGGTCAATAGTTCTCAAACTTTTCTGCTTATGACTAATACTTCCCAATAAATTGTGACTAGTACTTTATGGTTTATTGATTCTGGTTGTTCCAATCATATGACTGGATCAACGGGCAGTTTTGTCAAACTTGATGAAGGGTTTAAGTTGTGACGCCTAATGGTCAATATAAACTTATTGATTATGTTTACTATGCTCCACAACTTGAGTATAATCTACCCAATGTGGGACAACTCATGAGGAAAGATTATGCCTTGTTGTTTGATGACAATGCGTGTATCATCATTAATAAGATGACAGGGATCACATTCATGAAAGTTGGACTTGAAAAGCACAACATGTTCTTAATGGATGTGTCAAAAACTCAAAATGAAGAACTGAACAAGACTGATAAGGAAGCTATAATGTGGCATGAGAGATATGGTCATCTACATTATCAAGGTCTTCAGTAGCTCTATGATCAAGGTATGGTGTTTGACTTACCAAAGATTAAAATTTAGAATAATTGTGTGGGGTGTATTCTTGGTAAATAGTCAAACCAACCCTTCAATACTAGTAATTGGCATGCAAAACAAAATTTTGAATTGGTCCATTCAGATGTGTCTGGACCAATGCAAGTTGCAAGCTTGAGGGTAGCAAATATATCTTGTTGTTCATAGATGATTACTAAAGAATGTGTTTTGGTGTATTTTATTGAAAAGAAATCAGAAGTATTCACCAAGTTTAAATAATTCAAAGCTTTAGTTGAAAAAGAAAGTGAGTGCAAGATTAAAGCATTAAAACCTGATAGAGGGGGAGAGTACACATCAAATGAATTTAACAAATATTGTGAAGATAATGGGATAAAAAGACTGTTGACTCCTCCCTATACTCCAAAAGCAAATGGAGTTAGTGAGAGGAAGAATAGAATAGTTCTGGGAATTATGAAAAGTATGATGAAGTCAAAAGGGTTGCCAAAGTGGTTCTGGACAGAAGCCACTGCAACTGCAGTGAAAATTCTGAATGTTTTACCTACAAAAGCTCTTGAAAGGCAAACTCCTTTTGAAGTCTAGTCTAGAAACAAACCTCATGTGGAGAACTTGAAAGTATTCGGGTGCATTGCTTATGCATTGGCACCTGGCTAGTTGAAACAAAAAATGGATGATCACTCAGAAAAGTGTATCATTATTAATTGGATACACATCTCAAACCTTTAGAGGTTATAGACTCTACCACCCCATTACCAAGAAGATATTGACCACAAGAGATCCCAAGTTCATAAAAGATTCTCAATGGGACTAGAAAGGAAAGGAAGCTGAGAACAACTATATCTTCCTTAAGATTCAACTTTGGAAAATTAACTTGAAAGCAATGTTGAGGATGTTGCTCATAGCAGTTCACAAGCAGCAAGTCTCAATGAAAATGGTGAGCATGATTCAACATCAAATGGTGCAGTCACAAGCAACTCAGGGTCACATCAAGTGGGAAGCTCAAAAAATACCCAAAGAAGCAGTATGATCACATGGAGTTCTAAAAAGGAACATGTTGTTGCACTATCAAGTTATGAGGCTGAGTATATCTTAGCAACCGATGAAACATGTCAAGGAGTATGGTTAAGAAGAGTGTTGGAAGATCTTGGTATGGGTCAACAAAATGCTACTATAGTTTACTGTGATAACAATTCTGCCATTTGTTTGTCAAAGAATCATGTTCTTCATAGCAGGATCAAGCACATTGTGTTAAAATACCACTTCATTAGAGACATGGTTACAAAAGGTTTGGTTGAACTAAGATTATGCTCAACAGAAGATCAAGTAGCGGATATTTTGACCAAGACTCTCAACCAAGGGCGAAGCTTGGTTTTTGAATCGGGAGGGGCCGGACTCAATTTTTTTCCATAGGTAGTGGCAAATCAGCGGGCCGGACTCAATTTACCTACGAAAATCACAAATTTATACCACTGCGCCAAAAAACAGGGGGCCAGGGCCACCCCTGGCCCAGCATATCCTTTGCCTCTGCTCTCAACAAAGAAAAGTTTGAAGTTCAGAGAAGCAGATTGGGGATTCGGAAGTTTGAATTATGGGAGGGTGTTGAGAATGTAATTCAAACATCCTCAAGGGGTCAAAGTAGAAATTAGAAGATTGCATGGAGTTGCACATGTTCAAGTTTTGAATAAGTTTTCGTTGAACAGCCGTTTGTTTAGTCAATAAGTTGGCCTATTCTCTGAAGTTTGTTAGCTTAATTCTTTGATGTTTTTCCCTATTTAAGCAGCCTTGATTATTGTAGTTTGTATCCACTTTTCAATCATTCAGTTATCAATAATATTCAAAGCTTTCGGCTGCATATAATTCTTGTAATTTCTATTATCTAATACCAACACCATCACCACATTTTTTTATGGAAGATGGCAGTTAGCCGCTACTACAGTAATGGCATGTCCTCAACAAATATCAATAAGTGTAATGAAGTTACAACTTACAAATTTTTAGAAACATCTTTTTTTTTTTGAACGGCCAACGAATTGGAATCACTCACGGAACACTGGAGTATCATCTTGCCACCAATGTTGCCACGCGATCATATTCCACCACCAAGTCACCAATTCAGGAGGAAACTCATAATTATGAGAAAACCCCCTTTGTAAGATTCGAACCCAGGACCTTATGACCCCTAAGTCTTATCTCACCACCAAGATGCCGCTGGACTATAATGCCTTTGGCAGAAACTTCTAATGGTATTTATTTAAATTAAGATTATCGCGGGGCCGCTTGGTGTCTAGACTGCCCATGGACCCATCTCTGCTGTTGCCCTAACTTCCACCAAGGGCCTGTAGGGTGTAATCTTGATTGTTTGGGTCAAAAAAGCAGCAGGTCAGAAATCGACTAGGGTTGGCACAGTTCTAGAGAAAACGGGTTAATGCTGACTAGGAGTTATGTCAACCATGTGAAGGTAGTAGACCATGTAAACTATGTTGGTCGAAGTTGTTGCATATTATGTGGTACGTAGGAAAGTGGAATATTTTTATATTGTTTTATTTCCGTAATAGTTGGTAAAACTTAGAAGTAGGTTGTTTACTTTTCTATGGTTGTTCCTTATTTAAGTATTTGTAAGTGCAATGCAATTGTATGAGTTGGTCATTTGTTCTCCGGTTTATTTTAATCTTCTTCATTTCCTTTCATAAAAACCACATACATATTGTACGAGAGCGTGTGTTGAGACTTGACAGTGTTTGAGAGGCCTGAAACCAACACCGCCAGGGGGTGCCACGCCTCCTAAATCATATCAATCTACGCCATTATTTTCTGTTGGCACAACCAAATCCTGATTATACTAAAATGCGTATGGGTATTGAGACTAAAATGATCAACATAAATTAGAAATAAGTTAAGAATGGATAAATTTCAAACACGAGTAATACATACCTGGTGGTGGTGATGGTGGTGGTGAAGACGGAAATGATGGGGGAACGGCTAGAGTACTCGTGTTAAAGAATGGCTTTATCTCGAACCTAAAATTACAGCTAGGTAGAACAAATTTCCCTCCAATTTTCCCATTATCATGAAGCCCTATCCTATTCACTTGATCTTCCAAACATTCACCACACTGCTGCTCGGTTAAGTAAGGCGCACACTGCACAAGACCATAAATCCTAGTGAAACCCGGCCCAGTCTTGTTCCCAGTGGCAAACTTTAGTAGCGGGCCTTCAGCAGCCGCAGAACTGATCAACTCATCCATTAATGGTAGCAGTGCACCATTGAACCCATCAATATCCGTTGTAACCCGTGGGTTAAACTGAATAAAGTAATCTTTTTCTTGTGGGTACTCTAATAAAGTATTGTTTGAGTATTGCAACAAACAGTAGTCGTAAACTCCTATTGCTTCCTTTTGATTTGGGCAGAGTTTTCGCAAGTTAACGATGGAGTTATTCAAACAACTGCTACACACATCTGGATTGACATCGCCTCTACAAAGAGCGATAGAGTTGACCAAATTATTACCTTCTCCACTGGAAAAGTTGAAGAAACCTAAGCCCGAGTTGGTTGTAGGGAGGACAGCAAGGGTCGTGTCAAGATTCTTTTGGTAAGTACTATTTATGGTATAGTTTTCGGCGTTTTCACAACGGTTGAAAACGAAGCGCGGTTGCGCTAGGGTGATGGTACTGATTAAGTAGATGTAAATCAAAGGGAACCAGCAGAAGATCATTTTTCCTGAGATTATGGACATGGTTTGTTGTGGATGAGTAGGGATGGGTTGCTAATTAAGTACGGAAGTTAGAAAAGTTTAATCACTAAAAGACCTTTAAACGTGTATAGATTGACCAAGTTAGTAGAACGTCATGAAGGAATAAATTATGTTACATGTCATTAAATTGCTGGCCAGAAGCTAATTTTTTTTATATACATTGGTACCCACTATCTTAGTTGTTTTTAAACCCTAAACCCTAAACCCTAAACCCTAAACCCTAAACCGAGTGATTTGCATAAATAACCCTCTCCCCCCTCTTTGGAGAGACGGGACACGGCTCCCAACGTGCCTGAACCGTCTCCGAGACCGTTTGGTTTTAGATCCAATGGCCAACCAACACGTGGCGTCTCTCATCCCGAGGTTGTACCGTCTCTCTCCAGACGGGTCAGAATTCTCTCCCAGACGGTTCACATTTCTCCATGTCAGCTGGCCTTCGGTTCAACCGTCTCAAAAGACGGTTCACATTTCCCCAAGCCGGCTGGCCTTCGGTTCAACCGTCTCAAAAGACGGGTCACAACCCCCAAGTCGTCTTAAGCCGTTTTGGGCTACCGTCTGAACCGTCTCACGAGTGTATATAAATACCCCAATTCACTTAACGAAATTTGCACCCACCGCTCTCCTAAAACCTTTCATTATCCAAACCAATGACGTTTTTTGCTTTCCCAGCCGAAGCCTACCGGCTTACGAAAATATTGTCCGATTACTTGGATTGTTGTTTCATCTGCGTACGGCTACTTGGATTGTTGTTCCATCTGCGCGTGGTTTAACCCGTGTAGAATGGATCGATGATGTGGTGGTCTACATTTGAGGCAAGTTCGTTCGCCTCCCAAATTTATGTCTCGATAGTCGACGTGTGCACACTGAGAACTATTGTTACATAAAACGAGGAAACGTCTCGGACTTGTCTGTGTAGAGCACATACACCATTCGAAACAACGTCTATGTAGACCACTGCTACTACCAGCGCTACGGAGGACAAAACATCTAACATTAGGATGTAGTCTTCAATAGTTGGTTAGACATTTAGTATTACAACACTTCGATTACTTCAAACAAAGTTCTTAGTTCTTAGGAAGTAAATTTAGGAAGTTTGTTGTAATAGTATAGTTTGTTTATTGTTGTTGTAATAGTATAGTTTGTTTATTGTTGTTGTAATAATATAATTTGTTTAATGAAATATTTACTTTAATATAAAAAACAAAATTTAAACATTCATTGCATTAATAAAATTACTTCGATTACTACAAAGGTTTAATAAACTACAAATTAAGACGATCCCTCATCATTTGTCAGGCAGACACGTGTTTAAATTCTTTGCGCTCCCTATTTTTATACTGTCTTTTTTAGTGTCTAATTGACACGTCTTCGGGCATGTTAGAGGGTACCTCCTGAAGTGTCCGGTTGTGGTACCCGTTGAAGATTTGACACTTCGTGGTCAAATCGGTCAACTTCCGGCTAAGGGACTCGGTTGTTCGGTCTGACCCTCCAACCAGCCGATTGTACTCGTGCAATATACGGAACCATTTGTTGGTTTGGTGGGTGCTTTCTTCGACATGGCGCCATGCTGCAATCAGTGCAATTTCCTGTTCTTCGGTCCATCGTTGCGGTGCCATTTGGATGAATTAGACTGTGGTGGTGGATGGTGCTGGTGGGGTGGTGGATAGTGTTAGGCGGTGGTGGGGTGACAGTCTGACGGGAATGGGACGGAGTTTGTGACTGAGAACGGTATTTATAGGGCTGAGCTGGACAACCGAAGCGTCGGACTAATCATCGGGACTCACCGGACTCATGGGGAAATGTGACCCGTCTTGGGAGACGGTTGAACCGAAGGCCAGCCGGCACGGGGAAATGTGACCCGTCTTTTGAGACGGTTGAACCGAAGGCCAGCCGGCATGGGGAAATGTGAACCGTCTGGGAGAGAATTCTGACCCGTCTGGAGAGAGACGGTACAGCCTCGGGATGAGAGACGCCACGTGTTGGTTGGCCACTCGGAGACGGTTCAGGCACGTTGGGAGCCGTGTCCCGTCTCTCCAAAGAGGGGGGGAGAGGGTTATTTATGCAAATCACTCGGTCAACGGGCTATTTTGACCATTTTCCCGAAAAATAATGTGGACAAGTGGGACTTTCCCGTGCGGTGCAGTCGGAACTCAGTCGACATCAGCTCAGTTTTTCAGGAATGAGAAGTTATCGGTATGGCACCACCAATCGTTAGCTCTCCAAGTACTTGGCGAAGTCAACATCATCGTGGTGATCATGACCTTAATACTTGACGTTGTGGCATCATATGATCTTTGGATACGACATGCATACTTTGTTATGGCTGGCTCGAACAATGGTATTAACGTCAAAAATCTTGCCCAGGAATCTCAATCTCTCAATGAACATACACTTGATAATACATAATAATCTAACACTTGATTTCATATAAATAATCATATGTTGTATGTTAATGTTACAAACTAATCGACACAAACTATAAAACCCTAACATGAGAACTGTTTGATTGTCTATGAAACTCCGTATCCCTTAGATGAAATCGGTTTCTAACTTAGACTATGACACATACAACAACCCCTATACATATTGTAGGACTGATTTACCATTCGAATCTGAACTAATAATTTGATTACGAGTGTTAAACTCGATTTAGAGGCGGAAACACTAAACCGAGCATTTGTTAGGTGTGATAATCGACAATGAATAATAAACAAGGAAAAGTAACGATCCACATGAAATTTCGGCAGCAATTCGACTAGATTTCAATATCAAAGGATCGAAAAGGTTACAAATGTTGAATCAAAGGCTTCTATTTAAAGCTCAAGTATCTTGACATTGCCTCCATGAATTATTTCCTGAACTTTGGTTTTTCTATGTCGTTAAACCTTTCTTGAATATCAACTTGTACACTAGCTTCTTTCACTGGTACACTATCTTCCTTCATCAAGTCTTGTTTACGAAGTCATTGAGATAATTGTAATTTGAATGCAGTTTAAAATAATTTCCTAAGTAAAGATAATCACCATATTAATTTTAATTTGAAAAATAAGATTTGGATAAAAGAAGTTAGAAGTAATTATATATATATATATATATATATATATAATAATACAAATACTAATTTAACGCTAAATCTACTTCTGTTATAACCTATATGTAGGGCTGGCATAACAGGTTACACGAACCTGTTAAGACACGAACACGAAACTTGTAAACACGAACACGACACGAAATCTAATCATGTCAATTTTTTTCAAACACGAACACGAACCTGTGTGTAACAGGTTAACACGATAAGACAAGACAAGACACGATAAGGAACACCTAGTAAAATAAGTTAACACGAAAAGACACGATAAGGCACGACAAGACACGATAAGACACGACAAAACATGATAAGAAACACGATAACACATGATAAGACCTGTTAAGACACGTACACGATAAGACACGAACACAAAACAGCTAAACACGAACACGACACGAAAATAAACAGGTCTTAACGTGTCGACCTGTTATAGACACGAAACTTGTTAAGGCCAAACACGAAACCTGTTTAAACCGTGTAGGTTCGTGTCAGGTTATCGGGTTCGTGTCTAAATTGCCAGCCCTACTTATATGTCATCTCACATCTTCAACATAAACCAATCTTCAACCCATTCAATTCACGCGGTAGCTGTTTCCATCAATGCTTCCGCTTTTATTTTGAAACTGTAAATTAAATTGTAACTAATTTGGTAGGCGAAACTTTAATGAATCGTCTTTGGTAGACAAGTTAGCGTGTTAATCACCCATGGGTCTCTAAACGGTTTACATGTGAAACACTTTTAATAATTTAAATTCTGAAATTTCTTGGGTCACTTAGTTGGGTCTTACAAGTGGTATTCAGAGCACAAGGTTATACGATATTCACATTTGGTTCAAGGCATGATCACCGCTCTTGGTAAGTAGTTAGTTATACAATTAGTAAACCATAAACCGTAACAACACTAGAATTGTATAGTTGGTATGATCTAGTGGGAAAACCATAATAACACTATGATTGTATAGTTGGTGCAATCTAGTGGGAAAACCGTGATAACACTATGATTGTATAGTTGGAACAATCTAGTGGGAAAAACCGTGATAACATTACGATTGTATAGTTCGTACAATCTAGTGGGAAAAACCGTGATAACACGATGATTGTATAGTTTGTATAATGTAGTGGGGAAATTGTAATAACACTATGATTGTATAATTGGTACAATCTAGTGGGAAATTGCGATAACAAGAAATTATATAGTTGATACAATCTACTCCGATCCGTCATAACACTACAACTATACACTCGGTACTACCTAGTGTGAAATTGTAAATTAAATAAATTCTGATAATCTGATTAATCTTTCATTTAATAATGGCCGACGATTTGGACAACGATTAAACACCTCTCACGCGAGGGGAGTTTAACCAAAGGATCTTCGCAGAGATCGCCAAGGACTTAGAGGCAAACATAGCCCAAATTGTGGGGAGCCTAAAAACTGAACTTCGTGCCTCCATTGAAGAGAGGATAATCGAGTTGAGAGAAGGCGCTGAAATGGGTAGGGGCAAGCCGAAAAGGAGTTTCTCTTACCATAAATTTGTGGCATGCAAACCAAATCAGTATAAAGATAAGGTTGATCCGTTAAAAATGCCAATGGTGGTTGACGGAAATGGAAGAGATCTTCGATCGCAACAATATCGAGGATCGCGACCGTCTACCCTATGGAACGGCCCAACTAAGAAGCCATTCCAAGGATTGGTGGGATTTAAAGAAAAGTGGAATGACCGTCGAGGAAGTGAAGGCCCTAACCTAGGAGGACTTCAAAGCCCCGTTCCTTGAACTCTATTGCCCATAGGTAGCGGTCAATAAAATCAAGGAGGAGTTTCTATGACTCCCACATCGAGTGGGAGTCAATACTCAATAGATGAATTCTCAAGAATATTCATGGATAAGTTGAAATTCTGTAAGAATATGGTTCAAACTGAACAACGGAAAATCTACCACTACTATCTCAGACTGAGTAAGGAGTACCATGAGTTCCTTGCCCCACCAAGGTATCAAACTCTCATTTAAATCATAAATGCGGCCGGGGAAAGGGAGCAAGAGTTGAAAAGACAAGTGACCTTGGGAAAGAGGGAGTCGGACCCAAACCTGAGCCCATGCAAGAAACAACGAACCAGTGACTCCCCTAAAAAGGGGAATACTAAGACGGGTGGGTCCCCGAATCGGTGTAAGGTATGTGAAAAGAAGCACTTTGGAGAATGCTTCTACAAGAACAAACCTTGTCCAAACTGTAAAAAGACCGGGCATGTATTCACCAATTGCCCGAGCAAGTTGACCGTTTGCTTTGGATGTTATCAAACAGGCCACAAGAAGGCGGAATTCCTAAATGCGCCGAAACTGGGAGTCAAGACTGAACCAGGGAAGGAACCGATGCCGGCGTGAGCCCGGTCCTTCCAAATCACTACCGTGGAAGCGAAGTCTGACCCGGGAGTGGTCACAAGTATTCCTATTATTTAACTTCTGTTATGTATTAAAATTGTATAAAACGGGTAGGCGGGAGTTTACTGAACATGCCGATTATGCTTGGATACCCAATTGAGTTACATTTTCTACACAAAATTAAAATAGGGGAAAATAACAAGTTTATGTTGCCTATACCATAGAGGTACTTTCCTTATAAACTATGTGCCTACCAAGATTTTGTTCGACAAGGGTGAAAACAAGTCCTTCATTTCATATGAGCTTATTCGCCGCCCTTTGTTTGTCATGTCTAAGCTACCCATGCCTCTAGAAGTAGAGGTGGGTGACAACAAACACTTTATAGTGTGTGATATTTGCGGAGGCTATGAAGTAGAGATGGACGGGGAGAAATTCCTTGTGGATCTAATCCCTATGAAGATGGTGGAAATCCAAGCAGTAATAAGGATGGATTGGCTATCCCGCATATATGCTAATGTGAACTGCTACCAAAAGGTAATTCAACTCATATCACCAAGCAGTAAGAAGATCGCAATACAAGGTGATAAGGACTACAACCCCGTTGTATGTTCTATGTTGGAGGCAAGGAAGCTTATGCGACACGGGTGCAAGGCTTATTTGACATATGTGGTTGACATACAAATAGAAACCACAAACCTTAAGGATGTACTGGTGGTTCGAGAGTTCGAATATGTATTTTCTGGAGACTTAATGGGAGTACCACCCGAGAGGGAAATTAAGTTTGGAATCGAATTAGTTCTGGGGCTAAGCCCGTCGCTGATCGATGTCGTTGGGTCGGTCAAAAATATAAAGATAAGTAGTATATGGAAGTTGAGTCGTCTCCACAGGGAATTGGTGGAAAGTGTAGTTTTGTAAGTTAACTAGTAAATAAAAATCTAATTACTTTTTTTTTAATTGAATTTAAGAAGTTGTAACAATAATAGAAACGAAGTAATCCCCTCCAGGCTTCCGGTTAATGATACACCCTACTCTTGTTTAAATAATTGGATACTACATAGACATAGTTTTGTTGGACGGTTCAAATCAAGTGATAACCGAACACAAGTAATCCCCTCCAAGACACCCTACTCTTGTTTAAATAATGATACACTCATAGTAACAAGAAACAACTCAAAAATATGAATAATGATACCGAACATGATGATTGAAATAGAAAGTATGGATGAATGATAGTGAATCTTGATGTTTGTAGCTTCAAAATGCTCCCAAGAATGATGAATTTTCGTGCATGTAGGCTGGCTTCTTTAGGGTTGAAGGTTTTTATCTTGAACAAACAACTTCCCTTTTTTTCTCATAACTGCCGTAGCTTATGGCTGTAAGGAAAAGGCTTACGGAGAGCAATCTCTGAATGTTTCTCCATTATTTGTTGATGCTTCCTTTCTCGACGCCTCTTACGATAAAGCATGATGTCATTTAAATGTTGTTGACTTTTGTTTTACTTATTTTTTTTTTGTCTTTTCTTGCTCATTAACGTGAAAGAGCAATTGCTCATTTTTCATTTTTTTTTCTAAATGTTGTTATTATTATTATTATTATTATTATTATTATTATTATTATTATTATTAGTATTATTATTATTAGTAGTAGTAGTAGCAGCCTCCAACTCGGGTGTTCTTGGCTCATCCAAAATTTCTCTTTAACGCTTCAACGTCCATGAACACCTTCATACTTTCGGTTCACCATCCAAACTCACCATCAACCACATTTAAGCTTCCAAATCTATCCAAATATGCCATTGAACCTACAATCACACAAAGTTGCGTAGTTATCACATTCAAAACATATAAACGCTCAAACGGCATTAAAAACACATAGTTAAGCATCTAAAACACCATGATTTACCCCGTCCATCACATTCCCACACTTACCTTTGATTGTCCCCAATCAAACCATCTCAAAACACGACTCACCTACTTAACAAATCACCTCCAATTCCTTCACCTATCGATTTTCCAAGGTCCCCAATCATACCCGTCCCATAGACTTACACAATCGAGATTGACAATCTGGCGAGCAAGTGTTGCGCAATTTTAAAACAAGACTTGCCTATCCAAAACTAACATGCTTATTATCATCTACATATGCTACACACCCCTCACAATGTTCGCTCCTCTCGGTTTAATATCTGGACTAGCGTATAACGTGCTAGTATATAACACTCATAAAACCAAGAATGCGACTTCGTTATCATAGGTTTGTATAACAATCACACATAAGCTATAAACCGTGCACATATCAAAAGGACTTACGGGTTTTGGGCTTTGGGTAAAGGTAGGATGGATTTGGTTCACAAATGGTTCAAAAACAACGGGTTTAACACAAATGTTTGACATCCTTATTCACAAATCACACAAACATACTAACACATCAACTTTGGGCACAATTGACCCATAACAATAACTTCTATTTTTTTTTCATATATATAATTTTTTCTTTTTCTCTTTTCTTTTTTTTTTTCTTTTTTTTTTCAATATTGAGTAATTCAAACAATAAGCATTACGAACACATTGGATGTCAACATTTTTATTCAAAAAGGTAAACGGGTCAATTTGGGTGATCATGTAGGTTTACCAATTGAAAGGTTTAGGCTCAACATGGTTTACTAATGGTAATGTTTAACAAACGGGTCAACACAAACAACACAAGGGTATCAACAAACGAATGGGTTCCTACATTGCCTTTCTCATCTATGCGCACATTTTTCCTAAAGCTTTAGCATGTATCGAATTACACAAATTCTGCAACTAAGAAGCATTTGGCCTACTCTCATGAAACGAAACATTTATATCACTAATATCTAATAGGCTCAAGGTCTCGCAATGTAGGGAAATGGGTTGCCGACATGTAGCATATGCAAGTCCTATAAGCATGTTACCCCTAGTTAGGCATCTCTTTTCATTTCCTCTAAAAACACTCACCAGAAACACTCTCATGAAACTTAAAGGGACAACCATGATTGGGGATCTCGTACTTTCATTTGGCAAAAGATTCTTTAATGATTGAAAATCCGGCTTTTGTGTCCGATTAAGCAGAAAAATGACAACTTTGCAAGATTTTTTTTTCGTTAAAATTTTTCAAAAGTTTTCAAAATTCCACATTTTTCTTGCAAAGGTAAGTACCCCACCTTACTTCCCTCGGGTTTCCCATCCCCACACTTGGGATACATTGTCCCCAATGTATGGTGTTTCATGCTTTTCAAAACCTCTCTCACTCAACATGCTCAAGTTTCAATGTTACCAACCCAAGCGGACTAACATCCCAAAACACATAAACAAACGCTCAAAATAAAATGCAAATAATAACATAAAAACTTCGGGCTGCCTCCCGGTAGCGCTAAGTTTATGAGTCTTCAGCCAGACTTGTACCTGATATAGCTTTTATGGTGGTCGAATGGGATGCTTGCCTCCCTCAGCTTCCAAGCACATATTCTGCTTGTACTCATGTGGGTCATAACTTATGTTCAGCATTGAATCCTTTTTTGTTGACCCGTTATTTTCTTGTTCCAATTCAGGCGGTTTCTTAGCCTTCTTCTTCTTTTTCTTCTTCTTTGGCTTCTCACCAATCTCTGCTATCCTGTCAACCATACAACACACCTCCTCGGTTTTTGGGTCAGTAACAGTTGAAAACACATTTAAACTCAATTTCTTATCCCCAAAACTCATACTTACCGTTCCATCAGCACAATTGATTATTGCATGAGCAGTTGCTAAAATCGGTCTACCAAGAATAACTGTGTGTGGTGTACTCCTAACATTTTTCTCACAATCTAGCACCAAGAAATCCACCGGGTAGTAACAGTCTTCCACCTTAACTATCAAATCAGTTAACATTCCCCTGGGACGTATGGGTTTTTGATTAGCCAACACCACTATGGTGTCAACTTTTTGTAATAGACCAAATTCATGTTGATCATACATACTTCCCGGGAGAATGCTAACACAAGCTCCATGATCTAGAAGTGCCCGATCAACCTTAAGCTCCCCTATTTGTATTGAAATAAGGGGCGCTCCCGGATCTTGGCGCTTGGGTGGAACTGTACCGATAACGCGGCACGCACATGTGCCGGTAAGACAAACTGTTTTGGCAGCTTGTTTTGCCGATTTTGGGTGCTTAATTCTTTTAAATTTTCAGCATGAGCAGGACTTTCTTGAATGACATTAAGTAATGGTAAATTAATTTTAACTTGTTTAAAGGTTTCCCACCCCTCGTCCTTCGATGGGTCCCGTTTACTTAAAGCCCTTATTTTTTCTGGTGCTAATAAGGCCGAAGGGAATGGTGTAATTTTTACTTTCTCACACTTATCCTTGGCCGCATCCACATTTTCCTCAAAAAACTTTTCACAAAACCTTGTTTTCAAATTTTTAACTTTAATGTTTGATTGTGAAAACGTTTCCTGCTCAATTTCAGAATTGGAGAGAATACTTACCGCGTTGATGTGCACATTCTTCGTGGTTGACGCCTGATGTGCTGGATTCACTGCAGTGGTGCTAGGCAACTTACCTGGATCTCGACGCATGGTGGACATCTCTTCAGCAGTTTGGCCAACTTGCTTTGCCAAGGCCTTGTACTCCTTGTCTCTGATTTCGTTGTCCTTCCTAATCTCCTTCATGAAATCTCCTGTTGACTTCATAAACTCAGTCAACATATCCTTCACTGATACATCCTGCCCTGAGGATCCACCCTGTTGATTGCCCTGACTTCTCCAGTTGCCTTGAGAACTCCCTTGATTGCTTCCAAATCCTTGCTAATAATTTCTTTGATTGTTGTAGTTCCTTGGCCTGAATAACCTCTCTGGTTGTTTTGATTAGATACCTATGATAGAGGATTCAACTGGTTAGAAATATTACTGTAACTAAAATTAGGGTGATTTCGCAAACCTGGGTGATATGAATTAGAATTCATATCATATGGCTTCAGTTGTCCATAAACTTGATTCACTTCTTCAGGTTTCCCTTGTTGCGTAGAACAATCAGCATCCATGTGTCCCAGATCATCACAAATAGAGCAAACTGTAAAAGAACTAGCTGCCTTTGCTCCATCACTCCTTCCTGCGCCTCTACCAGCTGCCAACTGTGCAATCTGTCGCTCTAAGCTTGCTATTCTCTTTTCAGCTTCTACATTAACACCCTTAGCTGCACCTGTTCGGCTTCTTCTACTAGCACGAGCTTGTCTCTTTGATGTCACTGCCAATCTCTCCATATACTCCCAATCCACATCCTCATGGTTAGTCAAAAAGGTACCATTACTATTAGCATTCAAATCTCTAACATCCTCGGGTAATAAGCCATCATAAAATGACTTAATCAGTTCCCACATAGGTATATCATGATGTGGACACTTCCTTAACAACTCCTTAAACCTCATGAAGGCTTCATGAAATGGTTCCCCCGAGTGTTGTTGGAAGGTTCTGATAGCCTCCTGAGCATCAGTAGTGCGAGTCATAGTATAATATTCTTCTAAGAACTGCTGTTGAAGCTCTTGCCATGTGAATATACTCCCAGCAGGAAATGAATGATACCACAATTTCGCTTGATCCTTGAGGGTGAACTGAAACATCATCAACCTCACCTCATCTTGACTGAACCCATGGCCCCCAATGGTGTTCAAGATACTCACAAACTCCGCAATGTGTAGATAGGGTTCCTCTATTGCCTTACCATAGAAACTCGGAAGGTGGTTTAAATATTGGGGTCTAACCTCAAAGCTCCTTCCGTTCTGATGCGGTAGTACTACAGGTGAAGTGTGCTCGGTGGCCACCGGAATAAAATGGCTCCCAACGCCATTTACTGGAGGTCTGTAGTTCACCTGAGGTACTCCATCTACATATTTCCTCTGCCCATTCCCTCGCACATGATTTCTTGGTTGATTCTGAGGGACCCCTCTCTGTCCCTGATTATGTCCCCTCATATTAAACCCTCGCTGATGATGCTGCTGATATTGCGAACCAAACTCATCATAGTTGAACTGATCCTGATTCATGTAGTATCCATCATCAGCAACTCCTCCATCCCAATCAGCAACTCTACCATTAAAAGTGCCCGCTACACCCTGCATACTGTCATCTTCATGAAGTGAATTCGTTGCTCTATTACTGTTAGATCTCGGGTTTCGGTTTTGTGGTGGTTCTCGATTTAAGGCTAATGGGTGGTTGGGTTGTTGTTGCTGTTGTGGGGCCTCAAAAGCTTGATCATTTTCATAATGTTCGTCCCACTCGTCATGCTCTTGATGGCCTTGCTGAAATTGTCTAGAACCACCAGCGTTCGGATCTGGGTTAAATTGTGGAAATGGTTATTGTTGTCTTGGAGTTGGTGCTGTTTGAAATGGTCGTGAAGGCATATCGCCCAATGGGTTTTGTTGTGGTGGTATTGGGTCAGGTTGGTTCAGTGGAGGTTGGTTATCTTGATTACTGTGATGGCTCATGTTTCGTGTTGGTCGGGTTTGATGAATGGCTCTGTTCTTTCTAGCTGTCTTTTCAATTTCCAGATCGTAAATTAGCGGTGAAGTTTTGCCCGAATAACGTGTATGATGCATGCAACTAAATTACCTGCACAGACACAAACAAGCAAACCACGCGTAATACTGAACTAAACAAAACAAAACAAAACTTAAACTAAAAGACTAGAAAAAGAAAATATTTTTGGTTTTTTTTTATGAAAAGTAGTAAAACTAAAACAAAACTATCTAACTAAGCGCACCGATTCCCCGGCAACGGCGCCATTTTGATCGATGTCGTTGGGTCGGTCAAAAATATAAAGATAAGTAGTATATGGAAGTTGAGTCGTCTCCACAGGGAATTGGTGGAAAGAGTAGTTTTGTAAGTTAACTAGTAAATAAAAATCTAATTACTTTGTTTTTTTTTTTAATTGAATTTAAGAAGTTGTAACAATAATAGAAACGAAGTAATCCCCTCCAGGCTTCCGGTTAATGATCCACCCTACTCTTGTTTAAATAATTGGATACTACATAGACATAGTTTTGTTGGACGGTTCAAATCAAGTGATAACCGAACACAAGTTTTTAATAATAACCTGTACAATTCAATTACCAACCTACAAGTATCACCTACCCTCTAAATTATCAAACTACTCACGATGCAAGAAAAAACCGAATGTGAATGATAAAAAGATAAGCAAATGAAAACAAGTGAATCGCTTAAATGATAGAAACCACAAATATTTTTCAACTAAATGAAAAACAATCCATAAACCAAATCAAACAAGAGTTAAGGTTTCACATATAAACCATACACCCGGAGGCGATTACAAGATGTTTAGCCACTCATAGTAACAAGAAACAACTTAAAAATATGAATAATGATACCGAACATGATGATTGAAATAGAAAGTATGGATGAATGATAGTGAATCTTGATGTTTGTAGCTTCAAAATGCTCCCAAGAATGATGAATTTTCGTGCATGTAGGCTGGCTTCTTTAGGGTTGAAGGTTTTTATCTTGAACAAACAACTTCCCTTTTTTTCTCATAACTGCCGTAGCTTATGGCTGTAAGGAAAAGGCATACGGAGAGCAATCTCTGAATGTTTCTCCATTATTTGTTGATGCTTCCTTTCTCGACGCCTCTTATGATAAAGCATGATGTCATTTAAATGTTGTTGACTTTTGTTTTACTTATTTTTTTTTTTTTTGTCTTTTCTTGCTCATTAACGTGAAAGAGCATTTGCTCAATTTTCATTTCTTTTTTCTAAATGTTATTATTATTATTATTATTATTATTATTATTATTATTATTATTATTATTATTATTATTATTATTATTATTATTATTATTATTATTATTATTATTAGTAGTAGTAGTAGTAGTAGTAGCAGCCGCCTCCAACTCGGGTGTTCTTGGCTCATCCAAAATTTCTCTTTAACGCTTCAACGTCCATGAACACCTTCATACTTTCGGTTCACCATCCAAACTCACCATCAACCACATTTAAGCTTCCAAATCCATCCAAATATGCCATTGAACCTACAATCACACAAAGTTGCGTAGTTATCACATTCAAAACATATAAACGCTCAAACGGCATTAAAAACACATAGTTAAGCATCTAAAACACCATGATTTACCCCGTCCATCAGTCGCCAAGGCACCTTACCGCCTGGCACCCTCGGAGCTTCGGGAGTTAATGACCCAGTTGCAAGAATTGCTAGACAAGGGCTTTATTTGGCCAAGTGTGTCCCCGTGGGGAGCACCGGTGTTATTTGTGAAAAAGAAAGACGGGAGCTTACGGATGTGTATTGATTACCGTGAATTGAATAAGCTCACCGTGATGAACCGATACCCACTTCTTAGAATAGATGATATGTTGGATCAACCACAAGGTGCTAGTCGGTTCTCAAAAATCGATCTGCGGTCGGGCTACCATCAGTTAAGAGTGAAAGAAGAAGACATCCCAAAAACCGCATTCCGTACCAGATACAGCACTACGAGTTCCTCGTGATGTCTTTTGGCCTCACTAACGCACATGCGACATTCATGGACCTCATGAACCGAGTGTGCAAGCCCATGCTAGACAAGTCGGTGATTGTGTTTATCGATGACATATTGATATATTCGCGAAGTGAGGCTGATCATGCACGCCACCTACTCGAGGTACTATCGATTCTAAAGAAGGAGAAGCTTTATGCCAAATTATCTAAGTGTGCTTTCCGGTTACGGGAAGTACAATTCTTAGGGCACATTGTAAGTGTCGGGGACGTCTTGGTGGATCCCTCAAAAATCGAAGCTGTCGCCAAATGGAAACCACCAAGAAACCTATCCAAGATCCGGAGCTTTTTGGGGCTCGTGGGTTACTACACGAGATTTATTCAAGATTTCTCCAAAATTGCTACTCAGCTGACCAAGTTGACCCGTAAGGACGAGAAGTTTATTTGGGAAAGGAACGGGATCAAGCATTTGATACTCTCAAGGAAAAGCTAACTCACGCCCCCATGTTCACCTTACCCTAAGGCACGGTGGACATGGTGATATATTTCGATGCGTCCCACCTTGGATTGGGATGTGTGCTTATGCAACAAGGTAAGGTGATAGCCTATGACTTAAGACAATTGAAGTCATGAGACCTGGTACCCAACTCACGATCTCGAGTTGGCAGCTGTGGTCTTTGCCTTGAAGATCTGGCGGCATTATTTATATGGTGCGAAGATTATGATCTTCACCGACCACAAGAGCTTGAAATATTTCTTCGACCAGAAGGACTTGAACATGAGGCAAAGAAGGTGGCTTGAGACACTCAAGGATTATGACTGTGAAATCCACTACCATCCCGGGAAAGCCAATGTGGTAGCAGATGCCCTTAGTCGAAAAGAGGATTACACCCCGATCAGGGTGAGATCCATGCAGCTATCAGTAACTTTGGGCCTTTTAACCAAATTTGTGAGGCTCAAATCGAGGCCTTAAAGGAAGAAAACAGGAAGAAAGAAAGGATTAAAGGTCACACCAAAGCTCTTGAAGAAAATAGTAACGGGTTGAAGAACCGGGCGGGGAGAATATGGATTCCGAATTCTTGTGAGGCTAAAGCCTTACTACTAGATGAGGCACATAAGTCCCGATACTCCATTCACCCCAGGTAGATTTCAAAAAGGATAATTGGTGGCCCGAGATGAAGCAGGACATAGCAAACAATGTGGAAAAATGCAGGATGTGTTTACAAGTCAAGGTCGAACATTAGAAATCATATGGGAAATTACAACCCTTGAAGATACCTGTGTAGAAATTGGAGCACGTAACCATAGACCTACTTATGAAACTACCAAAGACCGCGAGAGGCTTCGACGCTATATGGGTAGTAGTGGATCGGTTAACCAAAAGTGCCCATTTCATTCCAATCCGTGAGTCTTACACTTCGGAAAAGATGGCGGAGGTTTACATGGATGAAATAATTACCCGACACGGAGTACTGGTGTCAATTGTATCTGACCGACAAACCTGATTTACCATAAAATTTTGTGCGAATTTCAAGATCAAATGGGTACCAAGTTGTTGCTAAGTAGCGCTTACCACCGGCAAGCCAATGGTCAAAGTGAGCAAACCATCCAAACCCTGAAGATATGCTTAGGGCGTGTATTATCGACTTCGGGTTGCTTGTGACATCCACCTACCGTTGGTGGAGTTCTCATATAATAATAGCTATCACGCATGTATCGGTATGCCCAGGTACGAGTTTTTATACGGGAGGAAATGCAGGACAACGGTATGTTGGGAAGAAGTGGACCATCGAGAACTCACCCATGAAGACGTGGTTTTGGCCACAAACGAAAATATCCAAATCGTTCGGGCACACCTCAAAGCCACACAAGATAGGCAACGTGTACGGATAAAAGGTGAAGACCAATTAAGTTCCAACCCGGGGACCAAATTATGTTGAAAGTGTCCCCTTGGAAAGGGTTGGTAAGGTCACGTTTCGTCTCGAATTACCGGACGAACTAAGTGACATACACAACACCTTTCATGTCTCCCACCTACGCAAATGCTTGGAAAATGAAGCATCTTACATACCATTGGAAGAAATTGAGATGTATTCCAAACTGAATTGTGGTCAAACCGTCAACATCCTTGACCGAAAGGTGGAGCGCCTTAGGAACAAGGAAATCAAACAAGTCAAAGTGAAATGGGAAACTCGCAAGGGATCGGACACCACCTAGGAATCCGAAGAAGAGATGAGACTACTATATCCTCACTTATTCAGTACTTAGTTTCGTGGATGGAAACACTTTACGGGGGTGGAGTTGTAACACCCCAAATTCGTTTAGAAAATATACCTTATGTTTAATAATCTAGTATCCTTAGGGATCGGGTTAATATGGTTAAACTAAGCCATAGGAGATAGAACTTAATAAATCACTCTAGTTAAACGATGATGAAATCTGTAAGGTTATTCAATCTAGTTAATGACTAATAATAAACTCTAACAATTCTAGAGAGATTAAAAGGGGTAATCTGTAATAGTGTATGTGTGTTTAATAGAATACACTGGAGGAGACAATTTCCATCCCCTGGAAATCATCCCTCACACCAAACACACACACACTTAAGCACAAATCTGCCATTTTAGTACAATCAAGGCAAATTGAAAGGGTTAATCACATGCAATAGGGGGGAATGGTCATCTAGAGTCCAACAAGCACTAAGGTAACCTTTAAGACAAAATTACAGAAATCAACCTTTATGTTTGGTCAAAATTGCAGGTTCCAACCTTTATGTTCCATTTGCACCTAAATCAACCTTTACCTATTGATTTTACTACAGGTTCCAGCCTTTGTGACTAACTCCATTAATTTTCTTGGTTAAGTCCCCTCACATGCAAGTCATGTGAGGGCAGTTTAGTCTTTTCACCTCCTATACTTATTTTAATGATAAAAAAATTGTTGACTGCATATAAGAATCCACCACCACAAAATTAAAAAAAAAAAAAATAAACTAAGTTTGGCTTTTCTATTATCATCTTCACAAATATCACAACCATAATTTGCAACTTCATAACAAATCGTTGGTCAATATTATAAATCGTTGGTCAACAATAAAAGCCTGGTACACCTCGCAAAACAAATAAAATAAAAAAAACCATAAACTAGGGGTTTTTAACATAAACTACCTGCAGATGATAGGGTTAAACCGTTCAGCGAATAAGGAGAATGCAATGTACTTAACGATTGGAGGAACTTGGGTAACTCTTTGCTTAAATCAGCACTATATTATTTATTAATTATAATTAACAAATATGAAGAAAAAATGATGATTTTATTAGGATTAAGGATGGTTACTTGAGCAGATTGGATGAAGAAATCCAGCACACGTGTTCACACATTGGAACACAGTCCGTTCGTCATGATGATTTTGTTGGGGGAATGACCCAACCTGATAAACAAAAGGGTAAAAAAAATTGGGATCCAAAATCGAGTGTATTTTATTGCAAAGCGACCACAATGGCAGAGATAGAGGTAAATGAGATACGAACTGATATGGGGTGTATTTTGAAATCGACGGAGTTGTTGATGGTAATGATAGTGGTGGTGGTAGTTCTGATTCAATGGTTGGGGTGATGCAGTTGGGGTGGGGTGCGTGTGGAGATGTGGTGGTTGTGGTTGGAGGTGCAGTGGTGGTGATGGGAGGTGCGGTGGCAGTGATGATGCGGTGATGGTGGTGGTGGTGAGATTAAAGAGGTGTTGGTCTGATGAAGAAGAGGGAGGGAATACTATGTTCTTTTATCTCTGTTTTGTGTATAGCTTAATAATAATAATAATAATAATAATAATAATGGAGGTGAAAAGACCAAACTACCCTCACATGACTTGCATGTCAGGGGACTTAACCAAGAAAATTAACTGACTTAGTCACAAATGTTGGAACCTATAGTAAAATCAATAGGAAAAGGGTGTTTTCCGTGCAAATGGAACATAAAGGTTGGAACCTACAATTTTGGCCAAACATAAAGGTTGATTTCTGTAATTTTGTCAAGCTTTAATTGTGTTGTTATGATGTTTTAGATGATCATGTGGACATTGAAAATTTGATGGGTTTTGTTGATAACTAAATTTATGAGTTTGTGATGTTATTCTAGTGGGTGGGAAACATTGTATTCATGGGTGATTCAACAATAAACCTAGTTAGGACCAATTAGTGAAATTGAAATTTAAATGAGAAGATGGGTTTTATGGATTTTGATGAAACCCATCATCTTAGTCAATTAGATGATTTTCTATGCCTCATTAATGAAATCTGCTAGATAATAAGATGAATGTATGTTAAATTGGTGATTTTGGTTGTGGATGAGTCCATGGTACTCTTGAATTGGGTTATTGACTTAGTATGAAATACACGCCTACCAAGTGATTAACGAAATGCCAAAGTGAATCAAACACCGTTTTAAATGGCGTCAACTTGGTGGGCTTATGTGTAACGTTAGAAATAGAATTGTTGACCCGAAATTGATGATCATTAAGGTTGAATGATAATAGCGTCTAACATATGCTTAAAAACCGAAGTCAAATTAGACCTATATATAATTAGTATGGGTAATAAACTCATGTGTTGCGAATGCCTTGTATGAGGCATTTGTACAATAAAATCGTAGAAATTGTGATGATTCTAACAAATGTGCAAGGAGCAGGAATCATCAACAAGTCAAGGCGAGAGGGACTCGCAAAGGAAAAACCAAGCATAAGGTAAGTCACTTTCGGACTTTATACATGAACATATTGTTAGGATTGCGTTATTGGGATCTTGATGTAATATTCTAGTAAAGGATGTGCAATTGGGAGTCGTTGTAATGCAAATGAGGTAAGAAAGCCTGGTTTTGACTCCTTAGACTTTTTATACGCATAACGGACTTATATGCAACAAGGGGAACTTGTTGGTTAACAAAACATGGGACTTACAGCAGCTTAAAATTGTATCTTACAGCCCTAAGCCGTAAGCTACGGCCTAAACTGGACAACGGATCAGCAATGGGCGGATGTAACCTACGGCTGTTAGGCCGTAGGCTACGGCCAGGCAGCAACAACAACAAACCTTTAGCCATAAGCTACGGCGGGCTATTCCGCCTCTCCGTTTTGCTTAGTTCTTGTTTTCTAACGCCCGTTTAACACCTCTAATGGGTTTTAATCTCGTGTTTGTCCCTACATAATGCCTTGCAAAGCCCGGATGATGATCAAGCTCGCCTTTTGAATAACAAACGCGATCTCATCAATGCTTCAGCTTATATTTTGAAACTTTAAATGAAACTGTAACTAATTTGGTAGGTGGAACATTAATGAATCGTCTTTTGTAGACAAGTTAGTGTGTTAATCACCCATGGGTCTCTAAACGGTTTACATGTGAAACATTTTTAATAATTTAAATTCCAAAATTTCTTAGGTCATTTAGTTAGGTGTCACACTTATTTTTTGAGATGTGTACACTCAGCTTCCCGCTGCAATGCGCGGGTTGACGTTAACGCGTTGTAATTATGAATTAACTTGAATTTGAAAAATAAGATTTGGAAAACGGAGTTCGAGTTAATTGTAATAATTTTTTTTTCACTTTTTATTCTAAGGAATATAATTTTAAATTAATTTCCTAAATTAAAATTGATAATTATCATATTTAATTGAAATTGATAAATTAAATAGGGGTGTTTATCATCAGAAAATTATAGTATCAAGCTAAAAGAAAATGACTTGACACGTAGAGCCCATTTGATTAGTGTACATTATTATTATCAAATATTTGATGTTTATTCGTAACGTAAAATTCATCTTTATCATTTTTATTTGAATTTGATATATAATACTTTGATAAACTAAATGTTAAGATGTTGACATACCAAAATCATCATTATCAAACAACTCAAACATTTATTTAAACAAAGTTAAAGCATTAGAAACAAAATCATAAAAGGTTAATACACAAGAAAAGATAAAAGATAAAGGTTAATACACAACACCATAGGAATATGTGTTTGGATGAGGGAAGTGTGATTGGAGAAGTTTAGGGTTTGATAACATTGGGTATAGAATGTATGAGTTAAGCGACTATACGGATATAAGGTCCGGTTATACTATCTCGATGTTCTTAATGGCTTTAAAATATCAGGATTACCAAATCACATATTAGTACTAAAGGTGGGTGTTCCGGTAATGCTACTAAGTAACATTGATCAACAAAATGGTTTGTGCACTAGTACCCGACTAAAAGTTGTTACATTAGGAAAACACTTTATTGAAGCTGAATAATATCAGGATGAAAAATTGGTATGCACACATTTATTCCACAAATTAATGTATCATGAAGATTCCGTTTGCGTTTTAACAAAGACAATTTCCATTACCGGTATGTTTCGCGATGATAATAAACAAGAGCCAATGACTATTGTTATCAAGAGTTGGTTTGTATTTGAAATACCCAGTTTTCACTCAATAATTAATTGTACATCGCATTATCAATAATAAAATGCATAGCCATAGTTAAATTACTAGTATTTGATAGAGATGTGAAGGTTACAAATAAAACAATGAATGTTGTATGCAATAAGAAACTTACAAAAAATTAGTTGCATATTTTCTTAATTTTAATATAATTTATGTACCTTGGTTATTTAAATTTACAAGAAATCTCAGTTAGTTATATCTTAAAAGTTTATACAAATTATATTTACTACACCAGTGTATCACACGATGTCACACCCCCAAGGCAGAAACACAGGGATGCGACCTCGAAAGGTTTTCAAGCACAAGCTTCAAGCAACACACAGATTTATTTAAATAAGTACCATCAAAGGATGGATATTGTCATAAAATTATTCAAACCATCATAACATTTTTTTGGGAAAACAGGAAATTGTCTGGAATTCATGAACTTGAAACTAAAACATTATAGGACTGACAAAACGCAATCCAAAGTGATACCACCCAGTGCATGCTCAAACCTCTCTCTCAAACCTCTGCTGCTCATCATCAATTACCTGAAATCATGCATGAAATATTTGTCAACAATAATGTCGGTGAGTTCACATGTTTGAATGTAATAAGTAAAGTGCTCGTGTAATTCGTGTATGGCCAATCATAGGCAAGCTAAGCGAATGATTACTGTGAAAACCATGAGTCCCATAACCAAACCTCTTAACTATTATGCCTCGCGCATTGTACACTAAAGACAATGTATGTATGGTAGAATACTATCACTCTTTCGTATGTAACCGATTAAAGCGACTAACCAAGAGTGGGGGTGTTAACCCAATAGATCCATTAAAGTGTTCCATGGCTATTGATAGCTAATGGTTACGGTGTAATGTATGTACGAGGACTATTGAGATCTCATGAACCGATTGTCTCATGTTCCACATGGTACTCACGATAGAATTACACACAATTGAATTGTACCAATGTTGTAGCATGTTTATCCCCCAAAATGAAAAATGGTAAAACGGGGCCGTGAAACTCACCTAATCACAGTAGGCGTGGTCTGGTAAAGCTTGAGACTTGAGATGTGAGGTAACTATTTTCTTGTCAATGACTGCCCTATAATCATTAAGGACACAGTAAATTGAACGTTTTTATTGCTTATCATACATGTTGCTCACCCGACTTTGTGGACCCATGTGTTTAATGTATGTAGGCCTTGTTTTGGTTCAAGTGATGATTTATAGTTAGTTTAAATGTACTTTGTAAAACATACGGCTCCATAAATCCGGATGTTTCCTCGTAAGGTGTCATCTAATGTGAACAGAACAGGCCCCCACAAGTAAACATGGGCTATAAGTGTTCCCAATCTAACATGTGTGGTCGTTTATAACAAAACAAGTATATTAACGCATGTTTAGGCCTTTATAATGTTCAAGCTAGTACTAACATAGGTTATATTCTCCTTAACATGTGTTATAACAATAACAGATTTCTTTATATAAAATGTCATCCATGATCCGATTATCTATCCTTCTAAAAACGACATTTTATCATTTATAAAGAGCCGAGTGTGGGTTGTAAAGCATTGATTATAACGTGAGTGTATCCTCTCGGCTTGATCATGTTGCCTTTGAGGGTGGGGAGTTCATGTGAAAATCATATGTATACAAGTGTTAGCGTGTGATATAAATCCCTAACAACAAGGTAATGCTTCAAAAATTATCATTTAAAGTATATTGTGTGATCGAAAACATGGTGTTTAAAGGTCGAGAGCCGGGTTAACAAGGAAGCCGATTAAGGTTTGATGAATGAAAAGGGACTTGTAGTCGAGTGACTTACCTAATCGGATTGATTAATGATAATAGCCGAATGGTGCCACTTCCACACCTCCTCATGAATGCCTTTGAATGTCTTGGTGGTAGAATGGGTTTGGCTTTGGTGTGGGAGGTGATCGGCCGAAAGAAATCAAGGATAGGTGAGTGAGTGTGTGGTGCATTTTGGATGATCAAAAGTTGCTCTATTTATATAGGCCGATTGATGTGGAGACAAAAACAATTGTAGTAAGCCTCATCCCCTAGATCAAAGCATTGTTTAGGAAAGCTAATCACAAACTTGTGCAAGACAATGAGTTGGGAGGTTTTATCCAAAAGGGGAGGTGTTGACTTAGCTTGGAAGTTGGGTCGCTTTTGGTTTTGTGTCTTGTTTTGTGTAACTCCTTGCATCACCCTTCTTCTTGGCCGATTACATCATAGTTGTGGAAGTCATCTCTTGTCTTGTATAGGTGGCCGATTGGTTGTAACCTTGTGGTGATGATAGAGACTTTTCTTAGGATCATGAGTTTTGTTTGTTACCTGGATGTTGATAGTTCTTGTTCCCTTGCATTCGATTGGTGCTCCTTATCCAAGAAGAATTATTGATCATGGTTAATGAAAGGGACATGGAGTGTGTTGGCACATGGCCTTCGGCCGAGAATAAAACAATAGGGGAATCCATATATTTTAAGGTTGAAATCATGATGCAAATGAAGTGTGTCCATGGTGTCCCTACGCTAAGTTTTTGTATACTTTGGACATTCTCATGATAGCGACTAATGAGGAGTTTTGTGTGTATAAAGTTGGCCAAAAGAACAGAGACAAGCACATCACCAAGTGGCTAGAAATCTAGGATAATGACATTTCAAGAACTAAGATTTGTTTGGCAAGGATGGCAATTGTCATTATTTCTATTTTGGTGTAATTTTTATGTAGTGATAGTTGACATGGTGATGATGGTGATGTTTGATCGAACAAGGAAAGGAATGAGGGATCTTTCATGGAAGACAAAGTAGTTATAATGGTTAATATCTATCCATGTGTCGTGTACAAGTATGCGTACATATGTATATATATATACATAGCTATGTTTCGGCTAGTCACATTCCACATTATGTAGGATAGACCCGATGGTATGGAGATTAATACATGTAGGCATAGGGTATGTTGAATGGAATGTTTGTTTGTGACAATTATACTCAAGCATTCGAATGAGAATACAACTTTGTTTGATTAGTTGTAATGGTACTCGTTGATGATATCAACATGTATTGATTCCATAAGTTATGATCACATGTCATTACATGCTAACACGTAGTAGTATTTGTGATTAAGCCAAAGTGTATACATATGTTTAGTAAAGACCTATCATGTGTTAGGAAACATTGTCACCAAATGATAACATATGTTTGCCCTTTGGAAGTGTTTTTGAGGATGGTAACTCTATTAAAACACTTGGTAATTGTTTGGGTTCGAGTGTTGTAAAACACATCTCTTTCCCTATGTATTTTGTATATTATTTGGTCATGTTTTTATTAGTTTCGTGTCAGTTTTATTATGTATTTATTTATTTCATTATTTTATAGGTGTTCGTGAGAAATGAGCTTAAAACAGTGAAAAATAATCAAGACGCGAGCACCAGGTGTTCATGGACGTTGGAGCGTAGACGAGAAACTTTGGTCGAGCCAAGAACACCTGAGTCCAGAGCACGGAGTATAATACTACTACTACTACTATAATAATAATAATAATAATAATAATAATAATAATAATAATAATAATAATAATATAATAATAATATACAACATGGACTTAAGTCCATGAGATTTGTACGTGAGTTTTACAAAAGAAAACAAGAAACAATGTGGGTGTAGGCCCATTTTGGAAAAGTTTGACTTTTATGAAATTATAAAAACCCTACACCAAAGAGAGCAGGGGGCGGAGATTATTAAAAGGAGAAGAGACATATTATAATCGAGAATTGGAGAGGAGATTATTTTCGTGGGAAGACATCAAGAACAGAGCCGCAAAGGACAGAACGAAAGCAAGCTTATCAAGGATTTAAGAGGCAATATTCAAGGAGAGGAAGGCTTGGGTTTGTTTATCTAAACACTAGTTTTGAGTTTTGATTACTTTGTGTTTTTCAACTACTTGATACTATGTTTTATTATTTTGTTGAACCTATGTTTTCATCGCTTTCCATGACTATGAGTGGCTAAACTTTTAGTGCTACCTAGGTATTGATGATGGGTGACAATTGAATAATAGTTTTCGGGTTGGATTTATATAATGTTTTGGATAATGTTTTGGTAAAGGTTTTCTAATAAGGTTTCTTTTGTATATGCGTGCTTAATATCTGAATATTAATTTTGTTTCGCTTAATTCTAGTTAAATTGATTTTGTATCTTTTGATCTAGGATTTTGTTAGTATCTTAGACTTGGTGTTTTTGATATATTTTGAGGTTGCTAGACGTAGTAAACCCTAGAAACAAGTTAATTAATTATTCGGTAATTTAGCATTCTACCACCTTTGAGACCGAGAGGAGATTAGGTGTCAGTGTGTCTAGCTTGGTAGGTATTCGGGACCGTGGTCTGCACGAGAGTGAGTCACCCCTAGCGTGCCTGTTTTGTTAGCATCCTGTGTTAGAAACCTGTTAGAATAACTATCCCTTGCATCCCTTACACATCCCGGATGTATTGTTTCTGAGGGGGCCGAGAGGACATTCAGATTTAGGATACCTTAGCATAGTTTGGAGAGACCGAGAGGTGATCCGAACCCGAGACCGGTGAGTTTACACACTTCCCTAGATTCAGTATTGCGACATGTTGGAGAGTGATTCGCGTTCCAGTGTTGGTCTAGTTTAGTGTATCTTAAGATCCCGGTAGCCAAAACCCATTTATCCAATCCCGAGAGCTATACGTCCGTCACCTTGATTCTTACCTAGGTAGCCATTTTCTCATTACTTGATCTCATCCAGTTCTACTTGTTCGTTTTCTTTGTTGAGTTGTTTGCATTTTATTTACTTTAATTTTATATTTTTTAGTAATTAATTAAATCATCATCACTTCAATTTACTAGACTAGGACTCGACGAAAGTTTAGTACCGAGAGCCGCTACTACTGTGTCCACGGTTCGATACTCGGACTTATTTACTTTACTACTTTCGACCGGTACACTTGCCGGTAGTGTGTGGTTTAGTGGGTATTTCCCATTTAAAACTTGTCTTGAAAGTAATTGGACTTAAAATATATTTATCACACATTTCACGCATCAAGTTTTTGGCGCCGTTGCCGGGGACACACTGCGCTTTCGAGGACGACCCGAGTCGGGGATCTAGTCATTTTATTGCTTTCGTAGTTTGGTAGATTTTTATTTTAATTTAAAAAAAAAAGAAAAAAAAAATTATTTTTGTTTATTTGCTATTTGTTTTTCTTATTCTAGTATAGTTTTAGTCTCTCTGTGTACATAGGAAGTACTTCGTTGCAGTCATAGAACATTTTGCCCACTAGATAGATCACATAGAAATGGCTGCACGTAGGACTGTCGCTGACCACATCAGCATTACACCCACTCACATCCGGTCCAGTATTACACTACCCACTGTTGAGTCGAACAACTGGACCATTGAACCCACTCTGATCAACACCATATCTCATTTAGTTCAGTTTCACGACATGCGTGATGAAGACCCATATGGCCATTTAACCAGATTTAGTAGAGTCTGTAGCACCTTCCAGCTTAATGGTGCCACTGATGATGCCATTTGTTTGCGTCTATTCCCGTTCTCACTTACTGATCAGGCCCTCACATGGCTGGACTCCCTCCCACAGGGAGCCATCACCTCTTGGACTGATCTTAAGACAAAATTCCTGCAGAAGTATTTCCCCCCTGCTAAAACCGCTCGTCTTAAAAATCTAATCTATGCCTTTACTGAGCAGCGAGGGGAGTCCTTCTATGAGACATGGGATAGATTCAAGGCACTTTTGAATAAGTGCCCTCATCATGGTCTTGAGGACTGGAGAGTCGTGGAGAAATTCTACACTGGAGTTTCTGACGCGACCAAAAGACTTCTTGACTCTACAGCAGGCGGTAATATGATGAAATCCAAAACCGCTGCTGAATGCCTTGAGATGATAGAGGACCTAGCCACTAGCACGTACATTGAGCCCGACTTTGGGGGCGTTACTGCTGCCCCTAAGGGTATCCATTCTGTCGAGAGTAGCATTGCACTAGCCGCACAAGTAGAATCCTTAGCTAAGGTCATGAAGGATATTCAGGTTAAGATTAGTGCTAAGTGTGAGATTTGTAGAGGGGGTCATGAGACCATAGATTGCCACGTAGGTCCTAGTGAAGAGTTGAACTATGTCCAAAGTTACAACTCTGGATGGCAGAGTATAGGAGATCCTAAGTCTGAGATTAGTGAGTTAATAAAGAAAAATGAGGAGAATCAGGCTAGGAGAAATAAGCTCTTAGAGACCATACTGATGCAGCGTGAGACCCGTTATCGGGAGCAAGAAAAGAAAAATCAGGAATTTGAGCTGTTATTTAGGAATCAGAGATCCACGCTTCAGAGTTTAGAGAGGGTCATAGGAGAGTTAGTTGGTAAGATGACCAGGATTTCGACAGATGTTCAGGTGAATGCGGTGTTCACCGAAAGTGGTAAGGGCACGGGAGTTGATCACCCAGTGTTGAGAGAGAGTGAGTTAGTTGAGGAGGAGAGTGTCGATGAGGGGATTAGGGTAGAGTCTCCGGGCAAGGTGCACCCTACTAGGCTAGACCCAGCAAGTACCGCACAGCCCAAAAGTAGGTTGAATGAGAAACAGTCTGAGGGGGAGCCCAAAAAGGTTTATGTTCCACCTGCCCCTTATGAACCAGTACCGCCCTATCCTAGTAGGTTGAATAAGAGTGAGAACTTAGAGCAATATAGGCCATTCATTGATGTTCGTAGAGATATGCCTAAGTATGGGAAGTTCTTGAGGGAGATGTTGTCCCGTAAGGAGAAGTTGAAAGAGCTTTCCCAGGTCACTCTGAGTGAGGAGTGTTCGGCTGTCGTTCTTAATAAACTACCAGAGAAGATGACCGATCCTGGGAGTTTCACTATCCCTTGTCAGATAGGTGGTTTGACAGTTAGGAACGCCCTCGCTGATTTAGGTGCTAGCATTAATCTCATGCCCTATTCCATGTTTAAGAGATTAGATCGTGGGGAGTTGAATCCAACTAGGATGTGCTTACAGTTAGCTGATAAATCTGTGAAGTACCCCATGGGCATTCTAGAGAATTTGCTAGTAAGGGTGGAGAGTTTCGTGTTTCCCGTTGATTTTGTCGTTCTTGATATACGGGAGGATGAGCATGTGCCGCTGATCTTAGGACGACCCTTCTTACGCACTGCAAGGGCATTGATAGATGTCTCGGACGGTCGGATTACACTGCGTGTAGGGGATGACTCCATCACTTTTGGTGTTAATAGGTCTAGGGAGAGTATGAGTAGTCAGGTCGAATCTGTGTGCTTTCTTGGCACTTTCATGTCACATGTCGACCGGTGCATTTGACTACATATGTGGAGCAGACTTATTAGATAGGCGGCACCAAACAGAAGAGAGGCAGGAGGTAGAGAAAGAGACTGTAGTTCCTGTGGAGCATGATCCGGGCCCTGCAGCCGGTGAGCCTCCCGATAGCTTAGAGGTAGATGAGGTTGTTGAGAGTTCCGAGGAGGTGATTGAGAAGCCCTCAGCTCAGATTCCGCTATTGCCCGAGTGTGAAAGTGAGCACGAGATAGATGATGAGAGAGGGGTACTGTTTAAATCTAGTCTTGAGGTAGTGAATAAATCTAAGTGTGGGGATAGGATCCTGATTCACCACTCGCATTTAAAAAATATTTTCTGGTGATCTTAGATTTAGGTGGAAAATATCATGCATTGGGAGAGATTACATAAGTGGGACGATTGATTTACGTGAGGATGGTGTAGATATCCTCGTTGATCTAGGTTAGAGTGCTTGATAAGAATAGGATCACACGGGTGAAAACCCAAATTTGTAGAGTTTGTATTTTTTTTATGTGTTTATTTTGTGTGTTTGCATTTTTGTGTTTTTGTTTCGTCTTATTTTTACAGGATGTTAAGCTTGTCTTTGGCATGGAAATATTCATCCATACGAGGATTCTGACAATGGCCGTGAAGGAAATGCTATACGGCTGTAGATGATGGACGGACATAACACTTTCTGCGAGCTATCGCCACATATTTCAGGGGAGTTCGTTCCATTTATTTTGTTATATATTTTATTTTTGCATTTTTATTTTTAGTTCACGTTGTATCCTGGAGCACATTGAGGACATTGTGCCTTTCTAAGTGTGGGGATGGGAGACTTCGTCTTTATTTTGCTTAGTTGTAGGTTGAATCGAAAAAAAAAAATCGAAAAATTGAAAAAAAAAAAAAAAAAAAAAGTCCCTGATTTTTTGTGCAATTTTATATGGAAAATGATAGTAAAATTGGGATTTTTGGTTTTCAAAATATTATATATATGAGAATATAAACAGATTGAAAGCGTGTCTGCTTAAGATGTGTCGGTAGGCCCAGCTGGCTTTGAAAGGTTCCCATGATTGTCTCCACGAATAACACTGGCGCTCCCCACGGAGAAAAACTTGGGCGAATGAAACCTTTTTCTAACAATTCCTAAAGCTGGTTAGACAATTCCTGCATCTCGGACAGTGCCAAACGATACGGAATGCTAGTTACTGGGGCAGCTCCTAGGACTAGGTCAATGCAAAACTCGACTTGCCGTGGCGGTGGAAGCCCTAGAAAATCTTGTGGAAAGACTTCGGGATAATCTCGCACAACCAATATGTCCTCGAGTTTCCAATCTTTAGCTTTTTGTTCAACGACATGTGCCAGAAAAGCAACACAACCTTTCCTTAAACATTTTTGCGCCTTGATGCAAGATATGACTCGAAGAGTAGATCCACCTCGGTCTCCTCGAATCGAGAGGGTTTCACCATTACAAACCATTTCTCGTGACAGACGATCTCTGCATGATGTTTGGATAACTAATCAATGCCAATGACAACATCGAAACTACCCAATCGAATGGGCGGTAGATCAATACGGAAAACATGATCACCAAGTTCCAAAACACAATCCCTAACAACTTCTTTAGACGAAATTAACTTACCATTGGCCAACTCTATGGTATAGTGTGTTTCCAACTTACTAGTTTATAATCCGAGGGATTTCCTAAAGTCGATGGGCACAAAGCTAAAATCAACGCCTGAATCAAATAGTACCGATTTAAAATGGTTGTTAAGGAGAAACGTACCGGTAACCACATTAGGATCATCACGTGCTTCATTGGCTCCTAACACAAATGCTTGTCCGCGAGCTTGATCTTTAGCCTTGGGGCAATCCTTGCGGAAATGTCTGGTTGCACCACATTCGAAGCACTCGTTCTTGGCAGGTGGAGTGTTAGTGGTTTTGGCTTTGCAGTTAGCGGTTTGGTGACCACGACGATTGCAGTTCTTGCACAAAATGCTCTCACAAGTGCCAACGTGGTGGTAGTTGCATTTGCCGCAGTAGGGGTGGGGCCCGTTGTATTTGTGCTTAGGCTCCTCAACAGCAGTGGCAGCAAAAACCTTCACAGAGTCTTGACGCTTATGAGGGGAGTTCTTTCCCTTCTTGGAGCCAGATCGCTTACGCTTGTCTCCAGAACTCTCACCAGCAACTGCAACCTTCTGGTTCAACGAACCCATACGAACAACATCATCAGTCAGACTATGGACTAGAGTAACAGCAACCTGGATGGTAGCGGGTGCAGACGCAGTGACCATGCTTTCGATTTTGGGAGATAGACCCCAAATGTACTGTTCGACTCTCTTATACTCCGGTGAGACCATGTGAGGAACAATTTGAGAGAGTTTATGAAAATAGGTGGTGTAAGCAGTCACATTGGAATCCACCACCGAGGGATTCCAGAACTCTGCCTCCAGCTTCTGCAGCTGTGACAACTCGGGTAAATCTCTCTCTTGGTTTCTATCTTTTGTCTGTTTCTTTTGTTATTCCTTTTGGTACTTGTGCAATTTTCGGGACGAAAATTCTTTTAACGTGGGGATGATGTGACACCCGGCAAATTCCGGTTAACAACGCTGTCTAGATTAAAGTCTACCTTAGCGAGTCACGCGTATATTATACTTAACTGGGTTAGTTGAGTCGTGTTACGGTTCGGGAACTGTTAGTTTAGTATAGAGGATCATTAGATGTCAGTCTAGAGGCTCATTAGATGTCAGTCCTTAACCAAGTGTACAAGGGGTGACGATTCGTAGAATCGTCAGAGCATAGGGAACATACAAGTCTCGAGTCCCGGGAATTGGTGAACGAGTGTGAATGTGTTTGTTTGCAAGTATTATGTGTTTACAATCATTATGTGACTTGTCGGTATGTGAAAGTGTGTTAACATATGTTAAAACGGGGTTTAACGCGCAAAATACGCAGAACCAACACCTATAGGCGATTAGGGAGGGCTAATCGCCTATAGGGAGGCGAATGGAACATGTTTGGGGCGAATAGCAAGGCTAATCGCCTATAGGGAAGGCGATTAGCAACCCTATTCGCCTGATGCTGCTGCATAATCGCCTGTAACGTACCTGACGACTAAAAACGACTATAAATACCATACTTGACCTCCTAAACTTCATTATAACAACCCTAGTCGTCCCACAACTCGTCCCAACACACACACAACCTCTGGAACACGATTTTGGATCAAAATACAAGATTTCAATCCTATTACATCAATCTATCATAAACCTAAGGTGTGGTTTTCATTCATACAACCTTTAATAATGTTTTTATTGAATCCCTAATGGTCCAGACCTGTTTATAAACGTATGTGTCTTCTGAAATTCGTTAATAATCATTGTTAATTGGATTCTAGCTTTTATGCATGTTGTATGTGTGTTTATAATTAAAAGATAAGGTTTTTGTGATTCAAGAAGGATTGTTAGCGTGATATTAAGGTAGTTACAGATTGATGATGATAGCATGTTGATGAGATCTGAGTAATTGTTCATTAGGGTTACGGTTATGCATGTTAATGTGATGTTTCATGCTATGTGTATTGTTTTTGGGATACATGGTTGCATGCAGGGCTGATAGAACGAGGTTAAGCGAAGGATTTTGATTGAAATATGTTTGATATGGTTGTTTGATTGATATTTGATGTTTACACACGTTCTGGATTTGATTTGGAGTGTTAAACGCGCGAAAAACCGGAACAGCTGGGCTAAAGGCGATTAGAAACCCTAATCGCCTATGCTATAGGCGATTAGGAGGCTATTCGCCTGATAGGACACCCTAATCGCCTATAGTATAGGCGAATAGGGGTCTAAATGCCTTTACTTCATGCGATTACGATCCTAATTGCTAGTTAAGCCCTGAATTGCATGCCTTACGACGTAATCGCCTATAAACTCGTGATTTGCATACCGCATGACCCTAATCGCCTATAGTATAGGCGATTAGCCTTCCTAAATGCCTGTTGACCCACAAAATCACTAGTTGACTTTTCCTAATCGCCTGCACTGCTGCTGTAAGTGTAATTTAGCATTTCGGGACCCGATTTGACACCTAGGAACATGCTAGGAACCCCGTAACATACCTAATAACTTGGTAACATGTGCTCGGACTTATTTATGAGATACTTGAACTACGTGCTACAACTTGTTGGATTTTAACGTATGTTAAGTGTGATTGCATGATTGTATGTTTGAGAGTGCAAGTATAACACGGGGAGTCTCGGGTCACCAATGGGATGTCGAGTCTTGTACATTGGGTTAATTTAACAGTCACAGTGGTTTCAAACGAACTTGGTTATGGTCTGGACATCTAGGGACTAACTAACCTACGGGTTATTAGTCTAATTACTTGTAGCTGTCATATGTTAGGTCGCCGCCTTACGAGGCTAGCATAGCTTGCTGATTTTATTCGTATTACGAAGTAACGCAACCTAAGGTGAGTTTACGGCCCCTCTTTTAACTGGTTTCACTTTTTGGGGGAGAAAACATGTGTTAAACTTATGTTTTGGTAGCAACTGTCATACTATGGGTTTCTATGGTTTACTATACGATCTTTGGAAGTCCCGGGGGAAACCATGAATGTGCGGGTTAGCACAACGGGGAAATGTGAATAGATCTATTGGGAGTAACCAACCCCGCTCGTCGGCTTGGAGGGCCGGGCGAGTGCATATTGTCTCAAACAGGAACAGGTTTACTATTCGGGCACAACATCTGGTTTGCGAGTTAGTAATGGTTTTCCAATCGTAGATGTAACAAAATATACGCCTAGCTAGCGTACTTTGGTTTGCAAATTGATATAGTATGGACAGGTTGAACTTGGTACTTTAATTACAAACCTGTAAACTCACCAGCATTTTTGTGCTGACGTAACTCTTACATGTTTTCTCCGGTCGCTAAGGTAGCACTACGGAACTAGGGCGCACGCGTCTGCACGACGTCTAGTTAGGATTGCATGGTTTTCAAACATTGAATAATTGGGTTACTTTTGGATTACGTTTTGAGAATAAGCTTCCGCTGTATTTGGGGATTTTTAACTATGTTTTTGAAATTGCATATGTTCATTTAGATTTGTTTATTGTGATCGTTGACTTGGATCCTGGTTTGTCATGCACCTCGCGGTAAAACTCCGCAAGTGGATTTTGAGGGTGTGACAGCAGCTTCCTCCTTGGACAGTACTTCTCCATGAAAAGAGTCTTGAGATCAGCCCAGGTAAGATTGTAAGACGCGTCTCTACCCAAGGTATGTACCTGAAGATTTCACCAGGTGGGGACTTCGTCTTGGAAAGTTCAAGTAGAGCACTTCACTTTCCGGTCCTCAGAGCAACCGCTGATGTCAAGAACTGACTCATTCTTTTCAACCCAACGAATAATCCCAATGGCACCTTTGGTACCACGAACGTTCCATGGTTTGCAAGCCATGAAAGTTTTGTATGAACATCCCCGAACAGGGTTTTCAACTTCTGTTTATACAATAGTGAATATTATTAAGACAAAGGTTTGTGTAGGAGTAGTAAGTATAGAATTTAGACCCAAAATTTCTACCGTTATCCATTTCGCTTCCCCATCTACGACCAATCCCTCTAGAACCTCCACTAGAATCGGCTCTAGCAGCGTCGTGTCGAGCAATTGCCTAAGCAATCACCCTAGCCAATTCAGCGGGAGTGGCTGGTAGTGGTTCGCCATCGTTGGTTCGTGCAGATTGTCAGGTATGCATGATTCCCTTCTAATATATCACATATCAAAAGCGTAAGAAATATATTTTGCAAATATTGTCAATTATACAAAGGAAACAATCAAATATAACCACACATAGAAAGTCAATCACAACCACAAGACAAAAGAATAAGCAAAACAGGACATAAATAAAGAGCGTACTAAAATATCCATAAAACATAGCACATCAGCGTACAAATGGTAAGCGGTCAAACCGCAGTAGTTCAAAACACAACATAACATAACATAATGTAACATCAAATACAACCACAAGATAAACTAAGAAGAAGAAGAAGATGGGAAAGTAGCGGCAAGTGCAGCAATCGCGTCCCGCATGCCCTGGGTCATCTCTACCATCCTCCTCTCTCTAAGATCTCCACGCGCCTATCTGTCTCCGATCTCCCCAGAGCTATCGCTAGCCTCCCTCGCTTAGCCTCCTCCGCTCGTACTTCCAGCTCTCGGATGCGTACACCCATAGTAAATATTTGCGCGTCATGGGACAGAATAACGTCGCGTTCAGTGTAGAGGGGTCTTCCAGATGATCCTCCTAGTGTCATCGCCTCGTGGTCTTCCTCCTCATCCTGATAGGCTAAGTCACCGGTGAGATTGGGGAGGTATGGCCGCTTACGGGCCTAAGAGTGCCTCCTCAACCGCAGTGATGGCTCGACCACCGGCACGGGTGCCTCCATGGTGTGTAACTCCGGTGTGGGGTCAGCGGGTAGAACAGGCTCGCCAGTAGGGGCAAGGTCGACGGGCAAGGTAGTAATCGGAGCACGGGCAAGGAAGGCAATGACCACAGTCTGTCGCACCCTCTTACGAGGAGTTTACCTCTGGAGGGTACAATTTGTATAGTCGATGCGAAAGGAAGGGGCCAGGCTTAAGGCAGTAGGGGCAGTGGAAGGGACCACTGGAGGGTAAACGTCTGGGTCTGCAAGGGATGGAGGGACGTCATCCTCGGTGTCATCATCTGAGACACGCCTAACTAGGGGTGGAGGATCCACATCCATGTCAGAGTCATAAATCCAACCGCCTCCGTGATAGGGTAATCAGGGGCCTTGTAAGGGATGGGGGCAAGCTGGGCAAGTGGAAGGTCCTCTGGTGTGTCATCCACTAGGTAATCAGGCTCGGAATCAGACAAAATAGTGAGGTCAACAGTGATGGCCATGGTCCTGTCATACCCATGCATATATGTAAATGAACATGTATGTAAATAATTAAACTATTATACCCGTATGTCATCGTATAGCAGCTTGAGACTTAAGAGGCGCAAGGCGAGACAGTGTGGTACTTTGTGAAAACGTTTTAAAAATATTTTTGGGTCATAGTTGACTCAAAAGCATCTTAGTTCACTATAACCTTATGCTCTGATACCAATCTGTCACACCCCGCCAAGGCGGAAACACGAGGATGCGACCTCGAAAAGTTTTCAAGCACAAGCTTCAAGCAACACACAGATTTATTTAAATAAGTACCATCAAAGGATGGATATTGCCATAAAATTATTCAAACCATCATAACATTGTTTTGGAAAACAGGAAATCGTCTGGAATTCATGAACTTGAAACTAAAACATCATGGGACTGGCAAAACCCAATCCAAAGTGATACCACCCAGTGCATGCCCGAGCCTCTCTCTCAAACCTCTACTGCTCATCATCAATTACCTGAAAAACATGCATGAAAGATTTGTCGGTGAGTTCACATGTTTTAATGTAATAAATAAAGTGCTCGTGTAATTCGTGTATGACCAATCATAGGCAAGCTAAGCGAATGATTACTGTGCAAACCATGAGTCCCATAACCAAACCTCTTGACTATTGTGCATCGCGCATTGTACACTAAAGACAATGTATGTATGGTAGAATATTATCACTCTTTCGTAGGTAACCGGTTAGAGCGACTAACCAAGAGTGTGGGTGTTAACCCAATAGATCTATTAAAGTGTTCCATGGCTATTGATAGCAAATGGTTACTGTGTAATGTATGTACGAGGACTATTGAGATCTCATGAACCGATTGTCTCATGTTCCACATGTTAGTCACGATAGAATTACACACAATTGAATTGTACGAATGTTGTAGCATGTTTATCCCCCAAAATGAAAAATTGTAAAACGGGGCCGTGAAACTCACCTGGTCACAGTAGGCGTGGTTTGGTAAATCTTGTGATGTGTGGTAATAATTTTCCGGTCAAAGACGGCCTTATGATCAATCAGGACACAGTAAATTATACGTTTTTATTGTTTATCATACATAACGGGCCCCCACATGTCATCATGGGCTATAATTGTTCCCAATCTAACATGTGTGGTCGGTTTGTAACAAACAGGTATATTAACGCACGTTTAGGCTTTTATAAAGTTCAAGCTAGTACTAATATAGGTTATATTCTCCTTAACATGTGTTATAATAATAACAGATTTTTTTATATAAAATGTCATCCATGATCCGATTATCTATCCTTCTAAAAACGACTTGATCGTGCAAATTAATGTACAAGGGAGTGATCATCAGTGTATATAGGTGTGTTTATAAGGAAATCGAATATAACTACCCTTCAATTGTGGTGTGTAGCCTTGTGTATATATGCAAACATGTTGGACTCAAAATCGACATTTTATCATTTATAAAGAGCCGAGTGTGGGTTGTAAAGCATTGATTAACGTGAGTGTATCCTCTCGGCTTGATCATGTTGCCTTTGAGGGTGGTGAGTTCATGTGCAAATCATATGTATACAAGTGTTAGCATGTGATATAGATCCCTAACAACAAGGTAATGCTTTGAAAATTATCATCTAAAGTATGTTGTGTGATCAAAAACATGGTGTTTAAGGGTCGAGAGCCGGGTTAACAAGGAAGCCGATTAAGGTTTGATGAATGAAAAGGGACTTGTATTCGAGTGACTTACCTAATCGGATGGATTAATGATAATAGCCGAATGGTGCCACTTCCAAACCTCCTCTTGAATGCCTTTGAATGTCTTGGTGGTAGAATGGGTTTGGCTTTGGTGTGGGAGGTGATCGGCCGAAGGAAATCAAGGATAGGTGAGTGAGTGTGTGGTGCATTTTGGATGATCAAAAGTTGCTCTATTTATATAGGCCAATTGATGTGGAGACAAAAACAATTGTAGTAAGCCTCATCCCCTAGATCAAAGCATTGTTTAGGAAAGCTAATCACAAACTTGTGCAAGACAATGAGTTGGGAGGTTTTATCCAAAAGGGGAGGTGTTGACTTAGCTTGGAAGTTGGGTCCCTTTTGATTTTGTATCTTGTTTTGTGTAACTCCTTACATCACCCTTCTTCTTGGCCGATTACATCATAGTTGTGGAAGTCATCTCTTGTCTTGTATAGGTGGCCGATTGGTTGTAACCTTGTGGTGATGATAGAGACCTTTCCTAGGATCATGAGTTTTAATTGTTACCTTGATGTTGATAGTTCTTGTTCCCTTGCATTCGATTGGTGCTCGTTATCCAAGAAGAATTCTTGATCATGATGGTTAATGAAAGGGACATGGAGTGTGTTTGCACATGGCCTTCAGCCGAGAATAAAACAAGAGGGGAATCCATATATTTTAAGGTTGAAATCGTGAAGCAAATGAAGTGTGTCCATGGTGTCCCTATGCTAAGTTTGTGTATACTTTGGATGTAACATCGCGAATTTCCCCTATTTTTTTTTATAAAAAGAATGTATTGTTTTAAACAATATATGTTTTAAATACCTTAAACTAATAATTATTTGTATCTCGACACTTTTGTACGTTTTAAAAATATTTCGAGTCACTTTCGGGCTTATATAATCATATTATGAATTTAGAATAATATAGTTTTAGGAAAATAATTGCCAAAAAAAAGATTTGTGTGGACCGGGAGCCAACCAACACACAGTGACAACCAACTGAGCCAACTATCATCTTGTGTAGTATTTCAGAAGAAAATAAACTTAACACATTCCTTAAATTGATTAGTCAAAGTCTTAGTCAAACAGTCAAAGTCTTAGTCAATTCATCATAAAACCTTACTTTATGGTGTTGACCAATTTTAATGGCTAATTGACTCCAAAACTAGTATAAAAACCTACCTATGACCCATTATACTTTGCACCTCTAAATCGATTGTTTCAATCCGATTAAACTTTCCCTCATACTTTTCTTCTATAGTCTATTACTTCTACAATTGAAGATTTGATTATAAGCTCTTGTAATTGGCAATTTTGGGGCTACACATATTCTATTTCTCGAGACTTAATACTATACTAAGGTGAGTTTACGTAACCATGTTTATGCAATTCTTCATACTTGCAACATTATACTTAAGCAATTCTACATGCATGTCTAGTTGTAAACTTTAATGCCTCATGAATTAGACAACAACAACAGTTTCAACGAGTTTCAACGAGTTTCAACATTACATAATCATTAGCTATGGCCAAGTCGGCGATACTCAATAATAGATCTATTGGATTGACAATCCCACCCGGATACGTGTACCTCCTACATAGGTAGCGTGGGTGATTGTTATCGTTCCAACATATTATTAAGGTGAACCGTGGATGTCGGGATGGACCTAAACTAGTCGGAGGTTTGATTATGTCGATTCAACATATTATGTTTATTCATGTAGACTTAAACTTACGATAGACATATGAATTGCTAAACTTTTATACTTAAACTATTTGCTTGACATGGCTTATGTATTCTCACCAACTTCTAGTTGACCCCCCCCCCCATTTTTCCAAACTCAACAGGAAATACTGATGCTTGAAGTTTAGAGCTAGCATGAGGAGATATTTGAAGCTTTGTTTGATTATTTGATGTAGACTTTAATGTAATACAATTTTGTGATGAAATAAAGGATTATTCAAACTTGTGTACTACCATGAGCTACTGAACAATCATTCATACGTGGCACCTCGATGTTTCCGCCATCGGTTGGGATGTTACAGATTGGTATCAGAGCCAGGTTATAGGGAATTAGGTTATTAGAAAAATAATCTAGTCTCTAACCATAGGATTTTAACTAGTACTTGCTCCTTTTACTTGCAACCTTACTTGCTTCTATTCTCTATCTCCCTCCTACTTCTTATCCCTACTTTAGTCCCTACAAGAAGATTGTTCTCCATCACAAGATCTACTCTTAGACTAATAGGACAAATCCTCAGGTTTAGCCTGAACCACCTTGAAGATCTCGTCGAAGTTCTAGATTTTAATAACGAACACGTGCAATCTGGAAGGGTGAACGCCTGTATTCTGAGTTTTCTGTCTAGGACTGGCATTGCGCATGAATCCCAATCAGACAAGGGACCCGGATGCCTACCTGGGAATTATCGGGATGAGTGTTCACTTATAGGCTAAAGCATGTCTTCACTATGTTATTAGAATCTAGAAGCTTTGATATGTAAATGTTTTCGTTTATTCGTTCTAATTAATGAATAAATGATTACACTCACTTCCCTTAAAACTAAGCTCTAAAATCCCAAAATTTTACAGCCTAAATCAATCTCATTTCATAACCATCTATGGATTTCACAATCACACTTCACCTTACCATCTTAGCCACTTTTTAAATATTCAACACCCTACCCAAATCATATTATTTCATTTCTCCACATGTTACTTATATTTTAAAAAAACTATAACCTCATACCTTAGCACAAACTAAAGATTTCTAAATCTTGTTGTATTTTCATTACCTAGTAACTTTACAAAGTACATATTTTTGTCAAAAGATGTCCTCGAACTTAAATTCAATTGTTTATTTATTGACGTAACAAACAATTTTCTATATAATGCTTTAAACTATTAAAAATCACTTAATAGAACCTTGATCTTCAAAACCTAATGTCATGTTTGAAATCTCCAACTAACGGGAATATTTTAATCAAAGCCCACTTAGCTTGTACTATTTAACAACTTTTGCTTTATGTATATAACCAATTTTGAAAATAAGATTTTTTTTTTCCATAGGAATAATATCTAGTCTCTAAATTTTCCATCAACACTCACTCATTTTCAACTTGTTCAAATTTTTAAAATATTTGGCATATACCACAATCATGTTTTCTTATACACTTGATTATAACCTTTGATCCAAACCCCAAAATTTACACTGCTACATAATCTCCTTACTATAAAATAACTCTTTATCAATTATCTTCACATTCACTATCTCTCACAACCTTGATTCTGCTTCAAGATTTTTCATCATCCTCTCAAGAACTAAATTTATATCCTTCACCTTCTCACACATGAGCTAGTTACCCATGATAACCAAACTATTGAAACTTGATTGTGTGTTGCATCAAACATAATCCTTAGTTATACATGAGGATTCGATTATCTACCATATTTAAACATTTGATACTAGAAATCATGGAATATAAACTATTTGCTATAGACACACCTAGAGTCATTAACCTTGTCTAGGACAACACTATTACAACTCGCATGCTATGCTTGATACTTGATTGTTTATATGTACATATTATCAATTTGAAATTTATGTGTGAAATAATTGGTACACTTAATCAAACAACTGGTAGAGGATGAAGTACTTGCTCAACAGTTAGTTGAGTACCAAATAACCTACTCAACGATTGGTAGAGGTCATCATGCCTGCTCAACAGTCGGTAGAGGCCCTACAACCTGCTCAACGACTGGTAGAGGCTATCGCACCTGCTCAACAGTCGGTAGAGGTTCTTACTCACTGACTGGTAGAAGTCTTTTTCCTACTCAACAGTTGGACTCATTTTTGGATACATTGTAAACGATTCAATCACAAGGTTATTTTGCATTACTTACATGTGTGTTTAGAGTCATAGAAGGACACAAAACCCTAATGTAAGGTAAATTGGTGATTGCGGTCCGGAACGTAATCATGAATTTACAAGTACGTTAAGGTAGTGTGAAATTCTAATAAGGTTTTAGTAGTTCATTTGGTTTTCATATAGCCAATCAATTCATGCATTTCTTATAAGATTCCTAAAATATAAGTTTAGTATTTTGCTAGATTCTTATGCTTCTTGCTACTTCAGACGAACCTAATCCAATCCTTAAAACTCACATCTCAAACCTCTTATCCAAATTATTCGAAACAAATTATTATATTACCTATAAATTCATGTCGTGCCTTAACCCAAACCACAGCTGCCTTAATTTCTACCTAATCAACCTCAAACCTGTGTTTTTAATAACTTCGGGACGAAGTTTCCAAAAGTAGGGGAGACTGTAACATCGCGAATTTCCCCTAATTTTTTTTTGATAAAAAGAATGTATTGTTTTAAACAATATATGTTTTAAATACCTTAAACTAATAATTATTTGTATCTCGACACTTTTGTACGTTTTAAAAATATTTCGAGTCACTTTCGGGCTTATATAATCATATTATGAATTTAGAATAATATAGTTTTAGGGAAATAATTGCCAAAAAAAAAATTTGTGTGGACCGGGAGCCAACCAACACACAGTGACAACCAACTGAGCCAACTATCATCTTGTGTGGTATTTCAGAAGAAAATAAACTTAACACATTCCTTAAATTGATTAGTCAAAGTCTTAGTCAAACAGACAAAGTCTTAGTCAAACAGTCAAAGTCTTAGTCAAATAGTCAATTCATCATAAAACCTTACTTTATGGTGTTGACCAATTTTAATGGCTAATTGACTCCAAAACTAGTATAAAAACCCACCTATGACCCATTATACTTTGCACCTCTAAATCGATTGTTTCAATCCGATTAAACTTTCCCTCATACTTTTCTTCTATAGTCTATTACTTCTACAATTGAAGCTTTGATTATAAGCTCTTGTAATTGGAAACTTTGGGGCTACACATATTCTATTTCTCGAGACTTAATACTATACTATGGTGAGTTTACGTAACCATGTTTATGCAATTCTTCATACTTGCAACATTATACTTAAGCAATTCTACATGCATGTCTAGTTGTAAACTTTAATGCCTCATGAATTAGACAACAACAACAGTTTCAACGAGTTTCAACGAGTTTCAACATTACATAATCATTAGCTATGGCCAAGCCGGCGATACTCAATGATAGATCTATTGGATTGACAATCCCACCCGGATACGTGTACCTCCTACATAGGTAGTGTGGGTGATTGTTATCGTTCCAACATATTATTAAGGTGAACCGTGGATGACGGGATGGACCTAAACTAGTCGGAGGTTTGATTATGTCGATTCAACATATTATGTTTATTCATGTAGACTTAAACTTACGATAGACATATGAATTGCTAAACTTTTATACTTAAACTATTTGCTTGACATGGCTTATGTATTCTCACCAACTTCTAGTTGACCCCCCCCCCCCCATTTTTCCAAACTCAACAGGAAATACTGATGCTTGAAGTCTAGAGCTAGCATGAGGAGATATTTGAAGCTTTGTTTGATTATTTGATGTAGACTTTAATGTAATACAATTTTGTGATGAAATAAAGGATTATTTAAACTTGTGTACTACCATGAGCTACTGAACAATCATTCATACGTGGCACCTCGATGTTTCCGCCATCGGTTGGGGTGTTACAATGGACATTCTCATGATAGCGACAAATGAGGATTTTTGTGTGTATTAAGTCGGCCAAAAGAAAAGAGACAAGCACATCACCAAGTGGCTAGTAATCTAGGACAATGACATTTCAAGAACTAAGATTTGTTTTGCAAGGATAACAATTGTCATTGTTTCTATTTTGGTGTAATTTCTATGTAGTGATAGTTGACATGGTGATGATGGTGATGTTTGATCGAACAAGGAAAGGAATGAGGGGTCTTTCATGGAAGACAAAGTAGTTATAATGGTTTCTATCTATCCTTGTGTTGTGTACATGTATGCGTACATATGTGTATATATACATAGCTATGTTTCTGCTAGTCACATTCCACATTGTGGATAGACCCGATGGTATGGAGATTAATACATGTAGGCATAGGGTATGTTGAATGGAATGTTTGTTTGTGCCAATTATAATCGAGCATTCAAACGTAAATACAACTTGGTTTGATTGGCTTGTAATGGTACTCGTTGACGATATCAATATGTATTGATTCCATAAGTTATGGTCCCATGTCATTACATGCTAACACATAGTAGTATTTGTGCTTAAGCCAAAGTGTATACATATGTTTAGTAAAGGCCTATCATGTGTTAGGAATCATTGTCACCAAATGATAACGTAAGTTTTCCTTTTGGAAGTGTTTTTGAGGATGGTAATTTTATTAAAACACTTGGTAATTGTTTGGGTTCGAGTGGATTGTGTAATTTTCCACTTAGGTATTGTCAAGTGTTCTATTGTTTTGTATTGCATGGCGAACGGATGTCTGGTTACTCTCTGTTGAGCATGTGATTGGCTTGACTGTTCAATGCCAATTATTTTCGTATAGTTCGGGTGTTGTATGCATAAGCGGGTGATTTATCGGGTTTTCTCAATAACTTATGCTTTACCAAACTGGGGGTATAGTGTGTGCAAAATCTCTAAGTATGCACATGAAATGACAATAATAAGTAAAATGCATACGTATGTTGACCTGGATCATTGACTGGTGTCACAGACGGGGACGTAACCTAGTGTATCTATTATATATTATTTATTATCTATAATTAACCAATATATGCTTGTACACGTGTCATTCATCGGAGTCATCTGTTTTATGGTTCTACTGCATTTTTCTCTTCCTTAATTATGAATATTTATCTGTTAATTAAAGATATTGTTTCTTTCTATCTTACTTAATTATAGACAATTATTTTTTTAGTTAAAGATGGTTACTATATTATTAACCAAATAAACATATATTTGTTTACTTAAAAACTTCACCAAGTTCAAACATATGTTAGCTAAAATGCTAAAATGCTAAAAATAAAAAATAATAAGGATAATTGTTTTTATAAGTGATATCCAAATTTTTTTTAAATACTTGATGTGGTTGGATGGTAAATAATAGTAAAAGTATAATACGTTAAATAAAAAAATAGGTGGTATTACAAAGAACTTAACAAAATTTATAACTGTCACGACAATGTTCATTTGTTTAATACATATCTTGACTATTGTATATGTGTAAGACCCGTCACAACTTAACGGATCCTAACCTAGTTAATAAGATAGTTTTGAAGGTTTATTTAAGATATTTGGCGATTAACACAAGTCTAATTAGTATTCATTCACAAACCATCAATTCATTAGTAGGTGGAAAGGGCGAGGCACCGGGAAGCCAAGGATCAAAGGATTCACACGGAAAGGCGCACGCGTAAGGTAAGTCCTTCTAGGACTTAAGAAATTATGACTTTTACTTGTATTGTGTGAATAATTGCCTAATACTGCGTTGAGGTGTTATTGATGAGAATTATGGCGAATTACATCATGTTGATTAATAACATGTTTGGATTAGTTTATTGGGTGGTAGGACACGAAATCCTAGATATTGATAAAGCCATTTGGCCTTGGGAATAAAACTGAATGTATGTGTAGTCCGTTAAAGGCATGGGCTGGATGGTGAGATAAACTTGATTAAGAACCCAAGGTACGCATTTGTCTAAACTCTTAACGGGTCAAATGGGTGATTGAAATTCATGAGGTAGATTGCGAGAGTTATGGAAATGGGATCTTGGATTGGATAGAGGTGTTTTGAGGGCATGAAAAGAAGGCATTTTTGCGTCCTGAATGGCCCCGGGACTCGGTTTATGAATGTTCTCTTAGTACAGCTTGGTGCAAGGTATTATATGGGGAATGGCTGCAATTCAGCTAGTAAAAACCGTAGCCTACGGCCTTGAGTCGTAAGCTATGGCTAAGGAGGCCAAAACGGCCAGCAGCTGTTGGCCGTAAGCTACAGCCAGACGGCGAGGACACTCACAAAGAAGGCGGTAGCCGTAGGCTACGGCTATTAGGCCGTAGCTTACGCCGAGTAATTGCTGGTTCTCTTTTTGAGGTTGTACAACGTTGTTCGAGCCCCTAACCTCTAGGATCCTTCTCGTATGCCTTAGATGTCATAAAGTTGGGTTATTTGATCATCTAATGTCCTATCTAACTTGAAATCTTGTCAATGCCAGGTATAAATGTGCAATGGAAGCATGGATCAAGATTGTGCTTGAACCGAATGCATCGCAAATCAAATTTCACCGCTTTCGCTACTATTTTGTGAAACTCTCAAGTGTTATTAGACATTTTAGAACTTTTGTAACTATGTTTTGCCAACCAATGAATTGATGGTTTGTGAATGAATACTAATTAGACTTGTGTTAATCGCCAAATAGTTTTCTTAAATAAACCTTCAAAACTGTCTTATTCACTGGGTTAGGATCCGGTAAGTTATGACGGGTCTTACAATATGTTAACAAATTACATTATATTTTATTATATTAGTCTAATATATTTATTTTTTTTCAACCGTAAAATGCATATGTTTTCTAAAACAATTTTTTTATTAATTATATAACATTATATTAATTAACCCAAGTAATACATGAGATTGTAACCTAGTTAATATATATAGCAAGTAAAATACCGGAAAGTTTCAATATTTTAATGCAAGTTATGCGCTTGTGTAAAAAGCATACGCGTACCTGCAGGTTCCATGTTCACAACTCTAGAGTGTCGTTTAAAATTGAAAATCCAATTCATAAACATCTGAAATTCAATATTTAACTTACGGGACAGTTAACTTTTTAGTCTTTGTATCTTCGGTTAAAACAACATTTTTCTCTTACACAGCGAAATTCCTTTGCGTAACAATCTAAAACCACACCACTTTTGCAAGGCAGAAACCATTATGGTGTAAATGAATAGTTCAATTCATCACACATATATTTGTATTATACAAAGTTCTCGCTGCTATGATAAATTATAAGAAATTACTCACAGTCATAACTGGTGATTGTGGTGTCATCGGTGGAAATTATTGCGGGGGAATGGCTCGAATACTTTGGTTATAAAACGAATATATCTCGAACCTAAAATAACAAGTAGGTAAAACTATTTTCCCTCCAATTTTCCTGCTATCATTTCGCCCTATAGAGTCACTTCTTCCTCCAAACACTCACTACACTGATGCTCCATTAAGTATGGAGAACACTGCACAAGACCATAAATCCTATTAAACCCGGCCCGATCCTCTTCCCAGATGCAAACTTTAGTAGCAAACCTCTAGCAGCTGCATCACCTCTCATCTTGTCCACTAATGGTCTTAGAGCATCGTGAAACCAATTAATACATGTTGTATTCTATGGATTAAACTGAAAAAGCGATCATTTTTGTGGGTATACTAATAATCATTCTGGAACCAGCTATTTAAGGTGAAACATCTGTGGGGATAGCAATTGTTGCCATTTTTCCTTCGGAAGTGACAAAGTTCATTGGTTTGAAGCCTTGTTAACACATGATTCATCTGACCACTTAGGTTGGAATTCTTGGTTTTCAACAACTGTTTGAGACTGAAATTGACTGGAAGTGGTAGAGAACTTATCAAGAGTAACTTTGACTCCATTAGAGTTGGTGATTATGACTTCCTCTCCTTTAGAGTTCTTATGAACAACTTCAGTTTCATTCTTAATATGAGTTTGAGGGGCATAATTCTTAGGTTCCTGAGTGTGATTATAACCTCGAACTTCACATTGCTTTGTGTCTGTGAATTTAAGAGTATCTCAAATCCTTTACATTACTCAGTCCATTTTTGACAGTTAACTTTTGTTGACTCTAGCTCCTTTAACAATTTTGATATTTCTTTAAAAGTGTTTCAAACTGATCAACATGAATGGTTGCTTCATGTTTGAGATTTAAGATTTCTTGATTCTTTTCCATAAGTTGTTCTTTGTTAGAAGAAATTGTTTCATTTAATTAAAAGTTTCTCATATTTATAACAACTTTCTTAATGTTCATAGTTTTGATATCTGTAAATGCTTTCACGCAGTTTTCAGTGCATAAGGCTTCTAGCATTTCAGAAGAGATAACAACATTTTGTTTCGGGCCATTAGTAATTTTTTACTTAAAGGACTCTTGACAAGCAATTTCCTTTTCAAGACTCAAAAAAACTGTTGGTTTTCAATTTCATCATTACTATTGGTCTCAAAGGGCATTAGAGCTAGATTATCTTTGTTGTTATTAACAAAAATCATTCCGAAATGTTCATCATTCAGGTCTTCAGGCAAGCTGCTTCAATCAACAAAGCTCTGAGTAAAAAAGCTTTGCTAAGTTTTTGGTGTATGGAAACCAGCAGTATGTGAAACTACTAATGCAAGTGCGTGAGGTTGATTGTGTTAATTTAGAGCATTGACATGTTGTGGTAGAATTTGATTTTGAAAGCCTTGAAGTGGTAATTGAGTGATGTATTGTGGTTTTGAATGCACATATGGAAATGGTTCAGGTATGGTTTTTTGTACAAAATATGTTGTAGATTGACCATTTGCCGTTGTGAATTATTTGATACATTTGATGATTGTTAGGGGAGTTACACATGGGGTTAGAGTTAGATTGAGTTCTTTGATATGTATGGGTCACATCTTGTGCTTAGTTTGTGTTTAGTTTATACATTCTCTAGAAAAATGACTCATCATGTTGCACTTACAACATTGAACCTTAGACTTATACAACCCACTCCTTCCACTTAATCAAGGAAATTTCCTGCCAGTTTTGTTATTGAACTTGTTGGTTCTAATACTGAGCAAGGCAAGTTGGTCTAGAATGTCAACTTATTCCTAATCATTTGGACTTATAATTTTGAGTCCTTCATCATTAGCGCCAAGTTTGGTGAGTTAGAATTTAATTCAGTAGTTATGTCAATTAAGTGATCATAACTCTGCCCACATACTTGTTTACTCGATGAAGATCCATCATGACTCATCATGGCAGTACTCCCAAGAGAGTAGTCATCACTTGACCTCCCTCATCTCTTCAACTTCTGGTTGATCTCTCTCTCATAAGTTAGGAGTCTACTTTGGAATTGTAAGAGTGTTGAGTCCTTTAAGCCCGCTGAATTACGGATAACAATAGCAATAGTATCCCACTTGTCAGGAAGAGATCTAAGGAACCTATGACTCATTGAAGTCTGAGACTTGATATTCTCAACTCACTTATAAAACATTTTAATCTCTCAACCTGTTGTGTGAGTGTATCTCCACTAACATGTGAAAATGTTTCATATTGTTGGTTCAAAATTTCTCTATTATTTTCTAGAACTTCGTCTATTCCACTAAATTGTTCACTAAGTGCATCCCACAACTCTTTGGCATTCTCACAATGGAGAAATCCAGCATAGATTTCATTAGGTAAGGCCATAGCCAAAATACCAAATGCCTTAGAATCTAGTTCAAACCTTTGAAAATTCTGCTATGAGTAATTGGTTGAATTTTTCAGCACTTGAACATCTGGTCTTTCAATACTGGGTGTTGTAGGATGATATGGTCCAAATAACACTGACCTCCAACAACTAGTGTTCAGTTGGGATAATTGATGAGCCATCCTTCGTTGACATATTTTAAATTCAATGCGAACAAGGATTGGTGACTTATTTGAAAATCCAGTATTGGATCACTTGGAATTGACATTTTTCTAAGTTCTATTGATTTGTTTTGGTCTCAAGCGGTTGATTATTCATGAAGCTCTGGTTTGTCATCGAAGTTTATCGTTAAACCAAAATAGAGATATGTGGCTCTATACCAATTATTGGATCCTGGGAGTGAATTGTGTGTGTTATTGTGATTGAACACTGATTTCTATACACTTAAGAATAGCTGGTTTTGACAAAAAGCCGGTGTAAACTAGCAGTTTGTCAATCAACTTTACAAAAGGCAACTGTTGATTATTGTTAACTAGCATATGATGTTTCGAGCAATTGTGGTCTTCTTAATATAGTTTTTTGACTAGTCAAACAGTTGACTTGAAATCTTTTATTCTTCAAGTATTTGGATAGCTGGTGTCTATGGGATTTTGGACTTCATCATCAATAGTTCTATCCTAACCTAAAATTTGTCAATTCAAGCACACTAGGTTGTCAGTCTTGCTTTGTTTAACATTTCAATGTCAAATCCTTGATATCCATATGCTTAACTATCAAATCTTTGAGGTTATTCTATATTTATTGACAAATGTGTGAACGTTTTAATGGTTTGCATTGTCAGCTTATGATAAGTTTCCGTACGGGTTCTACGGTAGATGTATCGATAAAGATATTCAAGAAATTGTCCTTCCTTCATTAACCATCACAGTAAAGTTTAAATCATTGTCATATTTCCAGACCCAACTACATTTTATGGTTTTTTCGCTCAAATAACAACTCCATTCTCTGCATCACTGTCATACCTATTACACAACACAGGGATGATTTGTCTCAGATCGACTCGATGCTCTGGGAGAGAGAGAGAGAGAGAGTACAAAGACAGTTTAAGGTTGAAGATCCCGAATATTATAATCAAAGATCCCTCAATTATTATTGAGTATCAGTCAATCTAATGATACCATTGAAGATAATTAATGCTAAGGATTCTTCAAAGGTTGCACTATATGTGGGGAAGTCCTTCAAAATTTTAGAGCAAATAGTTAAAGACCAATTGAAGAAAATTACTAAGGTCTCAATTGGAGATACAAATCTCTGCATAATCCGCAAGGGGTTGATACATGATCGATTATCACAAATCATTGGCATATCCAAAACGGAGTTTGTTTATATATAATTGTTTATTGCCAAAGATTCGAAGATTAGAGACTAGATGGTCCAACAAGCTAGAATAGACATCGAAATATGTAATAGGTGTTTACTTTATGTTACGGGTGTAATGGGGCAGGGCTTTAGTCGAAACTAGGAGCTTTATGTATTTTGGACTTGAGGGCATATGTAACTAGGCATAGGTGTCATACACCTGGATTGGATCAGGCGTATGACGCCTCCTACGCCTGGTAGGCTGCCATGCCTGTAAATATCAAGCTCAAGCTCCTCATTTGCAACTTTGTCACTTTCATATTCATAGACGGCAAAACGCTACCCGGTTTTTGTTACAAATATAAAACCTTTTTTTTGTCATCTTCTTTGCATTTCTAACACCTTGTTTCCACCATCACACATGTGGAATCACGTTTCGGTTTGACCCAAATGGACCTTTAGTAGTGTTGATAATAAAACATTATAGTGTGACCCTATGAACTTTGAACATATATAAGAAAACCAAACATTCCTTGCATGATCCTTGATTCCACTACATTACCCAAATTTGGTGGAGGTGATGAAGGATTATTTCTTTGGATACTTATCGGCATTGAGAGTATACAACAAGAGAACAATCTATTGAGGAATCTTCAAATGTGAGATGTTTTAGACATACTCCGAATGTTCTAGGATCTAGTCCTGCTTCTCTTTATTTGTTGATTCCTACCCCAAATGGTTAAGTCCAAGGCATGAACTTGGTTGTAATCCCGTTATTAACTTTTATAATGGGTTGGGGGAATTAACCGTCAGTTTAAAAACAAACTAAAATAACTATTAATCTTTAATAATGTAGACAATCACGATAGGGTTTAACACAAAGTTAATAATAAATTGATATAAGTTACATAAAAGCAACCCATGAATCATTAGTGCTTCAATTCCAAAACACCTATCTAGGAATGATCTCCGATATTGAAATGTCATTTACTGACATTTGATCACGTGCTCTTGACTTTGCTTTTGATGTATGTGGATTTCTGGAATTACTACTTCCCATCGAAGAACTACTATACTCTTGAAGGAGTGGGTTTTCAGGATTAACACTAGTTTGCATGAAAAATGCAGGTTCTGAGGGTACTGGTAGCGTGATAGACAAGCTATTAAGCATAAAAACTACCATTGCCATGGTTGGCCTATCAGTAGCATTTTCCTGAACACATAGTAACCCAATGTGAATACTTCTAATGATGTTACGTAATGAACCTGGTCCTCTCTTCAATGTGGGATCTATCATATCAGATCCCGTCCCGTTATTCCAACTTTCCCATGCCTGAAAGGGAAAAAAAGTACTAAAATGACCACTAACTTCTGGAAGGTAATTGTCTTCAAACAAATGATGTGGATATATACTTACAAAGCCAAGAAGATCTTCAATGTTCTCTCCATTACGATAATGTTGATTCTTTTGACCTGTTATCATCTCTAATACTAACACTCCAAAGCTAAAAACGTCTGACTTTACAGAGAATTGACCATGCTTCGCATATTCAGGTGCCATGTAACCACTTTAATAAGCCATAGAATGCAAAAAAAGTTAGCAATTTTTTGAATGTCTTGACAAACTTAAAATTAAATGAGTAACTGAATCTTAGCCAATCAGAAAGAAAATTCTTAATGACATTGACAAACTAGGCATGGTATCTTGTTGTTTAGAATTAGTACAACAACCTTATCCAGTAAATCCCACAATTAGCAAAGCTAAGAGTAAGGTCTGGGGAGGGTGAGATGTAGGCATACGTTACCCCTATCCTTACAGATAGAGAGGCTGCTTCCAGAGAGACCCCGGCTCGAGTTTTTTAGAATTAGTAATGGCTTTTAATGCACACAATGTAAATAGTACAACATCAAGCAGTAACCCTTTTTTGGACATCATACTTTTCTCACAAAACTAAAAGTCTGGTGTATTTTTAAAATATATTCCTGGAAATATACTGTGATAATATAACAGCCTAAGAAAGCAATGTACACTCGGAGTCAATGAAAATGCTTATTATGAAATTGGTTGTGACGTCGAGCTGCAGTTTATAATAGATAATGTGTTACAAAAAAAAAAGTGTTTGAATTCATTCATGAGTAATATTATCATGTCAATATTACTAAAATGAGTTATATTTAGAAAAAAAAAAAAGAAGAAGAAGAAGCTTACTAGGTCCCAACGATGCGATTTGTGTTGCCTTGGGTTTCCTCGGGACTAAATAACTTTGCCATGCCAAAATCTGCAATTTTAGCATTCATTTCTTCATCTAGTAGCACGTTACTAGCTTTTAAATCACGATGAATTATCTTTAGACGAGAATCTTCATGTAGGTATAAAAGCCCCTTTGCAACGCCTATAATGATATTGTATCGCTTTTCCCAATCAAGACATGTACGTTTTGTTGGATCTACAACCACACAATAAAAATGATATAGTGTTATACGGGTAACGATATATAAAAATTAAAATGCCCATTCATGAGTTTTTACCCATGTTATATTGTTCATACATTTATAAGGTGGAAGTTGTATGGATTTCAATGATGTTATTTGAGATTTTGTACTTAGAAAATGTAAACCCTTCATGATAGTTATATTGCTTGCTAAACCAATGTTTTTATGACTAAAATACATTTGAATTTGGTGTAATATATGAGTGAGTAGTGATAGAGTAACATTTTCCTTTAAAGAAAAAAAAAACAACTAAAATACATTATGCAACCATCAAAGGTATAATGCATATTTATAATACATTTTCTACGATGCATCTTGTGGAATGGACAAAGAGGAACGTTCTAGAAATTTACCAAATATAAAGTTATCAAGACTGGAATTTGGCAAGTATTCGTATATGAGAAGTCGTTCACTTCCTTCTATGCTGAAACCTAGCAGCCTAACCAAATTACGGTGTTGAAGCTTCGCAACGAGCAAAACCTCGTTCTTGAATTCTAAATCACCTTGTCCAGAAAATTTTGATAACCTCTTTACTGCTACTTCTCGGCCATCTTCAAGCTTACCCTATATGTCACATATGATAGATAATGTGAAGCAAGATTGTTAATTTTGTAGCAAGTAACTAGCAAGATTAGGTTTTCTACCTTGTAAACAGCTCCAAATCCACCTACTCCAAGTTTATTTTCTTGAGAAAAATCATTTGTCGCAACTTTTATTTTACTAAAGTTGTATTGAAAAGATTCAGGAGTTCCGATATCAATAGTTTCAGCTAGAAGAGAGAAATATAAAGTTAGAAAATGCTTATAATTAGGGTAGATTGTTATCTTTAACGGTATATACTTCAACAATAACAACAAAAAGTGGTTTGCCTTTCCCTTTGGAGTGTAGTCAATGTAATATTGTAGTTTTATTGGCCATAATATAAGTTATTGATCCATACGTTCTTGTAAATCTATGAGTTAAGAACGTGGAACTTACACTGAATCCTCTCATTAAGTGTTGCTGGAGTTCGCTTATTCTTCTTTCTCAACCTCATGAAGGCACAAAGTGAAGCAATTATTATGACAAGGATGATTGTGAGGATAACAATTACTAGTATCACAATTCGCGACGAGTTTTCCGCTTCTCCTGTAAAAATAACAAGTTCACATATGAGATGTCGTGTAAAGATGGTAAAATTGAGGAGCAAGTGAGAGTCCTCTGAAATTTGTTCCCTATTGTGTTGATCAGGTCATCAGACTCACCCAAGACATGTAGGAAGTCAAAATCCTAGGCTACCTTCATTTCCAGGTTTATATTTCAATTCAAATCTAAAACTTACTTTTGAATTCCTACAACTGCAAGAGATTGAGGTTATAGAATTCTTAGTTTGTTGTTAAAAATAAGAAATTGATCATGTTAGATGATCAAGATATGCATGAAAGAACCACTTAGATTGTACCAACAAAGAAATTTATTGTGTGCAGTGGCGAAGCTTGAACAAAATCTTTTTTTTTTTTTTTGGTGTGTGTGTGGGGGGGGCACCTCAATACGTATAAATTTTCGGGCAGAATACTAGTAAATTTACACTACTGAAACAGTGGGGGTGGGGCACCTCCTGGCCTCTTCTATACTTCCTCCCTAATTGTGTGACACGATCAAAATAACTAAACTGTGTAATGCAGAGGAAACATGTGTGCGGTGAAATTAAACAAGGTAGTAAGTGTATCAAAACAAAGCATTTAACTCGTATGCAACAATCAAACCAGAACTTATTGTGTGAGTAGAAAATCTGAGTTATTCGAATTATCCATAAATCTATGTGAGATGGATTTGAGTCATGTTATACGATGGTTCTGCAATGTAGACCGGTTGGAGTTGTATGACACAACTACACAAGAAAAGAAGGGGGCAAGAAGAAGTTCGTGTGATAATCGGGTTCCCGCCCAGGATTGGTCACAGGTTTGATTCTCATCCATCAAAAAATTATACCCATTAAGGTTAAAAATGCCTGGCGTGTGGGAAGACTCGAACTTGTGACCCGGAGATTGTTAGGACTAGGATTTCAGGCTTTCAAAAAAAAAGTCATGTAAAGAAAATCAACAATTAAAAAGAAAAAACTTGGATCAACAATTGTGGGGTGATTGTTAGCCTTGGTTGTTAACCAAGTATGAATGGAAAGATATGCGTCATTTCAATCAATCAATCATACCCAGTATATCCCACTAATAGTAAAAACTATTGGTAGGGTCAGGGGAGGGTAAGATGTAGGCACACCTTACCCATAAGGATAGAGAGGCTGCTTCTAGAGAGACCCTCGGCTCAAAAACAGAGAACAGAAGACAGGCAAGCATACAAGTAAAGAGACAAGCACCATAGGGATATTTCGCTATCGGCTAACGGACCAAGTGCAGGAATAAGCTAGTAAGATAGTGCATAAAAATATAATACATTGAACATCATACAAACATGTAAACGAGACGACAACCACATGTAAGTTTCACATTACTTAAGAAAACAGGATAAATAGACACATAAATCAAAATAGGTTTAGAAATCCTATAGTTATGGTCTCATAATACACGGTTATGCTACCTAAGTGTCAAATCCTAAAAGTCACTTACGTTAATCCTACTTCTCCACGAACTCCTTTCTTGGACCATGTCCTCAGAGAGGTGAAACTCTATGAGATCCTGTCTAATCCGCTCATCCCAGGTCAATTTAGGTCTGCCCCTATTCCTTCTCCCCTATACAGCGCATGCTTCCACTGCTCTAACTGGCGTTGTTTTTCATCTCCTCTTCACATGTCCAAACCATCTCAATCTCCCTTCCTTTATCTCCTCTTCACATGTCCAAACCATCTCAATCTCCCTTCCTTTATCTTGTCTGATATCCTAGCCACTCCAAACCTCTCTCTAAAGACCTCGTTTCTAATCCGATCTAGCCTTGTGTGCCCGCCCATCCACCTAAGCATCCTCATCTCTGTGACCTCCATCTTGCTTGCGTGCGTCTTCTTGATTGCCAGCACTCTGTCCCATACAACATAGCAGGTCTAATTGCGGTCCTATAAAATTTCCCCTTCAATTTATTTGGGAACCGCTTATCGCACAATACCCCTGTGGCTGCTCTCCACCTACACCACCCGGCTTGTATGCGATGTGTTACGTCACTATCTATATCCCCATCCTTTTGAACAAATGATCCTAAGTACTTAAACCTAGTTACCTGCGGGACAACCTGACCCTGAATAGTGATATGAGTGTCCTCGTCGTCGTTAACCCCACTGAAATCACAATAGAGATACTCCGTCTTTGAGCGACTAATCCTTAAACCCATTCCCTCTAAAGCTTCTCGCCACTCCTCTAACCTTGCATTCAAAATTTGTTTAGTTTCTGCAACTAACACAATATCATCTACAAAAAGCATGCACCATGGCACTGGCTTCTGAATCGACTTAGACAACTCATCCAAGACTACCGCAAAGAGAAACGGACTCAATGCAGACCCTTGGTGGAGTCCCACCTCCACAAGGAAGGAATCAGTATCTCCTACCGATGCCCGGACACTAGTTTCAGTTCTATCATACATATCCTTAATTACGTCTATGTACTTCCCAGGGACTCCTCTAGCCTTTAGACCATACCAAATCAATCTACGTGGCACACTGTCATATGCCTTTTCAAGGTCAATGAATACCATATGGAGATCTCGTTTTTTTCTCTATATTTTTTCGTTAATCTCCTTAAAATGTGTATCGCTTCCGTCGTTGACCTCCCTAGCATGAAACCGAATTGGTTTACCGTAACCTGAGTTTCCCTCCTAAGTCTAGTCTCAATCACCCTCTCCCATAATTTCATAGTATGACCCAACAACTTAATACCTCTATAATTTCCACAACATTGGGCATCTCCTTTTTTCTTAAATATGGGCACTACAACGCTACTCCTCCAACAATCGGGCATTTTTCCATATTTGAAAATAACATTAAATAATGTAGTCAGCCATTGAACGCCTTCTTCTCCCAAACACTTCCAGGCCTCAATCGGTATGTTGTCTAGACCAACCTCCTTGCCTCTTCCCATCTTCCTAAGTACAGTCCTCACCTCTCCATGTGTGATGCTTCGCCAATAGCAGTTATTCCTTTGTCAGCTCTGTGTAGTAGGGTTTTCGCTTGCTTGTTGGTAGTCCCTCCCGCCATTGAAAAGATTGTGGAAGTAACTTTTCCATCTTAGCTTAATGTCTTGTTCCTTGGTCAAAACACGTCCATCCTCTCCCTTTATAAATGTCACTACTCCTAGGTCTTGACTTCTACGATCCCTATATTTGGCAATCTTGAACATATCATGTTCCCCCTCCTTCGTTTCCAATCGTGCATACATATGCTTATATGCTATGTTCTTTTCCTCTGTCACCGTCTTCTTTGCCTCCCTCCTAGCGTTTTTGTATCGCTCCCTCAACCTCAAACATACTTCCTCGTCAGTGGCCTGCAACAGATCCCTAAGGCACTTTTGTTTATCCCTTATTTTGATTTGCACATCCGCATTCCACCCCCAGGACTCTTTGCTCCCAGTTGTCCTCCCTGTTATGACCCCTAAAGTTTCCTTCGCCACACGAGTAATAGTATTCGCCATAGTCTCCCACATCTGATTTGCGTCGCCATCTCCATCCAATTGAGTCGCAGTCGTCGAGATGACCTTATCCCTGAACGCTTCAATGTTGTCGCCTTTTAAATTTCCCCAACGTATTCTAGGCTGAAATTTTCTCTCCGCATTAGTCAATTCATCTCTTAGGACTACGTCAGCTACTAGTAAATGGTGCTGAGCCACTGCTGTTTCTCCTGGATCACCTTGCAGTCTCTCCACCGTTGATGATCTTGACGCCTCATCAATATATAATCTATTTGTGTATTTCGTCCTCCACTAGTAAAAGTGATCATCTGCGAATTTCTCTTCTTGAAAAACAAGTTTACAATGCCTAGGTTATGGGCCACCGCAAATTCTAGAAGGTTTATACCCGGTTCATTCCTATCCCTAAAGCCAAAGCCCCCCTGGACCTCCTCAAAGCCATTTCTATCCTTACCAATATGTCCATTAAAATCACCTCCTATAAAAAAATTCTCCCCTATGAGTATGGCTCTCAAAACCCCGTCTAGACAATCCCAAAACTCTCTATTCTCTTGATCTCCTAAACCTACTTGTGGTGCGTAAGCAAAAACCACTGCTACTACTTCCGCACCTAGCACTAGCCTTAACAACATAATTCTATCATTGAGTCGTTTCACCTCAATCACTTTCTTATGCAAATCCAAAGCCACTAGAAATCTTACTCCATTTTTTGCCCCATCAGATCCCGAATATAACAACTTGTACCCATTTCGCTCATTCCCTCTATGCCCCTTCCATCTAGTCTCTTGCAAGCATGCTATATGAACCTTATGTCTCTTAAGTGCATCTATCACCTCTAACAATTTACCACTTAAAGTCCCTACATTCCAAGAAGCTACACGTAAGCTATACCCCCTACCATTTCCCTTACCTGCACCCCTCGTCTTTGGGCACAATCTCAAGGAACAATCATGACCTATTCTGTCTATATTTGCAAGTGATTATCAGACAATTCAACGAAAGCAAAAGTAGGCACCTTGTATGAGTGACAGTTTATAGTGAATAACTAGAAGCACACAATAATGGTAGTATAATAGATTACAAAAAGACATCCAACGTTGTTTTATTTTTTGAAAACACAAAGGTATTTATATTTAGTTGAATGGTCAATATGTCAAGTATGTAAATTATTAACTATTTACGAAGCCACAATTGTAGTGTTATGACGATTGAGCGAATCATCACATCAGTCTCTTGAAATCTGTATACAATTGATCATATTTAAATCATTCGATGGTGCATCACATTCGAATTAAAAGAGTATCAATTACTTTGTTATTTACAATCACACTTATTCTTGATATGACCATGTGGGAATTCATATAATTTGTTTTTACCTAATCATGGGGTATGGGGCAGTGGCGAAGCTTGAGAATTTGGTCCGGGGGGTCGGAAGTCAGCGGTTACGGGACGGGACCTAATTTTTTTTTCTGTAGCTATAGTTCGGGTGATATGTTCGTGTCGGTGATTCGATTCGAGTCGGGTCGGGTCGAGTCAAACATTAAAAATAAGACAAAGGGTTGGTACCTGGATGAAGAATTATAGTTCATCCCGTCGACCTTTAAGTTTTTTGAATTCTTCAATTATGGATTAGGGTGCAAACGAGCCGAGCTAAGTCCGAGCTCGATCAGGCTCGAGCTCAAAACACTATAAGAGCTCGAGCTCGGCTCATTTACTATCTATTAGTTAACATTTTAAATAAAAGTAATATAAATAATTGGTTCGGAGCTCGATAAATGAAGTTCGGCTCGGGCTCGTTTAGTAAACAGGCTTAAATGAGTGGGTAAATATTATTAAATATTAATAAACCTAATATTACACTAAGGTTTGACGAGCCTGGCGAACTTCACATGCTAGGCTGAGCTCGGGCTCGATTAGTAAACGAGCTTTGCTTTAAACTCAAGCTCGGGCTCGATAAGGCTTGGCTCGTTTCGACCTTTTTACCCGGCCAAGCTCGAGTAGCTAAGGGATAACAACTCAATCGCTTGCTCATTGAATCTACTATCCCGCTTTTGTAGTTATTGTGCTTAGTACTTTAGAATTTGAGCTTTACATTTACTTTGTTTTGGGTAAAAGTTTTGGTTTATATAACTATTATTTTTTTTAACGGGGGGTCGAAACCGTATATACCAAAAAAATTCCATACGAAAACTATATACTCGAAACTTCTGCGCGAAAATTCGGGGGGGTCGGCAGCCCCTCCCCACCCCTTTAATGCTCCGTCCCTGGTATGGGGTGACGCCCCCAACTACCTCGGTTGGATGGCGCCACCAACATCACCCCCTCATCCAAAAGGGGCACTAAAGACCTCTCCATTAATGTATTAAGGGTCATTAATGCCTGATTTGGTGGTGTTCACTTTTCTTCAACCAATATTATTTTTATAGTTTTTTTCTTTGTAGGGACGCTAAACCACTCCATTACTAATAAATAAGAAAAAAAGGCGTTATTGTTACCACAAAACCTCTGTAACCTTTATGTGGCTGAATAAAGCCCGCACCCCAACCTAATAGAGAACCATTAAGGGTCTATGTGCTTGAAACCTGCGGACACTCCATGTCATATCATGTCATGTCTTGAGATTCAAATTCCTTTACGATTTGAAATGAATGTTTATTTTCCTTACATAAATGATTTATTTCATATTACACATCACTCAAACTCTTTCTTTTTACCTTTACGTATATAACAAGGCACCATGTATGATTTTGACCCGACCATGATACCTTCAAACTCCATGTTACCAACTACATTGAAAAAGATGCCACCAGCGGCTTATTCTTTCCTAGCAAATTAGCAAGTCAAAGTATATATTGTTGATTTCGTAGCAAAAGGGGTGCAAAAATATTTTTGGAATATCCAATTTATTGATTTTCTCTCTGCACATTTAAGGCACGTGAATATTACCCCAATTTTTTTTAAACAACCATAACCTTTTATACGACCATATTTTTTTTTGAAAAAAAATCACCATAAAATCAAGCGTCTTTTTCTCTATCATTTGAGTACCATATTGCTATATATAATACGTTAACTAAAAAAACTCCAAAAAATGGGTTGTATATATTTGTTGCATAACATTTATGTGCTGTATTTTTATGTGCTAGATTTTTATGTTAAATTTTTGTGTAAAAATTTTTTGTATTAAATTTTTTGTTTACGTTGAATTTTTTATACTACAATTTTTTTATTTTTTTTTTGGCTAGATTTTTCTTTAAAGGACTTTAAAGTAAAGAGAATTTATGGTTGGATGATGACTAGAGACAGAAGCAACCATTACTGGGCGTGATTGAGACGGTGGTCTTGAAGGTGTAACTTTTTTTAGAAACAAATAGTTTTAACATATTCTGCTCTAAATGAAAACAGTTGTCACATTTATAGTTTCATTTAGTGTAAAGAGTTCGCTAGAAACTTGTGTATCACATGAGTAACATTTTTTTTTATCTTTTTTATTTATTGTTATGTTAGAAAATTTAATATTACATGAGGTTGGATCAATAAAATATTAAATGCGCGGAATGCAAAAGTCTTTCAAGGTAAAGATACAAAAGTGACGGAAGTTGTCGCGGAAGTGAAATCACAGGCTTTCTTATGGTTAAAAAAATAGATCGAAGTTTAATTGTATAGTTTGGAATGATTGGGCTAATTATCCGTTGTATTTGTGTAATTAGTTTGGGCGGTGCTCGGCTTTTGAGTGCTTGCCAGTTTTAATGAAAGTCAATGTTCAAAAAAATATATATATTAAATGATTTTTAATAAGCTGAAATATAAAGAGAATTAGTCATGAAAAATGTAAAATAAATAAGTAAAAGGCGTGAAATAATGATTTAATAATATTATTTTATATGAGAAAAAATTTAGATAATAATTAACATTAAGAACTTTTCATACTGGCGGAGTATTCACAAGGGGTACTGCATAACATGTGCGAGCCCCTTCTAATAGAAAAATTAAATTCAATAAGGATTTGGTTCATCCGACACGTACACGTCATGGACATCCTACTTTTCTATGTTCTAGGAACTTGTATGTAACTATTGAGAGTGAAGATATTATACACAATGTGTGTATTCCGCCCAAAAGTTTTCTTTTAGTTCAAAACGATCAATTAAGAGTTTTGAGAATATTTTATTCTTTCCGGCTCGATACAAAGCCTTCATTTAAATCTTATATAGTAAAGTAATAATAAAGATTATAAATTAATATACAACGTTATTTATATGCCAAAACTTTTGGGGGTGGGATGACGTCACCAAGTGACGTATATCCCAACCTCAATCGTTTTATTATATACAGAGAGAGAGATTTTTTGTTCGTTGGACTATGTCTTTGTTTTACAATCTACTTTTTAAAGTCAGTGATGCAAAAAAGTATTTTCGACATTATTTAACATGATAAAAAAATAAATAAAATAAAATAAAATAACATGTTCTAGAAAATCAATGTTTATGGTAATTTCAAATTTGACTTAGTATCATACATACCAGGTGGCCGTGATGACTGCAATGGTGGTGGTGGTGGTGGAGTAGTTGCTAGAATACTCTGGTTAAAAAACGGATATATCTCGAACCTAAAATAACAAGTAGGCAGAACTATTTTCCCTCCAATTTTCCCATTATCATGTCGCCCTATCATTGTGACTTCTTCCTCTAAACATTCACTACACTGCTGCTCCGTTAAGTATGGAGAACACTGCACAAGCCCATAAATCCTACTAAAACCCGGCCCGGTCCTGTTTCCGGATGCAAACTTTAGTAGCGGACCTCCAGCGGCCGCAGTACCTCTCAGCTCATCCATTAATGGTCTCAAAGCAGCGTTGAACCCGCTAATATCAGTTGCCATCCCTGGATTAAATTGTATAAAATGATCTATGTTTTGTGGGTACACCAATATAGAGTTGTTGGAGTATTGCAACAAGCATTTGCCATATGCTATAATTGCTTCCTTTTGGTTAGGGCAGAGTTTTCGCAAGTTAATAATGGAGTCATTTAGACAACTGCTACATACATCTGCATCGACATCACCTCGACAAAGGGCGACAGAGTTGGCTATATTGTTTCCTTCTCCAGTTGAAAAGTTGAAGAAACCTAAGCCTGAGTTAGTGGTAGGGAGGGTGGCGAGGGTTGTGTGTAGATTCGTTCTGTACGTGCTGTTTGTGGTATAGTTTCCGGTCTTTCCGCATCGATTGAAAATGAATTCGGGTTGTGCTAGGGTGATGGTATTGATTAAAAATATGTAAACTAAAGAGAACAAGGGAAGTTTGCCGGTAAGTAAAGACATGGTTTGTTATGGATGAGGAGGGAGAAGAATATGGTACTTGGTAGGGAAGCTAAAAGAGTTTTGAGAGTCAAAATGTTATTAAACAAGTATATATTGGACGAGTAATGAATATTCAATTAGTCTTAACCACCTTACTAAATAAATTGCCGGCATGTATTTTTCAACTTTTTTTTTTCATGTCACCTTCGATATTAATTTTGTTTCTTTACATTTCTATTTGGAAACAATAGAATATACTATAAAATGACTTTTATAACAGGAGCCGAGCTCCAACCCAATCGAGCACTAAAGTACAAGTTGCAATAGAAAGCAAGCAGTGCCATGGGTTCCATGACGGTATAAATAAATCACATGACTTGCCACCAACCTTTTTTTTACTTATGTTGTCACTAGCTTACCCCCTAGTTCCATGATAAATAAATCAACCGACATCGATAACCGTTTAACATTCGGATCACAACCATTCCGTCTTCAAAAAAAAATTACTACAAATTGTTGCTCAGGTGATTTTAACAAAGAATAATCAAACTAGAACAATAATATACCAAACGTATCGCAAAAGGCGAGCTTTGGCCTAGCACGAGGCACTTATAAAGGGGGTTTTTTAAGCAAGGCAAACAATATATGCAAACCATTTTTAAAGGTTTTAGACATGTTTTAGTTTGAAGTGTTTTAGGGTACACTTGTGAGCCTTGATGGACACCAAAGAGCTTTTGCTGCGCTCGGCTGGGCTAGGCTGCACCTATGTGTGCACCTTGCTCATGACCACTAAGTACTAAACTATTATCAGGAAGCTTTGATATTGCATTTATAGTTCCAAATGCAGTATTCATATACTCATTGGTATGAGCATATGAATTTATCTTGTGAAAGGAGTTCAAAAGGTATAGAAAAGAAGTGGCACAAGGACTCGTGTTCTGTCTTTATCCAACGCCTAATCTTATTTATACTGTAAAGTAATACCAAATACCTAGAAAACTCCGAAACAGGTTTGTCACAGAAGGCATAAATAAGACAAGATGAGTAGAGTTTAGAACTTACAGTACAACTTTCTGTTGCAGTTCACATACACCATGATCAAAACAACCAAAAAAATATATTTTCTTTTACTTTTTAGATGATGAACCAAAACCTCCAAACCCCATCATAGCTGCAACATCAGGGTCTACTTCAATTTCCTCCTCTAATGCCTTCTCTTTCTGTTCAGAAAACAAACATTAATCAGACCTCATAATGCTTTTATATATGATTAAAGCATTAGACAATCAAAAACAGTAGAAATGTAAAATTATATATCGAATCATTTATTTCACATCCGTTGTTAATATCGAGAACCAAAAGATAATAACCGACCTTCTTCTCTTTTTTCCTTTCACGCTTTTGACGCTTTCTTTCCTCCTCTTCTTGCTGTTGTTTCAATATTCGCTCATCAAGATCTAACATAAACAACAAAGAGGATTATTCTCAACACAGGTTGTGTGGGTTGGTTTGATTGATCTCATAAACACCTTTTATCCAGAATTCCAAATTATTTTTTATATAAATACAAACGAATTTATTCCAAGCTGGTTGTACCTTGCTCAGTAAACGTTCCTGTCTCTTTTCGCTTCTTGAGGTTTTCAAATCGTTGCTGAACCTGTCCAACATAAAGAAGCAAATAATTTAACAAAGCTTACATTACTCAACGAAATTTTGTACTTAACAGACACAACTGTGTCATTTGATTGGTTCCAAACTTGAGGCTTTTACAAGTTCATATATAATTGGGCAATAAATTTATCTAACAAACATCTTTCTAGTCAAATTATAAAATAATAATAATGAAATACTCAATGCATGTACGGATCTCTCTACCTGTTCAAGTGATGCCCGTTCTACCCGCATAGACATCCCCAAGGCTCTTTGATCTGTGGCAGATGATAGATTAACAATAATCAAATTTAGGAAAGCAAAATAGTTTTGATATTTTCAGATAAGAAATAGTTACTTACGCTTCTTTCCATTGATATGGTCCAAATAGTTAGCAGAATCTTTCACTACACACTCACAAACAGAGCAAAAGTATCCAGCCTGCATAGAATCAAATTACAAACATGCCTAGTGTTCATCATAAGGTGGACTTCGGTCATCAAATCTTATCATAATCATACTACATGATATAATTGTCTTACTGAACAAGTTCACCTTTTATGGATTCTAACTTAAATTGTCATATCAGGGCATGAAAATATAGTTATCATATTCTAGAGTCTAGACCGAAAGGAGAGCATGAAAATAGTAAAATTGATCCTGCTGTAAGAAGGTTTAAGAAATTACATGTAAACTTCGTCTATAGCAGGTGTTAGATGTTGAGATAATAATTTGAATTGGATGGTTCAAGATGGAATACATCCGGTCCAAAGTTTTTCCTTGACATTTTGATAATCTCGGCTTTGCCAGAACGGGGACTTAAAAGCCCCCTTAAGTGTGATTCATTATGATTTATCTCCTTGAATAAGCTTAGTAGAAATGTTTACTGAGCACATGAATGATATAAGAGGTGCTCCACTTATGCAAATGAATCTGTTTTGCAACTTAAAGACGGATTCCCCTTGAAGGAACTAGGAGGGTAGAAAGAAGATTATAAAAAACTCCAAAGTTTTAAATGGAGAAAAAATGTTTCTTTTTCTTGGAGATCAGTGCCACTTAGTCTTTTGCTGAGATTTGGAAGATTAACAAAATTCGGGTAAAACCAGCTTTGAAGATTGTAAAATCATCAAAGAGATGGCTTTTAAATGTGCAAGATGTTTGACACGTATTTGGGGAAAGGTAACTTGTTGATGGTAACTGCAGTCGTTGGATTCAAGATACAGCTCATAATTCCTTCAAAATAATAATATTGATCGATTAAGAATCAGATATGAGCATAGTTATCGATAGCGAATAGCGGTAAATAGCGACGGACTACCGATATGCTACGTAGCGATAGCGACGCTCGTAGCGCCCGCTATTTCGTAAATAGCGGTTAGGTATTAAAATATGTAAAAATATTTTTATATACAAATGTACAAGTATAAAGACCAAATGTTTATATACACAAACTAATTTTATACTTTACATGTAAAATTTAGAAGTTTTAGGCACTATATGTATACAAATGAAAGATAGATGGGTTAAATGTGAAAATAGTTAAAGGTTTTTAACACTTCCTGAAACCTTTCCTGGCTGAAACCCTAATTTTATACAGAGCCGTCATCTTCTTCCCACAAACCCTAATTTTTATTTTCTGTTTTCTCCATGGCTGAAACCCTTCCTCGCTGTCATACACATCCAACGCTGCAATACAGGTACGTCTCACCTCTGTTCTACCCTAATTTTTCTTGAGCACGTGTATGAGGTCGCTATTTGGTCAATATCGAGTCGGTATACACCTTGTAGCGCCCACCTACCGATTCGCTACGCTAAACGCGATATCGGGCGCTACAATCGCTATTGACAACTATGGATATGAGGGACAAATAACTTGTTCAGAATGGCATTGAAAGAAGTGTTTGATGAGAATGATCCAAAATCCAAGCGTTGAACAAATTCTTGCTCAGCACAATGAAACAGAAATAGTTGATAAGCACATGGTGGTTTCTGAGTAAACTCAAAAGGACAACAAAGAGTTATATTATCCACCACAGGATATGGATACTGGACGTCCAAGAGAAATTTGACATGGAAATTTTCTTTAGAAGGGAGATCTGTGTATAGGTATGAAAGCTTTAAAGACTTGGATGACGGAACACAAACACTTTATTCAAAATATTGTATAAGATGCCAAGATAACCTTAGGAGAAACCCATGAGAATTGAGACATTTTAATTCTTAGAGCATGTTTGGCTCTCCTTATTTCCACCTCCTTATAACTTATAACTTTTCCAAAAAGTTAATAAGTTACAAAAAGTGTTTGGCAAAAGGAAAAGGACTTTTTGTTTCAACTTTTTGTAAGCCTATGATAAGTTGTTTTGGAAAAGTAAGGGATGAGTGACTTTTTGAACCTCCTTATAACTTATTGATGGTTATTTACCTACATGCCCTTATTATATCCTTACACATTCCCTTCTTATACCCTTTTTGGTCATTTTACCTAAATAAGTTAAATCAAACACTTTTTTACAAACTAACTTATCAACTTATTGTTTTTCCCTACCACATAAGCTAATCCAAACACTTTTTTAAAAACTCCTTTTTAAAAAGTCATAAGTTAATATATCCTTTTAACAAAAAGTTCTTTTTTGCCTCAAATAAGTTTATCCAAACATGCTCTTAGAACTCAACAATTTCGAAGCTCTAACTTGCACTGGTGATCAGTTAAGGTCTATATTAGTACTTTTATACAATTACAAAATTGTAATTGTAATCTGGAATAGATTCATAGTGCATTAGGTGAGTAAAAAGGAGAACGCAAGACATATTGGATCTCCATATGGTTTTAGTGGAATGTGGAGTACCCTGCTGATGCAGAATACTATTTTACAAGTTTCTAATTTTAAAACCATTAAAATTCTGTCTTTGGCATTTACAGATGAAAGTTAAGTGAACCATTCGGCTTCGTAATGGAGTACCCTATTCTTATGTTTAGGTAGAAATACTTGAACTGTTAAGTTTTGCCCTGTTGACTTTTAACTGGTTTTATATGGCAACAGCATGGTGAAATCGTTTTAAAGGGACTGTGAGTGATAGTTTAAAAAATGTATTTGTTGTACATGTGTCTTAGAAATTTGAATGTTATATGCAGCCACATGGTTCGCGGTACACTCTAGTACGCAAACGTGGAACGGGATCGCAATTCGCTAGGTCCCTAAAATTCGGTACGAGAGGGGCTCGGATCGCTCCGGTACGATGTACCAATTAATATTTGTAATAAGTTTTTTTTTACAAAAGTCTATTATAAAAAATAGATCTCTACATTAAATTTAAACTTATTTGACTTTTTTATATTTTTATATATTTTAGTTTTCAACATAAGGGGTGTTGATATCTACGATAAATTTCAACTTTCAAGTAGTTATCCAAGGCACCAAGCCCATTAAAACATTTAATAAAATAGCTTTTTTAGCTGAGTTAAAAATTGGGCCACAGATTGAATTTTAAAAAAGCCCAGGTAATAAAATAAAAAAATAAAACCCTACACTGCATCCCACCAGAAAAATATACAGGTCATGTACTCATGTTACCTTCTCTTCAATTTTCTTTTGGATTGCCTGATAATTGAAGGGTAAAAGTACCAATAAACGTCACAAGTTTCTGGAACGTGTCATTTTAATGGTTACGAACGCGATACCGAGCAAACTATGAGACTATGGTTATATGTTTTTAGGAGTTTACAACAATTTTATTTGTATGGAGTTAGTAGATCATTTTGAAAAAGAGATTCACCATATATCACATTCTCACATGTCACATTGATTCAAAGGTTACTTAGAAACATGATTATAAAAGCATACCTGCTGGTTAAGGGGTGCAATTGGAGTGACAACCTATCAAAGGAAAAAGGTATGAATCAGAACAAAATGACATTCATATATTTTCAACAAGAACTGACACAGTATGTGAGTGATAATAATTAGTATCTGTTCTCTGTTCAGGAAGAGTTGCACAAGTATACTGTAAACAAATGTAAATAGACGTGTAAAAACATACATGTGTGACAAGAAAGTATATACAAACAGCTAAGTAAGACAACAAAAGCTGCCAGGAGTGCAAACTTAGTGAACAGGCGATAATCATTATATATTTCCCTTATATAGTTCAATAACAAAATTCTAGTTAAAATTTTGTAACTCAGTGAACAAGCGATAATCGTTTTATATTTCCCTTGTATAGTTCATGTCTTAAATAGTTATTACTTTACTGATAACTATTCTGACTAAAACGTTTGTTTCAGAACCAAAACTCGGAACTATTTACCAATAAATAAGTCTGCTTACTGTATGCCAATTCATTCTTTTTCATAGTTCATCCTAGTTGTTTTCTTTACTGTGGTTCTTGGTGCCTACCTATGGTGGGTCTCATGTTGCTAAAAGCGAACGAAGTCACGAACATAAATCTAACAAGACAACCAAGCACAAAATAACCAAGTCACACCAGCTTAACAACTTCATGTGGATTCCAGACAAACCGAACATGTCCATAGTGCATTCTGACTTGCGAAAAGTTATAACACTTGGTATTCTTTGCATTACCTTTCTCATGCACACAAGATAGAGAATGCTCAATTCAAAAGAGCATGGTTACAGTAATTAGAGACAAAGATCAACTCGGCAATCTGCACCTACCCAGCAGATCTATCTAGGTTATATATAAATTCCTTAAAATCCGATTTGAATCCTAACTTTTCCAAAAGCCTCAATCAGGATCTACAAGACTACAACCTAACGGAAACTGACACCCTTGAAGAACACATTTTAGGGCAGCACGCATAATTGCATAGAAATAACCTATGTACTACTCCCACAATTGAATGATCAAATATACAAAACGAAGAGAAACCTCTAAAGAAACACTTTATCAGACTAAACCCCCTACTTCTGCGAAAAGAAGTCCAAATTTGGCGGGAACACATTTAGCATTATTAGTATGATAGCAGCATTGACGATGATTTTTCAATTAAATACATTTTACTACCAATCAGTAGGCAGTGTAAAAAAAGTCGTAAAACATTTAACACGGGACCAAAGGCAACAATTCTATTACTTACTAGATGCCATACAACTATAAAACAACGCTTTATGCAACTACTATACTTAATATGTATCAAACTACACCTACTGCTCTCAGCTGTTAACTATGTGAAACAAAAGGTGACTAACCTGAGTCTTCCCAAGGCGAGAGTCAAGGTCAACTTCATAATCCCTATGCTTCAACGGCTTTCTTTGCACCGGTGGTCCTTTCGCTGCAATCAAAGTTTAACTTCATCTCCTCAAATAACCAAAATTATTCATTTATGCATACATACTTAAACATCGCTAAAACGGTTAACTAATTTAAGTGACAGAAATTAAACTCTTACTTACATTTCGATTTCGAACTTTTTTCCGACTCCTGACATACATACAAAAAATAAAAATAAAAACATTACTCATCAAAATAATTATTAATAACAATAATGAAATAAAATAAGAAATAAAAAATTAATAAAATGCACCTTTTCTTCACGTTCACGAGCACGTTGTAAATACTCTTCAGGATCAAATTTCCTTCTGAAAGTGTTGTCAACTCCAGCAGTCTGAAAACAGCAAATCGAAACTATTATTATTTAATATAATAGATCGAAACAACAAATTAAAATTTGTAATATTGGTGGAAGGTAACGGAGACGAGGAGGAGCTTACGCTGTTGGGCTGAGCCATTAGGTTGGATTTAAATAGAAAATTTGTGGGAGATGATTTGCTGAAACCTTGAATTGGGCCTTTCAGAATATTATTCGATTTGGGGATAAAGTTAAACCCTAATTTTGTTTCTTTTGTAAGATAGGGAGAACAAGGAAGATGGACACAAGAAAGATGGACACAGGTGATGCTTCTACGGACTGTGAACGATTTCAGGAACAAAAACCCACGATAGATCGATTTCTAGGTTAAAATTAGAGATGGACAAAACAAGTCCCTCGTTTGAAACCCGACCCAAACCAACCGTTTGTGTGGTTACCTCTCTCGTCATCCAAAACCGGTTATAACCCGTAACCTGGGGAACCCGACCCAAAAAGTATCTTTTGTCCTTTAAGTCTAACTTTGGTTTGTTTTCTCGTTGAGTTACATCACGGGCACCCCATGTGAAGACATGAATGTCCTTTTACCTCTTAAGTCATTTCCCCTTTTAAAACCTCTTATTAAAGCCCTCGTTCATATTCCCAACCTTCAATTTTGTCCCTAACGTTTTCGATCATCAAACCTAGTTCACTCGATCATCAACAACAATGTCGAATGATGAAGGATGGTGTATTTGTGATTCGTGGGAAGATGTCAATTAGAATTTGATTAAAGGTTTTGATTATGTTTAATACTTAACTTTCTGAGTTGAGGAAAAAATAATCTTTATGAAAAAAATAAAATCTTTGAAATATATTTATAATGTTTAATTAATGAATAAATAGTTTTAAAATAAACAAATATATAAAAAGTATAAAATTTTGATAGAAAATTTGAAGTTAATAAATCTAAAATTTTGTAAAGTTTTCCTAATAATAGCATATTTTTGATGGAATTAATATGGCCATACAATGAATAATATTAGAATTATGATTAAGTAAAAAACAAAAAATTACAAGCTAAGAAAACGCGTAAGAGGGCTCGAACTTGAAACCAGGTCGGCTCAGGAGGTTATGCAACAAGCAGAGACAACTTGGTCTGTCCTTTGAGATCGATTAGTTAAGAGAAAAAAAATACTAGCTTGTTTCTTCTCACATCCTAATTCCCAATTAAGAGCTCAAGGACCCTAATCCTAGTCTCCCAAAATTGACCAACGATAATTGAAAACACAGTTTAACATGGGGTTTTGATCTAAACACAAGAAGGAACATATTTGGTTAAAGAATTCTTTTGATTGAGAAAGCATGGAAGAAAAAAGGTGTGGCGGGTGTGGGTACTCCAGCCTGGTCTTCGATTGAGCAGGAACCGATAAAAGATGAAATTGAGGGTATGTACGAGTGTGCGAAGGATTTCTAAGTTAGATATATATATATATATATATATATATATATATATAAAAGTTGGAAATATGTCTAGGTTTAAGAACTATTATTATAAAGAAAGAATCTTTAAGTTAAAATTAAATTTTATAAAAGAAAATGCAAGGAGTGAATGAAGAAGACAAAATAGATGATGGGAGTGATTGTAGGGAAGAAAATATGAGCATTTATTAGCAAGACATTGAAGAAAACAATTTCATGACTGATCAAGAAGTAGATATGAGTGATTATAGGATGCATGTTGACCTTGATGTGGAAGACAATATGGGTAATCAGCAAAATGATTGGGATATTGTTGATGACGTGTTACAAAATGATGCTGATAGGAAATCAAACACGCAACGGATAGCTAATTTGAAAATAAAATGGAAACGGATAGATCTAACGGATTCTTGTGATACAGAAACACCACACAAGAACACGATAGGGCGAACTAAACGAGAATCAAGATACAGATACACCACTTGACTCTAATCAAGACTCCAAGAACACCATCCAAGATGCCACTCTTGAACTAGCATGGAAACAATTAATCAACCTCAAAATCCATTGAGATAAATTAACTAAAAGAGAAACTCTCATTCATATAAACTCAGAGATTTCTTCTGATAGTTTCATACATACATATAAGGAAATAGAAACAACTAACCACTAGTCCACTAAGCTATTTTTTAGGAAATTAAATGACTGACAATTAAAATAAAAGAAGCATAATTTAGAAATAAAAATTGAAATAAAGAAATACAAGTGCAATGAACGTGGGGCTATCATCCTCTCCGTCTTCGAAAAAGTTTGTCCTCAAACTTAAAATAATTAACATCCGGTGGTGGTTCGGGAGGTATTTCGGGTGGGTATCCGATGAGAAGTAGCTTGAAATGTGACCCGGTCCTGCATGGATACTTTAACGATAGGTGCAAGACAACAAAAGAAATCTTTGGGTGTATGTACTTCTTTTGTGAGTATCCAAGACTGCATAACCTGAAACAAAAACTTGGACTGAATGGAAAGATTAATTTGTTCATGAATTCAATTGAACTCCACAATTGTGTTGGGTCTTCTTCACCACCATCAAGTGCTAAATGGTCATCCTTAGTGGTGGCAAATGCTTTACCTTCATTTGATCTGATCTCCTCCACTATATTCACATCATCTAAATCATCACCTTTATGCAAAGGCTCATCTTTAACATCATAGTCTATTGTAACTTGTGATGGACCTTTTCCTAAACTTGAATTCTTAAACGTAGGATCATCTTCTTGGTCGACAATTCTACCAAGATCTTTTCTCACAAACAAACACTCTTCTTCATTAGGAATAATTCCATCTTCATCATAACGATGCACTTCCTCCAAAGCGGGAGTTTCCAAAACCATGGTCAACTCATCTCGTTCAACCGAACCCATATTAATTACTAGTTCTGACCCGCTTGTAACGAAGGTTAACAATTCCGAGTTGCAATTGCTTACGTATGTCGGTTGTTCGAAAACTCTCTCAGATAATTCCCGAAGCTGTTCTTGCAAAACCAACAACTTGAGCTCCCAAAGCCGATCTTGTAATTCTCTAAGTTGACGTGACATCGATCTTTTCTTATACGCCATTGATGAGACTTTTTTTGAAACTGGAATAGAATAAGTATAAAAGAAATATGAGTCGAAACGAATCGCTTCGGCTCTGATACCAAATGATAGGAAATCGACACACGCAACGGATAGATAATTTGAAAATAAAACGAAAACGGATAGATCTAACGGATTCTTGTGATACAGAAACACCACACAAGAACACGATAGGGCGAACTAAACGAGAATCAAGATACAGATACACCACTTGACTCTAATCTAGACTCCAAGAACACCATCCAATATGCCACTCTTGAACTAGCATGGAAACAATTAATCAACCTCAAAATCCATTGAGATAAATTAACCAAAAGAGAAACTCTCATTCATATAAACTCACTGATTTCTTCTGATAGTTTCATACGTACATATAAGGAAATAGAAACAACTAACCACTAGTCCACTAAGCTATTTTTTAGGAAATTAAATAACTGACAATTAAAATAAAAGAAGCATAATTTAAAAATAAAAATTGAAATAAAGAAATACAAGTGCAATGAACGTGGGGCTATCAGATGCATTCCCAAGTGGATCAGAATCTGATGATGATGAAACTAGTGTTTGAAGAAAAAAACCAAAATAAACTAAGAAAGGCAAATGAGAATAGAGTTGTTGTTTTTTTTTTTGACTTGGCACAAGTATTTAGAATTCAACAAGAAGCTAAAAAAAATTGATTCAAAGTTATTCAGTTAAGACTAGAAGGCAAATTGTAATTGTGAAGGATGATAACACAAAGGTTAGGGCAGTGTGTCATGGTTCTTTACTAGAATATGATGTTGATGACTATGGAGTACATATTACAAGTCAAGCAAAAAACAAGGAGGCTTATGAAGAAATCTAAATTAAGAAGATTTTGTGAACAAAACAAAAGGTAAGAGGGATGATGTGAAGAAAGGTAAATTTAGGGGGCCTCTTATGAAGAAGGGTAAAGTTAAAGGCATGCTGGTAACAAATAGGGAAGAATCCAATTTTAATGTTGGTGGAAGGTGGAATAAGACAAATCCTTATGAGTACCAATGTCCATGGCCAGTATCGTAAGTTAAAGATTTTGAAACATGGATGGTCAAGACATTAATTGATAAGCATAAATGTGTTCAAACAAGAAATAATACTGCTTTCACATCCACTTTCCTATTTGAACAAATGTGTCACACCCTCAAAATCCACTTGCGGAGTTTTACCGCGAGGCGCATGACAAACCAGGATCCAAACCAACTATCACAATAAACAAGTCTAACATGAATATAATGCAATTTCAAAACAATGTTTAAAATTCCCGTTTACAGCGGAAGCTTATTCAGAATAATTATTCAATAATAAACCAATGTTCAACATTTGTAAAATCATGCAACTCTAGCTAGACGCCGTGCAGACGCGTGCGCCCTAGTTCCATTGTGCTACCTTAGCGACCTGAGAAAACATGTAAAAGTTTACGTCAGCACAAAAATGCTGGTGAGTTTACATGTTTTGTATCCAAGTACCAAGTCAACCTGTCCATACTATAACAAATCGAAAACCAGTGTACGCTAGCTAGGCGTATGTTTTGTTACTACCACGATTGGAAAACCATTACTAACTCGAATACCAGATGTTGTGCCCGTAAAGTAAACCAGTTGTTCCTGTTTGAGACAATATGCACTCGCCCGACCCTCCAAGCCGACGAGCGGGGTTGGTCACTCCCAATAGCGCTATTCACATTTCCCCGTTGTGCAAACCCGCACATTCATGGTTCCCCCCGGGACTTCCAAAGATCGTGTAGTACACAATAGAAACCCATAGTATGACAGTAGTTACCAAATAATCGTTTTAACACATGTTTTCTCCCCCGAAAACGTGAAACCAGTTTAAAAGAGGGGCCGTAAACTCACCTTAAGTTGCGTTACTCCTTAACCCGAGTAAACTCAGCTGCTATGCTAGTCCCGTAAAGCGGCGACCTAACATATGACAGTTACAAGTACTTAGACTAATAACCCGCAGGTTAATTAGTCCCTAGATGTCCAGACCATAACCAAGTTCGTTTGAAAACACCGTGACTGTTTAACTGACCCAAAGTACAAGACTCGACATCCCATTGGTGACCCGAGACTCCCCGTGTTATGTTTACGCTCTCAAACATGCAATCATGCAATCACACTTAACATACGTTAACGCACACCAAGTTATAGCACATAGCTCACGTATCACTGAATTACATCCAAACATATGTTACTAAGTTATTAGATATGTTACGAGGTTCCTAGCATGTTACTACATGTCAAATCGGGTCTCGGAATGCTAATTTATACTTACAGCAGCAGTACACGCGATTAGGAAAAGTAAACTAGCATTTAGGACTGATTGCATATAAAAACTAGCAATCAGGGCTGATTGCATATAAAAACTAGCAATCAGGGCTGATTGCATATAAAAACTAGCAATCAGGGCTGATTGCATGTAAAAACTAGCAATTAGGGCTGATTGCATATAAAAACTAGCAATCAGGGCTACTCGCATGTAAAAACTAGCGATTAGGCCCTAATCGCATGTAAAACTGGCGATTGGTCTCCTAATCGCCTCTAACATAGGCGATTAGGATTGCTAATCGCCTGTAACCTTGCTGTTCCAGTTTTTCGCGCGTTTAACGCTCCAAATCAGATCCAGAACGTGTGTAACTACCCAATATCATCCCAAACACTATTCTAAACATGTTTCAACTAAAACCCTTCGTTTTGCCTCGTATTATCAGCCATGCATGCAATCACGTAATCCAAACACCATTCACATAGCATGCAATCATCATACTAACATGCGTAACTATAACCCTAATATTCAATTCTCAGATTTTATCATCATAATATCATTATTATTCTGATCTAACAATAATAACATATCATTCATTCACCTTGAATCATAAAAACCCTAGCTTTCTAATCATAAACACACATAACACATGTATACTAGTTAGAATCCGATTATCAATACTTATTAACGATTTTCAGAAAGCTTTTCCGTTTTAGAACAGGTCTGGACCGTTAGGGATTGATTAAAAACGTTTATAAAGATTCATGGATGGAAACCAAACCTTAGAATTGTGAAAGAATGAAGGATTAAGCTTGAAACCTTGTGTTTTGATCAAAAATTGCGTTCTAGAGGTTGTGTGTGTGTTAGGGCAGGTTATGGGACGACTAGGGTTTGTATAATGAAGTTTATGAGGTCAAGTATGGTATTTATAGTCGTTTTTAGTCGTCCAGCACGTAACACGCGATTATGCAGCTTTACACGCGATCAGGAAGCCTAATCGCATGTAAGTTCATGCGATTGGGGCCTAATCGCATGAACAGTCATGCGATCAGTCCCCTACTCGCCCCATATGGTGCCTACTCGCCTCCCTTATGGGCGATTAGGCTTCCCTAATCGCCTATAGGGGCTGGTTTCGTGCGTTTTGTGCGTTAAACCCCGTTTTAACATATGTTAACACATATTCACATACCGACAAGTCACATAATGATTGTAAACACATAACACATGTAAATACACATATTCACCCTCGTTCACCAATTCCCGGGACTCGATACTCGTATGTTCCGTATGCCCTGACGATCCTACAAATCGTCACCGTTTGTACACTTGGTTAAGGACCGACATCTAATGAACCTCTAGACCAACATCCAATGATCCTCTAGACTAAACCGATAGTTCCCGAACCATAACCCGACTTAACTAACCCAGTTAAGTACAATATACGCGTGACTCGCTAAGGTAGACTTTCATATAGACAACGTTGTTAACCAGAATTTGCCGGGTGTCACAAAATGCTAGATCAAATTGAAGAAAACCCTAATATTCCTATAAAAGTTGTCCAAGAACATCTTCAAAGGAAAACTTAAGTTGGGATCCCGAGGATGAAAGCATACAGGGCTAAGGCTAAAGCCAAAAAGATAATGGAGGGAGATTACACATCACGGTATATTATATTAAGGGATTATCTGTTGGAATTGCAGGATAAAAATCCAGGTACTATTATTAGAATAAAAGTTTAACAATATATAAATACAAGTGAAATCACAAGAAAGTTTAAAAGAATATATGTTTGTTTGGGTGCATTAAAAACGGGTTTTAAGGCGTAGGTAGGGGTTTTTTGGGTCTAGATGGTGCATTCGTGAAAGGGCCTTATCAGGCCAAATCTTAAGTGTAGCGTGTGTTGATCCTAACAATGGTATCTATCCAGTGTGTTATGAAATAATTGAAGCAAAAAACTACAATTCTTGGTCATGGTTTCTAAATCTGTTGGGTGATGACTTAGACTTAGGTAGAGAATCAAATTTCACCTTCATTAATGATAGGCAAAAGGTATGCTATCTAACTACTTGTCATTAGTTATTTACATACTTGTTAACAGACATAAAATATATGCTTAATAGGGCCTTTTTCCTACACTTTCAAAGTTATGTCATTGTGTTGAGCATGATACTATCTCTGGATCATTCATGAGAATGTGAAGCTAACTTTTAGATGCAAGCTATATAAAGATTTGTTGTGGAAGTGTGCTAGTGCAACAACTATGCTTGGATTAACCGCTGCAATAAATGACTTGAAAAATGTTAACAAGGAAGCCCATTTGTGGTTATCAAAAATCCCATCTTTGCACTGGACTAGGTCTCACCTTTCTGGTATGTACTTCTGGTTCTACATTAAGTTTTGTTTAGATTGCTAATTCTGTTAGATTGATATACAATAAACCACAGGTAGGGGACAGTCTGACATGTTACTTAACAATATGTGGGAAACATTCATTGACAAGATATTGTAACGCAGAGACAAGCAAATCATTGATGCAATAGAGTATATTAGTGAATACGGGAAACATGCGCTCCACTGTTGAGAGTTGCCAGGGTTAAAATATCGACATGGTTAATTCGGGACGCGCTAGCGGATATCCTTAGGAAAGCATGGATCTCAGAAAAAAAGAGGCGCCAGCAAATTTTCTTACAGGCCCGGCGAAGGGAAGGTCTACTCTGCACCCAACGAACCTACTAGTGTTTGGTTGGGAGGGCGAAAAATATGCATGCGTTGATCTTACGGGCGTGTCACCCTTAGCCGGGTTTCGGGATAATTGGTTCGTGGTCGAGCAAGCGATGCTAAGAGCAAAATCTAGGAAAGTGGAAAAGCACGCTAAAGCGTGTGAAGATAATTAGCATGCCTTCATTCTCGTGGCTTTCGACACATTCGGTGCTTTGGCGCTAGAGGCGGTTCGGTTTTGTATGACCACGACTCAATGATGCATGACCTACAGTGCTCCAAACCTAGCGACATGCAAAAGCATGCTATCGTGTGTCAACATAAAGTTGGTGAGTTCACAAAGCAAAGTATGTGAGTAAGTAAATGCGTATGTTTCCAAAACCACGTAACCACTAATTCACCACATGCCAGGGGTAGCTAACCCACTCATTGTCACACTCTCAAATTCCCACTTGCGGAGTTTTACCGCGAGGCGCATGACAAACCAGGATCCAAGTCAGCAGTCACAATAAACAACACTATATGAAATACGTAAACTCAAAACTTGGTTATCAAACCATTAAACCATAGCGGAAGCACTTCAAAATTTAGTCAACTACAAAACTGTGTTTCAACATGTTCAAAATACTTATTTAAAATATGCTACTAAGCCTAGACGCCAGTGCAGACCCGTGCACCTAGTCCAACCAATGCTACCTTAGCGACCTGAGAAAAACATGCCAAAAGACGTCAACATATATAATGCTGGTGAGTTCACAGGTTTGTTCAAAATGTTACCAAAACGTTACCATGTCCATACTATACCAATGTTACCAAGTACGCTAGCTAGGCGTATGTTTTATTACTACTACGATTGGAAAACCATTACTAGACACGTTTAGCAATGTTTAGCAATGTTCAGCCCGAATGTTCAGCATGATACCAATGTTACCAGTTCGAGACAATATGCACCCGCCCGACCCTCCAAGCCGACGAGTGGGGCAGGTCAGCCCAATAGATCTATCCACACTTCCCCCGTTGTGCATCCCCGCACATTCATGGTTTTCCCCGGGACTTTAAAAGATCGTATAGCAATGCAAGTTATAACTATAGTATGACATATGTTACCAAAATAGTTTAGCGCATGTTTTTTCCCCCAAAAGTTAAAGCTGTAAAAGTGGGGCCGTGAACTCACCTTAAATTGCGTTCCTCGGTAATTAGTAAAATGCTAAGCCCTTGATAATCCCTCTACCGGAGATCTATCAAAACGTTCACATAAGTGTTCCGACTAATAACCATAAGGTTATCTAGTCCCCGATTATCCAGATCGTAACCAAGTATGTTTTAAAACGTGTTTAAGTGTTTAACCGACACACTAGACCGACCCGACATCCCGTTGGTGACTCATTACCCTAACTAATCAAGTACACATAGATTACACACAAGGTTCAAGCATAAAATACTTAGTTTGTATCAAAAATCTCATTTTTGAATCAGAAGAATATCTCCTCCTTCGCCCGTTTTTAACCCTCCTTCGCCCCTTTAAAAGCCACCTTCGACCGTTCTTAACAGGTTCGACCAAACTGTCCAGGTTCGACTGTAACATTTCACGTTAAATAATTGTACGTTACGACAAGTTCTATTATTATTATTTACATTTAATTATTTTGTGGCAATTTAAACCCTAATTATTCATAATATGTATGTATATATAAAGGTTTATAATAATAATAATAATAATAATAATAATAATAATAATAATACCAACATTTTTTTTAAAACAAACTCCAAACCCAACATCCCTTCTTTTTCCCCCCACCTGAGCCCAATCCAGGTCTGACCCAACCCAACAACAAGCGCAACAGTGACCCAGCCCATGGAACTAAGCCCACTACCCCTTTTCAGCTTTATAAAAAAAATATGTTAGGGACGGGGATCGAACCCGGGTCCCTAACCGGTTCAACCATACACACACACAAACCATCTGGGCTGGCACTCTTATTTGTTTCAAACCCGGGGCCTTATAATTATATTACTTTCTTCAAAAACCTCACAGTTGACTTAGAAAGTCAACTGTGAGGACGCGTCATACCAAATTCATCACCAAAACTCGTGATCAGTCTATAATTGGCAACACTACACGATTACCGGCCTGTTATGACTCAGACCCACATCAATCAACATTCAATTGTTGCCTTTTTGATCCACAACGCGTCCCACAATCAATTCGAGGTCAAAGGTTGCCAATTCGAACACCCAACCCACTATACTATAAATTGAACCCCCCTGGATGATCACAACTCGCCATTACATCTCTCTCAACCTCCAATTCATCATAATTATCCTCTGTTCTTGTTTCACGATCGTGTTTTGACTTTTTGGGTTGACTGTTCAATCGTATTCAAATCAGCATTGTAAGTATAATTTTTTGGGTGGGTTTTGATCATCGGCATCCACACATCAATAGCCCTAAGGTTAATTGGGTTATTGATGTGTGAATCAAACGATTGGAAAATTAGGGCTCGTGGGTTTGATTTTGGGGATAAACACGATTTGGCATATAATATTTATCTTAAATTAAACTAAAATCAACACAACCACTGGTCTGGACCAAGTGGTTGTGTCTGGTGCTATCATCCTAAGCCACCCGGGTTCGAGTACCGGCTATGGCATCCCTTTTTCTTTTATTTTGTTTTTAAACAAACAAATCCCAATAATTATATATAATACATATAATTTTATAAATTCATTTTTAAATATTAAAACTCTTCTAAAAATTCTAAAAAAAATTATTTTATGATAATCTGATGAAAAAGTTTCACTCACAATTTTTAGTTTCCAAAATTAATTTATTTAATATATATAATAATTAAATCAATTTTATTCTATTATATTTATAAAATTCCATTAAAATATCAAAACAATTTTATAAATTTCCACAAAAATTATTCTGAGTTTATATAATGATAAACTTTTCTAAAATGATTTTTAATTCTGAAAAATCATTTATTTAATATTTTTAATCAATTTTTGTTAGTTTTAATCATAATTAAATCATAATAAATCCAATTTTTAATATTTTTGCACCAAAATTTTATACAAATTATTTCTGAATATTTAGAACATAAATATAAATTTTAAACTAATAATTCTTTAATTTTAATATTTTTAAATATTAAAGTTAAATTTTGACAATTTGTTATAAATAGAATTAATATTCTATTTTAAAAGAAAATAATTTTATAAAAATTATTTTTATACTTTAAACACATTCTTGTGACCATCTTAGATTTAAATTTTATAAAAAGATTTTTGTCTAAATTAATTACTAGTATTCTCTCAATTATCAAACATTTTTAATAATAATCAAACAAGCATTTATCCCCAATCCGAAGCCCTAGAACATATACATTTGTAGACTAGATAGACTTAGACATATTTATTACCTTATTATAGGGTGATACTTGACACATTTAGGCAACACCACTATTCAATTTTTCAACAGATATAACATTTTGCTAAGGTGAGTTTTACATAGCCCCTTTTCTATTTATCACCATTTTTGGGGTGAAACATGTTACAACATTATTTATGCAATTCAATCATCAATATGTCTATGTGTTTTTCTATGTTGCATTATGTCTTGAACATGACTAGGGTAAGCACAATTCTAGCATAAACATTGATCAACCGACGGTATACATTGATAGATTTATTGGACTGACAATCCCACCCGGATACGTGCCTCCTACAAAGGTTGCGTGGGTGTTTGTTACTGCAATATAAACGAGTGAACCATGAGCGTATGGGATGTACCACAATACAACAGTCACAATGGTTGATTATGCACTCGATTTACTTCTAGTATGTTTTCACATATGGACTAGATTGCCATGACACATGAATTGCACAACAATTTCATTCGATTATCAAAACCTATGTAATTCTCACCAACTTTTGTTGACCCAAAATATTTTCAACTTAACATGTTTCAGGTTCTACTTGCTTGAAGATTTGAATTAATGCTTGAAGATGTGTGCATAGTTTTATTCAATTTGATGTACGAATTCTTGTAGAACAATTGTATGTAATTTATCTAAATCATATAATGAAATTTATTATTTACCATGAGCTACTGAACAATCATCAATACGTGACATCCCGATGTTTCCGCCATCGGTTGGGGTGTTACATCGACCCCTGGGATTCCATATTCGACCACTCGACCGGTCGAATGTGCCCAGGTTCGACCCTGACAGATTATTTTCCCCAAAACGCTTCAAAAACATCCGAAAACATCCCAAAACATTACCAAACACTGCAGTCAAGCATGAATAACTTATCCCAACAAAACCCCACCAACTTTGCCCCAAAATCTATCCATTTCAGCCCTTTCCTAAAATGGCAAAGATTATGGAAGTGTCACATCATGCATGTAATCTTTACCCAATTTGGAAACTTTTCAATATCAATCCAAAATCATCTAAAAATGCTTAGTTTATCATGTAATTGAAAACCCCCAATCATTTTATTGATTATACTAACATGCACAAGCCTAAAATCCCCAAATTAGACTTGATATCATCATCTATCTAATTATAACCTTCTATACATCCTAAACTATCATCAATAGCAGCCCTAGATCATGTTTCTAGCATTAGCACGACAACAAATCATTAAACAACACATAATATCACATAACACACAATTAACATATGTTTATTGATATGAAAACCTATGTTTAATGCTAGGGTTTAGGTTTAGAAAGATGTTTAAAAAGTTTTTATTGATAAAAACTTCCTTAGAACAGATCTGGACATTTAGGGTTAGATGAAAACGAATTAAAATACTTTAACAAGGTTTAGAATTAAGAACACACCTTGGATTCTTGATTAGATGTTGTTGATAGGTTAGATTATGAAAAGAAGAGCAAAAACTCCTTCCTTAATGAGTAAAATCGTTTGAGAGTGTTTTGAGACGGTTAGGGTTTGTGAAATGGTGAAAAATGACAAAGTTTGGTATTTATACTAGTCCACATTCGCCCCTTCTACCTGGGCGAATGTACCCACATTCGCCCCTTTCACAGGGTCGAATGTGCAGGTTCTGGTCGAATGAAACTTCTTCATTTCCACATTCCAGGTTCGCCCCTTTACTAAGGGTCGAACCAAGTTTATTTTCTAGGTTCGCCCACTCGAAGTGGTCGAACCAGGACTTATGTTTTTCCTAGTTTTCCAGTTTGTCGTGTTTAACGCATTTTAACGCACCTTAACATATGAGCATGCAACCTTAGTCTATGTTTAACATATTTAAGCATGGATGATTATCTACACATCGTTTAAACACATCTATGCATATAATCCACCACACGACAATTAATCTACACATACACTTAATTAGTTTATGTAATTTCACCAACAACGGGACCCGGTACTAGTGTATTCCCAAAACGACTCCCAATGATCCTCCAGATCATTGAACCCCGGACAATCCTAACTTTACCCGACTTAACTAACCTAGTTAAGTCCATTTATAAATGTTTCCCGCTAAGGTAGACTTAGATGTTACTAAAATGTTTAAGCCAAACATGCCGGGTGTCACACTCATGATAACCAAACACAGGCATACCGAACTGCTAAACAACGAGCTCTCACAACAGTGAGCAAAGTGTCTTGCATCACTACTTATCAACAATGATAATAAATGTAAAGTTATAGTTCACACCCATGCTCCGAGCACGATATGAGGTTTGTGAAACCTAATTTTACAATTCGTGAAGAAAGTTGGAGGGGTAGCCCATGCGGTCATACACTCCCTCAACCCTTCTTAAATCCGTCCTTGATACCAACCATTATTTGTAAATATTTTTTTTTATAGTTTTCTAATTATTTTACGTGTAATAATTTTTACCAAAAAGTGAAATTTTATGATTGATTAAAAACAACTCAAAAACAACTCACTAAATTGATTTTCTTTTTGTGAAACACTTTAAGTTCTTTTATGTGACTAAGACCAAACTTTACATAATCTTTCTAGATTTCTCAAAACCATTACATCTACACATTCATTTGTATCCATTCTTATTTGAATCTGGAAGCTATTGCATTACATTTCTTGAACAAAAAGACACTGAATAATAAAAAAAGTCAAAGTTAACGTAGAACAGACTCAGTCTAGCCCACCCACTCACGCCCACATAAAAAGGACAGATCTCTCCGATCTATAAACCCTTAACTACACATTTCATTTCACCAAATAATAATTATAATATTATTATATTATCATCACCATGTCGAGATCATCGATCTGGTTCACATTAGCAACAACCCTAGCTCTCGTCTTCTTCTTCTCGCCGGCCCTCGCCGACGTCGTCGTTTTAACCGAAGATAACTTCGACAAGGAAGTCGGTCAAGATCGCGGCGCTCTCGTCGAGTTCTACGCTCCTTGGTAATTATTAACTGTTTTTTTATCGATCTGGTTAATTTAGTTGTTTATTGTTGATGAGGATAGATCGATTCATGGTTTAGTTTACTGCTTTTTTGATCGATCTGATTAGTTGAGCTGTTTATTATCGGTAATGTTTTAGTGGTGTATTGATTTTGTATTTGCTAAATTAGGTTTGTGATTCAGTTTGTAGTATTGATTTTGTATTTGGTAAATTATTGTTAAAATTTAGGATATATTGATTTACCGGTTACAGGTGTTGTTTTAGCGTTGTATTAGTTTTTGTTCTGGTGGATTAGGTTTGTGAATCAGATTCGAGAGTTTATACAGTGATCTTATTAATCGATCTGATTAGTTGAATTGTTTATTCGTTGAAAGTTTAGATAGATCGATTCACCGGTTACAGTTTTCTTAGCGTTGTGCTGATTTTGTTTTTGGTGGATTAGGTTTTTCATTTAATTTCTAGGGTTTATGCTGCTGCTTGAAGTGTTTTTATCTTATTGACTTTTTTTTGTTGACCTGATTAGTTGAATGGTTTATTATCATTGAATTTTAGGATAGTTTGATTCACCGGATAGCGGTGGCATTTTAGTCTTGTACTGATTTTGTTTCTTGTGAATTAGCTTTGTGACTCGATTTCTAGTGTTTGTACGGCTATTTGAAGTGTGTTTGATGATGAAATATTTGTGTGTACTGTTTAGGAGAATAATTTGTGTTTTGGATGTGATCTAGATCTGTGTTGGGTTGAGTGAACTGAGTTGCTGTCAGTGGGTAGGTTGGCTGATCCATGTTAGTTGTTTGGTTGTTTTAGCATGTTACCTAACTTGTCCTTTTGGATGTTATAATGAAATTGATATGAAATAACAATTGGTAACTTTTATTTTGTCATAATTATGCATGTTCTGTCTCTGTTTCACCATAAGTTTCTTTCCTTGAAATGTTTACTGAGACTTTCATATGATAATATGTTAAAATGACAGTTAATTTTGAGTTTTGATTCGTTTTATGTGGCAGGTGTGGGCACTGTAAAAAGCTGGCCCCAGAATATGAAAAGCTCGGCGCAAGCTTCAAAAAATCCAAATCCGTTTTGATCGGAAAGGTAATACTTTGAGGTTCTTTTGTATGTTTGGATGATAAGTTTTCCATGTTTTTAATTTTCTCACATCTTTGATTTGCTGTTTCATTGCTTTCTTTTCCTTTTTTAAATTTAGAACATATGATTGTTGTATAATTCTTGGCTATTGGTATCAAGTTTTAGTTCTATCTAAACCACTCATGATATTGTATGTTTTTTTTCTCCCCTGCATTTGTCTGAAAGTGTATGCATTAGAATGATTTTATCAACTTGTGGGACTGGATCAGTCAAGGTGTATCTTCCCATGATATAACAGTTCAAAAGTTTATTTTACTTTGAATGCTATCAGGCTCATGAGGCTTTGAGTATGTATAACTCACTTTGTGAACTGAGGCACACATGTTTGTGACTTTACATTGAACCGGGCATTCAATCCTGTATGCAATATTGAATTGATATTCAAACCTCTTTTTTCTCATCATTTTTTTGTTATGCTCATCTTTTAGAGTGGGAACTGTTTCTATTGTTATAATCAGCTTGCTCTTTTTTAACAAGACTTTATGCTAAATGTAGAAAAATTCCAACTAATGCTTTTGAATATCAACTGCTATCAATACCATATTTAGTTCACATTAGGAACCTGATGGCAAGTTGTATTTTTTTACTGTTTATTCAATCTAGATGGTCTATCACTCTATCCTTCTTATTACTGGCGATGCTATTGTATATTTATCTCATTTGTGTTGGCAGGTGGACTGTGACGAGCATAAGAGTATTTGTACCAAATATGGTGTTTCTGGCTACCCCACCATCCAGTGGTTTCCTAAGGGATCTTTGGAACCCAAAAAGTAAGTGTTAATTTTACAATTTTCTTTTGTGTTCTTATCCTTAAGAATACTTAATTTTGCATTGTATTGTTCAGTGTTCACTAATAATTAGTTACCAGCAATGATCATGCACTCTTTACCTCTCCTATATATGTTAATACTTACTAACACAATGATCATTCACTGTTTACCTCTCCTATATATGTTAATACTTACACAACTGTCAAATCTTTCCTTAGGTATGAGGGTGCCCGTACAGCTGAAGCACTTGTTGAGTTTGTAAATCTTGAAGGAGGTAATGAGTTACAGTGGTCACTTTATCGTCGATTTTTTTCTTTCCTTTTATTTTTTACCTTGTAAATTTGTATATGTTTGTAAAGTAGATTGTAATAGAATGACTTGAGCTTATACTATATATGCTGCATACATACAGTTGCACACATACACACGTTATATTTTTCCCCTCTTTCTTGGTTTCTTTTACATATCAAGATGTCATGATCCATAAACATATTCAGGCCACCCTTATTCGTTGCTTGTAGTAGAACTGTGAGCTTCTCTTTTGTAATTTGAAGTTAATTGTGTTTAACATCACAATATTGTTTCGTTTTCAGGGACCAATGTGAAGATAGCTACAGTTCCCTCAAGTGTGGTGGTGCTAACTTCTGACAACTTTAATGAAGTTGTATTGGATGGCAAAAAGGATGTCTTGGTTGAGTTCTATGCTCCCTGGTAAGTCATGTTTGGTTTAGTTACAGTTTTCACGGTCCCCATGATCCTTTTATAGATTTATTTTCTTTATTATTCCTGACCAGTTAGTTAATTCATTATTGCTGACTTACATGTTACAATTTTGTCTCCTATTACAGGTGTGGGCATTGCAAGAGCCTTGCTCCTGTATGCATCTGACCTCTTTATATTAATTGGTTTACTGGACTCTAATTGTAGAAAAACAGTATACTAACTGTCTCTTCTTTGTCACAGACCTATGAAAGTCTTGCAGCTGCATTCAAAAACGAGGAAGATGTAGTTATTGCCAATATTGATGCTGACAACTATAAGGATATTGGAGAAAAGTATGTAACAAGATTATAAGAACCATAGAATATAAGGTTTTGGGATTAGTTTTTGTCACTTAATATTATAAATTGGATTTTGTAGGTATGGCGTGAGTGGTTTCCCAACCTTAAAATTTTTCCCAAAGAGTAACAAAGATGGCGAAGACTATGAAGGCGGACGTGATATCGATAGTTTTGTGACTTTCATTAATGAGAAGTGTGGTACTAGTCGTGATGCAAAGGGGCAACTCACATCCAACGTTAGTGCCCTATCTTAGCTTTAACCAAAAAATATGCGCCCCCTAAATACTTGCAATAATATTATATATACCCAACCAAAATTTAATAAATTTAATTACACCCTTTTGAAAACTTAAAACTTTTTATATTTACCAATATCACTTATACCATATATAATATGACCATCATACCCTTCTCCTTTTCTTTATCTTCAAACTCTCATAATCTAACTCCCTAACCTAAAAGAAGGGCATTTATGTCAAATATATGGAAATGGGTGTATTTGTATTATGATTTTTGTTAGGTAAAGATATTATTCACCTTTTGAGGGAGGTCCATGAAATTATCCTTTATTATGAATCTAATATTTTTTCTTTTTTAATTTTGTTTTCGTGAATGTAGGCTGGTTTAGTCAAAGAATTGGATAGCTTAGTGAAGGAATTTGCAACTGCTGGTGATGATGAAAAGCAAGCAGTATATGCTAAGATTGAGGAGGAAGCCGGAAAGCTCACGGGTTCTGCTGCTAGGTTATCTTTTTTATTCTGATTGTTGGATACATTCTTCTGATTTTTTTTTCTTCATAAATTGTGTTTTTCTTTAAATGTGTGTGGAATATATTTTCACACTTGGTTTTGGGTGTGAACCTTAGATATGGCAAGATATATGTGAAAGCTGCCAAGAGTAGTCTAAGCAAAGGTGGCGATTATGCAAAGAACGAGATCCAACGTCTAGAGCGTATTCTCGCTAAGGTAAAAGTCGATACTTCTTTCCTCAATTATTCAACATCTGATTATTGTTTTTAAGCATATTTCATATTTATTTTTCTTGCTTATTATTGGAAATTACTACAATAGCTGTCGTCAATGAAATAGCTGCCTTTGACGAAATGTTTTTGAAATATTGTATGTCTTATGAAAGTTAATTGTATTTTTTTGGTTTATACTAGTAATATAAACGGGTTAGTAACTCCGAATCTAGATCACTTGAAATATGTCTTGTACATGTTTTGCTTTCTCTCTGAAACATTTGAAAGTCATCAATTTTCTTTTCTACCAAATTCCATTTTATATATAGGTTAGTTTTTCTCTTTAACACACACACACACACATATATTCTTTTGCTTATTTGTTTTAAGTTCTAATTTAAATTTCAAAAAAAAAAAAAAAAACGAGTTGTATTCGGCATAAAGTATTTTTTATAGTCTAGTATATTTATTTGCATTGCTTAATGTTAGATATCTAATCCGGAATTTTACATTAATCTTGGTCAAGCCAAATACTTGACTTTTGTTGACCCAGTCTATCTTCCTTCATATCAGGTTTAGATCGTGTTTTGTGTCAATCCATTATTCTTATATGGACGTATGTGATATGTCTATGAATAATGTGTGCATATGTATACGCGTGTGTATCTATATTCTATATTCTTAGAACATTCACATTAGGTTCTCTATGCCATCTATATCACTAACTTATAGAGAAAGCAGAGTTTTCCATCTTTTGTCATCTCAATCATTATTATCTTTAAAATAGAGATAAGGTTTAGAGAACCTATACTAGCTCTCTAAATATTGATATTCACTATTTATCTCTAAGTATAATTTTGAGCGTCTAAAATTGAGAAAAAACAATAAATTAATGTTTGTGAGCAAGATAGAAATAGAGATGGAGAATAAAAAAGGTGTATTTTAGATAAATTATAGTGATATAGATAACCCACTGTGAATGTATTTCCAACACAATAGCTGCATTTTGAAACGAAGCATCTTTTTCATGTATATTATCTGATCGTTTTTCTTGTTGCAGTCGATTAGCCCTGTGAAGGCTGATGAGTTCACCCTCAAGAAGAACATCTTGTCGGCTTTTGCTTGATGACCAAATGCAGATCGGTGTTTACTACAAGCTCACAGAGATGTTTAATCTTTTTTTCCTGGCATTTGGAACAAGGTAACCGTAGGAGGGAGAGTGGCTATTCTGTAGTACCGTCAGTAATGTTAGAATTTAAACTATGATTTTTTTCTATATAACTTACAGATACCAAACATTTGGTGCTATTTCACGACGGTTTACTGTATTATGCATTTTTAATTTTAATCTCATAATATGATTAATCATTCTTGCATGTATAATAAGTACATGTGGTGCATTAACGTTGGCGTTGTCATATCTTCCTGGCTTGGGGTATAGACATGATCATTAAACGTTAAAAGAGTTTTAATGGTTTGAGGTCGAAGTGATTCGACGTTTTGAAACAAACACAACTGGGTTCCATCCCCATGGTGAGCCAACTTTTCGTTCTGCCAAAAAAACCAACAAGCAAACCATACAACCCAAGATTCGTCTTCATGAGCGGTGACTTGTAGGCCAACACACTTTTCACCACAGCTATATAATAGACGCATCTGAAAAATGTGTATGTCAAGTGGCACCTACACAAGCAACAACTCCAATCGCTTCGACCTCACACGGAAATAAGTATATTTGAAACAAACGAACTTACGTGAGGCAAGAAGTTGTTAGGTAGTATGTATTATTTAAAAATTGAAGTTGTCCATATAAAAAGGATATGAGGGGAGTCGAACCCACCACCACATAAAAGTACCACCTTTGACCACCTCAGCTGGAAGCTTTTGTATGATGATCTCAGAAGAAATACATATAATGTTGGTGGCACCGCCCTTCTAAACCGTAACCTAAAAAAAGATAAAAGATAAAGTAAACTGCACGAATGATCCCTGTAATTTACACGAATTGCACAATTCCCCCATCTATTTTCAATGGTCCCTAACCTTGACATTTTGGTCCTTACCCGCTAACATTATTAAATTTTGTCAGTCAAGTCATGTAAAATGACCAAACTACCCATATGGACCATCCAAGCAGTTTAATCTTTTATATATTTTCTTGAACAACCACCACCACCTCCTCAAACAACCAACATCACCCCCCCTCCTCCTCTAACCACCACCTCCCTCAAACAACCATCGAAATAATAATAATTATAATGGTAAACAACCATTATAATTTATGACTTTATTAAACATAGTCAAATAATAATAATAATTATAATGGGAAACAACAATCAAAACCCTACCCGTCTTTTTATCCAATCAAGAACACCAACAGGACAAAACATTTCACCACCAATTGGGGTCCCACCATCTACCTCCGTCTTGGAATCACCTAATAGCTCCAAAGGTTTGTTCCAATAAAACCCATCAATAGTAACTGTACTGTTCTCCTGATTCGAAACTTCGGACAACGTGGTATTGGGGATCTGGGTTTCTTGTGATGTGTCAAACGTTGTTGTTGTTGTGTTGTTTTCCATTGAAAGCATTAGGGTATATAATTGTTGGTGTTTGAAAATAGCGAAGAGATAGGAGTTTTGCAGGGGGAGATTAGGGTTCGTGGTTCTGTATGGTCACCGGAGGTGACAAAGGTGACCGGAGAAGATCATGTTAGGGTTCAGACGAAGGTGGTGAGGGAGGTGGAGAGGCCAAGTCAGGCGAAGAAGGTGGTGGCTGTGTAGGTGGCTATGTTGCTATAGGTGACGAAGAAGGTGGTTGGTTTTGTGGTGGCCGGTGGTGATTGCCGTCGGGTCAGGAGAGGTCAGGTCAGGCGAAGAGGTCAGGTTCAAGAGGAAATCAAGCAGGTCAGGTGGTTGGTTTTGTGGTGGCCGGTGATGATTGCCGATGGGATAGTTGGTGGTTATAGATGGTTGATGACTTGATAGTGGTAGATGGTTGGTGGTAGTGGTGGGGTTTTGGTTGTGGCAAATGGTGTGGTGATGTTTGAGAGAGACAGGGATAGATAGAGTTTATAACATTTTTTTTAATTTTTAAAGAGGGGTAATTTAGTAATCTCACAAGGACTTAACTGATAAACTTAACCTCCATCCAAGCTAGAGACCACTGATGCAATAAAATCCAAACCACATATCCCATTAAGGTAATTTTGAAAAGCTAAGGAGCTCCGTGCGGTTTACTCTAAAGATATTGTAGCAAATACATATGTTTGATATATAGAATAATCATTCTATACTCACACCACCCTATCTACTCATCACATAAGATCTATTTAAGATTTACCTATCTTCTAATTCGTCATCTTCATCAAGTTTCGACTCTTTGTTCGATGACACGAACACTCGTAATTTGCAATTACTCGTCGGTGTTGCTCAAGCCGCTTTAGGTGTTCCCCAACCCTAAGTACGAGAGAGTTCGTGATTGAGAGGGTGCAAATGATTGTCTCCTACGATAATAATGGATATTATTGTTGAAATGTTTCGTGCCTTTTGTCATTGAAAAGTGCCCTTTAAATAGGGTGATATGATACAATATACATGGTAATAATAATCACAGCAATAATGACAATAATGCTATACAAAAATCACTCCTAATCATAATAATTGATATGCATAATTATCGGTATTCTAATAGTCCCCCGCAGTTTGAGCGTCATAGGAACAGACACTTAAACTGGATCGAAAGTCTTCAAACAAAAATCTGAGAAGTCCCTTAGTGAAGATGTCTGCATACCGAGAGGAAGAGGGCACGTGGAGCACTTTAACATGACCGATCTGAACTTTTTCACGAACAAAATGAATATCTAACTCAACATGTTCGTTCGTTGATGTTGGACACGATTTTCCGAGAGATACACAGCCGAGATGTTATCACAATACAATATAGTAGCTTTGACAATGGGAACCTACAGCTTGAGAAGAAGATTACGAAGCCAACTGGCTTCGGCCACAACGTTAGCAACCCCACGATATTCGGATTTGACACTTGACTTGGAGATTGTGTGTTGGCGTTTTGAGGACCATGAAATAAAATTGTCCCCTAAGAATACACAGTATCCTGATGTGGACCGTCAAGATTCTGGGCAGCCACCCCAGTCGGCGTCAAAATAAGCGGTCAGGTTTGTGGAGGCCGTGGTGGATGGTCGAAGTCTGTGGGTGATAGTGCCCTGTAAGTACCGAAGTATATGCTTGAGAAAAGCAAAGTGAGGTTCCCGTGGGGCGTGCATAAACAAGCAGACCTGTTGGACGGCATATGTGATGTCTGGTCTAGTGAAGGTGAGATATTGTAAAGCACCTGCTGTCACACCCCAACCGATGGTGGAATACATCGAGGCGCGACTTGTGGAAGATTGTTCAAAGACATCATGACACTAAATTATGGCAATATAATTTTAAATAAGTTGATTTCATCACATAATCAAAAGGGGTACATCTTGTTCATAGAAAAGGAAATTACAACAACATAACAACAAAATTAAAATAGTGCGTTTCTAAGTCCAATCCTAATTAAGTTCTTGGATCATCATATCAAGCATATCCTGCAACATGTATAAAATATCTGTCAACACATAAAGCATTGGTGAGCATACTAGTTTTGATTTACATACATAGTATAAAGAATGTTTAACTCGAATCCCCATACTATAGTTTGCTAGTCTAGATGCGTCATACAACATACAAAGGCATACTCAAACCATAGATTACCACTAGCATATCCTATCACCAACGTGAAAGGCCGATTAGATTACTTAACAATGACCTACAAAATGGGCGGCGTGCTACTCCTATAGCGCTATACATGTTAAGGTAGGCTTGCAAAGTTAATGAGTTATGCTAAGGCATTTGTATCTAGTAATTGACATATAGCATGGCATAACATATAAGCATGATTGAAAAATTGAGTGTATGTGCTTAGAAGATTCACAGAGTGATTTTTGATAGAATACATGTTGAGTCCCAAATAGTGATAAAATGGAAAAAGGGACAAGTATGAACTCACCTTTGGGTGCGTTTGATAAGTTTGCTAATGAGAGTCTTGGGAGGATTTGGTAGAGCTCCGATTATCCTATTAGGAATAACGGAGTGTTTAGTTTCGGAGGAAAGAGTTCTAGTGTCAAGAATGCCATGCATCGCCAATGGCGGACCGAAGCACAAACCACCAAGAGGTTATTCGGATGGTCAAGGTTGTTAGGAGGTTAAAACCAAAGTACAAACCCACCATAGAGGCGATTCGGATGGTTAAAGTTAGATTAGGAATGTGAATCCGACTTAGAGTATTTCATGTCTTGACTACTTTGCTTATGAGTTTAAGCATGAGTCTTGGACTTGGGATTTTCCCATTCTTGTGTGGAAGTAATTCCGAGTCACAAGTTGGGTCAAGAGAGGGAAAAGGTAGGGATGTATCCACAAACCTTTGATATATAATTATTAGGATGAAAAGGAAACAAGTATATATATCATACTTATATTTAGCTAAGTATCAAAGTGAGGTATGGTGCAATCTTCTTTGGTGAAAGAACTCCTTTATGACACCATTTACCTTAACACAAGTCCTTCCAACATAGATTTGTTAGAGAACTTGGTTTGGTTTCATTCACTTGTATGATTACTTAGTTCATAAAAGATGGAAGAAAGTTTAAGGAAAAATAACCAATCTTGGGACTTCAAATTGGTGATTTACCCTTTATGAATACCTTGGTAAACAATAGGCAAGTCCAAGAAGTTCATACAAGTGGTTGGAAGAAGAAGAAAAAGGAAGAAAGTAAGAAAAAAAAAGTAAGAAAAATGTATTAGAAATGAAGAGAGAATTACCAAAAGTTAGAGATTTTTTAGTGGATTTGAGGACTTGGAGAATCCTTGAGAGAATTTTGAGATTTGGAAGTGATTTGTGAGTGGTGTAAGAGATTATAGGTGGTGGAGGTTGGTATTTATAAGTCCTAGTGTGGCTGATCATCTTCTCGGACCAGCTACTGATCATCACCTTGGTAAGATAATACCTCACCAACTAGCTAATCAGACACGAGCCCCTCCTAAGGCAGATTCCTCCTTTTGCTCCTCAGCCTACGGGGTATTATTAGCCGTTTCCGGCTGTTGTTCCCATCCCAAGGGCAGGTTCTTGTGTGTTACTCACCCGTCCACCACTGGAAACACCACTTCCCGTCCGACTTGCATGTGTTAAGCATGCCGCCAACGTTCATCCTGAGCCAGGATAAGTTATAAAGTTCGTAAATGAATCGTATTTATGTTTGATACTTGTGTTTTTCGCGTCGTCACAAGCCTGTCAAATCTGTTAAGATACGATTTGCCAGCCTTAGCATGGAACGACCCTAAGGGCTTCATTTGAGGTAAAACATAGTGCAATACAACCATGGATGCTACCTTGCCTATGAGATATACCCAACTTGTCCAACCTTTGTGAAATCATTCAAATACACAAATGATGAACACAGAAAAGGTTCAAAGAGGCGTAAGAGTCGGCAAGAAAGGATGTCAATCGAGCATTTGGTGCGTTAATGTAACCTCACGAATTTTCCCATTTATTTTGCATTAAAGTATTTCCCGATCCATGATATAAAGTCTAATTTATTTCTAAGTATTCTTATCTTTATTCGTGCACTCTATTTTTCTAAGTTCCTTTTATCATTGTACTTAAAAAAAATCTTCAATCATGACATATGTCCTATCCTAATTCTATTTATAAAATCATCATTTTATAAGATGGTGTTTTTATTTTCTAATTCAAACTAATGATTTTTTTTATTTCTTATTTAAAGCTAATCATTTTTCCAATTACATTTATAATCTCAAACAAGGAAGATATAAATTCATTTCAATATATATATATATATATATATATATCAAAGCCTTGAGTCAAGAGTCAAAGTCTTGACAACATAATACTTGGAGTCAAAGTCTTGAGTGAAAGAATTATGTGTAATTATTGAGTCAAAGTCTTGAGTCAAAGAATTATGTGTAATTATTGAGTCAAAGTATAATTATTGAGTCAAAGTCTAGAGGAGCTTTTATCTCCATTTTTGTTGTGTTTGTATGTGTATATATATAGTCTTGTATAGAAATGAAACAAACAAGTTGAACCATAAAGTTTATATCAACCATTTCCTGACCCAACTCTCTATCGATCTCTTGTGGTTTGGCGTGTGCTGGATAAATCCGTCTACAAACCCGTATTGAACTAGCGGTTTCGCAACATCCACCACCGCCGTGAATGTAACATCCGTTAACTATCCATAACGGAAACGTAAATCCATACCCGTAACTGTTTCTACGACCCTATTTTTTTATAAATACTAAATGCAACATTAGTAATAATATTATGTTTATAGATACATATGATAATAGTATATGTTAAAGTTAAATATTTTATAATCAAGAAATATTGTATAAAAGAAAACAAATAAATTTCATGTTTGTAAATGAAGTTTATACTATTTTATCATTATTTTATAATTTGAAATACTTGAGAATCTTTTAATGAATATTAAAGAAAAATTAGTGACTATTAAATGACATCAATTTTCTTTAGTTGGTTACAAAAGACAAATAATTAGACATTAATTTGAAAGGTTTTAATAGGGATAAATGGAGATTAATTCGGTTGAATATCCATCCCTATAAAAAAAAAGTTGATATTATATTTTTTTTACTACACCATCATCACAAGAAGTACCCATGTACCATACACAATCAAGGTGTATCATAATGTTTTCTTCAATTCTCACTTCGTGATACTCCAAACAAAAAAAATCAAAGGCTATCAATTATCAATGACGTTGACGCTTGAATGTGCGTTTGTAGAGCTTGGAACTTCCATCTACGAATTCAACCTCAATTCTAATCTGATTTAGGTAATTCTAAGTCTAATTTTATTTATTTCTTATCTACTACAAAAGCCCTCTATCAATTTTTTGATAAAGGGAAATTGATTTTCAATGTGACAAATCAAGTTCTATGGTTCATACAATAATTTTGGGATTTTAGGGCTTTAAAACCTATTCTAGAACTAGCCTTTAGACATTGTAACTCATATTATTTAGTGACTCTATTGTTGATTTGGTCTTAGCCATGCTTGTGAAAAGATTTTTGGAATTTATTCATGTTTTATACTAATTTAAGCTATTTTTATTCTATAAAATTTAAGTGGTAATTCTATAACTAAAATATTGTTATATATTCAAAATTCTATAAATTTTGGTTAACATTGTTATTTTAGTACTTTATACATAATCTATATTATACTTATGTATGTTTAAATTTTATACACCTCATGTAATATATATATATATATACATATATATACACGTGCGTCTAGACTTTTGATAGTTATTTAATTTACAAAACAATAATAGTCTTACACACATTTTTTTATTCATTTTCTCATATTCACTATTCTAATTATATATAAATATTTATTTGCATCGCATTGTATGAGTTGTGATATTTACTTATTCAAATATATAATAATGCTTTAGATATATTTTACATACACATAAACTATATATTACATTTTATTTTGTTATATTCCAATTCTAGACAACTTCATTTATTATTATAATAATAATCATCATTTGATTATATTTTAATCCAATCTATAACCTATACATATATGCTTATATATATTTATTTCATGATAAAAATGATGTAAACATATCAAATTTATTTGATCGAATCATTATTTACTCTTACCATTTTATATAAATACGAATTGGAATATATATTTTTTCTTACGTTATAGTATCTAGACATTTTAGAGTCCTAAACTAAATCCCTAAACATATATGAACCTAGAGATCTCCAAGTCATTCTAGATTTTATTCTATTATTTATACATATAATATTCATTCTGTTTTAGGGTAATTTTTGGAGTTACCCAAACCGCTACAACTTGTGCTAGTCGTACTTTTTATTCTTCGCAACATGTGAGTATATCTTTCCCCTTTTTACCGTTTTACTACTTTGGGGTGACTCATGTACTTATATATTAATCAAGTTTCAATTTCTTATACTTAATGCAATTCTCATGTGTGTTTGCTTTATGTTAATTGGTGTGTCTATGACTTGTCAAAATCATTAACCGCTGGGCGGCCTAGCTTTTCAATGAATAGTACTATGGTATACCCCCTTGAGACTCTGTTGAGAGAATCTTGGTCATTGTCTTGTTAATTCATTATTCAGTTGGTTAGTCATGTGTCAGTCATTATTCTCAGGTTTGGTTTTGAACGGATATTACTTATTACATAATTGCAAATGGTACCGCACATGAATTGCTAAACACTTTTCTACTATATTTATTTAGACAGGGTATGCTCACCAATACAATTTTTTTGTATTGACCAAATTATTTTGTACATGTTTTAGGTTATTTTGCGATGCTTCTTTTTTAGCTTTTGGATTTATATTTAAGCTTTGACTTTATTGTATTTTAGTTAGACTTGACGTTTTAGAACTATTGTATACTGTAATTTCCTTTCAATGTAAAATTATTCAAAGCAATGTATTCAAATTTACACTTTAGTACCATGAGCTATTGAACAATCGTCACTACGTGACACCTCGATGTTTCCGCCATCGGTTGGGGTGTTACAGATTGGTATCAGAGCCATGGTTATAGGGAATTAGGTTATTAGAATGCCTTTTAGCCTAGTCTATAACTAAGCTTACTTTCACGAGTCCTCTCGTGTATATTTCTCTTATTCTTATATATTTTTTTTTCAAGATATTTTAGCTATGATTCTTTCTCGTTTTTCTCTTGGTATTTTGCTTGGAGTAAAAGACATTCGTATTTCACAAACGAAACGATATCACCAAGTTAGGAGTGACATCCATACCTTGGTGATTAGTTTCACTCCTCTATATGTTATTTATCTTTGGAATATATCTTTGAGATAGGAGTGACATCCACACCTCAAAGAGTATTTCCTTTAAAAAGAAACTCAACCACTAAGCTGGGAGTGATGTCCTTAACTTAGTGATTGGTTTCATTCCACAATAGTTTTCAATTTTGAAATACATTTTTGAGTTAGGAGTGAAATCCATATCTCAAGGATCTATTTTTGTATCTCGTTTTTCATCTCGCTAAAGCTTTGGAATTCACTAGTGATGGGGCACGTGCAATCTGGAAGGGTGAGCATTCACTTATAGGCTAAAGTACGCCCCCACAAGTCACTAGGAAATTTCAAATACTTGAATTACTCAAAGTTTCCTATGGAAACAATTCCAATGTTTTATATCATTAATATTTATATTTGTTTATCATTTGAAGACCCAATTTAATCATTTGATGTTTCATATGCCATTATTCATTGATCATTCGCTTTTGAATTCCTTATCATCATTATTAAAACTTTTTATTCGTTTTATTATCACATTAAAGCTTATATTATATCTCCATGTTTACAAACTTACTTGATCAAAGTCACAGTATATCCTTAAATCTCTAAAACGATTAATTTGACAACTTATCCTATAACTTTTTTTTTTCACAAAGCCTATTCGTCAAATTAGAACACACTTTATATACACCTTGTGTCTTTAAACAAAGTAGCCGCCATGAGCCCAAAGAGATGCCTTAACGAACCTTAAAAACAAACGATCTTTTTATGTATAAATTTTCGTAGAAGTTTGACAATTAAAAGGTTTCAAGTTAATCCAATAACCCTTAGATTTTCTCAACATTTCATAACAATCAAAAATTTTCGACTTTAATGAGATTGCAACCTACAAGTTAAATAAATGTCTAAATACGAAAAAATTCTATTTTCTAAAATTCATCAAGACATCTGGGATCATTCACAACCTTCACGCCATTTTAAATTTCGGTCTTTTGAAACACATTAGAATTACACATACTTCATGAAATGGTTTCATCTTGCGTTTTATAAACTTGTATTGCATCTTTCACAAATCAAATGTAAACCTTTTATTTTCATACGACCTACCCAATATATGTTTTCGGGAGAAACTTGCAACTATTAATATGCCTTATAACACTTTTCAAACTCGACTTCTCGTAAACACATGAAAATGGGTACCTACGAAATCTTTTCATGTGAACCTGTTTTGAATCTAAAACATACTTCGATTTCTAAAAATTTAGTCTCATGCATTACTACTATTCTTTCAAAAATATCACAAAGTTCGAGTAAACTGCGAAAATTTATCTTTTAACACTTGTACTCTTTCAGTTGCAAAACTTTTTGTTTAAACAATAAACATATCCTCTTATCAGAATGTTGCTAAATGTCTTTTATCGTATAATGCATATATGTAAAGTTACTAAATTTTAACTCGCGTGTCAGTAGGCTATACTACACCTATTCCGTGCACTCTCACTTGCCGTAAATTTCATTATCTTATTCTTGCACCATAGTTATCTCTAACACGTTATTTATGATTTTTTTTCACACTGCTTATTTGCAAGGGTTGAACTCGTTTACTTTCATTTTGCGCAACTGTGCGATTTACTCGATTTATATTATACTATCCTTTCAATCGAACTTTTATGCTATACTTATATACTTACATGAACACATATTTGGTATGCATGTTTTCTTTCCTGTTTTGAGCAAAACCCTGCTATACTTTACATTATTTTGTTCATCGTCATGGCCAACGAACATACTAGTGGATAACTCGTATGAGATCTAAACCAGTGCCCACGTACGACTCGGATTAGGGTATTTCTTTAATCTGAGGGGAACGGTGTAAATCTCGGAGTTTCTCAATATGGGTGTTTAGAGCCCAGCGATGTGAACCGAAATTTACGGTTAAAGGGTAAACCCGAAAGGGAAGAATCTCTAACCATGTCTATTACTTACACGTTACTCTCATTACGGTTAAAAGGTAAACCCGAAAGGGAAGGACCTCTAACCATGTCATGATTGAACATTATTTCATTACAGTGGCTATTACATATTGGTTGCACGCATTTGTTTCTAGTATTACTTAGGATAGGGTTATGGAAAAGCATAACACCCAAGTGTAAGGTAAATCGATGATTACGGTCCGGAACGCAATCATGGGTTTACAGGTACATGAGGGTGGTGTGTAATTCTATTTAGGCTGTTGGTAGACAATCAGTACGAGTCCAAAGTATCGGGAGTGTGGTGGGTCAGCTGCGGTACACCCTATATATAAGCATAAACGATACTGCGGGAGCGGACTAGAAGTCTGACCAAGAACCTACCCATTACTACCTCTTCATTAGATCATTAACTAGTAGTTAGCATTTTTTTTAAAAGAACGTTCTTACGTGAGCTTAAACTCGTCTTCCTAGAGTCTTTCTCTTGACCACCCACACAGAAAACACAAACCTTGTATACTCTTGCACTCTCAGTTATTTGGATTCTTGTTGCATGCTCAAATAACGTTCAGTCAGAAACCTTTCTAAAGTAGGGGAGACTGCTTCATTAGTACTTCTGCCCCTCGCCAGTTACATATTCCCAAAACCTTTCTCATTTAAACTCTCAACTTTCTAACTTTGGGTTAACAGTCAAAGATTTTTGGAACTCTTACATCGGATATTAGACAACTATTTTAAATTTTGTCAAACCATAATCGATGCAATTTAAAAAAAAAAAAACCCACTTGTCTTTTGCAACGCTTTTTATTTCATAGAAACCTCCACTTGAAATAAATATCGAGACGAAATTTTCTAAAGTAGGGGAGATTGTAACATCCGTTAACTATCCATAACGGAAACGTAAATCCATACCCGTAACTGTTTCTACGACCCTATTTTTTTATAAATACTAAATGCAACATTAGTAATAATATTATGTTTATAGATACATATGATAATAGTATATGGTAAAGTTAAATATTTTATAATCAAGAAATATTGTATAAAAGAAAAAAAAATAAATTTCATGTTTGTAAATGAAGTTTATACTATTTTATCATTATTTTATAATTTGAAATACTTGAGAATCTTTTAATGAATATTAAAGAAAAATTAGTGACTATTAAATGACATCAATTTTCTTTAGTTGGTTACAAAAGACAAATAATTAGACATTAATTTGAAAGGTTTTAATAGGGATAAATGGAGATTAATTCGGTTGAACATCCATCCCTATAAAAAAAAAGTTGATATTATATTTTTTTTACTACACCATCATCACAAGAAGTACCCATGTACCATACACAATCAAGGTGTATCATAATGTTTTCTTCAATTCTCACTTCGTGATACTCCAAACAAAAAAAATCAAAGGCTATCAATTATCAATGACGTTGACGCTTGAGTGTGCGTTTGTAGAGCTTGGAACTTCCATCTACGAATTCAACCTCAATTCTAATCTGATTTGGGTAATTCTAAGTCTAATTTTATTTATTTCTTATCTACTACAAAAGCCCTCTATCAATTTTTTTGATAAAGGGAAATTGATTTTCAATGTGACAAATCAAGTTCTATGGTTCATACAATAATTTTGGGATTTTAGGGCTTTAAAACCTATTCTAGAACTAGCCTTTAGACATTGTAACTCATATTGTTTAGTGACTCTATTGTTGATTTGGTCTTAGCCATGCTTGTGAAAAGATTTTTGGAATTTATTCATGTTTTATACTAATTTAAGCTATTTTTATTCTATAAAATTTAAGTGGTAATTCTATAACTAAAATATTGTTATATATTCAAAATTCTATAAATTTTGGTTAACATTGTTATTTTAGTACTTTATACATAATCTATATTATACTTATGTATGTATAAATTTTATACACCTCATGTAATATATATATATATATATACATATATATACACGTGCGTCTAGACTTTTGATAGTTATTTAATTTACAAAACAATAATAGTCTTACACGCATTTTTTTATTCATTTTCTCATATTCACTATTCTAATTATATATAAATATTTATTTGCATCGCATTGTATGAGTTGTGATATTTACTTATTCAAATATATAATAATGCTTTAGATATATTTTACATACACATAAACTATATATTACATTTTATTTTGTTATATTCCAATTCTAGACAACTTCATTTATTATTATAATAATAATCATCATTTGATTATATTTTAATCCAATCTATAACCTATACATATATGCTTATATATATTTATTTCATGATAAAAATGATGTAAACATATCAAATTTATTTGATCGAATCATTATTTACTCTTACCATTTTATATAAATACGAATTGGAATATATATTTTTTCTTACGTTATAGTATCTAGACATTTTAGAGTCCTAAACTAAATCCCTAAACATATATGAACCTAGAGATCTCCAAGTCATTCTAGATTTTATTCTATTATTTATACATATAATATTCATTCTGTTAGGGTAATTTTTGGAGTTACCCAAACCGCTACAACTTGTGCTAGTCGTACTTTTTATTCTTCGCAACATGTGAGTATATCTTTCCCCTTTTTACCGTTTTACTACTTTGGGGTGACTCATGTACTTATATATTAATCAAGTTTCAATTTCTTATACTTAATGCAATTCTCATGTGTGTTTGCTTTATGTTAATTGGTGTGTCTATGACTTGTCAAAATCATTAACCGCTGGGCGGCCTAGCTTTTCAATGAATAGTACTATGGTATACCCCCTTGAGACTCTGTTGAGAGAATCTTGGTCATTGTCTTGTTAATTCATTATTCAGTTGGTTAGTCATGTGTTAGTCATTATTCTCAGGTTTGGTTTTGAACGGATATTACTTATTACATAATTGCAAATGGTACCGCACATGAATTGCTAAACACTTTTCTACTATATTTATTTAGACAGGGTATGCTCACCAATACAATTTTTTTGTATTGACCAAATTATTTTGTACATGTTTCAGGTTATTTTGCGATGCTTCTTTTTTAGCTTTTGGATTTATATTTAAGCTTTGACTTTATTGTATTTTAGTTAGACTTGACGTTTTAGAACTATTGTATACTGTAATTTCCTTTCAATGTAAAATTATTCAAAGCAATGTATTCAAATTTACACTTTAGTACCATGAGCTATTGAACAATCGTCACTACGTGACACCTCAATGTTTCCGCCATCGGTTGGGGTGTTACAGTGAACCACATTCCATACCTTCTTGGTCTCCTCCCTTCTGCTTGTGTCAAACAGACGCCGCTCCGTCCTCCCGACAAGCCACCGGTAACCGACAACCGTCAACTCCAGACCACCGTCCCTTAATGGTCTTAATCTCTGGCGCTCGCCATCACCGCCTCTTCCTCCGGCACTGTGAGTCTTATATTCTTTTTTCTCGATCTCGAGCTTCCTGCCAAACACACATATGAAGATGTGTTTGAGGTGCCCTTTGTTCCTAATTTGGTCAAGTTTGGGATGTTTTTGTTTAAGAAACTAATAATTGGGGCACATGGACTATCATATCTTTTATACTAAATAAACTTCATATCTCAACTTTTCTTTTGCATCTTATTTGAAGTTTAAAACATTTTCTTTTTCTAATAACTATTTAAAATGATAAAACCATATCAAATTATTTAATGTTTGTCATCCAATTAACTATTTTTTTTAGTACTAGTTTAATACTTATAAGTTTTTGTTCAAACTAATTATTTTAATCTATGAAATAAAAAAACATACCGTTATAAATGGGTCAATGCAATTTACGTAGCATGTAAATCTCTTAATATGAAACTCATTTTAGATAATCATTGTAATTGAAATAATTATCCTAAGCCCTTAAAGGATTAAAATCTAATTATTTTTTTTTCTATAAACGTATACAATTGATTATATATTTTGAACAATTTCCATTAGAACTTGTTTTATCAAACAATTAACTAAAACTTTTTATGATTAGTTTTTTTTATGATTTATGTTACACTCCTTTTATTACGTTTCAAGTAAATTAGGAACCATAGAAATACTTGTAGACTAGAAAGACTTATTTATTGCCTTAAATATAGGGTAATACTTGGCAACGTTGGACTACACTTATTCTATTTCACAAGACTTAACACTTTGCTAAGGTGAGTTTACGTAACCTTGTTTATGCAATTCTTTATACTTGAAACTTTATACTTAAGCAATTCTACATACATGTCTAGTTGTAAACTTTAATGCCTCATGACTTAGAAAAAGACTATTAGACTTAAACTTAAACTTACATAATCATTAACCTTGAACAAGCCGGCGATATACAATGATAGATCTATTGGATTGACAATCCCACCTAGATTCGTTGACCATCTTTTATGGGGAGCGCGGGTGATTGTTATCGTTCCAACGTTATATTAAGGTGAACCGTGGATGCGGGATGGACCTAAACTTGTCGGAGGTTTGATTATGTGCATACTATACTTCATGTTTATTCATGTAGACTTAAACTTACATTAGACATATGAATTGCTAAACTTTTATTCTTCTAAAACTTATTGCTTGACTTGGCTTATGTATTCTCACCAACTTCTAGTTGACCCCCCCCCCCCATTTTTCAAACTCAACAGGAAAAAAAAAATGATGCTTGAAGTCTAGAGCTAGCATGAGAATATATTTGAAGTTTTAAGCTTTGTGTGATTATTGGATGTATTAGATTTCATTCAAGACATTTAATGTAATTCAATATTGTAACAAAATAAAGGATTATTTAAACTTATGTATTACCATGAGCTACTGAACAATTATTCACACGTGGCATCTCGATGTTTCCGCCATCGGTTGGGGTGTTACAGTTAAAGAGTCGTTGGCCTATAGTTCCACTTTTGGCACAACCAATTTGTCAGCCAAAATTACATAATATGATACTAATAGTCAAAGGGACGACGATATCACCGACTACGTACCCGATTCTCAAATAAATGAAGAGGTGAATGAGCATGTCCTTTTCAAATTGCGGAATTCTAATACGCACCATGCCATTCGAGCAGATCTTGTGGAGCACATTATAGGAATCAAATTACCACATTTAGATAATTAATAATAGTTAGTATCTTCATGTTTTTTATTTAGTTGTATATTTCTTTTATTTGGCATTAATGAAATGTTATTTTTTATTTAAATCTAATATGGTAAAAGAGTTAATAAGAAGTTCAGGGGCCAATTTGTAATTGTTGAAAGTTAAATGTAGTCGGTTAAGAGTTAATTAAAAGGTGTGGTGGTCAGTTTGTAAAAGTTGATAGTTAAGAGACTCATTGTGTATAGTTTGTAAAACCGTTGGGACCGTTTGTAAGATCCTAACCCGTAAATATACGATTATCGCTTAATCTTACGAGTTATAGCCTTAATTAAAAACCACTCCCGATTAAAACTTTGATATTTAAGAAAAACTTACACCGTTGTAATCAATACGTTTTTTTTCTTACTAAACTCATAGATTAAGATTTTTGCGTTGCAACGGGAGTCTCTTGAATTCTAGTGCGGAAGCTTGATGAGTGCTCGGGTGTGTTCGGTTCTTCTCGCGACTTGATCCTTGCCCCGGAACTTCCTTCACATATTTACCTAACACCATTTCACAAGAAATGGTTAGTGAGATTGATAATAATGCATTTAGATTAGTGGAAGTGTTTATCGTTGGTATTTGGGTTTAACCAAGAATAAGCAGTATGAGTTTATGAAATTTTTACAAATTTTCCACCCATATTAGGCCAAGACAATTATCGCTTAAAATACTTATAACTTTCATGTGTGCACTTTAGAGAAATAGGTCCCATTAACCCGTTTAATGAGATTCAAGAATAATTAACCAAATTCTCAAAACATACATATGAGAATGTTTTCTTATTATATAGAAACCCAGATTTCACATCCGGTTTCACATGCTTAGTTTCTCCACCAGTTTGACGATTTATTACCCGAAGGCGCTACTTGACCCATTAGGAGACCTTAAGCCTTTAATTCATACCTTCTTAAATCATAATAAATACTTGACGGGTCAAAGTTATGACCGAGTACAAGTGCCTTGCAAATTCCACTTAATATGCTAGGACAACGTGTGTCCTTTGCCTTTATGCTTACCTGTAGAGGAACAACTCGACAAGGCAACATTAAATTCCGGATTCAAATGGTAATGACTTCCCCATTTGCCCCAATAAACCGTTTGGTCGATTTGACCCATTCTAAACTTCTTCTTAATGCATCTGAACCTTATATCTTAAGGCTTGTTGCCAAATAAGCCGTTTTTTTAGTTCTTACCCATTCGTCCCATTATGGTTTATAACGTAGGGTCCTTCCTTATTATGTCATTGTCTCATATAATAGGATATGATTCTACACGAATTTACTTATGTGTTTCAGCAGCATTTCGCAACACTTTTATGAAACGTTTCAGCCAAGTTTTTGCGGCTTTTTGCTGCACTTTAGCGCAATGTTTTGGCTGCACTTTTGTGTAGCGTTTTAGCAGTGTTTCGCTGCACTTTTATGTAGCGTTTTAGCCACATTTTAGTGTCTTTTCGCTGCACTTTTGTGCAGTGTTTTAGCCATGTTTTAGTGTCTTTTCGCTGCACTTTTCGTTAGTTGGGGGAGGAATCCCCCCAAATCAGATTTTTTGAGGAACGTATTAAGAGAGAATTTGGTTTGGTTAGACAATGTGTGGTTGGTAAACAAGGATCGGTTTTTTCGCAAGGTACGGAATTTCTCGTCAAATATTCAATATGATTCCACAAGATCTAGTTTCGTTCAAGTAAGGGATTCTAGCCAATTGAAAGGATCTTCTGATCAATTCAGAGATCATTTTGATTCCATTAGTAATTAGGATTCGAAATATCACACATTGCTCAATCAAAGAGAGATTCAACAACTAAAAGAAAGAATGATTCTGTGACATCCGTCATTTTTTATATAATAATAATAATAATAATAATAATATTAAAAAAAATTTAGATTATATATATATATATATATATATATATATATATATATATATTTTTAAACACAAACCATTGTTTTACACAACTTTGAAAACCCATAACCCAAACCCAATCCAAACCCCTTATTAATTCAACCCATCAGCAGCCCAAGTCCGGCCCACCTTGAATCCGGCCCAACTACCCTTCCCTTCACCTTTAAAGAAAAAAAAAAGGTAACACGCCGGGACTCGAACCCAAGCTCTATTCCGGTTCGAGGCTTAACACCACACGCACCCACCACCTGATCCACAACTCACTGTTGGCTTGACTCCAGTTCGTAATGTATTTAACCCCTTTTAAACCCTTTTCTTCTTCCCTTTGCTCTGCTGATTACGAACAGCAACAACACACCCAAAACATTTAGTCAACCTCATTAATGCCCTTAATTGACTCTTTATCAAGTTGTTATGGGAAGGTGTTTGACTAATTCGTGACCAACACATGATTATCGGCCATAAACACATCAAAAATTAAACTCACGACGTGATTAAGGATCGTGATTAACGCATCTTGACAAATTATCGAGTCAACCTCTTAAATTCTCCATTAAACCCGACCACTATATAAATGGAGCACACCCATACATTTCTGGACATCCACACGTTCTAAACCCACAAAAAAAAAAACTAAGCGTAATCGAGTCCAGAAGCCGTGAAATCGATCTCTTTATGATCGAGCTTATCGTCTTTTTGTTCGACCTTGTAACGCAATGTAAGCATCTAAATTCATGTTTTTTTTTTTTTTTTCTTCGTCCTAGACCGCCAACAAAAAGAAACCATTTTTTTTAGATCTCTAAATCTTGTTGTCAAGTTCTTTTCAATTATCTATTTTCGGATCATTCAACCTTTAAATTAGTTATTATATTATGTACCTATTATATATATATGTTTTACAACCGAACTGAGAAGATGACTTTATATAAACTTACATAAGCAAATGATCAAATAGTTGTTTGTTTTGAAGCTGGCCACTGTTTCAAATCATGAATGGATTTTGCATTCATGTAACTATTATATATATGGATTTGAAAATAGATTTAATCGTAAACGTGTGTATATTAACCTTTACTACAAGGTTGAACTATAAATATAAGCATGGGTCTACATTTTCCAATAACCCCTTTTAAACTCATAGTGTTCTAAATTAAATAAACGTAAACGTATTTATAAAATACATTTAGGTTTTAACGGTTTCAAAAATCGTCAAAACAGTTTTGACAGCAAGCATGGCCGTCAAAGAATGAGCCATATCTTTTTCGCAACAAACTGAAATAGTGCAGGTCCCAGTTCCGTGATAAACTTCATTGAAATACGCTCCTAACCACTATTTATACGCATCCAAGTTCATTCGTATGACCCCACAATCAGCATTTTCAAATAAGTGCGCAGATTCGCACCTTCTGATTTAAATTGTTGTTTTAAGCTATTTCGGGTATGAATTTGGGAAAGTTTTCTGAATGAAAGTTGTTCATAACATTCTAGATTAGTATACCTCAAAGTATTGTATTTTACAAACAATGTTTGATATTCTTAAAACCCAAAACAAAACAGCAGCAGCTTGCTGTCCAAAACTGATTCTATATCCCACCTTTCTTTCCAACCTTTTCCTTGTTTCAAATTATTTCATTTGAACAATAATTTGGAGTGATCACATCCTTAGTTTTAAACGCCTTCTAAAACTTTGATTTAGGGCTTCACTGTTAGGATTGATCAAGTCACACCAAAACCAATCCTCACTTAAACTAATCAAGGTGAGTATTCCTACCCCTTTTTGCTTTTACACATTTTTGGGGTGTTACATGTACACTATTACAATTTCAAATACAAGTTTACATTTTTACAATACAATTCTAGTACTATGTGCATTGCTTACAACGTGCTTTATGCTTAGACATTACATGTGGATTACATTTGTACTTAGTGAAATCATTAACATGGTACAAGCCGACCTTAACATTGGATAGCGCTATTTGGATTGACAACCCGCCTAGATTGATTCTCCCCCTTTTTCATCGGAGAATCCGTGGCCAGTGTTAAGTTATCATCCATTCATTGGTTGAGTACACTACAGTTCATACAGTACATTATACAGTCACAGGGTTGATTTCGCTCATTTGTATGATACATAGTTTACATATTTGCACTGTAGCTTGCACTTGAATTGTATAACTTTTTAACCTACTATATATATCAAAACTAGGAATGCTCACCAACATTTCATATGTTGACCAAATCTATTTTGTACATGTTTCAGGTGCAGTTTGATCTAGTGCTTTAACAAGAGATACTTAGTGCATTATTTTAATCAGTTATTTCATTATTTACATTTCAGTTAAGACTTTGTATTTTCCATCTTCATGTAAGACAATTTTGGAATATTCAATAATATTTACATTTTAGTACCATGAGCTTTTGAACAATCGTCACTACGTGGCACCTCGATGATTCCGCCATCGGTTGGGGTGTTACAGATTGGTATCAGAGCCATGGTTATAGGGAACTAGGTTACTAGATGAAATAGGCCTAGACTATAACCGAACTTCAACTTTCATGCATAATATTTCCTGAATTACCCTACCCCCCATTTCCCTCTACTTTTCTTCTTCTATCTTTCCCTTCTTCTCTCTCTCCATTATTCTCATCTTTCATCATGGTGCATAGAGACGGTGTCCTACAAGGAGTGGGAAGTCTACATCATCATGGAACAGGAGCTGTAACTTTCATGAAGACACTCTTAGGCATAATGCCTACTCGTATTTTGCTCCTTCAAAGTTGTTGAACTTTAATGAGGGTGATAAGGACACGTGCAATCTGGAAGGGTGGACGCCTGTACACTAGGTTTTCTGGCATAGGCAAGCATAGCGCATAAATCCATTTACGGACCTGTTATGCTTACCTGGGGATTCCTGGAGTGAGTGTCCACTTATAGGCTAAAGCATGTCTTCTTTGATCACCATTGGGTTCAAACTCCTTTGAAAAGTCAACGTTCTTGTTGGGCTTTACAGCTAGACAAGGGCACTCCAAGCATTTATGCAAGTTTTACAATAATACTCTCTCCTTTCATATACAATATCCTATATATCATGATTTTCATACATTGCTTACAAGTTCATACTTTCATAATCATTTGTATAGTTATACACTCACATTTCCTAATCTCATGATTATTCATTGACTACCTCATAGATGTCTGCTCGCCACATGCTCCGTGATGCCCATCGACGCCCTGTTCATGTTTCTGGACAACGTTCTGATCGTCGCCTCGCATCCTTAGTCGCTAAGGAGATTGTTGCAGTGATTCCTAACCTTGTCAGTGAGTTAACCCAGAATAGTAACAGTGCCAACACACGGAGTACGACACAATTTCGGTGCACTTTCAAACACTTTAACTCCTGCAACCCCACAAAATTCACTGGTGAGGAGGGTGCTACTGGTCTCCTTCAATGGTTTGAAGGCATGGAGAGCACCTTTGTGAACAGTGAATGTCCTGATGAACTTCGCGTTCGCTATGCTACTAGTGTCCTTCAGAAGGGAGCGCTAACCTGGTGGAATGGCGAAAAGCGCAATCGAGGAGCTGATGTTGCTTTATCATTATCTTGGGCTGAAGTTAAGGAACTCATGATCGCCAAATTTTGCCCGAGGAACGAAATCAGGAAGCTGGAGGATGAGTTTCGTGAGCTCAAACAAGACAGTGGAGAAAATCTTGCGTACAATACCCGATATCATGAGCTTAGCATATTGGTTCCACACATGGTCACCCCGGTCTCTCGAGCAATCGAGAAATATATCGAGGGATTGCCTGACCTGATACAAGACGTAGTCACTGGGAGCAAATCTACTACGGTGGAGGAAGCCATCCAGCTTGCAGCCATTTTAACAGATAAACACGTAAGGAAAGGAAACTTGATTAGGAAGGGCACCAAGACGTCTGCTGAGAAAGCCACCAGTGCTGTTGAATCACCTAAGACTGTTTTAGCAAAGGCCGCCACTACTGCTTCGAACTCCAAGAAACGAATGGGCGATAATCAGAACCAGGCTGTTGTGGATCCTGTGACTCAACCTCCTAACAAGAAAGCCTACATGGGAATCCATCCTCAATGCAACACTTGCAAGTATCATCACCCTGCAAATCTTCCATGTCGTCAATGCACTAGATGTGGAAGGTTTGGACACCTTGTCACTACTTGTCGTGTAACAGATTGGACGCAAGATATTCATCAAACAGTTGCCCAGAAACCACTACGGATTACTAACGGTCGGGCATGTTATCATTGTAGAGACCCTAACCACATGCTACCTCAATGTCCCAAATTGAACAATGTAAACCTGGTGGCACATGGACAAGCTTTCAATATCGATACCAACGAAGCAGACGGTCATGATGACGTTAATCCCACTGTTTAAGCCATGGGTGAAATCTTCCCAAGACTCGAGAATCCAATACTCGTGTTTTCATTTTCTTGATTCTATTTTCATCTTATACCCAATTTTGTCGCACTCATTAGCATGCAACATCTAGAAAATTTTCCTTGCATACTATTGTGTACGAACACGGATTTGGGAATTTATCATATTGATTACGTTTATTTTTAATCATACAAGACTCTACCTTACATTTATTTGAAACATTTACTTGATCCTACAGAGCTTTCAAAAAAAAAAAAACATCATTGGTTATTACATGAAACTAGATTTTTCCCTTAATTTGACTACGCATTGAACATCTAATTATTCATGATACTCGTAAACATTTAATTATTCATGATAACACTTACACTTAATGGTTGTAGTACTTACAAACTTGCTTGCATAAACATGCTATCAATTTGCAATCTATGTGAATAATAATTGCTGCACTTAATAGAGGTCATCATGCCTTTTTCAACAGTCGGGAGAGGCCCTACAACCTGCTCCACGACTGGTGGAGGCTATCGAACATACTCAACGATTGGTAGAGGTCACTATGCCTTTTCAAACAGTCGGGAGAGGCCCTACAACCTACTCCACGGCTGGTGAAGGCTATCGAACCTGCTCAACAATTGGTGGGGTCATAGAAGGACGCAAAACTTTAATGTAAGGTAAATTGATGATTCCGGTCCGGAACGTAATCATGAATTTACAGGTACATTAGAGTAGTGTGAAATTCTATTAGAGTTTTTGGTAGTCGTCCAGTACGTTTTCAAGGTATCAAAGGTGTGGTGGGTTAGCTGCGGTACACCCTGTATACAAACACTGATGATGCATTGAAAGTGAGACTGGAAGTCAGACCAGGAACAAACTCTAGTTACTTGGTAGTTAATTTAGTCCTTTCTGTAGTCAATCAACTCATACAGTTATTTTAGGATTCCTAAAACTTGAAGTTTAGTGTCTTACTACATTCTTATTATTCGAGACGAACCTAATCCAATCCTTAACCCACACCTATCAAACCTCCTATCCAAACCATTTGAAACGGTTTATTTTGTTACCTATAAATTCACGTCGTACCCTAACTCAAATTTTCCAGACCACAGTTATCTTAATTTTTGCCCAAGCATTCATAACCCTATGTTACTATTAACTTCGGGACGAAGTTTCTAAAAGTAGGGGATGCTGTGACATCCGTCATTTTTTATATAATAATAATAATAATAATAATAATAATAATATTAAAAAAAAATTTAGATTATATATATATATATATATATATATTTTTAAACACAAACCATTGTTTTACACAACTTTGAAAACCCATAACCCAAACCCAATCCAAACCCCTTATTAATTCAACCCATCAGCAGCCCAAGTCCGGCCCACCTTGAATCCGGCCCAACTACCCTTCCCTTCACCTTTAAAGAAAAAAAAAAGGTAACACGCCGGGACTCGAACCCAAGCTCTATTCCGGTTCGAGGCTTAACACCACACGCACCCACCACCTGATCCACAACTCACTGTTGGCTTGACTCTAGTTCGTAATGTATTTAACCCCTTTTAAACCCTTTTCTTCTTCCCTTTGCTCTGCTGATTACGAACAGCAACAACACACCCAAAACATTTAGTCAACCTCATTAATGCCCTTAATTGACTCTTTATCAAGTTGTTATGGGAAGGTGTTTGACTAATTCGTGACCAACACATGATTATCGGCCATAAACACATCAAAAATTAAACTCACGACGTGATTAAGGATCGTGATTAACGCATCTTGACAAATTATCGAGTCAACCTCTTAAATTCTCCATTAAACCCGACCACTATATAAATGGAGCACACCCATACATTTCTGGACATCCACACGTTCTAAACCCACAAAAAAAAAAACTAAGCGTAATCGAGTCCAGAAGCCGTGAAATCGATCTCTTTATGATTGAGCTTATCGTCTTTTTGTTCGACCTTGTAACGCAATGTAAGCATCTAAATTCATGTTTTTTTTTTTTTTCTTCGTCCTAGACCGCCAACAAAAAGAAACCATTTTTTTTAGATCTCTAAATCTTGTTGTCAAGTTCTTTTCAATTATCTATTTTCGGATCATTCAACCTTTAAATTAGTTATTATATTATGTACCTATTATATATATATGTTTTACAACCGAACTGAGAAGATGACTTTATATAAACTTACATAAGCAAATGATCAAATAGTTGTTTGTTTTGAAGCTGGCCACTGTTTCAAATCATGAATGGATTTTGCATTCATGTAACTATTATATATATGGATTTGAAAATAGATTTAATCGTAAACGTGTGTATATTAACCTTTACTACAAGGTTGAACTATAAATATAAGCATGGGTCTACATTTTCCAATAACCCCTTTTAAACTCATAGTGTTCTAAATTAAATAAACGTAAACGTATTTATAAAATACATTTAGGTTTTAACGGTTTCAAAAATCGTCAAAACAGTTTTGACAGCAAGCATGGCCGTCAAAGAATGAGCCATATCTTTTTCGCAACAAACTGAAATAGTGCAGGTCCCAGTTCCGTGATAAACTTCATTGAAATACGCTCCTAACCACTATTTATACGCATCCAAGTTCATTCGTATGACCCCACAATCAGCATTTTCAAATAAGTGCGCAGATTCGCACCTTCTGATTTAAATTGTTGTTTTAAGCTATTTCGGGTATGAATTTGGGAAAGTTTTCTGAATGAAAGTTGTTCATAACATTCTAGATTAGTATACCTCAAAGTATTGTATTTTACAAACAATGTTTGATATTCTTAAAACCCAAAACAAAACAGCAGCAGCTTGCTGTCCAAAACTGATTCTATATCCCACCTTTCTTTCCAACCTTTTCCTTGTTTCAAATTATTTCATTTGAACAATAATTTGGAGTGATCACATCCTTAGTTTTAAACGCCTTCTAAAACTTTGATTTAGGGCTTCACTGTTAGGATTGATCAAGTCACACCAAAACCAATCCTCACTTAAACTAATCAAGGTGAGTATTCCTACCCCTTTTTGCTTTTACACATTTTTGGGGTGTTACATGTACACTATTACAATTTCAAATACAAGTTTACATTTTTACAATACAATTCTAGTACTATGTGCATTGCTTACAACGTGCTTTATGCTTAGACATTACATGTGGATTACATTTGTACTTAGTGAAATCATTAACATGGTACAAGCCGACCTTAACATTGGATAGCGCTATTTGGATTGACAACCCGCCTAGATTGATTCTCCCCCTTTTTCATCGGAGAATCCGTGGCCAGTGTTAAGTTATCATCCATTCATTGGTTGAGTACACTACAGTTCATACAGTACATTATACAGTCACAGGGTTGATTTCGCTCATTTGTATGATACATAGTTTACATATTTGCACTGTAGCTTGCACTTGAATTGTATAACTTTTTAACCTACTATATATATCAAAACTAGGAATGCTCACCAACATTTCATATGTTGACCAAATCTATTTTGTACATGTTTCAGGTGCAGTTTGATCTAGTGCTTTAACAAGAGATACTTAGTGCATTATTTTAATCAGTTATTTCATTATTTACATTTCAGTTAAGACTTTGTATTTTCCATCTTCATGTAAGACAATTTTGGAATATTCAATAATATTTACATTTTAGTACCATGAGCTTTTGAACAATCGTCACTACGTGGCACCTCGATGATTCCGCCATCGGTTGGGGTGTTACAGATTCTTTGGGATCCTTCCTTTCGTCAAACGGAAGGAACAGAGATAGAATCAAACCGATTCCCGAAATGCCTTTCTGGATATTCCTCAATGCCCCGGCTATTCACGGAACGTGAGAAGCAGATGATTACTCATATGCTTCCGGAAGAAATCGAAGAATTTCTTGGGAATTCTACAAGATCCGTTCGTTCTTTTTTCTCTAACAGATGGTCAGAACTTCATCTGGGTTCGAATCCTACTGAGAGGTCCACTAGAGATCAGAAATTGTTGAAGAAACAACAAGATCTTTCTTTTCTCAAGCGATCGGAAAATAAAGAAATGGTTAATCTATTCAAGATAATTACGTATTTACAAAGTACCGTCTCGATTCATCGTATTTCATTAGATTCGGGATGTGATATGGTTCCGAAGGATGAACCGGATATGGACAGTTCCAACAAGATTTCATTCTTGAACAAAAATCCATTTTTTTTTATTTCTTTCATCTATTCCATGACCGGAACAGGGGAGGATACACGTTACACCACGATTTTGAATCAGAAGAGAGATTTCAAGAAATGGCAGATTTATTCACTCTATCAATAACCGAGCCGGATCTGGTGTATCATATGAGATTTGCCTTTTCTATTGATTCCTATGGATTGGATCCAAAACAATTCTTGAATGGGGTATTCAACTTCATGTATGAATGGAAAACGACATCTTTATTGGTTTTATTTCCTATTTTTTATGAAGAGAATGAATCTTTTTATCGAAGTATCAGAATAAAAAGGGTCTGGATCTCCTGCGGGAATGATTTGGAAGAGCTAAAACCAAAAATAGTGGTATTTGCTAGCAACAACATAATGGAGGCAGTCAATCAATATAGATTGATCCGAAATCTGATTCAAATCCAACATAGCACCCATAGGTACATAAGAAATGTATTGAATTTTTAATGAATAGATCCGATCGCAACTTCGAATATGGAATTCAAAGGGATCAAATAAGAAAGGATACTCTGAATCATAGAACTCTAATGAAATATACGATCAACCAAAATTTATCGAATTTGAAAAAGAGTCAGAAGAGATGGTTCGATCCTCTTCTTTTTTTTCTCGAACTGAGAGATCCATGAATCGGGATCCTGATGCATATAGATACAAATGGTCCACTGGGAGCAATAATTTCCAGGAACATTTGGAACATTTCGTTTCTGAGCAGAAGAGCGGTTTTCAAGTAGTGTTCGATCGATTACGTATTAATCCATATTCGATTGATTGGTCTGAGGTTATCGACAAAAAAAATTTGTCTAAGCCACTTTGTTTCTTTTTGTCCAAGTTGCTTCTTTTTTTATCTAACTCACTTCCCTTTTTGTTTGTCAGTTTTGGGAGTATCCCCATTCATAGATCCGAGATCTACATCTATGAATTGAAAGATTCGAACGATCCACAGTTTTTAGAATCAATAGGTCTTCAAATCGTTCATTTGAAAAAATTGAAACCCTTCTTATTGGATGATCATGAGACTTGCCAAAAATCAAAATTCTTGATCAATGGAGGAACAATATCACCATTTTTGTTCAATAAGATATCAAAGTGGATGATTGACTCATTCCATACTAGAAATAATCACAGGAAATCCTTTGATAACACAGATTCCTATTTCTCAATGAAATTCCATGATCAATACAATTGGCTGAATCCCGTGAAATCATTTCATAGAAGTTCATTGAGATCTTCTTTTTATAAAGGAAATCAACTTCGATTCTTGAATAATCCACATCACTTCTGCTTCTATTGTAACAAAAGATTCCCCTTTTATGTGGAAAATGCCCGTATCAATAATTATGATTTTACGTATGGACAATTCCTCAGTATCTTGTTCATTCGCAACAAAATATTTTCTTTGTGCGTCGGTAAAAAAACATGCTTTTTGGGGGAGAGATACTATTTCAGCAATCGAGTCACAGGTATCTAACATATTCATGCCTAAGGCTTTTCCACAAAGTGGTGACGAAACGTATAACTTGTACAAATCTTTCCATTTTCCAAGTCGATCCAATCCATTCGTTCGTAGAGCTATTTACTTCAAAATCAATAAAATAAGTAAATAAAAATGAAGTAGAAGAACTCAGATTCCAAATGAACAAATTCAAACTTGAAAAGGATCTTTCTTATTCTCGAAGAATGAGGGGCAAGGGGATTGACTTTTGTGCAGCGTTTTAGTGGCTTTTCGCTGCACTTTTGTGCAGCGTTTCAGCCACAATTCAGCAACGTTTTGCTGCACTTTCGTGCAACGTTTTAGTAGAGTTTGGCTGCACTTTTGTGCAGCGCTTCAGCCATGATTCAGCAGTGTTTCACTGCACTTTCGTGCAGCGTTTTAGTAGAGTTTGGCTGCACTTTTGTGCAGCGTTTCAGCCACGATTCAGCAGCGTTTCGCTGCACTTTCGTGCAGTGTTTTAGCAGTATTCTACATAGTGTTTGTAATCTTAGGGCGTAAGAAATACTTACCTTGCAACCGTTCTTGATTCATGCTTGACTTGTCTCCGTTTGACCCGTTCGCCCCTAGGTCGCATACCTAACTTAGGGACATGTCAAGCCTTGTTTGTTAGAACACATAATATGGAATTCTTAAATATCCATTACATATGTATTCATCTCATTCCTAGTTCATCACAGGCATATTCAACGCATCAACAAGTGTTTATTTACTACATGTAATGCATTACTTACTAACCAACATACGCTTTAGTCTCTTACACATAACGTGCAATTTACTTGGTCTATAACTTGGTTAACATCCCATACGAGTGTTAACCAAACATGATTCTAAATCACTTAGTTAACTAGTTTTCACCAACTTGGCATTTCATCAAACACCGGGCGTGCGGCCATGAATTTAGCATTAAACACGAGTGTTCTAAACACATACCACCTTGTTCTTATATTCAATCAACCTATTTAACAATTTCTTTAGATTCTAAACATATAAGTTCACCTAGCATAACAATAATCAAGCTAGACTAAAATAATTGAAACAAGGGTTGGTCATGTGTTCTTCACCCATGACACCCTTTACACCTCATATGTGGGTTTCAACTCTAATCACCAAATTAGTTGAATCTATTCAGAATTTGAGTTCTATGTAGTGTTTCTAACACATTTTCTAGCTCAATTTCATCTAATTCAACAATTTTCTATAAACCCATTTGTAGAGAAGTCACCCAAATCGAGTTTCACTTTCACAACATACCTTATGGTCAGATTTCGTAGGAGAGTTCACCCACTCCAACATGCAATGATTTGGACCTTGATTTCCTCTTCAATTTGATGAATTTGGGAATTAGGTTAAGGAGACCTTTTTCTCCTTCCTGGAGATCGAATAACACACACTTGTGTGTGTGTGTTTATTTTTTTTATTTAAAAGAATTTAAGGGAACTTTGATCATTTGGCAATTTTGGTCCCCTAAATTAGTTAACTAGGTTAACTATTAAGAGTAAAGATCAAATACATATAGTTTTTTTGTAAGAACTGTGAGAATCAAAGAGGGTAAAAAAAAATTATTTTTTTTTTAGAATTTTTTTTTCCCATGTGCTTAAACATTCTTTCTAGATGAATAATACAAAAAAAAAATTTTAAAAAAAATTTTTTTTTAGTGTAATTACGTCATTAAGGTAAATACATTAGTTTACACTAGAGTAATTATGTAATTACTCTACACGTAATTACTCTACACCAAATTTTTTATTTTTATTTTTTTTTTTAGTTTTCAATACTATAATACATGTTTAACAATATGGGGAAAAAAAATTTTGAAAAAAAAAATAAAAAAAAAATACCCTCCTTTGATTCTCACAGTTCTTACCAAAAAAGTTATTTGTACCGGATCTTTACTCTAACTATTAATACCCCCATTACATGATTTCAAGTTAAGGTAATTTAGTTAAATTCTCTAACTTGGTTATCCCATAATAATTAATAATAAAATACTTTTCGGGTTTTGGGGCGTTACACCATTAATAAAAGTGGTTCTAGCTAATAATTCAGATTAGCTTGTTGTTTGGGAATTCTCCGTCTCTATAGATTCTCTTTTTAAATTCCAAGCTCTATCATTGGTATCAGAGCCACCGACCCTCGTCGTTCCACCATCACAACTCACTACCTCTAACCACCGTAACAGATTCTGTTCAAATTCCGATCATCATTTCTTTCTATTCGTTTCATTTCTTCATTCTACTCTTTTCATTTCATTAGTCTGGATTAATCAATCGTGATTAATCTGCTCCTGATTTGATCAATTTGTGATCAAATCATTCCATTCAACTTATAAACTTCCAATTACTTCAAATTCAACCAATTCAACCCTAAAACAATGACAACCAGTACATGCCAACAAGATATGGAGAAACAGATCAAAGAAAACCATATGACAACTGGAAAAATGGAGATTATTGTACAAGACTTACAAGCCAATTCACAATTAATCAATGAAAACATGCAAAATGTGGCTACGAGTGCGAAAGAAAACAAAGTGGTTGTAACACAGATTTAGTTACAGTTATAATCAATGTTGGAAAAGATGACGAACATAGAAAATAACAGGGGAATGATGGTTAATGGGGGCCATCAAGAACAAAGATTATCAAGATTGGGAAGATTGGATTTCCCTAAGTCAATGGGGAAGATGTTGAAGGATGGATATACAAATCTAATCATTTCTTCAAAGTCAATCATACACCTGAGAAATTGAAGATGAGATATGCAGTAGTGAATCTCGAAGGTAAAGCTTTACAATGGCACCAAGGTTATTTGAAGAGTAACAATTTGACAATTGATACAATCGGTTGGGATGATTATAGAAGGTCAATTTTGGCAAGGTTTTCCATGGATTTGTTCGAAAGTCTTCAAGACTACTGTGATGCCTTTGATGCTTTATTAAACAAGGTAAATGTTCCTCAAGATCATGTTGTTAGTTTGTTTGTAGGAGGTTTGAAAATGGAAATTAGATGCTTGGCGAAGGCTTTTAAGCCAAGAAATTTGAGGGAAGCCTATGCTATTGCTAACCAACAAGAAAATATAAACAATACATTGTTTGGATATGTGAATAACAAAAAATATTCTACCCAATCTAATACCACCACTTACAATCACAAACCTTACACCAACAACTTGAAACCACCACCTGCCATGAATGCAAACTCATTACCTTTACTACCTAAACCTAACAACATTCAATTAACAAAAACCACAAGAAGATTAACCACTAAGGAAATGGCTGAAAAAAAAGAGAAAAAAGGGGAATGTTTTTAGTGCAATGAAAAGCTTAATCCTACTCATAACTATAGGAATAAAATGTTATTCGATATTGAGTTGATAAATGAAGATAATGATGTGGTGATAGATGATGAAGTTGTAGAGGAATTTGAAACACCTCAAATATCCATACATCCAATCATAGGAATACCCTTATTTTCAACTATGAAGATAGTGGGTTATATGGGAACCATGAAGTTGTTTATTCTGGTTCACTCTGGTTTGACCCATAACTTCATAAGTTTGAAGTTAGTGAGTAAGCTGCAATGTTCTTTGCAATCTGTAAACTCTATGAAAGTGACAGTAACCAACGGTAACCAACTGGAATGTGTTAAAAGATTTATGGGTTTCAAATGGATTATGCAATGTGTATGGTTAAAAGCTAATATGTTGGTAATTCCATTGGACAATTGTGATATGGTATTAGGAATTGATTGGTTGTTTCCATTGGGTGATATAGTTTAGAATTTTGGTGACATGACCATGCAGCTTATGGTTCAAGAAAAGATGTACACTCTCAAGGGTACTGAAACCAATGGTGTGGCACTTAGCTCAACAGAGAAAATGTCCACTTTGGTGAATGAGAACACAAGGGTAATTCCGTCACAAATGTTTATCTTGAAGCTGATTGAGGGTACAAGACAAGATACGTTTGGATCTAAAGTCACTGATCCAATATCCTGTGACCATTTACAACAACTTTTGGATGATTGCAAGGATGTTTTCTAGATTCCTACCCCCTTACCACCCAAAAGACTTTATGATCACCAAATTGTGTTGAACAATGGTGATAAGCCCATTAACCAAAGATCTTACAGATATCAAGCCTTGCAAAATATGTAATAGAGAAGATGACCCAGGAGTTATTAGTTAGAAGCAGCCAGAGTTCTTTTGCTGCTTTTGTGGTATTGGTCAAGAAAAAGGATGGTTCCTAGAGGCTTTGTATAGATTATAGACAGTTGAATGAGCCCATACTAAATAATAGGTTCCCTTTACCATTGATTGATGAATTATTGGAAGAATTTGGTGGGGCCTCTATCTTTTCCAAGTTGGATTTGAGGTTTGAATACAACCAAATCAGAATGTTTGAAGCTGATGTGCATAAGACCGCTTTCAGGAACCATCAGGGCTTATTTGAGTTTTTGGTTATGCTATTTGGCTTAACCAATGTTCCTGCAACTTTTCAGGCATTAATGAACCATACCTTTAAGCCATTTTTAAGAAAATTTGTGCTGGTCTTCTTTGATGATATTCTAGTATACAGTCAAGATATGGAACAACGTAGAATTCATCTACTATAAGTTTTGGAAACCCTGAGGCATAACCAATTGTTTTCTAAGATGTCCAAGTGCAGTTTTGGTGGACAAAAAGTGGAATATTTGGGCCATATTATCTCTAGAGAATGAGTGGCTACTGATCCTATGAAAATTGATATTGTGGTTTCTTGGCTTACCACTACTAATGTGAAACAATTAAGGGGTTTTATGGGGTTAGCAAGTTATTACAGGAGGTTCATAAGATCTTTTGGGGTCATTGCAAGACCACTAACTGATCTCTTAATGCAGGATGGTTTTAAGTGGACTGATGCTACCCAGTCTTCATTTCAACAGTTGAATTATGCATTAATTTTAGCACCAGTTTTAGCCTTGCCAGACTTGTCTCAAACTTTTTTAGTGGAAACAGATGCTTCTGCTATGGGTATTGGAGCAGTTTTGATGCAAAATCATCACCATCTAGCTTTTATTAGCAAAGCTTTGTCTGCTAGGCAACATGTATTATCTGTTTATGATAAAGAACTATTGGCAATATTATTGGCTATTAAGCAATGGCATTAGTACTTAATATGTGGCCATTTTATCATCAAAACTGATTAAAAGAGTCTGAACCACCTCTTAGACCAGAAAATAACCACTCCACTTCAGCATTCATGGATGGTTATGATTTTGAGATCAAATATAAAAAGGGTATTGAGAATGTAGCTCCAGATGCTTTGTCTAGATTACAAAGCTCTTCATTGTATGAATTGGTTGTCTCTTCCTATGAACCTCTTCTTCTCTAAAGAGTGAAGGATTCATGGGCTGCAGACATTAATTTACAGCATATAATCCAAGGATGTGACAGTAATGGTATTAATGGCCATTACAGTTGGATTGATGGACTTCTGAGAAGAAACCTTTAACTCTTTTACCCCGGAGATCCTATAACCACCCTTAGTCCATTATTTGTTGTAGCAACAATAACCATTTAATTAAACATGTCAAAATAAACACGCCTAGTCTAATAAATGGGTTATCCCGAACACGACAATAGATATATTACCATGTTAACCCGTTGAAGGTGTTTTAAGAAAAGGTTTACAGTTTGAGCTTAGAGATGTTAGGTATTAGATTTAAAAATTATATATTTTGATTTATTTTTCCTCTAACTATTATTAATATTTATAAGCGAATTAATTCTCTTTTGAACCCTTTCTCATCTCTTCACGTTTAACCATTTTATTTTATTAGTTCTAATTTGAAATCTCTAATCCTGGTAAGGTTGATGGGTTTTGGCTTGATGGGTTAAAATTTTCAACCCTAACCTAATCCAGATATTGGTTTATTGACAGTATGATATCAAATAAGACTATTTATTTTAACGGCGACTTTCTTTGTGTTTGGCCACTGCACTCCTCAAAGTGGAGAGTCTCGTTGCCCCAATTTGGCCAGACTATGTTTTCTTAACCGGGTCCATGCTGGCTTCAAAGTTTGGCTTGAGCGTTCTCCTAGGAAACCATATCGTCGGCGTAACACATGGTGGGACAAAAAAAACCCTAGTGGGCTCAGGATTTCAATTGACAACCTCACCAGGCCTATCTCAAATTATTCATTGTCATAATTCACAAAAGTGACACAAGTAAAGATCAAACTTGAGTCTCACCTAAGCCTTCCAACCACTAGACACAAGTGAGGATTTTTATTTAATAAGACTATTTACATGCCATATAAACTTTTTAAAAAAGAAACATGCAAAATATTAAAGCTGAAATAAGTCAACTTATGGAAAACCAAATACAAATCCAATTTCTCTCTGTTTTAAATGTCGAGTCAAACTGTTATTGCCTTGGCTCAAATAGCCTGTTGGCGTGTGTGATTAGAATTTAGAAGTAGAGTGGCCAATGATAGTGGTAAGTGATGATAGAGTGAATCATTTACATAACTAGGGGTTTATCATTTTACAAATTACATTTAGGGGGTATTGGGGGAAAAAATCAAATTTGGTGATGTAAGGAAGTGATTTAGCGGCATCTAACAAAATAAAGATGATGCCGCCAAACCATTCATCTACATTGATGCCGCCAATTCACTTATTGTATTCCCACATGATGCCGCCAATTCAAAGTGAGGCATCATTTCTTATATAAGGAATCGACCAGCTTCCAATTCTCTCCATCCCATTTACAACACAAATATATTCTATCATTCCCACATATCTCAATCCCATTTACAACACCACATATCTCAATCCCATTTACAACACAATTGTAAAAAACTAAACAAAATACCAATATGAGATATAATACTTTTCCTGCAATTGTTCTGGAGGGTACGGTTTTTTATTGATATTGGGTCGATGTTACATTCACATGGAGTTTTAACTGTTTTCGGCGGGGATGAGTCATGCTTAACAGCATCGTCTGCCGTTTCATCCCCCGCTTGGCATCGCTTTTCTGGGTCCAAAAAAGCGGTGTCTTTGGATCGGTGTTACATCCACATTAAACTACACCTCTCAATACATCTACACGTGGTATAACACGTGTAGAATGCAACATTGAGGGTTTAGTTTAAAATATTAGAGAGTTATGGATCGTTGGGGGGTATTGGGCCTCTAGTCTACCAACGCTGGACATTCCAACGGGCTCTTTAGGCGGGTCTACTTTCCAGGCAAACCCACGCCATCCGGTGTTGATGAATCACATCACGTCATTAGCGACTTGTCCGGCAACGGATGATGCGATTCTTCACCGTACTACTTTCGTATGGCAGGCTGGTTTGAACATTGGGTACCTGTAGATTTGGTACACATATTCAACGGGTAGAACCATGTTCTCCTGGATCAAATTCAGATAAGTTTGAATCTGAATGCGGTCCTGAGTTCCCGCTGACTGGAAAAGACAAGTTTCTGGGTGCGAAACAGAAACTTAATGAACTATGCAACAAAAACGGTGGTAGAATATTGGAATAGGTGATCTCGGAAAATATATTGTCTTGTAAATCCGTAGATTGTATAGTTTGAGTGACTAGTTTTGAAAAACAGTTGTTAAATAAATTTGTAATATTTGTTTTAAATAAATCTATCATATTTGTATTATTTGTTTGAGACATTCCAAAAATGGAAAGTCTGTGTGTTATTTGATTTAAATAAATCTATCCCTCCGAGCCGTTTTCGGGCCACCGGGATCAGGCCCCGGAGACCCGAAAACCGCCCGGACTTCGTGCGACGCCCGTGTGTTACCCAAGGGCAACGCGTCCGTCAGTCAGGTTACCTGTTCGGCAGGCCCAGCCAGGCTGCACAGAGGCCCAAAGAGGGCAGCCTGGCCCGTTTTCAACATAGTGTGGGTTTATAAGGCAAAACAATAATTAATGTTCATATATTTATAAGGCAAAACAATAATTAATGTTATAAAAAATGTTACAACAGGTAATTATGAACAGACTTTAATTCGACAATGTTACTGGTTAAACCAGTCCAGATCGTTCGAGGGTCCCTGATTCTGAAGACGTTCAGATTGCCTCCTGGGTGGTTGGTTGGCGGGTGGGGCTCCTTCATTACCGTACTCGTTATCAGGAAAGAGGTTTAAATTCAGCGTGGTAGATGGTCCTGGCGGGCTTGAAGGTCCTTCATCACACGAATTATGCGGGGCATGGTAATGAAAATCACTAAAAAGGTCGTGATCAAACCGTGGCAACCCCTGTCCAACAGGCGTCACGTAACCCGGTGATGAAGGAAACGCCCAACTATCTCCGATGCCAATTCCGCCTGCACGAAAGTTAGCTAGCGGACCCATCTCCCCCGGTTGACTGCCACCGGACCCACCAACATGACCAGTTCCCTGTACGATTGATCCACCCAATCCAAATGGAGTTCCCATCTGGTCCAATCCACTGTCCATGAATTGCGGGACATATCCCCCGGTCTGGTTCTGATTGTTGCTGGCCGCAACAGATGCACGAAACCCAGCGTCAGAGTGACTTCCACCAGCTTGGTCTTCATTTTCCGGAACGTTTTCCGGCACCTGACAGGGAGCGCGTCGCCGGCGCACCCTTAGAGGCCGTGCAGGTGCCGACAAGTCAACGGCGTCCATGGTAAGATGCGTCGGATTTTGTAAGTGTCCGGCGTTGTGTGACATCATCATACTGTGAAACGCCGTGTTTTGTATGCGCTCAAGCTGCGTGGCGAATGCCTGAGGATTATTAAAGGCCTCCTGAGATGACCGGTAAATATCACCCATGGCATCCCTCTGCAGCAAACAAAATTTTTAGTTAGAAACACCAAATTGCGAAAATAATTAATGTATGAATTAGGCACGTAAAAATGCTTTACCATCAACTGGATTCTAGCACCGTCGTCTTGGAAACCGCCAGCTGGGGCCGGTGCTACACCCCGATTTCCAATAAATGCAATGGTACGCCCCATATACCATTGCATATAACCGGGCTGGGTTGAAGCTGTCCTTATGAGTTCAGAGCGGATAACCGTGTTACGACGGTTATTCCATGCATTGACGTAGGCTTCATGCCTACTCATCCAGTCCGCCCCGTTGAGTCCTTGCCGCCCCAAGGCATGCAGTGTTTCAAGCCGAGCCGTGGGTACGGCTAAGGTTATCTGGGGAGGTATGTACTGGACCATGCCGAATTGCCTCAAAACCCGTTGAGGGTAATGATGCTCAACGATCTCGAAGCATATAAGGGGACAGCAACTCCTCCAGCTTTCCATCCCGTTTGTGCACATTGCCGGTAGTCGGTCCAAAACCGAGTTGTAGGGGGTCCAGTTGAACTAAAAACAAACACTTAAGTCAGTAACAAAACACAATAAATGCATGATTAATACATACAAAAAACTAAAAATAATTACTAACATACCATCTCCTCGTTCAACGATTGTAGCTGTGAACGGTATGCCTTGAGGCAGTGTTGGGTCACCTCCGTGAACTTTAACCGCCGGTCTCGCCACCTACAAAATTAACATGTTAAAAAACGTGTTCAGAAAAAAAAATACAAAGGGACGCCATGCAGGCAAGTATAATCAAACTGGGATTTGCGATATATACCGAGCCGCTATCGGGCAAGTATAATCAAACCGGTTTGAGGGTGGTCGTGGCGCGAGACACCGGATCCTCTCCCATGCCCATACTTGAAGGAGCATCATGGGTCCGGTCACAGCTTTCCTATCCGGCTGGGTGGCATCACAAAGCCGCCTGTATAAACAAGCCAGAACCGCACTGCCCCAGCTATAAGATGCTGTACGGTTCAGGTCTCGTAAAAATCTCAAGTAAAAAACATTTATTCTATTATTATTATTATCAGGGAGTAAGGTGGAACCGATCAAAAAGAAAAGGATTAAACGAGCACGAAAAATGCACTCTTCATCCGTAGCCTCTGCTTCAACAAAGTCCTGCTTTAGTTTATCAAGAATAACAGTACCAAAAACGGACTTGCCGGACATTTGGGCCTCTGTAGGCGTAACACCTAAGAATCGTCGGCACAAGGCTATTGCGTCGGCAGTAGACAAATTATCATCTACCCCAGACACAACAGCTCCCTCAATAGGCAACCCCCACAAGACGTTAACATCTTGTAAGGTGACAGTAGCTTCACCAATTGGAAGGTGGAACGTGTGAGTTTCGGGCCTCCATCGTTCCACCAAAGCTGTTGTCAAGGAGTGGTCAACGTATCGATAACCACAATCTATGAGGCCACCAAACCCTGCAGCATCGATAAGGTGACGAACCCGTCCTACAACAGGGTGGTCACGAAGTAACCTCCATATTCCTCTATCGCTACGCTTCACCATCATGGCGGCATTGAAGTTTTCCTCGTCTGTGAAAACGTGAAAGGCACGATGTCGATCACGCAGATACAACACATCGTCGTTTAGGGGACCAGGGTGTAAGTTCATGTTTTGATTCATGGTGGGAGGAATTTGGTGGGTATGATTTTTTATGAATTTCAAAGGTTTCAGATGGAAATTGTAGTGTTGATGGTGTGTTCTTGGATGTGGGTGGTGCTCCTTCTTCACCTCAACCTCCATTTTATAACCTTCAAAGCCTGAATTCTTACACTCCCAAGAATACTATTTGCCTATCAAATCATCTGCAACTTACAAGACCATTGCATGCAATGCTAGAGACCTTGTGAGTGTGTCTTATAGGCTGCATGCTTTGCAGGTGAAGACTGATTTTCATTTGCTGGTTTTAATGCATGAAAATGGATTGGCGGGATCATGACGGCAACATTGAAGAACACACCAACTCAATTGGCGGTATCAATGACACCTTCAAATGGATTGGCGGCATCTAGAGGTGATCCCTCTATATGAATTGGCGGCATCTACACACACTGACAAAAGCTTAATTGATACCGCCAACCCATTTGGCGGCATCATCTTTATTTTTTTTGATACCGCTAAATCACTTCCTTACATCACCATTTTCAGTTTTTTCCCCCAATACCCCCCAAATGTAATTTGTAAAATGATAAACCCGCTAGTTATGTAAATGATTCTGATAGAGTAGGAATGAGATCGGTACCCTACTGCTACTTGTTACTGATACTAAAAAGAACTGATATCAATTTTTTTGAAAAGGTGAGTACTGAATACCGTAGTTCGTATCGAATTTATCAATACGGTATCCGTATTTGGTATCAGATCCTCATGACTCATCCCTGTGATGGAGATATACGAGGACAAAAAGATTAAAACACAATATAGCTTAAATATGAAGATGATGTTAATTGATTTGAAATAACAATAGCAACAATAATAATATTAATAGTAAACCTAATATTATGTTACGGTGAAATATAAAATAAACAAAATAGAAACGCACTATATATATGGTAACCAATTTTGATACTACTAATAATATTATTGGACTTGCTATCTCATAGCATGTGATATTGTGGGATAGCAATATTAAAATTATGGTTTATAAATAAGATTATGTGTTTGTTATGGCCCGCGAGCGAGTTATTGCGAGTCATCAACATAGCCACGTGGATCGCGTTTTCTATAACAGTACCCTTAGGTGACTGTTGCCACGAGCGAGCCCAAGCGATCTAGTTCGCGTAAGCTAGCGAGGAGAAATTCAAAAAACTAGTTGTTGCTGGCCAACGGTCATGTATTTAAAAATTATATATATATATATATATATGTGTGTGTGTGTGTGTGTGTGTGTGTTTTATCAAATACACAAATTTATCATCTACCAAACATTAAATCAAAACATTTTATCATCTTGACCAAAACGATCCCAAATGGTAAACGAAAACCCAAACCCACCACGAAGTTAAAGCGTGGAGGAAGAACCCGCGTTGATCTACAGTTATATTAACACATTACAAGAAGGAGGACATGAGCGAATGAAAACATTTTGGAGCACGGGACGCGATATATGAAAAACTTGTAGCTTTACTGACGAAGTGTACAGTATTTGAGGGGTTCTTCGTAAGTGTGTTGAATGACAATGCGGGTTTAAACGAAGACGAGGCGATTGAGGAGGCCCGTAACCAGTACCGTGTCATAACTACCCGAGCATTGCGGTTTGGAGAGGTATGAGACCACGCTTTTAACAATAGTCGTGAATATATTAATATTTATTTATAGTTTTTAATTTTTATGTGATGTTTTGGTGTGATGTTATTCTAATATTTATGTAATGTTTATTTGAATGTTTATGCAATGTTAAAAAAACATAAAAAAACATAAAAACATGATAAAGTTGTCGCTCAAGGCGAACCACAATAAGATCAAGTGAGCAGGATTGACACTTTAGTCAGTGTCACGTCAACGCCTAATTATTTTTTTTATTTTAATAGGATAAAGTCTAGCCTAGAGGTGAGTCAGAACGCATATTCTAAACTAGAACTATTTTACAAGTATGTAAGGGCGGTTTTATGTTTCACTATGAACATATACACGTACTTGTTTTATATTAAAAAAAAAGATGGTATAAAATAGTTAGAAAATGAAAAAAAAAAAAAAATGACAAATTGAGGTGAGAAGGAAACGTGGGATTGTCAGGGATTCTTTCACCCATCTAAAAAGGAAGAGAAAGCCAATAATTCCTCTGTTATATTTTCACCAAGGCTGCAACTCTGAATTTCCCATGTGATTTTGTTTATCTTTTTCTGTTTTCTTCTTATTTTATTTATTTGTTTGGTTACAATTTAACTTACGTATATGATTTAAAAAGATTTAATTTGGTTGTGGATAATTAATCGTGGTAGTGGTTAGTTACTTAAAAGACATGACTTTTAGAGTAAGGTGTTCTTTGTTTTTTTGCAGGAAAAGGTCTGCAGTCTGCGAATCACATCTGTAGACATCTGCAGGAGAAGAGGTGAATCAAAGTTCTGCAGTCTGCAAGAAGAAGTCTGCTTGTTTGTTAATGTCTGCAGACTGCTGAAATAAACTGAAATTTAAATAAACTGTTTTTTTACAGCAGTCTGGTAGTAGACGGTGGTGATGGTGGTGGTGCGTGGTGGTGGTGCGTGGTGGTGGTGGGTGTTGGTGGACGGTGGTGGTGGTGGACCGTGGTGGTGGTGGACCGTGGTGGTGGTAGACGGTGGTGGTGGTGGGTGGTGGTGGACCGTGGTGGTGGTGGACCGTGGTGGTAGTAGAGCGTGGTTGGTGGTGGTGGTGGACCGTGGTGGTGGTAGACGGTAGTGGTGGTGGACCGTGGTGGTGGACAGTGGTGGTGGACCGTGGTTGGTGGTGGTAGACGGTGGTGGTGGTGGACGGTGGTGGTGGTGGACCATGGTGGTGGTGGACCGTGGTGGTGGTGGACCGTGGTAGGTGGTGGTGGACCGTGGTTGGTGGTGGACGGTGGTGGTGGTGGTGGTGGGTGAGGAGAAAAGAAATGAAGAAGACATTTGAAGACTTTAGAAGACTTTGGAACAAGTCTGCACCAAGAAGAGGTCAAGAAGACCTTTTTGAGTGAAAAGTCTTTCAAAAAACAAACAATCTGCAGACCCCAAACGTCTGCACGCATCTGCGTGGCGTAGACAAAAGAGGTCAGAATTGCTTCTGAGCAAAAAACCAAACAACACCTAAGTATATTCTCTAGACGGTTCTAGACGGTATATTAATATAGTATTGTACATACGCATAAAAAAGTTATAGAGCTACTTGAAATCAGTTTGTTAGCAAGTTACATGAGCTAGAATCTAAGATGAAACTTCTTTAATAGTCCAAATTTCATACATTAAGTTTTATTAAGTAAAAAAGCCGTATACTTTTTTTTGAACGGCCAACTAAACAACGTCGGGTACTTCGTATGCGGCCCCTCAGTGGCAATGACAGGGGCACAACCCAGCCCACCCCGGACGCACGAAGCCCCTAGCCCACCCAACAACCCGCTTCCATGGAAAATTCGACCCACATACCCGCCCGAAGGTACGACAGTAGTGAACCGGTAAAACCTGGCGAGATCAGGACTCGAACTCATGACCATAGGCCATGAGTCATCCATCATTTCTCATTATGTCCTTCGTGGGAATCGAACCTGAGACCTCCAAGAGAGATCCCTGGTCCATTCACCAACTGAGCTACCCGTGAAGGACAAAAAAGTTGTATACTTAACTACGTCTTATGGTAAGTTACCCATAACTTGCAACTTCTTCCAACTTTTAACTATCATGCGATGAAGCTTAATTTTTTTTTTTTTTTTTTTTTTTGAACAACCAAAACGGACCATTTCGTTTATCATATAGTTCACCAAACAAAATACAATATCACCGGAATAGCAAGAAGCTACCCGAACAACTCAACAAAGATCAAACAAAAAACAACCAACAGTTCCACTAGATTCTACCACCCAACCAGTCATAATCAAGAAAATTCGATTCCATCAAACGCCCACCATGTCGTCGTGTCAATCCTCGTCACTTTCGATCTCTTTGTCATCCACCAAAACGTATTCTCTTTAATCTCTTCAATCATTCTTGTAACCAACGTATTCTCATTATTAAAAAATTTCGCATTCCTCGCCAACCAAATTCGCCAAAGTGTCATAAAAGTGATTGCATATATTGATTCCCTCCATTTCCTCAGCCCCTGTAGGTTGTTTTCCCACTCCAATAATTGAGCCAAAGGGTTGACATCAGATGGGTGCTGAACCTTAATCCATATACAAACGTGCCATCATACAAGTTTAGCCCAAAAACAGCCCACTAGAACATGATCAATCGATTCCTCTGCATCCTCACATCTCTTGCATAACCCGGCTCCAAAATTTAAGCCCCTAGCCGCTAGCATATCTGCAGTTGGTATTCCACCTTAAACGGCCCTCCAAACAAAACAATTAACCTTGGGTATTGTGATTTTACTCCACTTGAAGCCACACAAAGTGTTCTGATCCGCCGACGCCAACCCAAGATACTTCGTAACCTCTTTAAGTAAAAAGTCCATAACTTTGTCTTCTGATTTCCATAGCCATTTATCTTTTCTAGCCGTGATCTGTTGCTCAGCAAGGAGATTCTGCAGCCGCTCCCATTGTTCTAGTTCCGCATCAGTGGACGATGTCCGTATCCACTCCCAACCCCAATTTACATTTTCCCCAACCTTCAAGTAATTGTCTAGCACCTTCGCCTTCTTTTTCCTGCACAGAATAAATAAATTGGAAATCGATCCATTAATCTCCCACTCGAAACCCAATTGTCTCCCCAAAATGATGTCGTGTCACCATCCTTCATACAACATACAATTTTCTGTTGTAAATCAACTCCTTTCTTCAAAAATACATTACCGAGTGTAGCGATAGACTTCCAACTTCCACCCGAGACCTTCTTGTTAAAAGCTGAATTGGAATAATGTATTCTGTATGTTATTATTCACAAACAAAGGACCTATATATAGGGAAGAATACAACCATGAAAATAGAAAAAGATATACACATAATTATACAATGATTATCTCTAAATAACAAACACTATATATTCCTAAAATATAGAAATAATATCGCTTGCTAAGACACCCCCTCCGTTTGAGCGGGCGGAGGACAGCCGCTCAAGCTAGACCGAAATGACTGGAATAGTTCCCGAGATAATCCTTTGGTGAAAATATCCGCATACAGCAAAGCGGAAGGGACATGAAGAACTCTGATATGTCCAAGACGAACCTTCTCTCGAACAAAGTGTATATCGATCTCTATGTGTTTTGTTCGTTGATGTTGAACCGGATTATTGGACAAATAAACTGCTGAAACATTGTCACAAAACACTATAGATGCACGCTACAATGGAGTATGAAGTTCGAGAAGTAAATTTCGAATCCATGATGTTTCAGCAACTGCATTAGCGACACATCGATACTCGGCCTCTGCACTGGATCGTGAGACTGTAGGTTGTCGTTTAACAGACCATGAAATAAGATTGTCACCAAGAAAAACACAATAACCCGATGTAGAACGTCTGGATTCCGGACATCCTCACCAATCCGCATCAGAATAAGCAACTAAATCATGCGAACCCGGCTTAACAATTCGTAAACCATAGTCGATGGTGCCTTGTAAATAACGGATTATGCGCTTCATAAACGCAAAGTGAGGCTCTCGAGGCTCATGCATAAAGAGGCAAACCTGTTGAACTGCATATGACAAATCTGGATGAGTGAAAGTTAAGTACTGTAAAGCACACGCAAGACTGTGATATAAGGTCGGGTCAGAGAATATGGATCATCAGTTGCACTAAGCTTAGAAGAAAGATCAACAGGTGTAGCACATGGTTTGCAAGATGACATATACGCGCGGGCAATTATGTCCTTAGCATACTGGGCCTTAGACAACAATATACCTTGTTTCTGCTGAGTAACCTTGATCCCCAAAAAATGATATAAACGGCCTAAATCCGTCATGGCGAACTCTCGTGAGAGTGAGCCAATAATGTCGTTCAAGAGACGATCATTAGATGTTGTAAGAACAATATCATCTACATATAACAATAAATAAGCAATATTCGAAGCATCCTGATGATAAACAAATAGAGATTTGTCGCATGTGCTACTACGAAACCCTTTGGATGTGATAAAATTTGCAAAACGGGTGTATCAAGCCCGTGGAGCCTGTTTTAGACCATACAACGATTTCTTCAGTCGACAAACATGATTAGGAAACCGTTTATCATAGAAACCCGGTGGTTGATGCCTAAAGACCATCTCATTTAATTCCCCGTGTAGAAAAGCATTCTTGACATCAAGTTGATGAATAGACCAAGCCCGTGACACTGCCAAAGACAAAACTGTACGAATAGTGGCAGGTTTGACCACCGGACTAAAAACTGCCCGTGACACTGCCAAAGACAAAACTGTACGAATAGTGGCAGGTTTGACCACCGGACTAAAAGTTTCATCATAATCCACACCGACCGTTTGAGAATTACCATTAACCACTAAACGTGCTTTATAACGTTTCAATGTCCCATCTGACTTAAATTTGTGCCTAAATAACGACATGCATCGTATAACAGGGTGATCGTGTGGTCGGGGAACCAGTTCCCATGTTTCATTATCCTGTAAAGCCGAATACTCGGTTTGCATAGCATGCAACCAATTTGGATCAGATAGAGCTTTGGCATAAGAGGTGGGAACAGGTGAGAGAGAGGTAGTGCGGTGTATGGAGGACAGGTTGGCACGGGATTTGGATCTTGTTGTCATCGGGTGTTGGTTTAAAGTGGAAGTGGTAGGTTGGGTAGTTGAATGGGCCGGGGTAGGAACAGTGTGAGGCAATGGGCCAGGGGATGGGATGGGATGTGGTATTGGTAATGGACGGAGTCTGCGGGAATAGGTGAATGTGTACGGGACAGTAGCCGGGTGGGCCGGGGGGACTGGTAGGTCGGAAATGGGTGTTTGGGCCGGTTGGTTAGGTTGGGTCTGTTGGGACGGTCTATGGAAAGTGAAGCCGGGTGGTGGAGGGTCATCCACAAAATTATAGGATGTGGATGAATGAGGAATAGTGTAGGGAAACACATGCTCATCAAACGTTACATGGCGTGAAATGTGGACCTTGCCTGTAGTAGGGTCAAAGCAATGGTAGCCATGAAACTCGGGTGGATACCCGAGAAAAATACAGCGCACGAACCTATGGTGTAGTTTATGAGGCTGTGTGGCTGAGGTGTTAGGGTAACAGGCATAGCCAAACACTCGTAAGTGTTCGTAATCCGGGTGACGAAGGTAAAGGGAAAAGATAGGTGTATAAAAATTAAGGCTTTTGGTTGGTAGGATGTTGTGAAGGTAGGCGACAGTGTGTAAAGCCTCAACCCAAAACGAAGGAGGGAGATTCGCATGAATTAAGATGGCCCTAATAATGTCATTAAGGCGTCGTATCATGCGTTTTGCCATACCGTTTTGGGATAATGTTTGGGGGCATGAGAAACGGAAAAGTAAACCGTTTTGATGAGCAAAATTTTTAAATGCTAAATTGTCAAATTCACCCCCGAAGTCACACTAAAAAGTTTTTATTTTACGGTTAAATTGGGTGAAAATTAATTGATGGAATTTGGCAAATGTGGGAAAGGTTTCAGACTTATATTTTAGGAGGAAAACCCACACGGAGTGTGAGAAGTTATCAATTAGCACCATGTAATACTTATATCCTGTTTTACTCGTGACTGGCGAAGTCCATAAATCGCAATGTATACTATCAAAAGTAGCAAAAGTAAACATATTAGATAAATGAAAAGGCAATCTTTTACTATTCGAAAGTTGACAAGAATTTCAAAGATGACTTTTGTCCTTATTACATTGAAAATTAAAATTACGATTTAAAATATCTAGAACTTGCGCCCCGGGATGTCCTAGACGATCATGCCATGGTAAGTGATGGGAAGCAATGAAGGTGGCTTGAGGCGGCAGTTGAGGAGGCGTGAACATATAGAGAGTCCCGGTGCTATTATGGCGAGAAAGTGTCTTCTTAGTTTTGAGGTCCTTCAAAGAAAAACCAAACGGGTCAAATTCGACAAACACTTGACTATCATGAGTAAAACGTCTAACGGAAATAAGATTTTTAATTATTTGGGGGCTGTAAAGGATATGTGGGAGAATGTAGGTGCATTTTGGTAAGGGGTAAAAACCCGTACCTGATCCTTTAATTGGTAAAGTCATGCCATTACCTACCAAAATATTACGAAAAACAGGAAAAGAATCAGGGATGTGGATTTTACCTTTTTCGTTGGTGACGTAGGTTTCGGCGCCTGTGTCCATAACATCCGAAGTCCAGCCCGTGTTTGGAGAGTTAACCTGTATATTGGCCATTGCAGCAGCTAAATCAGTTGGACACATGGGGTTATAGATGGGCTGCTGAAATCCAGATGGGTATGGGCTGAACTGGGCCGAAGGAGAAGCTGAATAGTGGGCCTGTGCATCATGCTGTGGGGCGGCCTGCTTGTTGTTCCATTGTGGTTGCTGAGTGGGATAAGTGCACGGTGGGGTTGTCCACCAGGCCCAGTGTGGGAAAGAAGACGGTGTTCCCTGGTACGAGTTCCAATCCGGCTACTGTGAGCGGCCCATGCCACGGCCCCTTCGATTATACGAGCCACCACGTCCTCGACTGCCTCTACGATTGGAAGATGAAGACGAAATGTCCTATTGCTGCTGATTGAATGCTGTTGATGAACCAGTAGGAGGCGGCGACGATGGTGCAGTTGCAGCCAAGACGGTGTTCTGAGGTCCTTTTTGGGCCTCAATCCTGATAACTTCATCCTTGAGCATTGCTATGGCCTGGTCCCAATCAGCACCCTGCTGATTAATCAAGGAGGCAGTGGTGTTGTATTCGGCCGGAAGACCACGAACCAGTTGCAGAACGAGGCGGGAGTCAGAAACAGGCTGATCAACATCAGCTAACTGGCTTGCTAAATCAGAAAGTTGTTGACAATAGTTGTCAACAGATGAGCAAGCCGTGAGTGTAAGGTTGCAAAACCGCGTCTCGAGCGCTGCAGCGCGAGCCTTCTTGTTGCTAAGATAAATCGTCTCGAGCTTTAACCAAGCCACACGAGCTACAGTGGTGTCCATAAGCCGTTTCAGAATAGGATCCGAAACAATATTGTAGATCCATTGAAGGACCAATGCGTCAACTTCTCTCCATTGGTCGTATTCCGGGGATGTGGCGGCTGGAGGGGCTAATCCATCGATGTGGTTGGACACCTTATAAGCAATAGCGTGAAGGCGAAAGAGTTTTACCCAGGCCGAATAAGTAACCGTCGATCCGTCCAACGTACGGATCTTCGATTAGATATTCGACACTGAGTATGCGGGGTGAAGAGGGGTAGGTTTGGTCGATGGATCAGAAACATCATCTTTAGTCATGATGACTAAGCCGGACGTATCCGGAGGTGATAGGGATCGGAAAAAAAGAAAACAAGAACGAAAAAATAGTAATCAGAAGCCGATTATGGCTCTGATACCATAAAAGCTGAATTGGAATAATGTATTATGTATGTTATTATTCACAAACAAAGGCCCTATATATAGGGAAGAATACAACCATGAAAATAGGAAAAGATATACACATAATTATACAATGATTATCTCTTAATAACAAACACTATCTATTCCTAAAATATAGAAATAATATCGGCTGCTAAGACTTGTGTGGTACAAACGACAACTCTCTGGCACCCCCATGTATTGCATCAATCGTACTCACCCACAGTTGATCGGGCGACTCCTTATACCTCCACCGCCACTTTACTAATAAACCCAAATTCGTGTTATCCAGGTTCCCAACCTCCAGTCCTCCCATTTTTTTCGGTCTAACAATCTTGTCCCATGCCACCCACCGGATTTTCCTAATGTTTGAGGAACCCCCCCCCCCCCCCCATAAGAATCGTCTTCGAATACAGTCAATTGTTTTCAAAACAGCAACCGGGACCCTAAACAATGATAAATAATACACCGGTAATGCACTTAACACCGACTTAACGAGAACTAACCTCCCGGCAAATGATAATGTTCTTGCTTTCCATAAAGATAGCTTCGAGTTTATTCGGTCAATGATCAATTTCCAGCTCCCAACCCTCTTCATATATCCTCCAATCGGAAGACCAAGGTATATAAATGGAAAAGCCCAACGCTTACATCCCAAACATCCTGCCAACCTGTCGACCTCCCCATCGCAGACCCCCACCCATACAAATAACTCTTGTGAATATTCACCTTCAAACCTGATGCTAACTGAAAACACCTTAATACTCTATTCAAATTATGCACATTTGAATCTGACCATGTACCCAAAAAGAGTGCATCATCGGCATAAAGTAGGTGTGTAAGTACCGACCCGTTATGTGGTAACTTTACACCCGAAAGTAAACCACCCTCTACCGTCTTAGATATCATCATATGCAACGCTTCCATTACAATGGTGAATAGAAACGGAGACAATGGGTCGCCTTGTCTCAATCCCCTATTTAAAGGAACTTCGATTGTCGGTACTCCATTAATTAACACAGACGCCTTCCCGGTAAACAAAATTCCCATCATCCAAATCCTCCATTTAAAGGGAAATCCCATATTATGCATTACGTTAATGAGAAACTTCCAAGATACACAATCATACGCCTTCTCGAAGACGACCTTAAACAACATCAATTGTTTTTTATCACCCAATCCAGAACTTTACTAATGATTAACGGCCCGTCGAATATGTGTCTCCCTTTTATAAATGTCGATTGTTCCTTCGAAATAATACTGTCCAACACACCTTTTAATCTCCCTGCTAGAACTTTTGAAATAACCTTCCTGATTGTACCGATAAGTGATATTGGGCGGAAATCCGAAAACGTCATCGGATCGGTCACCTTCGGGAGTAAAGCTATAAACAAAGAATTGCATGAACTACTAATTGAGCCGTGAACAAAGAACTCGTTCATAATCCTCATAAAATTATTTTCGAACTTCCCCCAAAAATTTTTAATGAAGGCAAAAGTAGAACTGTCCGGGCCCGGTGACCTCTCGCTCCCACATTCCCATACCGCCGCTTTAACTTCTTCATTTGAAAACATAGCGACCAACCCATCAGCCTGAACCGACGATAGCCTTTTAAACCCGCTCCCATGAACACAAGGTCTCACCGGGATAGGTTCCTTGAACTTCTCTTTAAACAATTGAACCGCTTTGTTTTTTTTATCACCGCTTGGTCAGTCACCCAAACACCTTCCATCATTATTCCATTCAGCCTGTTTCGTTTTCTCCTATTATTTATTAAGTCGTGAAAGTATGCGGAGTTTTCATCACCGTTAAGGACCCAATCCACCCTAGACCTCTAGTGCAAATCTTTAAGTTTATCCCATTCCGACTGTCGAATTGTCTTCCTAAATTGCTTCCACGGTAACCTTTCCTCATCACTGAGTTGTCTGTCCTCCGCCAAAGTTTCAATCCGAGTCGCACCGTAAACGGCTTCATTAAATTGTTTATCTTCGGCTGTTGCGACTTTTTTCCTCCGCTCCTTTATCAAAATCTTGACTGTTTTGAGTTTTTGAAGTAGCTCAATGTCGGACCGGTTGGCAACCACCTCCGAATTTAACTCCCTCTCTACTATATTATTCAGTTCCGCCTTGTCAAGCCAGGAATTAAAGAATCTAAATGGATACGCATACGAACAAGAAGGTTCAACGACAAGAACAGGGGAATGGTCCGAAACAACTTTTTCCAAGGCCATGAGATTCGCATTGTAAGTTCATGTTGTCACTATATGTGATTCATAGATTGTAAAATCATGAGGGGTTTTGAACTTATCTTCTTAAAAATATGTTTAAACGAAATGCGAATTTTAGAGTGTTACAACTTACAAGTTTGTAGTAGAGCAATGGTTTGATAGATTTAGGTATTTGAGTGTTGAGTACTTAAACTCAAGCCTAAAGTGTGCTTGATGGTGGGAGGGATTCAATCCGAGATTATATATGTTGTGACATGTATTTTCCTAGCCAGTTCAACTCTCGCACAAATTTTATCCGAATTTAGAGCAAGTAGATCTATTATACATGTTGATTGTTAAGGTTATTCAACATCGTTCTTTTATTAGTTATAAGTTACTAAATTCCTTAGAAGTTAAGTAGCTAATAAGAGCTTAGTATTTGACGTGTATTAAAAAAAAATGACGTATGAATGGTTGTGGCCTTGTGGGTATGAATTGGTTATCACAACAACATGCATGTGTAATCTATAATGGGAAGTTATTCAACTCTCTTCTCCTAGTGGGAGCAAATTTGTATTCACTAAGAAAAGACGTCAATCTCTATAAATTCTCTATTTAACTACTTAAGCAAAGGTTTGGGTGCTGGTTTGGCGAGCGGCTCAGGGCAGAATATCGACTTAAGACGCGCTTCTTAGGCGAAACATTAATGTGGGTTCAAATGTGTGTCCTATGTGCGAAGAATACCCAGAAACCATTGACCATCTCTTCATTTCCTGTGGTTTGGCACAGTCTATATGGCAACTTATATCACAGTGGTGCAAATTGGGCAATCTATCCACTTTCGACTTTCAAGATCTTTTGGTTCTTCATTCATTTGTGAGCGGGTCTAAGGAGGTGAAAAAGGCATTTAATGTGGTTTGCTTAACGGCGATTTGGTTTGCTTAACGACGATTTGTGAGCGAGTCAACAACAATGCTCTTTACAAAAACTAATAGATGAAATAAAAGCGAGGGGCCTACTATGGGTAAAGGCGCGGGCGAAGCGACAAGATTTGGATTGGGATAAATGACGTAGCTTTAGTTTATGTAATATTAAGTGGTAGCGTGCATGTTTTACTTTTTGGTGATGTTTTGTATAATCTTCATTGTACTTTGGGCGTTTTTTGCCAATATCCCGCTAGCTTGGGTGATATAAGCATTTCTTAAATTATTTGAATTCTAGGAAAGAGAAGACACTTAATGAGGTTCCATAGTAAATGAGTCTCCCATTGTCCTCGCTGTGAATTACCGACACCCTACTAGAAAGAGAAGTTTGAATATTTTGTAGTCACCAAACTCTCTGAGCTAAAGTTAATATTAAAGCTCCATATCATTTAGCACCAACGAACTACCAGAACTCTGGTCTTAATTGCAAGATTTCATTCATACAAGCTTTATCCGACCGTCCTGATTACGTGGCCTAGTGGTAAAAGGGTTGGTTCTCTCTTTGGGGGAGCCGGGTTCGATTCCCACGGGAGGCATGTGATGGATATCCCCACCCTTGTGGTGGGGTAGGTGGTTGGGAAGTGATGGAGAGACCCTTGACCCTTGTGGTCTTGGGTTTGACTCCTGATCCCTCCAGGTTTTACCTGTTCACTACCGTCGTACCTTCGGGCGGGTTTGTGGGCCGGGCTTTCCCTGGAACATGAGACGGGTGGGCCGAAGGGCTCTGTCCGTACAGACTAGAGGCCGTCTGGGCCCCTTTCGGCCATTGGGGGCCGCGTACAGAGTACCCGGCAATACTTTAGTTGATCGTTCAAAAAAAAAAATAAAAGCTTTATCCGACCAAGTATTTTACCCAAGACCCCATTAATTCAGGATAGAAATTATAACATTAGGTACACATCACTTATGTATCAACTTGCAATCGCGCATATCATCATTAAACACATACGACTAACAAATTTCATTACACGTAGAGATGGACACTTGGTACCGGGTACCGAAAAATATTGGTACCGACCTGTATCGTACCAAGACATTTTTTGTACCATCACTACCCATTTTTTAATGTTTTTCACGTTCGTTACCGGTTCGGTATGGTACAGCCATTCTTGATTGATTTACCTTCAAATACCGTACCATAAAAGCATCCATTTTTAACGATTTTCAAAATTGATATTTACGGCACCAATACAATACCAAAACTCATCCATAGACACATGAGATGAACCTGCCTACTATCATTTTTAACAGAATACCTAAAACAAAAATAATATTGAGTTTCCTTTATAAACAAAAACAAATACAAGTTGACAATTTTATATTAATATAACCCAACACACTCCAGGATTCAGATCTGCAACATTGGATTCGGTTGTCATTTAACCATCACCTATTGCATCTTTTCTGCGGTTCCTACTCGCTCATTAATTTTATAAAAAAAATATCCATCACTTCAGTTCTTGAGATAATGGAACCATAGTTCCACATCGAATATTAATAATAATAATAATAATATTAATAATAACTATAAGACCCTCCCTCCCTCCCTCAATCTCTCAGTCAGTAAAATGGAAGACACAGTTTCTTCTCCTTACGTCAGCGCTCCGTCGAGTCCCAGCCGTGGACCACCGTACTCCTACACCGGAGGTTTCTTCTACAGTGCTCCAGCTAGTCCTGTCCACCACCACATGACGTCACCATCCGTTTCATCTACACCTCTAGAAGACGCCGGTGGTTCGTTTGAGTTCGAATTAACCGGCGAACCACCTCCATTGGAATCAATGACATCTGCTGATGAACTCTTTTTCAACGGCCAGATCCGGCCAATGAAGCTTTCTTCTCACCTTCAACGTCCTCAAGATCTAGCTACATTAGTCGATGTTCTAGAACATGACGGTGATGGAGACCGTACGTTAGGTAGAGGTAGAGCTTTTCAGTCACGTGACCGAAGAAGAAAAGCTAGATCTATGTCGCCTTTAAGAAGCAACACTGCTTTTCAATGGCTGGAAGAACTTCATCACGTAAGCGAATGTACGGAGATTAATGAAGTCATTAACGAGAAAATGATAGCTGAACATGAAGAAGAAGAAGAAGAAGAAGATAAACTGAGAGCAGATGACGTTAACGATAACGATAACGAAACGCCGTCGTCTGGTGCATCGTCACGGTCGTCTTCAATCGGCCAAAGCTCAAAACGTTGGGTGTTTCTAAAGGAATTACTATATAGAAGCAAAAGCGAAGGAAGAAACAGCACAAATAATAATAATAATAATAATAATAATAATAATAATAATAATAATAATAACAGAAACAATAGGTTTTGGTCTACATTAACGTTTACACCTACTAATAAAAAACCGTCAGCAGCACCGGCGTCCTCGACTAGTAAGGCCGCCGGTGCTGCGGACGAAATCTCTCCGCCACCGACGCCTAAATTATCCGCCTTAAACAAGGCGGATGAAAATAGTACTGCGGTGGCGGAGGGAAAGGCGGTTAAGTCTGCCGTGAAGAAGGCGGTGAATGGAGTAGGTGTGAGGCGGAAACGGAGAGTAGGGCGAAATGCATCGGCTCATGAAGTGCATTATACGAGAAATAGAGCACAGGCAGAAGAGATGAGGAAGAAGACGTACCTGCCGTACAGGCAAGGGTTGCTTGGATGCTTAGGGTTTAGTTCGAAGAGTTATGGCGCCATTAATGGATTTGCTAGGGCTCTGAATCCTGTTTCGTCTAGATGATGAAGGGATTGATTTGTGTTTTAGTATTATTGATTGCGGATTAATGTGTTGGTTATAATTATTAATTGTAATCAGTTTATGTATATAGTTATAGTTATGAATTACATCTGGTTATTATTGTGTTCTTTTTGAACGGAATTATTATTGTGTTCTTCCATCGGGATAGTTTTTGTGATTCTATTTAAATAATACTTTTTTTTTTTTTTATGGAAATAGAAGAAGATTGAAGTCCCTTGATAATGTCAACTGTCAAGGATGTAATTTTGTGAGTGCATTTGGCTCTTCTTATTTGGCAATTGACTTAATCAAAAAGGAGATAAGGAGAAAATATTGTTTGTGTAATGGGTTGAAAAAGAAATAAGTTACAAGTTAAAATTTGTAACTTTTTGATTAAGTAGATAAGTAGGTAGAAGAAAGAGTTAAAGAGGAGAGCCAAACATGGCCCGACTCGGTTGTTTGGGTATTTTCCGTTCAGAAAAAGACATATCAACCTTCTATACTCGTTTGTTTTACAGTGGTCATAAACTCATAACAAAAAATTTGAGATCGAGAAATATACTTAGAATGTTGAAAATACAAAATCCTTGATTTATAAAGTGTATATTTAATATTTTATGCCCCTAGATTAAAAAAAAATAAGGGAAGAGCTGATCCACACTTAAAAAAAACATAACTACCGCACATATAGACATTTATGGGCCTTAGAGGCTTGCTTATAAGCGGTCCGTAGAGACCTTTATGGGTCGTAGATGTTTGGGAAAAGGTTGTAGAGCTTCTTTATGGGTCATAAAAGTTTCTTAACTACGGGCTGTATAGACCTTTATGGCCCGTAGAGATCCAACCCAACACATCCATTCCAACACAATCTAAAAAAATAAAAAAACCCTCTACGGCCCATATAGACCTCTACCACATAATTCATCGCCACCAGTTGTGAAGACTGTAATCAAGTCAACCAACAGCATCGATGCAAACTCCCATAAAGTTTTATTTGTTACTAGAACTTAGTTCTTTTGGCCAATGATGCATCTTGGACTTGAGCCATAAAAGAAGCCTTTGAATTTCCTTTTTATTTTTTTCTAAATTAGAAAAAAAAAAAAAAAAAAAAAGGTCAAAGCTCGAAGTCTATAAAGCCCAATATGATCTGATCTCTAAGAGCATCAACAATAATAGGACACATCGATGCAAACTCTTATAAAGTTTTATTTGTCATTAGATTCACAATTGGTTTTTTTGGCCAATGATGCATCATGAGCCATAAAGGAAGCCCATTTTATTTATTTTTTAAATAAGAAAAAAAAAATCAAAGCTCAAGTCTATAAAGCCCAATATGACATGATCTCTAAAAGCATCAACAATGGGAACTTACAAGACCCTCCTACATGCCGGTCACCTCTCTCTTCCATCTCATCCCTCTCCCTCCGCTAGGGATAAGATCAGTACCAAACCTATACCGTATCGAAAAATACCAATGCCAAAATCGAGTACATTATAAACAGAATAATGTACCGATTATGGAGGTACAGTACTATTTCGGCACAGGTAGTTTAAAATACCGAAACCAAAAACCATAAAAAATGAATGCTAGTACTGGCAACAATTTTGTTCGGTTGGTATCGGTTTGGTACGGTACGATATCGGTTGATTAAAAAAAAAAAAAAAAAAAAAAGAGCTTATCCCTACTGGAGGTGGTCTAAACAATTTAGTGAAAAACAGTTAAAACTTGAGTAAAATGAACCCTAACCATAATCAACCTCTGCCATCATTCAAATCATCCCATTTATGTACAGATTAAAATCCCATACCATTTCTAGGCTTCTACTACCGTCACCATTTTCTAAATCAGTTATCCTTTATCCTAACTCTGACTTGGTTTATGAGATTCTCTGGTTCCTGCGTTACAACCTTTCGAATTCTTCACTTTCTTTTTGATCTTTGTCGGGTCACCTCCATGAGAAATCTGCATTTTGACATAAATATGTACACTTTCGTTATAAATGGGTCGATTCAGGTTTATGTTCATGTGAAAGTCAAATGGTGTTACATAAAATCTCCTAAATCGTTTCATTAAAACTTCATATTACTATTGATGTATACCTGTCGTCATATTTGAAGACTATATACGTTTATATAAAAAATATGGACAAAAAATTATCAATTTTGACAGCAATTTACTTACAATGTGGGATTTCCATTCCATTTGGGCATTATTCTCATTTGAAACACCGGTAGATTGTGATTGGCTGCGGACATGCCAGAATATGTGGATGAGTACTGCAGCATCAAGAGCAGCATATTCGAGCTGCACACGTATTTAAATTCGATGCAAACTGCGTTAGTTTTACTTTCATATTACAAAACAGGAGGAAGAATATAAAATGAATTAGAAAAAAGAACGAGAATAACCTGATTGCGGGTTAAAGGCCGTTCCTCCCAATTACTATTTCTTCGTGTCTTGTTTAAACCAACGCCCAATACTTCCTTTTTAATTTTTCAAATAAAAAAAAGTGAAAGAAGCGTGTGTAAATATTCAGTTCTAATAAATTAAAACAATACACATGAGTTTATACTTTTATTTACCTTTGTCAAACCTGAAAGGCCACCACGAGGCTCTTTGAATACGTTCTGAATATCCAATAGCATTTCAAAGTGCTTAAAGCAATCAAAATCTTCGTAAGATTGAGCCAGTTGTTTCATATCACATTGAAAATTATAGCCTGTACAATTAACAAGTTGAATAATTAAAGCTTACAGTTTCACAAACACAAAAAAGGAACCCGGCCTTATTCAACTGTCACATAAAAGGGAACTACGAAAGCTCCTAACTTAAAGAACACATATAAACAAAATAAGGACCCTTCAATATGTCTAAAATACAAAGAAATTCAGAAAACAATTTAACATGTTTGGAAACTAGAAAATGTGATGATAGAAGTGGCAATTTCACCCCATTTAATGGGTTAACTCAGGTTGTGTTTTATCTCCAACGGGTCAAATCAAAAACATTGGCTAAAAGGGGTGCGGGCCAAATGGGTTGAATGTCCCCCTCACCCAATGTCTAATTTTAATGGATACAACCTACAAATCACCGAATATTTAGAATATTATTTGAAGAAAAATTGTAACAATAACTAATGAGTTTATAATTTATAAAATGGACAAAATTTTGGCATGTCAACCCAATATGCCAGAGAACACATCTCGCACTATGCCCTGACCCGCCCATATTGCCCCTCTAGTGATGACTATCGTGAATGCATAATGTGTCTCATACCAAGTTTCAAAATCCGAGGCGAATGAAAAATACGGCTTAGGCAGCTGTCTAGAACAGCGGGAGCTTCATTGGACAACTTTAACAAGTCAATGATGAAAACCATCTTCTCAGTAGCAATCTGCATGATGGAAACCTGTAACATGGACAATGTAACTAATAAATGAAACTTCCTTTATGACTTGAAAAAGTTTATGTATAAATATCACAAAAACAAACTCTAACTCTTAGTCTAATTAAGTAATTATGTACCAACTACCAACGGTTAATATCATAATTAAGTAGGTTCAGAAATGCAAAACCGATATCATATGTTACTTTACTATATGGTTTGCTGTGAGATTGAGTAAACACTCGGGCGTTTTTGCAGGTGAAACAGATACCTTGTTGTTCTTACTGCCCTTTTCATAACTAGGCTTCCATTCACAATCAAGACCAATGACTTTGCATCCCTCAATATGACATGTTGCTTCATGTAGACCTACAGACTCATCAACCCAAATGATGTCATCTATTGCCAACTCATCAAGATGCAGATACCGTATATGTGGAAGGCTTGCTTCAGTTTCTGTACGACATCAGAAAGCACTAGATAAGAAAGCAACATGTTACAAGGTTAATTACTACATATATAAAAGCCAACACACCTTTAGCTTTTATGAACCCTGTTAGCGAGTATCTTTCACACAGTTCATCAACTTTCTCTGAGTAACCAGCTTCCATTGCCAAATAGACCTGAAAAGGATCAATACACAAAAACTATTTTTCACTAAAAGTGAATGCACATCATTTTTGAGAATCTTAGAGTGGACCTTAAATACACTGTTTTTACTTTTATGATATAACATTTATTGCTTGCATTCCATGCCAATTTATTAGAAAAATGTCAAATACTTTAAGCAACCTACTATATATTCAAGAAGTTGCCTATCAGATTTTGCCCTCATCTCTGCTATGTCCCAGCATCCTTTTTCTGCTAGCTTCTTAAGTGAGCTGCAAATAAGACTGAATACATTGATTACGTGAAAAATCAAAATAATAATAATAATAATAATTAAGTGATTAATTATATGATTAAGACAATAAAATCTTGAGCTATAAAGAACAATAGAACATTACTACCTTTCTTTGCCCATTTTATATACTTCAGGAAATTCGTCACGCAAATTATTTTTCTTTATAAGCTCATATGCTTGCTTTAGCAGTTTCCTGTCTACATAACCCCGAATTAGTGCACACAGCATTGGCTTCCCCATAAATGCCGCCCATTTTTCTGCTGCTCTATATTCTTGTTTCTCCAACATTTCAAGAAGAAAAGACTCTTCAGAGTGACGGATTGAGAGATGTTCTAGAAGGGTAACAGCTGTCATATACGATTGAGATTCTAGAAGCTTAGAGATAAATTGGTCAACGAAGGCTTTTGCTATAACTTCAAAGTTGTCATTCTTTGTGTCCGAGTTAAACAAAACCTCATTGATATCTGTAAGTCGTATGCCAAAAACTTCAAGCATTTTCACAAGTATTCTATCATCATGAACTTTAGTACCACGAACAGCAAAGACAAATAATTTGGAAGCAAGAAGCTTTGCTTCCTGTAAATCTTCCTGTGTGGTCCCCGTTTTTAATAAACGACGTAGAGCAGCGATCACTAAATGACTAAAACCTTCACAGTGTGATTCAAATATAGGCAATAAAGAGAGGCAACGAGCCACATATGCGGCAGGCCCGGGTCTTGGCTTATTATGTAAAGCTAGATTGACTTGATATTGGAGGGCAAAAAACTTTGCAGTTGCCTTGCATGTGCCTGTTTTATATAAAGTGTTCAGTAGTAAGACAAGACAGAAATATAAAAATTGGAAGGTGTGATCATTTTACTTCATGACGGTCATTTAGTGATAACAGAACCAAATACTGAAATAAGAACTCTATACTCCCTTTTCTTGAACGAAGGGCACGTCTGACTTGACAAGTAATTTAATAATAACCTTGATGATCATATAATTGAAATACCCCTACGACAAAGCTAAGAAAGCTTGTGTACGAAACTGACCCAAAAAATATCTTGTAGGGATTGCAATATGTGATTGCAAAGGAGTCTGCAACAAAATGTTGCACTTTTTACAGCAGAAATAATAAGTGTTGCATCTTCTAAGTTCTAGACTAAGAGATAATAAGATAAAATACATATAAAAAGTATAGTAACATGGATGACTTCTTTTCTCGCCTACAACCACTTCTCATATGACAGTTTCTTGTGTAAATGTAATATAGACCTTACACATCGCAAAGCCTAGAACAAGAAACATAACAGATTCAACGATTATACATGAAACTTTCAAGCCAAGTTTCTATATAATTACCAAAAATGATTCAAAATATTAACATTTTCATCCATGTATGTACAAAGCAACCCAACGACAATACTTGCTACTAATCACTAAAAAAATTAAAAGATGTAGTGAAGGCGTGAAGCATCTTACCATAAACATAACATTCTTTTAGAAGATATAAAAACACCAGCGGAGAAACATTGGTAAGATCCGAATACGCATGCCGGGACATGGACCATTCTTCATGACTCGTACTACCACCAGATAAGTTGAGAGCTTTCTCCTCCACACCCATGAGTTAAACTACAAAAATTAATGGTTCCATACATAAGAGTAGACTCCAGGAAACATATCACACAAAAACTTACACACATATTCTCATGTCATTATCATCACACTCAGATAATCCCACCAATAGCAAAAGCTAAGGTCGAGTCTGAGGAGGGTAAGATGTAGACAACCTTACCTCTACCCCGTGCGAATAAAGAGGCTGCTTCCGGTGAGACCCCCGGCTCAATAGTGGTTTTGTATCAAGCCTTAGACATAAGGCACATAACACTTCCCGGTTGGTGCATGTACCCCCTTGTCTTTTGGCTATCAACGTCACCTTGGTTTTAAAAAGCGCTAGGCGCACAAAAGCGATGAGGTCTAAGCGCATCGTGCGAAGCGTAAAGCTCAAAAAGCGTGGGCTTTTCGTACCCGAAGCGCACACTAATTATATAATTTTTTATATATATTTTATAAGTTTTTAGCTTCATTTACCCAAAATAAAGCTATAAATAATGTTTTATGTGATTTTACCTATACGTACAAGCCAAAAACACCAAGGTACAACATTTTTATGCATAAAAATACCCTGGGTACGTGAGGCGCGCGCCTCAGGGAGAAAAGCGCCTGAAATTTGACAAAAAGAGTCTGAGGCGCGCGCCTTTGGGAAAAAGGATAGGCGCAAATCCCTGAGGCGCCCCGGCTGCGCCTTGATGCGCCTTGCGCCTAGGCGCGCTTTTTAAAACCCAGACGTCACCACCTGATGCATGATTAACCGTCCGTTATATTTTTAACCTTATTTTCACGAAATTAGTAAAACAACGTTAAAATTAGGGCAGCTTTACTTTTTCCCCTCGAGTACCACACATATATACATTATATGCGCACAGCCGTAAGCAGGGCCGACAAATATTCTCATGTAAGTAGGCAAAATCACATAGACTACACAATCGCTCATCACCTTCCTAAATTAACTTTCAAGACTCCCAACAATAACCAAAAGAAGCCCAAAAAAATAATTATCACAACAAAAGCCTACCAATATATTCAACCATTCCAATAGTAACTAATGGCAACATCAACAGTAGTTAATGAAACAGAAAACTAACAAACACGTCACACAAATCCAAAACCCACAACAAACAATCACATAATGCATCCACAAAACCATACCGATTAGAAAACAAATCTTCACACAAAACCTAACACAATAATCCAAACACGTTTAACCCATACATGAATCCAATCTTCAATTCCCTCAACAAATCAGCTAAACCGATATAAACAGACAGTAACAGAGCAATTTGATAACATTCTAAACAGAAAAAAAAACTAAAGAAATTGAGAATATGATTAGCATTAATAATGGTGTAACAAACTTACTTGAAATTGTTCACAAAAGCAGTGTGTGTGATATTTTTATTGTAAATTGGAGAGAAAAGAGGTATTGATTTTAAATAATAATAATAACAATAATAATATGTTCAATCCATGGGTTTTTAATAAAAAAAATTGGAAGTGAAGATATGTGTGAGTGAATGTGAGAATTGGTGATCAGAAAAACCCTAGAGAGAGAGAGAGAGAGGTAACGGATGGGTATGGAATGGTATGGGTATGGCCCACTTGATATCGTTTACCAGAACTGGCAACACGACACGCTGTCCTTTCTACTTACTCTTCTCGTGAATAATACCTTTGTTACTTTTTTTTTATTTATTGGCTAGTAGTATTATTTTACCCCACGGGTTTTAACCAACATGCATAGCGGTATTAGACTATACGGAGCGAAAGGGGGAAAGAGGGTAGGGTTGTTCAAAATCGGATAATCCAAAATTCGAATCCGAAAAGTCCGAAAATCCGAATCCGGATTATCCGAAATTTTGGATAATCCGATTTTCGGATATCCGAAAATCGGATTATCCGAAATTTCGGATTCGAATTCGGATCCTGATTTTGAAAATTTTCGGATAATCGGATTATCCGAATCCGAATATTAAAAATATATATATAAATATATAATATTATATACACTACATAACACAATACACAATCCTAAATCCTTAATCCTTCTAACTCTAAGTCCATACTCCTCTAATCCATAGCTGTTGCTCCCTCTTCTCTCCTGTATAACAGCCCCCGTCCACCTCGTATCCGACCTCCACAGTCCCCTTCCATCAAAATAATAAGTTTTTTTTTTATATATTTTTTGTTCAAATTCCGTTTATCTAACTTCGATTTTTGTTTTTTAATAGGTTCACGTTTTAGGCATAAAGGAGAACGTTTTTTATAGTTTTTTTTTATTATTTTTTTATTATTTTTTTAATTTTTTTAAGTTTCGGATTCGGATCTCATTATTGACTATCCGAAATTTCGGATTATCCGAAATTCGGATATCCGAAATTCGGATTATCCGATTTTGAACACCCCTAAAAGAGGGGCGTGATGTGCCATTTGACACGTGTGGGGATCATTTTGTAAGGGTGAAAATTGTGGGCAGTGGAAGGGAAAGAAGGAATATTATTGTATATATATAGTGGAAGGGGTAAAGTGGGGCGTGATGTGCCATTTGACACGTGTGGAGATCATTTTGTAAGGGTGAAAATTATGAGAAGTGGAAGGGTGAGAAGGAATATTATTGTGTGTATATATATTAAACGGAGAGTTAATTTAAATAGTTAATTCCCAACTTTTTCCAATGCGCCCCTTTTTTTTTTGCTTTCTTTATTAATTTTTTTTTTACGTTTTGACCACCAATTTTTTTATTAAGTTTATCTTTTCCTATTTTGGCCACATTTTTTACTTTTCCTTTGCCAGCAACTTTTTGGTTAGGTTTTTCTCTCACAATTTTTATTTTTCCATCGTTTTGGCCACCAACTTTTTGGTTAAGTTTTTTTCCCCCTTTTTTGCCACATTTTATTTCTTTCTTTTTTACGTAGTGTCCGTCTACGTTCGTATAGTACTTTCGTCTCCATTCGTCTGTAACACCCTTTTTTGTTAAGTTTTTTTTCCCATATTTTTGCCACATTTTATTTCTTTCTTTTTTACGTAGTGTCCGCCTATGTTCGTATAGTACTTTCGTCTTCGCATGTCTGTAACACCCGATCTTTAACCCAAGTTGCTCTACGTTCGTATATTATTTTCGTCTACGTTCGTATAGTAATTTTTTTGCGGCGTTAGTCTACGTTCGTCTCCATTCGTCAACGTAAGTTGTTTTAATTTTCTTTCCTAATCTGGACACCGACTTTTTGGTTAAGTTTTTTTTCCCAATTTTGGCCACCAACTTTCGTTTACGTTCGTATAATACTTTCATCTATGTTCGTGTACGTTCGTATAATTCTGTCGTTTACGTTCACGTTCGTATAGTTCTTTCGTCTACGTTCGTATAGTACTTATGCCGACGTTCGTCTACGTTCGTATAGTACTTTCGTATACGTTCGTGCGCGTTCATATAGTTCTTTCGTATACGTTCGCCTACGTTCGTATAATTCTTTCACCTACGTTCGATCTCCCATTGCGTAGATCATGACCAACGGCGCAACGCGCCGTACTTCGAAAACACTAGTTATTATTAATGTGTGTGTGTGAGAGATTAAAAAAAAAAACCAACCAACCACAAGTTGTCACCTCAAGCCCCACATCCCCCACGCCCATCTTCTTCCTCCCCCCCCCCCCCCCTTCCCGCCCACCTCTCCACACCCCTGCGGGGCAGTGTTCCCGTCGGTGAAAGGGCTTCCCGCCCCACTCCGAACACTCTTAGTATGGTATTGACAGGCTGTGTAATTGTTAAGAAAGGTAAAAAAAAATCAAAAGTTTAGGGAATATATGATAATTTTGATGTTATATCCTGTGCATTGTATTTGTGACGGTATCAATACAATACCGTCATGTGGTGTAAATGTGTAATTATTAAAGAAGAGGAAAAAACATGTTCATTGAAGATTTGTGGGATATATGTAACTTTATTAAAAATGCAGGTGCTGTAGATGAAATTAGTGTTTTAAAAACCGGTTTTTAAATCATATCAGATTTGACAAAAAATGGTTCAACCGGTTATATCGGGTTGTATCAGGTGGTTCAATTGGTTGAACCACCCGGTAGTTAACTCTATAAATCTATAAGTTGCAACATGAACTCAAAATATAATCTAAAAATGCATGATTACATACTAAAATATAATCCAAAAGTAATTCCATATAAAAAAATAATCTAAAAGTATTTAGGGGATGTTTGGCAAGTGTTGAACTAGTAATGGTTGTTTGGTTGTATTTTTGAATGAGTGTGCAAAATGACTATTTTGTCCATGTAACAATAACACCTCATTAACTTAGAAAACCTCACTTTAATCAATAAAAATCCTATACATAATTTATATTATTATTATTTTTTGAACGGCTATTATTATTATTATTATTATTATTATTATTATTATTATTAATCAAAACAAAACCAATATAATAGACATAAACCCCTCTGATCAATACCCAACCCACCTACCTACCCCCTTCTTCTCTACTTCTTCCCTTTCCCTTTCCCTTTCCCTTTCCCCTATTTCTTTTCTTTCTTTCTTTCCATGTTCCCTTTTTTTTTCTTAAATCAAACACAAACACACACGACACCACACAAATACAGAGAAGTAGAGAGATATAGGAATGACGAAGGAGTAGGAGACGAGAGCATAGGAGAGGAAGAAGGGTCGGTGACGGAGGAGCAGGAGACAAACACAGAGAAGTAGTCGGTGTTGGCTTCAACAGAGAACAAAAACGAGAACCAGATAGGGTAGGTGAGGTGAGGGCAGTGGAATCAATTTTTTCATTCAGAGATTGTGTGGAGCTGAATGTTTCAGCACTGAACCACACCATTCAGAGGTTGGATTTTTCTAACCAAACAAACTCACCCCTGACCGAATCAGAGGTTGCCTCTGAATGGGATGATTCAGGGGCTTTCCAAACAAGGCCTTAATTTTTCAACAAAGTTCTTTTAAATGAAAGTGTACGTTGTGTCTAAGCCATTGGAGTATTGAATGCATCGAGTTCACGATCGCTTAAATGAAAAAATTCACTACCATCGCATTACTCCACATCTATAGCATAACTATTTTCATATCCTACATTATTAAATAAAAAGTTTTAGTTGAAAATAACAATCATATCATAATATACTAAAATTACGAAATATAAGTAACACATATAACAAGTAAAAGTGTGTTTGAGGAACCGATTCGTGCTCTCACCAGGGGCGGATTTAAAGGGCTAACGTTGGGTTCCTGGGAACTCAGTGGGTTCGTAAATTATAGTGTTAATATATATAGAAAACTGGAAAAGAACCCATAAGATATTATTTGAGGAACCCATTAACAAAAGTCAATAGTGCTCTAGTGGTTAAAACCCTTCCTTAATAAACACAAGATCTCAAGTTTGATTCTTGCAGCCTGCATATTTTTTATCTTTTTTTTTTTGGGTCAAAAGTCCGCCCTCTTCACCTTTCTTTGAACACTGGAAGTATGAAACCCAAACAATGAAACACAACAGCAAAAAAAATCACCCTTTTTGTAATGCAACGTTTTCAAAAGTTGAAAACTCGTAGTGAACAACTATAGGTATGTTTTTTTATCCCTAAAGACAACCGTATTTATATTATGTGCTTTAAATTTCTAATGCCAATGTTTTTTCATTATTACATCGTATTTTTTTATGAAAAAATTCAGGTTATTCAAAATTTCAAGTTAAATGTAATAAATGTATTAATTAATTCTAAAATGTTACCATTATTATTTTAAAATCAAATTTTTTATTTTTATTAATATTAACAGAAAATAAAAAATTAAAATTATAAATATTAAAATTTGAAACTAAATACTTATACAGAACGTATAGTATTCAAATATTTTTTAAGTTTAACCAAAATCTACACTTTCTAAATCCTTCAAGACGTTGAATATGATTTCACAATCAAGTTTGTTCTATACAACATCAAATATTGTTGATAATGCCTAAGAAAATTAACATCTTCATACCACATAGATCGGTAAATCCAACCATCATAAAATAACCTATAACAGGTAAATCCGAAAATTCGAAAGTTATGATTCATATACATGCAAAATTTGCATATGTAATGTTCTATAAATAGTTTCAACAATATCTAAGATGTTCTTAATACAGGTAAATCACAACATTTTATAGTTATAAACATTATGAAGATGTTATAAACATATTAAACATCCATAAAAGTTTTTACCTAATATATTATAAAGACACTATACTATTATTCAAGAGGTTAAAACACTATAAAGATTCTAGATTTAATAAGATATTATCAAGATGTTTAAACATCCGTAATTGTAATACGATGATTACCTAATCCATAATCGGAATACGATGATTACCTAAAACACTGTCAAAATTTGAATGTTTATAAGCAAAGTATCGAAATTATATCCAAATCAATTTGATTGATTTTAGAATTTAAAGTTGTTAGCCAATTTCGGATATGAATATGTTAAATTAAAAAAAACATAAAAAATAATTTAAAAGGTATTTATTAAGCTTTTAAATTACCGAAAATGGTCAGAGGATTTGAACTAAACGTTATAAATTATAAAAAAATATATACATTAATTTGACTATTTTTATAAAAAGTAGTTAAAAAAGTTATATGAGTGTTGATTATATAACTTTGGAATGTTTGTAAATTAAGAAAACAAAATGTAATTGACAATCACATAAACAAAACTTATGTATTTAATTAATACAAATATTTGACTGGTGTATTTTAGTTAGTTATATGATAAAATAAATTAATTAATTTTAATTAAGATGAATATATGAATACAAATAGTCAAAATAAACAAAAAAATCTTTAATGTGGTTTTTTAAAGGATATAATTTCGGTTTTAAAGAATGTCAACATAAATTTTAATATAAACCGCCTAATTATAAGAAAATTTTAAAACGGGCAAAGGTGATTACAAAATGTTCTTGTTTACGAATTTTTCAAAAATCTAAATTAAAAATATCAAAATTAGGATAATTATGGATGATTTAATAGAAATATAGTAGGATCAATATTAGTATTAGATTTTAATATAATTATATAAAAGTTTAATTGGGATTTATATATATATATATATATATATATATATATATATATATATAGGGGATGGATTAAATAAAAACCAACTCAAATTGAAGAAACTCGGGAAACTCTGACTTCCCGAGCTTTTTATCATCTAAAAAAATTAGGGTATGTAATATACATGTTTTTAAGAGTTTTGAGCCAAAAAAAACAAAAAAGCGCCGAGTGGATATTTTTAAAAAAAATAAATAGGTTTTTTGTGTTACATATGTTACATGTCTGTAAAGTGTGTAACATACGCTACACAAAAAAACTTATTTATTTTTTTAAAAAATATCCACTCGGCGCTTTTTTAATTTTTTTGGCTCAAAACTCTTAAAAACATGTATATTACATACCCTAATTTTTTCAGATGATAAAAAGCTTGGGAAGTTAGAGTTTCCCGAGTTTCTTCAAAATTTTAGGTTTTTTGTGGATACTTAGCCTATATATATATATATATATATATATATATATATATATATATATAATGAACATTAAAATATGCAAGAAGATAAACATACCTTCAACATGAAGAATAGGAAGACAAAATATATAATTGTAGAGGTATGGTGCTTGACCCGATATACCGTCTTTATTATTTGTTACTTTTTATATTATTTACTAATATTGGAGTGTGGAGGTAACCCCCTAACTGAGCTTGGTACCAATGGGCTATGTGCCCATATAGTTAGGGGTCCATGATGTTCGGCCCATTAAGGCCCATGAGAAGCCCTATATAAGAGGTCTTCACCTCTCATTAGGGCACAAGTTATCACACATGAGATTACCCCCAGATAACACATGGCTGCCGTCGCCGCCATCACTTTTTGTGTCTGTACGTTGGATTCCACTCGTGGTTTCCTAGCAGTCACCTCCACACTCCACCTTTCCTTTCCTTCTTGCAGATCTGAACTGTTGAGGGTGAAAATCCTCAGGATGATTTTACCTAACATCCTAATGTACCATCCCCATGATGTTGAAGGACTTGTCTGACTTCATGATGTAGCAGTGTTTCGGCATGTGCACATCCTTAGAATGAACTAACAAATTATCTTGTACTTATGTTATTGCAGGTATAATTAATGCATGAGTAAGACTTGTGACTCCCCTTTAACGGCTACAAAGTCTTACTAAATCAGAGATATCAAGGATGCATGAGCTGTACGCGTATAAACTTGAAGAATGAGTCAAAGTGTAACCACCGAAGTGATAAATGCAAGGCGAGAAAGGTGGAAACTGTTATCCAACGTCCACTACAGCTGAAACACCCACAACGGTCACCTGAAACAGTCCACAAGCTTTCAAAGACCTTAACTACTTAGCATATTTCGTGGGGTTGTTTTGTTAATTTCATGTACTATATAAATGGGGGTATTGGATGAGTATAGGACACTTACATACACATTGCTCATACTATAGCTACACACATACACTTAGCTGATCACAAAACACTTGCACAATCATTGTAATCATAGTACACTCGTCCACATACTCATCTAAAGTTGTATCTTTTTACCATTTCAATATTAACAAACAAGGCAGGGGCCCAGACTCCTCCCGAGGTTTTATGCCGGCGATCTACAATTGATCAAGGGCTTTCCTCGTAGATCGTGTGTTGTTCTTGTTGTTTATCACTTTATTTGTTCATTCTTAGCAGTTCCATCCTGAGGATATAACTGTCCATCTTGAGGATATAATTGTCCATCCCGAAACTAACCTAAGCCATCTCGATCATAGTTGTTATATTTTTGCTTATTGAACATCCTGATACACCATCTTAAGAATATTATTGATTTACAAACATATTTCTACACATTTAGCACTCTACCTCACATAAACTAATTTGGAATACAAAGTTATTTTTACTAGATAATTTTTGACCAAAATATGAACCTGAGCAGACGAAGAACGAGGTGTGGTTCTCCTATTCAACACAGTCGAGGCATGACCCAGACAGCCGTTTCGATTAGTGTTTCTTCATTGGCACCATCCGTGGGATTAAATAAGATAACATAACATGATTAATTAAAAACAAAACTTATTAATATATATATGTATATTTGAAATATACATTAAAATATGCATGAAATTCATTAACTATAAAAATAATAGTATAAAAATACATTATGAGTTAAAAAAACATACCTTCAACATGAAGAACAAATTTATAGCAAGAACATCATGAATAACAGATTAACAAATAACTTAAAAGGGTTAATTAATTTAAAACAAATATAAAATCCAAAAATTATAACAATTTTGTATCACATCAACAAAAAGTAAAATACTCAAAATAATATAATGTAGATTAATAAATCATGATGTAAATGATCAATATCAATATAGTATTTAAACCATATCTACAAAAGGTTGTAGATGGAACATATGGATAACAGAAGAAGTAATATAAAATACCACAATCAGGACTTGCATTAAAGATAAAAATGAGAATTCAGAAGATGAAACGAAATAAAGATGAGATAATACCAAATAATGAAGAAACAAATTAAGAAGAAGTGAAATAATTAGGGCTTGAAAATATTAAAATAAAAAAACATACCGTCGAATGAGTGATAGACAAGGCCGGCCATTTAGGGGTGCGAGGAGGACCCCGGCCCGGGCCCAATTTCTTGGGGGCACATTGACCCTCCGGCAATCTAAGTTGTCTTAACAGTGATGTCCTTAATTCGATGGATTTTTGTATGTTTAAGCCCCAAAATTGTTAATCAAGTATTAATCAAAGTGAATGGTAGTTTATATAAAACAGAAAGTAAAGAAATGTTGAGAGAGGTTAAGAATTAAAGAAGAAAATGAAATGGTTTGAGAAAAAAAATTGCAGGTTTATTAATGAGTGTAGGACTAGAGAATATGAAGAAAATGAAATGAAGATGTCTCACGCTTAGTTGTTTTTGTTTTTTACCGATTGATTATGACTTCCTTTTAACTTTTATTTTTGTTATGAAACATTTTTTTTAATTACCAAACTTTCACCCATTTATATTTTCACTCTTTGTGATATTCGAACTCCCAACCTCCCCCAAGAGGATTTGTTAAACTACAACGTAAGTGAGAAATAAAATTTGATCCATCAATTTAATATTACTTTAATCGTAACTTTAAAAATAGTTTACATTATTTATTTCGTTAAGACATAAAGCTAAGGCTAAGAGGCACATTTTTTGCAGCTTGGCCCAGGCACTTGAATTTTCAGGGCCGGCCCTGGTGATAGATTTAATATTATCGATCCTTTAAAACTATAATGAACAAAAAAAAAGCATACTATGGATTGCTCTTATGAAGAAATCTCTCAAATATTATAGGTCTAAGAAGACAGAGGAAAATGAAAAAAAAAACATGTATGTAGTCGCTTACATGATTTAAAAAAAGGGGGTTTTGTTATTAATTTTCAATTAATGTGTTTTATTTGAGAATATGAAAAAAAATTGAAAAGAATAGGAGATGATGTCAACTCTCACACAAGAGAGAAAAGCACAAAATTAAAAAATCAAAAAATAGAATGGCATGTAGTATAAGGGAGGTTGTTGGGAATCGCGTGACTCATTTGGGTTCAAATCAACCTGAACTATTTATCCAGTTTATTATAAAATCTTATTTTATAAACATATATTATTTTTATCACAAATAATATTAATAACATTTATCAATAAATAAAGCGAAAACATATTATACCAAAAACAATATATTATTCAAACCGAATACGCAAGGCCGGCCCTAAGGGGGTGCGGGGAGGACTCCTGGCTCGGGCCCAATTTATAAAGGGGCACTTTAAGCGGCGACATGTGTTTTCTTTCTGTTTTCAACCCAAAAAGAGATCTCATCTTGAACATCACTGGTTATAAACGCAAGAAGGTGACGAGTCGATAAGGAAGGAGATGGGTCATACATGAAAAACTAGATTGGAAGGATATGTCAAAATTAAAAAAAAAAAGTTGAAACGTGTTACTTGAGATTTGTGTTGTAGTACAGTAATTGTGCAGCATTCGCAGTAAATTTTAATATATAGTAGTACTACAAAACAATAATTGTCTCACGTTTTTGCACATGATGCAAGTCAAATTCATTTTATTAAAAAACTTTTAAAGTCGATCTAGACATAAAATAATTATCCTTCAAATTATTATGGATTTTAAGAAATGGTGGTTTTTTTTATGAGCCAATTAGCCAAACATATTAATTTTTATAATTATTATGACACTTTCAGTTTTATATCATGTTCGACCGGTCCGACTAGAAAACCGGTAAGGACACCGGTTTAACGTCCGCTTCGTTTATGAAAACATTGCTTAAAAGACCTAAGACTAAGGGCCACATATTTCGCGGCTCGGTCCGGGCACCTGAATTTTCAGGGCCGGCCCTGCGAATACGTGATCTCAATCTAGTGATCCAAATACAAACCGTTTGTTACATTCTGAACATTTTAAAACCAATCAACTCAAGCTTAAAAAAAATCACAAAACAGTTTTACGATTTAAAACCAAACCATAATAAACAGATTTGAAACCGAACCTATACACACTGAAAGTTTATGACCACCAATAATATTTTGTCAAAAACTCATATTGAAATTGGACCCCTATAAATTAAATTAAAAAATGGACTTGTTGAGAGCAAAGAACGCGGTAAGGTAACTAACCAAACAACCAAAATATGAAAATATAGAAAGTCAACACTTCTTCTGTACGCGTCTCTGTAACTTCCTATATTCTTCCACGTAAAACCTTAAATTCATCCATCTCTCAATATCTACGCGTATTCTCTCTCCTACACACACACACACACTCATGTCCTACAAGTCTACGAAAATTACTTCTTGTAGTTTGTGGGACCCATTAATTAGTGCTCTTGATTCTGTTTTTTAAACGGTTATAATCTAATGGAGCTAAAATTAGCAATTTATTATTCATCATATTAATATTAATATACGTTTTCTTCGTAACCGGAGATGGTGTGCTTGCGCTACCCAGCGTCGGGCTTTTATTCGTTGGCCGTTCAATAAATAAAATGACATGAAATAATTAAACGATTTATCTCACATGAGAATAAAATGACATGAAATAAAATTTATAAATGCTAATAACTTTGTATGAAACTATGTACATAAAAGGTATGGATTATAATTAGGTAATGTTTAGCATGAATTTTAGCAATGTTAATGACAAGTGGTGTGTGCATAGACATAGATTTTATTCTAAAAGAGAAACCAGAAAATGATATGGTTGATAGATACTATTTTTTATATTATTTGACACCCAAATGAAAAGTATAAACTTTACTTGGAAGTTTCAAATAAGCTTCCAAACTCCAAACAGTTTTCTTTCTGTATATAACATCCAATTGTGTTGACAGTTTACAGTTACATTGCTTTGGTTGCTAATTATAGTTATTATTTATTGGTGTTTTGATGGGAATGAAACGGCTAGTTAGGGACGAGGAAGAGGGAGATGGCGCTGGACCTTCGAATCAAGAACTGCAGGGAAATGGATCATCTTCAAGGTGAGTTAATCGGATTTTATAGCTTTATGATCTTCTTTTTCTGTTTGAAAATTGGAATTGTTTGTGAATGTTTTTCGTGTGTGTGTATTGTTTCGTTTTCAGTAATGTTAGAAACGTGATGCAACGCTCTTCATTTGAAGCAATGTTGGAACCATTAGTTCGTGGAGTGGTATGATCATGTCTTCCTTATGTTAGAAGTCGTTAAATCGAGCCTGATGTTACCGTTTTCATATGTTTGATTATTGTTTGTCAATAAATGTTTGCATGTTTTCTGTTAGGTGCGAAATGAGGTCGAGCTTGCATTTGAGAAGTTCCTTGGCAAATTACCAAGGTTGTATCTTGGCATCTCCATCTCGTTTTCGTATAGCTAAACTATATCATAATTGTTTTTTTTTTTTTTTTTTTTTTTTTTTTTGTAGATCTCCTTCTAATGAACTTCAATTGCGTAGTTCAACGTCCTTGCAGCTTCGTTTTCAGACTAAGCTTCTTCCTACATATTTCACTAGCAGTAGGATAGAATCTGAGGACAGTAGTGCTATAAGATTAGTGTTATTTGATGCTAACTGTAACAAGGTTGTATCAAATGGACCATTATCTTCAATGAAGATAGTGATCGTGCCACTTGATGGTGATTTTCCTGCTGATGATCATGAAGATTGGCCTCAGAGTGTTTTTGATGCCAAAGTTATATGTGCACGAGAAAACAAAAGGCCGTTGCTAACCGGGACTTTGGTAGTCAATCTAAATGAAGGTGTTGCAGAGTTAGGTGATGTTATTTTTACTGATAACTCGAGTTGGAGAAGAAGCAGGAAGTTTAGGATAGGGGCGAAAGCGCAAAATGCAACGGCCGGAGTGAGAATTAGAGAGGCAAGAAGTGAAGCTTTTGTTGTAAAAGATCAGAGAGGAGAGTGTAAGTTCCCTGTTCTATTTTCATTTATATGGTACTAAATAATTAGAATCAGATAATTAGTTGTAATAAAACTAGATTGAGTTTGAAGGGTATTTGGGTAATTCTATTTTACCCTTAGATAATCAGTTTCGTCGCAGCTGGTATGAAACAATATCATCACTAATTTTTTTTTTTTTTAGCATACAAGAAGCACCATCCTCCGTCCTTGGGTGATGAAGTATGGCGCTTGGAAAAGATAGCGAAAGATGGGGTTTTGCATAAAAAATTGGCAGCGCGCAAAATATATACGTTGAAAGGCTTTCTGCAAGTGTATACTACTGATGAGGCTTCACTATGCACAGTAAGAGTTTCCTCATGTTATCATTTCCATTTTTCATGAATTTGTCATGGATGAACCACTGTAATTCTCGTGTGTTTAATATAGCTACTTGGTGGGCCCAACAACAACATATGGAAGGCGATAATCAAGCACGCGAAAGCTTGTGTTTTAGACGACAAGGTGTACATGTACAGCTGCGTTGATGGGATTGGGCTATTGTTCAATTCCATTTTGGAAGTTGTGGGTGCAACCTTTGATGGTGAAAATCATATATCGTTGAATGATCTTGACGATTTTCAGAAGGTAAATAAATATATTACATAGTTCATACATTATGAAGCAAGCATTCAAGTTTCAACTGATGTATTATTATGTTTTTCAGTCTATGGTTGAACAGTTAAAGCACCAAATTTTCAAAGAATTGGAAGGAGTGATACCTATTGATGATCTGTCAATGGTTGCAACCCCGGTGCTAGGAGCCAATCTTCATGGTGACCTTCTTAGAATTTGCTAGTTTAGGCATGCAAGATGTTAATATCTCATTTTTCACAATATTAATAAGTTGATTAACAATATTACTTTATGTTGCTTCTTCTGTACTACAAATTGATTTCTATTGAAATTCCAACAATGAGAAACATACAGAGGTAGAAAAATGGGTCAGTTTGTCAAATATGATTTTAAAGACTACCATACCGATCAAAACAGTTTAATAAAATAAATAAATTGGAAGGTTTTATGCATTCAAATTTCAAACTACACATTGGGTCCTCTTTGACCCTTTTTATCTTAAAAACTGTTTTTTTTTTTTTTTTTTTTTTTTTACTTGTTTGACCCGTTATAGAAAACATGAGACATGACGTGAATCGACCCTCTAAACTATAAGTGGGTCAGGATTGCTTTGTTTACACCTTGAAATGTGGATGCAATGAGGAAACATTGTATGGCTCCATGGAATCTGTTAAAAACAAAAGGGCTGGAAATAAGATTATGTTATTTATCATCTTCATTTGTGGTTTTGCTTATAGAGCCTTAATTTTTTACAGATAAATTGCAAATGCAGATTTCACATCCATATAGCAGTGGATTAAATGATATGAGCAAACTAGGTCTTGCTATGGGGTATGATGGTTTTGATCTTCATGATGGGATATCATCATGGCAAGCAAATGAACCAAACAATCAAATTATGGGATTTGCTTCCTCTGATTCTGACATCAGCTTCTCAAGAAATGGATCTGGATCAAGGTCAGGATCTGGATCTCCGAGGGGAAGGTGGTGCAAGATTCGTGCTGCCGTGACGTGGGTTTCAGTTTGGAAAGATGTAGCTGCCAAAAAGATGGCAGAGTTTGACCCACTTTCTGACTTCTGGGCTTAAAGCTGCTATATTAACTATATATGGCCGCTCGCTTTGTTTCAATAATTGTAATCAGTTTGTTTTGTAGGTGAAAAATCTTCACAAAAGTTCAGGGGTAGGTTTCTTAGCGTGGCTGGTTGATCACAATCGCCCCACGTCCAAGTGTATTTGTGAATTGTAATATATAGTTAGGAGTCAAACGTGAAGTCGTGAAATGCTGGCCAACTAAGGTTAGTCAGCATTCTTTATTTTGCAAGTTGTGTTAGTAAGCACAAAACGCATCTCATACTACCTAAAGAAAATGAGGTGCGTTTTGCACTTACCAAGTTAAAAGTTTATTGATAATATATATATTTTCCTTACAAACTTTATGTACCTAGTCATGTTACTTTCTGTTCAAAATAAATCAACACATATAATGAGGTGTGTTTTGCACTATGTAAAAGTTTATTGAGAATATATGTGCCTAGTCATATTACTTTCTGTTTAAATAAACCAACACATAACCAAGATGGTTAATATTCTGTTTTTGCAAATCTTCATATCCAAATTGATGGACACAAGCTTAAATTGATAAAAAAAAATGTATGAAACTATTAATATGTAGTATATATTCTTTGAAATCTCAGAGCAGATAACAAAAACAGAAAACAAATAAAAGGATAGATAGTTGCAAAAGAAGGGAAATTCTATAAATCCCAATTCAAGTGTCCCAAAAGAGAAATACCATATTACTTTTACATGATTCATCAACATTTTAGTGAAATTCATTGTAAAAAAAACTCTGAATCACTCCATAAACTTCAACCACACTACAATAACGAACCTCATGAAAACAGATAAATGCCTGCAACACTAAGTTAACCTCCCCGACTTCAACAAGACCGACCTGAAAATGTAACAGCATATATGGATAATTTTCACCCATAGCATTACCAACCTTAACCAAAAAATATATACATTGGTACAACTAGAAATTTCAGTATGTTTCCTTTAAAAAGAAACTTGAAACAAAATTGGTCAAAAGACTGGAAAGAAAATGTTATTGCTAAAAACCTCCTAAAATCAATTCTTTTTAAACAATGATATTGTTTTCAATATACTAATACATTTTGGAAACATTATTGACAGAATTTTTAAAAAGCTCAAAATTAACGGCCTGTTCGACCATATTAAAGAACCCACCTGACCACCCATTTTGTAAACTGCTGTAAAGACAATATAAATTGTAAACGCATTACCTTGAATCAGTTGAAGTTAAAGCCACCATTAGGAACAGTAACATCAGCACCACCAAAATTAAAACCAGGCTGAGCAATTTCGCCAGGTGGCATAGCATCGGCCTCCTCTTCCTCCAACCAATATGTTTCAAGAAGTTTAACTGCTTTCTCATAGATCTCATTGTTATCATGACTTTGTAGGTTCTCAATTTTCTCCAATCCTTCAGCATCATCAATCATTTGTGCATAAAGATTTGTGTCCCCAGACCTTCCCAAATTCTTCTCAGCTTCACCCACTTTCAGAATGTTCTCGAGCCCCTCTAGACAAACTGTCACAATTCTAGGGTCTGGACACACAAGTAGGTCGCATAAAGGTTTAATACATCCCTGACCAACAAGGTACCTGCAATTATTTTATCAAAACATCAGTACTTTTATATGATAAAAATACAGTGTAAACAACGCAAGCCACTATAAACTACTCGAAACTCGCTCGCTTAAAACTCAAAACAAGCCCAGCTCAAACAAGCCTAAGCTTCACATACCAAGCTTGACTAGACCCGCGAACCTATCGCTTATATAATCATAATAGTTTTTATTTTATTTTATAAATATAAAATTAAACTAAAAAATATTACCTAAAATTATGAGAAAAATAACCAAAATAATATAAATTTTTGTTGAATATAATCGGTCTTACTTAATTTGATCATGGCTTCCACCAGAAGTAGCATTTGAGATGGCCCATGCAGCCTCTTTTTTTATGTCAAATTCTGCATTCTGAAGTAAGTGAACAAGGGGTCCGATGAGATTTGCTGCAATCACCGTCTGTAGAATCATCACCATATAGAATGTACCAGTCAAGATTATATCACTAATCACTTAAAGTAATCCAGTTGAGAAAATGAAAAATAAATCAAGCTCGAAACATTTTACCTGAATCTGCTCCTTATTGCCAGCAGTGATGTTTGATATAGTCCAACAGGCTTCCTTCTTAATGCTCTTTTTGTGATTATTGGACAACAGATTCAACAGACAGGGCAGAGCTTGATGGTCAATGATATACTGATACAAATTCAAACACAAAACCATAATTGGTTAACCAAAGCAAACACATAACAAGTAATTTTATATAATGTTAAACCATTAAACATACATATAAATGCTAATTCTTCAGCATTGAGACTTCTTAAAATTAAAAATGTAAAAGGTTCTAAAAAACAAGACATGATGCACCACAGGATATAGGATGCTAGAAATAAAAAAAAAAAAAAATTGGCTTATGACCAGACAGTGGCTGACTAAGTAAAAAGGAACAAATGTTTCCTCTTCAATTATCCTACAACAAGAGATAAACTCCAACAATGTATTGGCCAAAACAAAGCCCTACGCTGTAATCCACCATTTACATTATAGAAAAAAAAAAAACATTAGTTCAATCAAACGGTAAAAAAATTAAAATCGTGTAAATTTACAGAATTAGAGAAAGAAGTGGTATAATATATTCTCTAGGCAATATACTGCCCATACATAGAAATGACAAACTCTATAAATTGGTATCAGACTACCTGAGTTTGCATATCATCACCGGTGACAATGTTGCCAACTGTACGAAGAGCAGGAATGAGTACTGTAGGTGATGGGTGACTGAAACCAAAGAATCCAAATTGCAGGACATTAGAAACAAAACGAGCTTAAAGATGTCCGAATTCAATATAAATGATTAGAGTACTCACTTTAGTAACTCGACCAATCTCGGACATACATTCGCTTCTATTACAGCTTGAATTTTATCATTTGTACCGTCTGAAAGATACGAAAGCGCCCAACAAGCATCAGTCAAAACTTCTTCATCATTTGAATGAATAAGTTGTTGAAGAGCTGGAAGTGCAGGTTTTGTCTGTCAAAACAAATAAAATAAATTATTGACAACTAAAATTAGCGAATGATCCTTCTACACAGCATATTATCTTATGGCACGGGTTGTCAACTATAGATAAAAATACAAATGCCAATAGAAATAATAAAAGACAGTTCTTAGAAAATAACCTGTTCAAATGCAGGTTGTGGCTTGCCTCTACAGAAATTTGAAAGTGTCCATGTGGCATTTCGTAACATAGACAGCTTAGCATTCGCATTTAATAGGGACAGCAAAGACTGCAAAGCACCTTCAACAAGTACAAGGTCACGGCATTTAGGGGAATCACCAGCAACATTACCCAGAGCCCATACAGCCTACACATAAAGAAAAAAAAAAGTGGCACTGAACTCTTTTCCAACTATTAATATATGAACACATGACAAGTATATGCTTAACAGACTATTTTGACTACAATAAATACAGAATACCAAAACATACACACAAAAAAATCAAAACATACCTGTTCCCGAACATCTTCACTAGAAGATGCAAGAAGTTTCACAAATATAGGAACAGCACCATGCTCAATCACCACTTTTGTGTGTTCAGATGTCCCAGAAGCGATATTTGTCAAAGCCCAAGCTGACTCAAACTGGAGCATATAGAAAGAAAATATATAGTACTATAAAACATACATGAAATTATATCTTCTACACATCAAATGAAGCCAGAAAAAAGACAGATTACATAATGCTTCATCTCACCTGTAGTTGGGGATATTCCTCCCTCATAAGAAACTGAACAAAGCGAGGAACAACGCCAGTTTTAATAACTTCTTCAATGGGAGGGCTGCGTTCTGATTAGAGAACAAATCTCAATTAGACATGTAATATAACAGCAGTTAATAAGATTGGTTTACTTAAATAAGATGCTATTTGACGCGGACCTATTCTAAAAAGTCGAGGTATTTAGCTAAAGAAAGAAAATGACATACCTATTGATAACAGTTTACGAAACTGGGTAGTAGCCTCTAGCTGCATACTGCTATCATCTGAGTAAAGCCCCGCAACCATTGCAGGTAGGTTTTCTAACTGCAATTGCCAGCATCACATATAAACACAGAATTAATATTAAAAAAATCATGCATAGTTCAATAAAACAAAAATTAGGAGTGCAACTATTCTAACAATAGATGTCTCATTACTTATCCATAGAAAATCCCAACACACCACTAAGCCATATTTTCCCTAACAAATAACACAACCATAAAAATACACTACACAAATACGACCGGCAAACCAAAAATCAATAACTTCGAGCTAGAACGATTCTTCCATAGCCACAAAAGATAGCTCATCACCATTCGTAATTTCACACAAAATGTGACACTACCCATGATCCACGAGACGCCTCGCAACAAACTCATTAACTCAAAGTTTCATCAAAATTAGAAATGATAGAGTCACAATCAAACCTAAAATATTCCAAATAATTAACCGATTTACACACTTTCTACAACAAAATTCAAAATAAGATATCCGTTCATTAGATATTAAAACAAAGAGGCATCGTAATCAATCAACGACACAGCTAAAAAATCATATACAACTAATACTGAAACCAGGACATGCAGTCACGATTAATTAACACAATATCTGCATTTCATCAAAACTAACAACGATCAAGTTCCAAATTAACCTAAACAAACACAAAACCCTAAAAAAATCAAACACAACACACAAAAACCTAATCACAATCAATAAAACAATATCATAACACATTTCTACCTTCTTTTCACCAACGGAAGCGGACTGAACAGGAACAGGAAACTGATTAGCAGCGAGTCCTTCACGTCGCTTCTTCTGCAAGCTCTCCTCTCTCCGATTCTTACGGATCTCAACCATGTTGTCCTCTCTCCTCCGCCGCCCCTCATCGGCGTCGACGGCGACTTTGTACCGGTTCCGGCGAAGGTCGGTTCTGTCGCTAGGTCTCAGCGACATGGTGGTGATAATAAACAAACCCTAGAAATTAGGGTTTTTAAGAGAGTGATGGTGTATATGATATACACACTGGTACTGATCAGTTGAAGATGGAGGAGGTTATATAGGAGTAGAGGTTTGTGGGATGACTGAGAGATGGGCGGGCCAAAAAGTTTCTCAAATAGGGTTTTAGGGTTTCTTGGTTTTTTGAAATATTTTGTTTTTGATGAAAATTGAAATGATACCGTCAAATATTTTAACAAACTCAATTTGAATACTAACTCGATTTTGAACGAAAGTTACATTAAAACGTGGAACAGGTGAAAACGAGACGAAGCTAAAATAAGCATGTAAGAAAATAATGTTTTTTTAAGTTAAAGAATAGTATCACACGTTGCAGCAGCATTGAAACATAAAATAACTCGAATTTAGGCCACCGAGTAAAAACGTATTATAATTGATCCGACTCATTTCCGAACAAAATTCATATCAAAACATAGGCCACCACCACCTCTACCATAGCACTGCCTTTAGCCCTCCTATGGCAATGGTTTTCTCTGTCAACCATTACCACAACCCCGCCATCCAACCAGATCTAGCACGGGACGAAGATGACAAGAAAAAAATGTGTCGTGAAATTTAGGGTTTTGTGGTGGCAGTGGATTACAACGGAGTCTCCGACTGCTCCGCCACCCACACAAACACGCCACTGTCGCGACTCATGAGTATCAGCATATGATGTGTTGTGAAACATACCGTTTGTTAATATGCTAGTTTTGTATATATTTTAGTATTTAGGATTTGTTTTTACTTGTTATTAGTTGTACTCGGTGTAAAAAAGCATTGTAGGTGTTCGTGTGCTAAATGAGCAGAAAATGAGGTCAATCATGAAAATACCAGCACAAGAGAGAGATCAAGAGGCTAAAAGAAATTTTTGATAATTGTGGTCTTCGCGCCACGCAAAGGGTGAAGACAATTGTTTCGCGACACATAAGCATATGGAAAACCAGCCACGACTATTTTGTTATTAACGCCACGTGAAAACTGGGTCTATACCCCTTCGTGACGTGCGAAAACGTGTTATTTCAGGAAAACTTAGAAATCAATTTTTATACCATTCAAAACCCTACACTTCACATTCAGCACCCTACAACCATTTTCAGAACTTCTAAAGGCGATTTTTAGAGTTCTAGCATGATCTCATATGACTCATTGATGCAAGGAAGATTCGAGACAAAGATTGAAGCTAGAATGACAACTATGTGTGGCTGGCTAATAATCTTGTGATCTTCTCCAGGTGAAAGGTTTGTATTAGAACACTGTTTAATTCCTTTTTCTTAGTATTGGGATTGGATTTGTTAACTGATTATGTTATATTTAATCAACTTGTGCTTTTTCATTAAAAGCTTTGATCATGTTGATTGTTCCTATTATTGAATCGGTTTTTGTTTGAATAATACTTGTGAAGTTGTTTGGAAATCGGTCAATACTCGTGACCTAGATTCGTTTTATTAAAGTTAGTATAAAGTCTCTATTTTATATATTTAGTTGATTTTTAATAACACCTTATTAATATATTAAGCAGGAGCGTGTATAAACACAAAGCGGATTTATTCCCGAAACCAGTGATCCAAATACAAATCCAATCAAATAATATTAACAAACACAACCAGGGGGTTTAGAATCGCAACCTTAACGAAAACCAATAACCCTCACGGTGGATCAAAGAACGGCTTCGCTAGTTAGCCGAATCACCGAATACACCAACTTCAAAATCCAATCTTCTAATCACCCGAACACCTGATCTATATCCAATCAAGTATCTAACACAGATTGCAAGTGAAACGAGGCACCCGAACATGGTGGCGGTAGCAGGTTAGGCGCCGCTACCACTCATGCCACCACTGACAACCATCACCCAATACCAACCGCCACCCACTGTCGACCACCATGGCCTCCACTAACCACCGCCGCTACCACTCGCTGTTGCCACCCGCTGCCACTGACTACCACCACTGCCAACTACTGTCGCCACTACTGTCACAATCGACCGCCGCCACGACCGACCACTACCACCACCGTCGACCTTCGTCGCCGCTACTGCCGCCACCCACCGACGACCACCACCGACACCCAATGTCAAAAGGCCTCCGCCACCCCTTACAACCATCGATTTTATTTCTTCATATTTTCCTACTTACCAAACAATACAACGTATGATTCATTCCATTGTAATATAGTAACCAAACAACACCATAGCATGGAATAGCAATCATCCATTTCATATTTTTTTTGTCAATTCCATTTCCTTGTCCATTTTATTACCCATGTGTGACATCCGTCACTTTTATTTTTATATATAATAATAATAATAATAATAAACATTGGATTTCTTTTACAAAACAAAAACAATAAAAACCCACCTATTTAGAAACCTTTAACCCAAACCTTTAAGCCCAAAACCCATTTTCCATTTTCAGAAGCCCACAGCATGGCCCAAGCCCATCAGGCCCGGCCCATCAGACTCACCCCTCCCCTTTACTGTAAAAAAAAAAAAATGCTCCTCCTGGGTTTCGAACCCGGGCCAACCATGAACACACACACTCACGTAACCACCTGCTCCACACCTACTTCTTGATTTCAATCCAACTCGTTTTATCTATATATCGAACATACATACTAACAGTTGACTTAGGAAAAGTCAACTGTGATCATCGATCACCATAATTATCACCCTTTAACTCGTAATTGATCCAAGAATGGAATGAAGCCACGATATTCGGCCTATTATGACTCGGCAATACGTTTATTGACAGTTAATTGTTGCCATTTTTGATCCAAAACGCGTCAAACATTAACAACTCAGTCAACTCTTGCCAAATCGTATACCGAAGCCTAATACTATAAATTGATCGCTCCTAAACCTTCACAACTCGCCATTTCATCTCTCCTAATCTTCAATTCTTCACAAAACCTCATGTTCTTGAAGTTGTCATTCAAGTTTGACTTCGGCCTTGACCGAACGACTCTGTATAAAAACGAAACTGTAAGTTTGATTTTTTTGTGTGGGATTTGTTAATCAGTGTATGCACAACGTTAACCCCATGATTAATTGGGTTAACGTTGTGAGAATTGATCGATTGAAATTTCTAGGGCTCGAACGTTGATTTTTTGGAAAAAACATGGAAATCGAGTACGTTATTTATTTTAACCAAACTAAAACCAAACACAACCACTGGTCTGGACCAGCTGGTTGTGTCTGGTGCATTCCATCCGAGCCACCCGGGTTCGAGTCCCGGCAGTGGCGTGATTTTTCTTTTTTTTTCAGTTTTAAACAAAACATTATATATAAAATATATAATGTTATAAATTCGTTTTTAAATATTAAAATTGTTTTAAAAATTCTAAAAATTTTATTTTAAGCTAATCTGATAAAAAGGTTTCACCCACAATTTTTAGTTTTCAAAAATTAATTTATTTAATATATATAATAATTAAATCAATTTTATTCTATTATATTTATAAAATTCCATTAAAATATCAAAACAACTTTATAAATTTCCACAAAAATTATTCTGAGTTTATATAATGATAAACTTTTCTGAAATGATTTTTAATTCTGAAAAATCATTTATTTGATATTTTTAATCAATTTTTGTTAGTTTTAATCATAAATAATTCATAATAAATTCATTTTACAATATTTTTGTACTAAAATTTTACATAAGTTATTTCTATTCATTTGGAACAGAAATACAATTTTTAATTCAAGAATTCTTTAATTTTAATATTTTTTAGATATTAAAATCATATTTTGACAATTTGAAATAAAAAGATTAAATATTCTATTTTCAAGAAAATAATTTTATAAAAATTATTTTCACACTTAAAACTTTATATTGTGACCATATTTGATTTAAAGTTTACTCAAAGACTTTTTGTTTATTTATTTACCAAATTTCTCTTATTTATTAAATGTTTAATTTAGTAACCAAATAAATACTTATCCCCAATTCGAAGCCCTAGAAAATACTTATAGACTAGATAGACTTAGACTTATTTGTTACATTATACATAGGGTGATACTTGACAACGTTGGATTACACTTATTCAACTACACAAGACTTACCACCTTGCTAAGGTGAGTATTACTTATCCCCTTTTTACTTTTACAACTTTTGGGGTGATTCATGCACAACTATACAAAGCTTTCATATTCATTTACACATACATTTTTATTCATTTACAATTCATATACGTGTCTTGATTATCTTTGTGCTTATGCTTGAACATGAACGTAGCTTACATACAAAATCATACATACAGACATAACTTTGTGTTATGGTGCTCTTTACATACAGACATAACTTATGTTATGGTGCTCATTTAGATGTAACTTATGTTACGGTGCTCATTTAGACATAACTTTGTGTTATGGTGCTCTTTTAGACTCACACGTGTTGAGGTGCTCATTATCAATTACATTGTACAACTTTACATGTGATCTTTGTCTTGTTTGGTTACTTGCGTGTTTACATAATGCCTTGGTGATGCTAGACACATGAATTGTATTACTTTTCAAAACTTATACTATACCTACAAAACTAAGTGGTACTCACCAACATTCATATGTTGACAAAATTATTTTCGTGCATGTTTCAGGATAAGCTGCTTGACGCTTCACATAGGACTTTGGACTTAGATTAAATCAATCAATTATCTTTACTTTGTTGTCTTGTATTTATTTTCACATGATGTAAAACAATATTCAATAATCAAATATTTACATTTTAGTACCATGAGCTTTTGAACAATCGTCACTACTTGGCACCTCGATGATTCCGCCATCGGTTGGGGTGTTACAGATTGGTATCAGAGCCATGGTTATAGGGAACTAGGTTACTAGATGAAATAGGCCTAGACTATAACCTAACTTCAACTTTCATGCATTATATTTCCTAAATTACCTTACCCTCATTTCCCTCTACTTTCCTTCTTCTATCTTTCCCTTCTTCTCTCTCTCCATTCTTCTCATCTTTCATCATGGTGCATAGAGATGGTGTCCTACAAGGAGTGGAAAGTTTACATCAATCATGGAACAGGAGCAGTACCTTTCATGAAGACACTCTTAGGCATAATGCCTACTCTTATTTTTGCTCCTTCAAAGTTGTTGAGCTTTAATGAGTGTGATAAGACACATGCAATCTGGAAGGGTGGACGCCTGTACACTGGATTTTCTGGCATAGGCAAGCATAGCGCATAAATCCAATGACGGACCTGTTATGCTTACCTGGGGATTCCTGGAGTGAGTGTCTACTTATAGGCTAAAGCATGTCTTCTTTGATCACCATTGGGTTCAATTCCTTTGAAAAGTCAACGTTCTTGTTGGGCTTTACAGCTAGACAAGGGTACTCCAAGCATTTTATGCAAAGTTTTTCAATAATACTCTCTCGATTCATATACAATATTCTGTATTTCACGATTTTCATATATTGCTTACAAGTTCATACTTTCATAACCATCTATGGATTTCACAATCACACTTCACCTTACCCTCTTAGCCACTTTTTAAATATTCAACACCCTACCCAAATCATATTATTTCATTTCTCCACATGTTATTTATTTTAAAAACTATAACCTCATACTTTAGCACAAACTAAAGATTTTTAAACTTGTTGTATTACCTAGCAACTTTACAAAGTACATATTTTCCTCGAACTTAAATCCAATTGATTATTTATTGACGTAACAAACGATTTTCTATATAATGCTTTAAAAACTATTAATAGAAAATGCTTTAAACTATTAATATAATCACTAATAGAATCTTGATCTTCAAAACCTAATGTCATGTTTGAAATCTCCAACTAACAGGAATATTTTAATCAATGCCTACTTAGCTTGTACTATTTAACAACTTTTGCCTAATGTACAAAACCAATTTTGAAAATAATAATTTTTTTTATAGGAATAATATCTAGTCTCTAGATTCTCCATCGACACTCACTCATTTTCAACTTGTTCAAATTTTTACAATATTTGGCATATACCACAATCATGTTTTCTTATACACTTGATTATAACCTTTGATCCAAACCCCAAAATTTACACTGCTACATAATCTCCTTACTATAAAATAAACTCTTTATCAACTATATTCACATTCACTATCTCTCACAACCTTGGTTCTGCTTCAAGATTTTTCATCATCCTCTCAAGAACTAAATTCATATCCTTCACCTTCTCACACATGAGCTGGTTATCCATGATAATCAAACTACTAAAAACCTGATACTTGATTCTACAGGATTTTTTTTTCCAAAACATCATTGTTTGTGAAACTTGATTTCCCCTTAATTTGACTATTCACTGGACATTTTCATGATACTCGTGTTTTCATTTTCTTGATCTTATTATCATTTTGTACCCAATTATGTCATACTCATAAGCATATAACATCTAGAAATTTCCTTGCATACTATTGTGTACGTACACAGATTGGAAATTTATCATATTCGATTACGTTTATTTTATATCGTATAAGTTTCAGACTCTACCTTACATTTTATTGAAACAATTGGACTTGATTTCCATGAAAATCAAACTACTAAAAACTTAATACTTGATCCTACAGAGCTTTTCTAAAAACATCATTGTTTGTTATATGAAACTTGAATTTTTCCCTTAATTTGACAATCTATTGAACATTTAGTTATTCATGAAACTCGTAATCTATAGGTCACTAAGATAACACTTACACTTAATGGTTGCAGTACTTACAAACTTGCTTGCACGTGTGTATTATCCACGCAACTCTGATAAACATTTCATTTAAAGGGCTCCTCGGACGAGTGGTAGCCCATACTTAAATACAGTTATGCTTACAAGTCATTGCAAACCAATGCAATTGACCTCATTATTACATGGCCTCATTTCATTGATAACATCTCGTTGTAACTCAACTTGTTTGTTGTGTCATCTTCTTATGAAACTCATTTGCTGTTGTGACAACCTGCACCCTTCACTTTTCATAAATGTGCATAATTGGTTCCTCAACTATTTCAAAATTTTCATTTTTAACCCTCATATTTTAATAGGACCAAAATTCACAATTTAATAAAACTTATAATTTTTATAAGTAAAAGTATGCACGTTTTATACTCACATCTACACCCGAGCACGTATGTTTCAGACATTGATACTCAAAGCCCTTAATTTTTGGTCCTAAAAAAACTTAGAAACAGAAGAAAACAAGTCTATAACTTAAAATTGATTAAATTAGAAAAAATATTTTTTTAGCCGTCGCGGTCCGCTAAGACAGTCTCAGTCAAAGTCCCAGTCAATGTCCTAGTCAAAGTCTTAGTCAAACAGTCAAAGTCCTAGTCAAATATTCAGTTCATCATAAGACCTTACTTTATGGTGTTGACCAATTTTAATGACTAATTGAATCCAAAACTAGTATAAAAACCCACCTATGACCCATTACACTTTGCACCTCTAAATCAATTGTTTCAATTCGATTAAACTCTCCCTCATACCTTTCTTCTAGAGTATATTACTTTCACATTTGAATCTTTGATTATAAGCTCTTGTAATTGGCGAATTGGAAGCTTGATATTTTTTCCTATTCGGCTTCTTTTCTTCTAAATTGGACTAGTTTCGTTGTTGAACCTTTGGATTGCTCGCATTTTCACGCTCGCTTAGTCATCTAGTCATTTGGCGAAAGTGAGTATTTCCTATCCCCTTTTTGCTTTTATTCATTTTTGGGGTGTTACATGTACACTATTACAAATTACAAATACAAGTTTACATTTTTACAATACAATTCTAGTACTATGTGCATTTGCTTTCAACGTGCTTTATGCTTAGACAATACATGTAGAATACATTTGTACTTAGTGAAATCGTTAACATGGTACAAGCCGACCTTAACATTGGATAGCGTTATTGGATTGACAACCCGCCTAGGTTGATTCTCCCCCTTTTTCATCGGAGAATCCGTGGTCATTGTTAAGTTATTATCCATTTATTGGATAAGTACACCGCCGTTCATTTAGTACATTATACAGTCACAGGATTGATTTCGCTCATTTGTATGATACATAGTTTACATAATTGCACTGTAGCTTTGCACTTGAATTGTATACCATTTTTCCAACTTACTATATGTATTAAAACTAGGAATGCTCACCAACATTTCTTATGTTGACAAAACTTATTTTGTACATGTTTCAGGTGCAGTTTGATCTTAGTTCCATAGCATTGGATTTTAGTGCTTGCTTTTAATAATTTATTTCAAATTTCATGTTTTGTTCAGACTTTTGTATTTTTCCCATTTCATCCATGTAAGACAATTTAAATTATACAATAATATTTACATTTTAGTACCATGTGCTTTTGAACAATCGTCACTACGTGACACCTCGATGATTCCGCCATCGGTTGGGATGTTACAGATTGGTATCAGAGCCATGGTTATAGGGAATTAGGTTATTAGAATGCCTTTTAGCCTAGTCTATAACCAAGCTTACATTCACGAGTCCTCTTATGTTTATTTCTCTTTATCCTATTATTTTCTTTCAAGATATTTTCGCTATGATTGTTTCTCGTTATTCTTTCGGTGTGTTGTTTAAAGAAGAAGATACTCGTATTTCACAAACGAAATGATATCACCAAGTTAGGAGTGACATCCATACCTTGGTGATTAGTTTAACTCCTGTATATGTTATTTATCTTAGGAATATATCTTTGAGATAGGAGTGACATCCACACCTCAAAGAGTATTTCTTTCAAAAAGGAACTTAACCACTAAGCTGGGAGTGATATCCTTAACTTAGTGATTGGTTTCATTCCACAATCGTTTTCAATTTTGAAATACATCTTTGAGTTAGGAGTGAAATCCACATCTCAAGGATCTAAGTCTACAGCTCGTTTTTAATCCCACTAAAGTTTTGGAATTTACTAGTGATGGGGCACGTGCAATCTGGAAGGGTGAGCGCCTGCATCCTGAGTTTTCTGTCTAGGCCTGACATTTCGCATAAATCCCAATCAGACGAGGGACCCGTATGCCGACCTGGGAACTCTCGGGATGAGCATTCACTTATAGGCTAAAGTACGCCCCCACAAGTCACTAATAACATTTCAATTACTTTAGTTAGTCAAAGTTTCCTATGGAAACAATTCCAGTGTTTTATATCATTGATATTTATGTTTGTTTATCATTTGAAGATTCCATTTAATCACTTGATGTTTCATATGCCATTATTCATTGATCATTCGCTTTTGAATCCCTTATCATCATTACTAAAACTTTTGTTCGATATATTATCGCATTAAAGCTTACACTATTTCACTTATGCTCATGATTTTTACACTATAAGGTATTACTCGTTTTGCGTTAAAACATTTTTACCCATGACTTAAGTTTTAAACTCTGTGTTTAACTTTGATCACATCCTGATTTTAGGAGTGTTGCGTCATCATACAGTTAAAAATGAACATGGTTTTTCCAAACTTATTATTTCAACCTGTTTTATACTTTCATGTTTACAAATTTACTTGATCGAAGTCACAATATATCCTCATATACCTAATACTAATATTGCTGCACCAGTCTCCTAAGCCATAGCCAACTACCATTAGTTAGAACTTCTTAGTCAGACTAAACTCATACATAAATGCCTACCTACACGATACGCACTAGTACACTACTCTTTAAACCGATTCATTTGACAACTTATTCTATAAGTCTTTTCACAAAGCCTATTCGCCAAATTAGAACACACTTTTCATACACCTTGTGCCTTGAAACAAATAGCCCACTATGAGCCCAAAGAGATGCCTTAACGATCTTTATAAAAAAAAACGATCTTTCAATGTATAAAATTCGTAAAAGTTTGATAATTAAAGGGTTTCAAGTTTACCCAGTCCTAACGGATAACACTTAGATTTTCTCAAACATTTCATAACCATTAAAAATTTCCGACTTTTCAACCCACAAGTTAAAGAAATGTTTAAATACAGAAAATTTTATTTTCCAAAATTCGTCAAGGCATCTGGGATCATTCACAACCTTCACATCATTTTAAATCTTGGTCTTTCGAAACACATTAGATTTACACACACTTCATGAAATGGTTTCATCTTGCATTTTATAAACTTGCATTACATATTTTACAAATCAAATGTAAATCTGCATGTTTTCATATAACGTATCCAATATATGTTTTCGGGAGGAATTTGCAACAATTAATATACCTTATAAAACTTTTCAAACTCGACTTCTCGTAAACACATGAAAATGTGTACCTACGAAATCTTTTCAAGTGAACCTGTTTTGAACTTAAAACATTCTTTGGTTTCCAAAAAGTTATCCTCATACCAGTAGACTATACGTCTGTTCTGCGCACTTTCATTTACAGTAAATTTCATTATTTTTTTTACACCATTCTATTTATAGTTATGTTCGTACATTATCTTATTATTTTTGTATTATTCTTTTGTTGGTAGTTATTTTCACGCGTTATTCGCAACTATTCTCGCACTAGTTATTAGTAGTTATTCTTACAACACTAGTTTTGAGCATTAATTTAACTCGTTTACTTTCATTTTGTGCAAATTGTGTGATTTACTCGATTTACGTTATGCTATTCTTTCAATCGAAATTTTATGCTATACTTATATACTTACATGAACTCATATTTGGTATGCATATTTTTTTTTGTTGTGAGCAAAACCCTGTTATACTTTACATTATTTTGTTTATCATCATGACCAACGAACATACTAATTGATAGCTCGTATGAGATCAAAGCCAGTTCCCATGTACGACTTGGTTAAGAGTATTCCTCTAACCCAAGGGGAACGGTGTAATCCTCAGAGTTTATCAATATGGTTGTTTAGAGCCCAATGATGTGAACAAAAATTTACCGGTTAAGGGTGAACCCGAAAGGTGAAGAACCCCTAATCATGTCTTATACTTACACATTAATCTCATTACGGTTAAAAGGTGAACCTGAAGGGGGAAGAACCTCTAACCGCATCTTATACTTGAGCAGTATCTACTACTTAACACATTTTGGTTGCACGCATTGTTTCTTGTATTACTTATGTTAGTGTTATGGAAAAGCATAGCACCCTACTGTAAGGTAAATCGATGATTACGGTCCGGAACGCAATCATGGATTTACAGGTACATGGGGGTGGTGTGTGATTCTACTTAGGCTATTGGTAGACAATCAGTACGATTCCAAAGTATCAGTAGTGTGGTGGGTTAGCTGCGGTACACCCTATATATAAGCACGCGTGATACTACGGGAGCGGACTAGGAGTCTGACCAAGAACCTACCCATTACTATCTCTTTATTAGGTCGTTGATTAATAGCTAGCCTTTCAATAAGAACATTTTACATCAGCTTTACTTAGTTTTGTTGGAGCCTTCCTTATTGACCACCCCACAGAAAACTCAAACCTTGTGTACTCTTAACAAAGTTCTAATCATAACCTTTCTAAAGTAGGGGAGACTGCTTCATCAGTGCCTCTGCCCTCACCAGTTACATACTTTTCCCAAACCTTGCTCATTATAAACTCTTAATTCTCTAACCTTGGGTCAAACTTTAAGGATTTTCAAACTCTTATTTTGGGTATTAAACAACTACTTCAAACTTTGTCAAATCATGGCTGATACATTTCTTAAAATCTACTTCCATTTTTACAAATGTCTTTTGTTTCATGGAAACCTTCACTTGAAAGTAATTTCGGGACGAAATTTTCTAAAGTAGGGGAGACTGTGACAACCTGCACCCTTCACTTTTCATAAATGTGCATAATTGGTTCCTCAACTATTTCAAAATTTTCATTTTTAACCCTCGTATTTTAATAGGACCAAAATTCACAATTTAATAAAACTTATAATTTTTATAAGTAAAAGTATGCACGTTTTATACTCACATCTACACCCGAGCACGTATGTTTCAGACATTGATACTCAAAGCCCTTAATTTTTGGTCCTAAAACAACTTAGAAACAGAAGAAAACAAGTCTATAACTTAAAATTGATTAAATTAGAAAAAATATTTTTTAGCCGTCGCGGTCCGCTAAGACAGTCTCAGTCAAAGTCCCAGTCAATGTCCTAGTCAAAGTCTTAGTCAAACAGTCAAAGTCCTAGTCAAATATTCAATTCATCATAAGACCTTACTTTATGGTGTTGACCAATTTTAATGACTAATTGAATCCAAAACTAGTATAAAAACCCACCTATGACCCATTACACTTTGCACCTCTAAATCAATTGTTTCAATTCGATTAAACTCTCCCTCATACCTTTCTTCTAGAGTATATTACTTTCACATTTGAATCTTTGATTATAAGCTCTTGTAATTGGCGAATTGGAAGCTTGATATTTTTTCCTATTCGGCTTCTTTTCTTCTAAATTGGACTAGTTTCGTTGTTGAACCTTTGGATTGCTCGCATTTTCACGCTCGCTTAGTCATCTAGTCATTTGGCGAAAGTGAGTATTTCCTATCCCCTTTTTGCTTTTATTCATTTTTGGGGTGTTACATGTACACTATTACAAATTACAAATACAAGTTTACATTTTTACAATACAATTCTAGTACTATGTGCATTTGCTTTCAACGTGCTTTATGCTTAGACAATACATGTAGAATACATTTGTACTTAGTGAAATCGTTAACATGGTACAAGCCGACCTTAACATTGGATAGCGCTATTGGATTGACAACCCGCCTAGGTTGATTCTCCCCCTTTTTCATCGGAGAATCCGTGGTCATTGTTAAGTTATTATCCATTTATTGGATAAGTACACCGCCGTTCATTTAGTACATTATACAGTCACAGGATTGATTTCGCTCATTTGTATGATACATAGTTTACATAATTGCACTGTAGCTTTGCACTTGAATTGTATACCATTTTTCCAACTTACTATATGTATTAAAACTAGGAATGCTCACCAACATTTCTTATGTTGACAAAACTTATTTTGTACATGTTTCAGGTGCAGTTTGATCTTAGTTCCATAGCATTGGATTTTAGTGCTTGCTTTTAATAATTTATTTCAAATTTCATGTTTTGTTCAGACTTTTGTATTTTTCCCATTTCATCAATGTAAGACAATTTAAATTATACAATAATATTTACATTTTAGTACCATGTGCTTTTGAACAATCGTCACTACGTGACACCTCGATGATTCCGCCATCGGTTGGGGTGTTACAGCTGTAATGTGTGTTAGATTAGGATCATAGAAGGACATAAAACCCTAATGTAAGGTAAATTGATGATTCCGGTCCGGAACGTAATCATGAATTTACAGGTACGTTAGGGTAGTGTGAAATTCTATTAGAGTTTTTGGTAGGCGTCCAGTACGTTTTCAAGGTATCAAAGGTGTGGTGGGTTAGCTGCGGTACACCCTGTATACAAACACTAATGATGCATTGAAAGTGAGACTGGAAGTTGGACCAGGAACAAACTCTAGTTACTTGGTAGTTCATTTAGTCTTTCTATAGTCAATCAACTCATGCAATTATTTTAGGAGTCCTAAAACTTGAAGTTTAGTGTTTTACTAGATTTTTATTCTCCTTGTTATCCAAGACGAACCTAATCCAACCCTTAACTCACACCCATCAAACCTCATATCCAAATCATTCAAAACAGTTTACTTTGTTACCTATAAATTCACGAAGTGCCTTAACTCAAAATTTTCCAAACCACTGTTACCTTAATTTCTACCCAAACATCCATAACCCTATGTTTCTAATAACTTCGGGACGAAGTTTCTAAAAGTAGGGGATGCTGTGACATCCGTCACTTTTATTTTTATATATAATAATAATAATAATAAACATTGGATTTCTTTTACAAAACAAAAACAATAAAAACCCACCTATTTAGAAACCTTTAACCCAAACCTTTAAGCCCAAAACCCCTTTTCCTTTTTCAGAAGCCCACAGCATGGCCCAAGCCCATCAGGCCCGGCCCATCAGACTCACCCCTCCCCTTTACTGTAAAAAAAACAAAATGCTCCTCCTGGGTTTCGAACCCGGGCCAACCATGAACACACACACTCACGTAACCACCTGCTCCACACCTACTTCTTGATTTCAATCCAACTCGTTTTATCTATATATCGAACATACATACTAACAGTTGACTTAGGAAAAGTCAACTGTGATCATCGATCACCATAATTATCACCCTTTCACTCGTAATTGATCCAAGAATGGAATGAAGCCACGATATTCGGCCTATTATGACTCGGCAATACGTTTATTGACAGTTAATTGTTGCCATTTTTGATCCAAAACGCGTCAAACATTAACAACTCAGTCAACTCTTGCCAAATCGTATACCGAAGCCTAATACTATAAATTGATCGCTCCTAAACCTTCACAACTCGCCATTTCATCTCTCCTAATCTTCAATTCTTCACAAAACCTCCTGTTCTTGAAGTTGTCATTCAAGTTTGACTTCGGCCTTGACCGAACGAGTCTGTATAAAAACGAAACTGTAAGTTTGATTTTTTTGTGTGGGATTTGTTAATCGGTGTATGCACAACGTTAACTCCATGATTAATTGGGTTAACGTTGTGAGAATTGATCGATTGAAATTTCTAGGGCTCGAACGTTGATTTTTGGGGAAAAACATGGAAATCGAGTACGTTATTTATTTTAACCAAACTAAAACCAAACACAACCACTGGTCTGGACCAGCTGGTTGTGTCTGGTGCATTCCATCCGAGCCACCCGGGTTCGAGTCCCGGCAGTGGCGTGATTTTTCTTTTTTTTTTTTTCAGTTTTAAACAAAACATTATATATAAAACATATAATGTTATAAATTCGTTTTTAAATATTAAAACTGTTTTAAAAATTATAAAAATTTTATTTTAAGCTAATCTGATAAAAAGGTTTCACCCACAATTTTTAGTTTTCAAAAATTAATTTATTTAATATATATAATAATTAAATCAATTTTATTCTATTATATTTATAAAATTCCATTAAAATATCAAAACAACTTTATAAATTTCCACAAAAATTATTCTGAGTTTATATAATGATAAACTTTTCTGAAATGATTTTTAATTCTGAAAAATCATTTATTTGATATTTTTAATCAATTTTTGTTAGTTTTAATCATAAATAATTCATAATAAATTTATTTTACAATATTTTTGTACCAAAATTTTACATAAATTATTTCTATTCATTTGGAACAGAAATACAATTTTTAATTCAAGAATTCTTTAATTTTAATATTTTTTAGATATTAAAATCATATTTTGACAATTTGAAATAAAAAGATTAAATATTCTATTTTCAAGAAAATAATTTTATAAAAATTATTTTCACACTTAAAACTTTATATTGTGACCATATTTGATTTAAAGTTACTCAAAGACTTTTTGTTTATTTATTTACCAAATTTCTCTTATTTATTAAATGTTTAATTTAGTAACCAAATAAATACTTATCCCCAATTCGAAGCCCTAGAAAATACTTATAGACTAGATAGACTTAGACTTATTTGTTACATTATACATAGGGTGATACTTGACAACGTTGGATTACACTTATTCAACTACACAAGACTTACCACCTTGCTAAGGTGAGTATTACTTATCCCCTTTTTACTTTTACAACTTTTGGGGTGATTCATGCACAACTATACAAAGCTTTCATATTCATTTACACATACATTTTTATTCATTTACAATTCATATACGTGTCTTGATTATCTTTGTGCTTATGCTTGAACATGAACGTAGCTTACATACAAAATCATACATACAGACATAACTTTGTGTTATGGTGCTCTTTACATACAGACATAACTTATGTTATGGTGCTCATTTAGACGTAACTTATGTTACGGTGCTCATTTAGACATAACTTTGTGTTATGGTGCTCTTTTAGACTCACACGTGTTGAGGTGCTCATTATCAATTACATTGTACAACTTTACATGTGATCTTTGTCTTGTTTGGTTACTTGCGTGTTTACATAATGCCTTGGTGATGCTAGACACATGAATTGTATTACTTTCCAAAACTTATACTATACGTACAAAACTAAGTAGTACTCACCAACATTCATATGTTGACAAAATTATTTTCGTGCATGTTTCAGGATAAGCTGCTTGACGCTTCACATAGGACTTTGGACTTAGATTAAATCAATCAATTATCTTTACTTTGTTGTCTTGTATTTATTTTCACATGATGTAAAACAATATTCAATAATCAAATATTTACATTTTAGTACCATGAGCTTTTGATTAATCGTCACTACGTGGCACCTCGATGATTCCGCCATCGGTTGGGGTGTTACACCATGCCAACATAAACCCTATCGAGTAGGAGGGTGTTTGGCTCTCCTTATTTCCACCTACTTATAACTTTTCTAAAAAGTCATAAGTTGTTTTAAAAATGTTTGGATGGTAGGTTGAAAAGGAATTTTTGAGTTTAAATAAGGAGAAAAGGAGGTGGAAAATGACCTTTTCAAAAAGTTAGTAATGTGTAACTTTTTGAAAAAGAAGATAAGTTATAAGTTACTAGTAGGATACCCGCGCGATGCGTCGGGAGTGACACTTTTCATTGCGGTACTTATTTCAAATTCGTTTAGTATTTGTTGTAGCATTATTGCGGTGGATATATGTCATAAGCGTTACACATGTCTAGTAACTAAAAAGATTTAACATTTAAATTGTAAAGTACTTTAAGAAACATTTTATAAAATAAAGTAACATACGGAAGAAAAAAAAAAGTACTAATAAACATAAAAGTTGAAAAATAAAAGCTCAAGTGTGAACTTCTTGAATCCTGAGATCAATTTAGTCATATGTCTTCCAAATCTGTGTCATCTCATTTATATTATCTGCGCAGCATTCGTCATCAAGAGCGATCACTAGAATTTCTTGTATATCTTCATGTTTGATTATTACATCTTTTGGTGAGGATGAGTTTCCTCCATCTCCTATTTGAAGTGTCATCAAATACGTCTTTTTTGTCATTTTCATCAGAACTGTCTAGATCAATAACTTGACTCAATTTCCATTTAGAGAGCCTTTTGGATCTCTTCCTATTAGTTTCATGCATCTGGTCCTTAAAATAAATTAAAAATATTTAATACACAAGTTAAGAGAAGATAAAATAAATATTGATACTACCTCTTCACTAAATTCACGTTGAATATAAGATTTATAGGGACTAAACATTGCACAATAGCAAATAATATCAACACTATTATCACCATTATCCTGTAATAAAACACATACAATATACCACATAAAATAACAACCATGTTAATATTCAAAAGTAAACATTAATAAATACAACTTTAGACGCTACTTTAGACGCTTGTATGGCTATTGATTTATTTATTTATTTCTGCATGTTTTTCATCTAAACGAATCTGCAAAACTAAGAAGTTAACATTTAAATGACTAAGATATGTATAAAAAGGTATAATTAGTAAAGTGGAACAAATGAAAACCATAAACTAACAAGTAACCAACATTAGAAGCTTCAACCTTTGAATTCAGAGTTAGATCCATACCTAAGTATTTTAGCAATTGAAATAGGTATGCAATATTATATATTTATAGGTTAAACTTTAGTAGATTAGTATATGGTTTAAATTTTAAAATTCATGATTTTCCCACCCCTTTAAATTAGAAAATTTTGTTTATCTTTGACTAAAGTGTAAAAAATTATTATGTTTTCTGTGAATACCGAATTCAATGCTTTTATCTTTTATTTTTTTAAACTTTGTTTAAAAGAACCCCTTCAAATTAGGGAGTTTTGTTGTTATTAACATAGACGTTAATATCATATGGATATATAATGTGCATTATTTCAAATTGATGCAGCCGAGGTTTTTAAAAGAAATTTACGTACAACTAATATCTATAATGCATTTTTGCATTTTTCTAAACTTAATTATTTTAAACTTTTATATATTTAGCTAATTATGTATATTTAAAAGTTTAATAAGATTCCTTTTAGTTAATTATATTTATGTGTATATATATTATAAGGTAAAGGTTCAGATACAAATGCTACATTTTGTGAAAAGTGTGAGAAGGATCAAGAATTTACATATAGGCATCATATTTTGGATTTAGGTATGATGTTTTAGGTTGTTTTTGGTAGAAAAACACAAAATACAACAATTTAAAACACAATGCAATGTAATATAGCCATGGAATTTAAAACATAGTTAAAACACACGGCTAAAACACAACAACGTAGAACACATGTTCTTGGCATTGTATTTTAAGTGTTTAAGCTCAAAATAAATTGTTTTGTGTTTTTAATTGTTATGTTTAGTGTTATTTTAGCCTAAACAATTCAAAACATCTTGAATAAGTCCAAAAAATGATGCTTAAATATCAATTTTCAATCATTCTCACACTTCTCACGAAATATGACATTTGTATCATAACCCCACCCCTATTAATATATGCATGCATACCTATATACATATACACATATTGTTAATGTTAATTATTTAAACAGGGTATTATAATTGAAGCTATTGGTAACAAATGTGATAAAGCATTCTTAGAGCCCATGCTTGTGTTGTAATGTTGTTACTGTGTAACAAATTATTTGTCTGCCAAAGCAAGGATGAACCGTAATCTTTAACAACATTATCATATTTTAAGAATCGCCAGAGCTGATTGTTTAGTTTTGTGAATCGTTGCATTTGATTGATATGATTTTTTCATTATTGGGAGGAACAATATTTAAAACCAAATTTAATTTAACGATTTTGAGTTTTACTTGGTCATGAAATGGTGGTATGATTCAACATCCATATTAACAATACACATGTCTAACTTCTTTAATTGCGTCCAAATTATGTTGATCCGTAATCCAAATTTCACCTACATTTTAGTTTTTAATATAATGTTTATTCAAGCTTTATAATATTTTTCCTAAAATAACGTTTTAGCTACTTTATGTTTACTTCTACATTAATGGAATGTAACTTATAACAATATTACTTACGTATTTTAAAGTTTTAGCTATAAAACATTTCGTTGTAGGTGAAATTTGGATTCTTTCAATTAATTAATAAATATTCATTTTTTTTAGATTCTTTCGGTTAAACATGCAATGCGATAATCACTTCTAAATAACGCATTTCTTTATTGTACATTTCAATCTACACGTCGATATTGACTAAGACAAACATCAAAACGTCGACAAAAATGAACATGTCGTCACGGTATTTTTGAATGTTTTTAAAACATAATAGTTTAAAAGTTATGATAGGATTAAAAAAATTATAACTTTATAGCGGAGGGGAGAAAAGTGTAACTACTAACTAAAAATGAAGGAAATTAAAGTAACTAAAATGAGGTACTAAAATGTAAAAGTGTTTGAATGACTATTTTACCCTTATTTTAGGGTTGTTAATAAAAATAAAGTTTATTCATGCGCTAATTCATGTACTCCACCATAATTAGAGGGTGTTTGGGATTGAGTTTCAAAACAACTTATTGACTTATTGTTTTTTTTTTCAAAAAACCAATAAGTCAATAAGCTATTTGTCTAACCCAAAAGCACATTTTGTTTTAACTTTTGGCTTTTAAGGGTGGGAAAACTGTTTTTGAAAAGTTAGAAATCTTGACTTTTGGCTTTTGATTTTTAGAAAAAAATTACAAATCTATCACTCATACAAAACACTTAGAAAAAAGACAATTTATTGACTTTTTGACGTTTCTCATTCCAAAAGCTAATCCAAACATTTTTTTAAAACTTTTTTTTAAAAAGTCATAAGTCAATAAGTACCAAAAACACTTTTGCATTTCCAAACTCAATCCCAAACACCCTCTTAATGAGTGTTCTTCACCATTCAAGCTAATTGCATATGTTTTCAAAACTAAGAGGGTGTTTGGGATTGAGTTTGAAAACAACTTATTGACTTATTGGCTTTTTCAAAAAGCCAATAAGTCAATAAGCTGTTTGTGTAACCCAAAAGCACTTTCTGTTTTGACTTTTGGCTTTTGGCTTTTAAGGGTGGAAAAGTTGTTTTTGAAAAGTTAGAAATCCTGGCTTTTGGCTTTTGGCTTTTGACTTTTGGAAAAAAATTACAAATTTACCACACATACAACCAATATTCACAATAAGTTAACTAAAACACTTAAAAAATAGACAATCTATTGACTTTTTGACGTTTCTCATTCGAAAAGCTAATCCAAACACTTTTTTTAAAACTCCTTTTCAAAAAGTCATAAGCCAATAAGCACTTTTGACCAAAAGCACTTTTACATTTCCAAACTCAATCCCAAACACCCTCTAAACCTTCTCTTATTATACTGGAGGGAGCTGTATATCTTTATTTTTATAACACATTCATACAACTATTCCTAACTTATATCACTTCAGAAGAGTGACATAATATCAACATCTTGGTTAATATTCTAGAAAATGAAGAACATATTTTCAGAACTTGGGTAGTGCAGATATGCAGTTTAATTCGAACTCAATGAACCCTCTTCGGTATCAGCTCCATCGAGCTTCTTATACCTTCCACAATCATTTACACTCACAAAACATCATTCCCTCTACGTATCTATGCCTAATATCTACTCTTTCCATCACTAATCTCATTAAACATCACATACGCAATGATAACATTGACGATGCACGCCAACTGTTCGACAAAAATCCCGCCTCTTTCGACACCGTCACTTGGAATTCCATGATCACTGGACACATTAAAAACAACCAAATGCAATGTGCACATAAGTTATTCGACCAAATGCCTGTTAGAGACGTCGTTTCATGGAACACCATGTTGTCTGGTTTAAATAATAATAAAGACCCACAGAAACTATACCAGCTTTTCCTGCAAATGAATAGAGCTGGTGTAGTCCCCAACCAGTTCACATTTTCGACTGTGATAAGCGGGATCATGAACGTGTGTGATGTATTGGTTCCTCAGCTTCATGGTCTTATACTTCACTTAGGCCTGCATTCCAATGTGTTTGTGGGGTCGGCGCTGATGCGGGGTTACACGCGTTTGATGGATCATGAGGCCTTACATCGCGTGTTTGATGATGTTGTTGTAAAAGATGTTAGTACGTGGAACGCGTTGGTTGTTGGTTATATGGAACTGGGCTTTACAGTTGAAGCACAGATGGCATTTGACATGATGCCTGAGGTTAATATCATTTCTTGGACCACTTTAGCTAACGGGTATATTAAAAATAGAAAGATTGATCGAGCAAGGATGATTTTTGACAATATGCTGCAAAAGAATGTGGTGACGTGGACTGCGATGATTAAAGGGTACGTGCAATATGGTAATCATATTGACGCGATACAGTTGTTTATCTTGATGGTCGAATCAGGAATGCGTCCTAACCATTTTACGTATTCTACTCTCCTAGATGCGTGTGCGGGTTGCTCTATGTTTCTCCTTGGGAACCAGCTGCATTCGTGCATTTTGAAATCTGGTTTGGATCGTGAAGTGGTTGTTTTGACTGCGCTTATTGATATGTATATGAAATGTGGTGACATTGAAGCGGCATTGTGTGTTTTTGAGTGTATGGAAAGGAAGAATACGGTATCATGGAACTCTGTGATTGGAGGTTGTGCGAGGCATGGATTGGCAGACCGAGCTTTGTGTGAGTTTGAGAAGATGATAGAAAGTGGAGCCAAACCCGATGGTGTCACATACGTCAATTTACTATCGGCTTGTGTGCATGGGGGACTTGTTAAAGAGGGTGAACGGCATTTTAATTTGATGGGAGTAAGATATGGAGTTAAAGCAGAGATGAAGCATTATTGTTGCATGGTGGATTTATATGGGAAATCAGGCGAGCTTGAGAAAGCAGAGAAGCTAGTAAAAGAGATGCCTTTTGAACCAGATGTGGGTGTGTGGGGTGCATTGCTTACTGCATGTGGTTTGCACTCGCGTTATGAGCTAGCAAACGGGCTTGAGAATCTGGCACGCGATTATCCCACTATTTACTCGATGCTAGTAAAGCTCCATGGCGAAAAGGGTGAGTGGAGTCGTGCTGTTGAGATGAGGAACAAGATGATTGAAACTGGTGCTAGAAAGCAAAAAGCTGGTAGCTGGGCCGATAAACCAATCCGTGCCTGATAATTTTCAGGTTACAAGTTTAAACCCGCTGATTGTTATATATTTGAAGTTATATTTTATTGATGAAAAAGCAACTCAAATGGATCATACACATTTCCCCGCTCATGGTTAATGACCAATATAACCCTCACCACAAAAAAAAATATGAGGGAGAAATGTGAATTCTTATAATCTATGTACGTGCAGGCCCTGTTCTTCTACGCATCTGGCGCGTTGATGATGTTAAATGGTGTTGAGAGATGAACAGCATTAGAAGACAATCTCCTTGAGGATTAAGAGAAACAGCATTACAAAGCACATGATCACGAGTACTGTCGCACACATTACCATTCCCCCTTGTTTCTGATTTCTCTCTGCCTGCAAATATTCCACAGCAATGAGACAGGTAAACAACTTCATATATTAAATCACTTCAAAATGGATCCGGGTCAGAATGAGTAGTTTCTTAGTATGGGTCAAAATGTGTTGGGTTGAGTGGTTGACACATCAACACTTGTCCAACATTTGTTGATTTTATAATAATCAATCTAGTAAATGTGATTAAAAGACTTTATCATTAAAATAACAATCTAACTTTTTTCTTTAATTAAAACACATTTGACTACACTTTAGGCTATAGCTAAATTAAAGCAGGGGTGGCAATTTCGTAGGGCTGGCTGAGTTGATGAACCTGAACATGACACACAGTTATTCATGTCAAAGATGCACACTTAAATCATGAAACCCAAACATGGACCCTGTAACTTGTTTATCTAAATGAGTCAAAAAGGTTGACCTTATAAAATATATATTTTGTATCTTTATTTTAATTTTAAACGGGTCAACCTGAACACAACCTGTTTATTAAACGGGTTAGACATGACAACTCAAACCTGATTATTTTCGTGTCGTGTAAGGAATTGACACCCCCAATTTTAACCCCGTTGATCAGTTTTTGTATAAATAGCTTAAAACTACAAGCTATTAAATGAAAGAAGATTGGGGAAAGTGCAACCTTCTGGAGATGTTTAAGGCCTTGATCCACAGTCACTGCAACATTCTGTATATTGTAGTCTATTCTGTCAATGATGGTTCCCTGCTTGAGAAATCAATTTCAGTTAACAGAAAAATATAAACAATCTGTAATTAAAATGTTTATTGCATGTTGACCTGGTCGATTACAAGGACCGACAGATCCTTCATGATTTGTGCCAGCTCATTAACTGATTCTGCAACCTTTTAAGGTTAATCAAATTAGTATGTAGACAGAAAATAAAGTTATCTAGTAAGAAACTGTTGTTGGACCAACCTGTTGAATCTCTTTCTCCCTTTCAACAGTCAAAGCCTCACTTTTCTTCAACTTGGCCATTTGATGTTTGTTAAAACTCTATGGAAACATATGCAAATTAAGTAAAGGATTGTAATTTAATCAGATGGGAAATAAATTGCTGCAAATAGGAAATTATGTGACATACCATGCCATCAAAACCGTCATCATCCTCCCTCGCAGAATGCTTTCTGTTTAAATTCATTTCTAAATCAACCCCGTCTGAACCCTGGCAAAGATGGTTCATGAATATTACATGTGTGCAAAAAGTAACGAAGGTCCATGTCTGGTTCGGTTTAAAAGCCGGTGTTCCTAATCACCACAAGGAAGGCATACCTCTTTTTGCTGCTGAAGGCGCTTGAGATAATTTGATTGTTTCCTTCGGAGTTCCACTGAAAGACTTTGAAGATCAGTGGCTAGAGACCGCTGCACGTTTTTCCTTATTGTTGAATCCTCAAAAGGCCCCTCAGCAGATAGTTTTCTTAACCTCTTCCCTGATTTCTTCAAAAGATCGGTTACTTCATAGGTGAGTCTCTCAATTCTGTGCTGATCTTCTTTGCCATCACCAAATGAAGGAATCAAAGCCTTGGCATGAGCTTTTGCCAGGTCAGCCATCTTAGTGCGTACACGTTGGATGTTTGCTGCTATTTCTTCAGATACATCGACCCAAGCAGGAGGAAGACCCACTGTTGGTGTCCATACACTGCAAAAGAAGAACAAATTTATCAAGCCAAATTATACGGTTTCAGGTGGGCATGAAAACACAACTACATAAATGTTGGTCACAGAATCTGCATAGTTGTTCAATGTATCCTAACCGGGCATCTCAGTGTTTTTCAAATCCGCTCAAGAAACATACCAGGTTTTTTTTACCTTATTAATGTATTTTTTCGCAATAGACCAAGGTTGGCCTTGTAGCATTTGCCATGTAGGTGATTTAGGTGATATCAACATGTGGATTTATTTGTAAATAAAACCAAAGGTATTCTAATAATACAAGTTAGAAGATGCAAAGTCAATGCTTGCATAAACTTAACTGATCCTTGAAATATGGCTAAGTCAGCAATTGGATTTACATTGACTTGTTAACATAAACTTTTTATAGGTCAGCACCAAATGTGTTGGGTGGTAAGACTATAAGAGAATCCTAAATGTTACCTAAGGTTAAAGGAGCCAACGTTGGAGCAATAGTAAGGTTGCTGCCTTGTGACCTGAAGGTCAAGGGTTCGAGTCGTGGAAGCAATAATTCTTGGTATGGATATGTACACCAGGCCCAAATTGGCCCAGACCACACGTATGCGGGAGCCTCGTGCACCGGGCTTGTTTGTGGCCTTACCTTTCTATAGCTGAAATTTTAAAGCCAGTTTTATACTACCTTATAAACTTGTAACTCTTACACTAAACTTTGTACAATGTTTACATTTTCTGTAACTTCAAAGAAACTGTACCTACAAGGATTTAAACCCGCAGCAACGACCTTTTAAATGGCTATAGTGATGACGATATGTCGTCCCTATAAGGTTTGTGGCCATATGTTCATGGGTATAGGCCAAATTCTTGTAGCGTGTCGTAACAAAAATATAACTCTTCTTGCTGTCATGTTTTCTATTGCAATGATGTAACTAACTATAACTAACTTTTCATAAACAGTTTCAATCATTTATATAGTTAGTCTATATTAACATAATACTACTTCTTGGTCTTCAAATATATCTTGAGATCGACAAAACATATACAAAACACACATAAATCAATCTTATACATACGACAAGTTATTGTTTTGCAATTCATAGCTAAATAAACAACCACTAGCCTAGATAATTTACGTCATAAACTACATGCAAAATAAAAGAAGGGTGATAAACATACGTGGATGTTCCAGGATCATTTGTACTAAGAGGAGCATAAGACCGATTTTGCTTAAGCATAGTGGGGTTCGACATTTCGATAACCGGGCCACCTGATGAAACCACATTAGAACGACCTAATGGAAGCCTAACGCTCTTCAATGCATCTCTATATCTTCTAAATATAAATGTTCTGTTCCTTGTTGCCATTGATGAATAAACGAATTAGCTGTTCGACACATGCAATTAATGAAACATTTTTAGATCTCCATATGATCATAAATCGATGAACAATATATGGATTGAAGATCTGCTTGTGATGAAAATTTGATACGTGACGATCTTTTTTAATTCAATGTAGCAATTATCATCGGAGACCCATTTTTTATTTACATGATCAAAAGACCCATTTTTATTTATTTTATGCTAGAATATTTTTTCTACCTACATTTTAACAAAAGGTATGGAAAATTACAAAAGCAGACATTTTTGGAGTGCTTATAAGGAGTGAGCTAAATGTACGTTAGAGCATTCACATCCCCTCCATCAAATCCCATCCATCAAATTACACTAAAAATCACTTCTCCATCATTAAATCTTCTCTCTTCTAATTAAAATAATAATACCTTTTCATACTTTTATCATCATATTTTGCTGCCTTCAAATACCGACGATCATCCCCATCACAACCGTCGAAAAATCAGAACCAGATGTTGTTAACTCTGATTCTTAATCGGTTCAAGGTTTATGAATCTACTTAAAATGTAAAATTATGAATAACGTTATAAATCTAACAAATTATATTTTCATATTACTCGTAAATAAAAGGTTCACGTAAGATTTATATATAAATGGTTTGTTTAAGAACAAGTACCGTTGACGTAGAAAAAAGGAAAACAACTGTAGTGATACATAACTTTTGTAACATTGATACATTAGTTTTTTTTTTAGTTTAAATCGAGCTTGAAGACATTTGTTTATTATTGTTTCAAAGTTGTGTCTTGATCTCTTTTTATCAATATATGTAAAGCACGTTTTTAATCACAATGTGTTTGATATAAGATGAATTCAAGACAAAGACGTTGAAGATTGTATGTTGTCTGAATGGCTGCTGTTTTAGATAATCTTAGTTTGGGATCAAGATTCAAGAAAATTGACATTGGGGTTGTCGGCCCAATAAAGCTTCTAGGAACACCTAAATGGGAGGTCATGAGTTTAAGTCTCACAAAGAATAGAAATTTACCGTTCAAAAAAAAAAAAAAGATTCAAGAAAATTCTCTATCTTGGGCACAGTGGAAAGAATTTAAACTATACTAATTAGCAAGATGTTTATGCATCGATGGTTTGTACGTGGTGCTTTATTGGTTGGTTGTATTCTGTGTTGTGTGGGTTGTTTGGTTAGTGGGTTATGTTGATGTGTTTTGTGAGAGCGCCACGTGTTCTTGCCAGCTCTTTTTGGTGTCTTTTATGTCTCTTTCGAGCTGCTTCTCTGCCTCTTCTATCTACTCGCTTCTATCTACTCTCTTCTCTTCGGTTTACAGGTGGTTGTTTTTGCATTCGACGCCGTACGGTTGCTTTTTGTTTAATGTTTGTATGTTGAATGTTGTTTGTTGTTCGTTTGTTTGATAATCTATTTTTCATTGTAGTGACTAGTGTATTCTTGGTTTGTGTTTTTAGGAGCTATATTTTTCGTATTTGCATGCCCTACTTTTGGAGGGTTTTTTTTTTTTTTTTTCACAAATAGTGTCATCTCTCTCGACCTTTTCACCTCTAGTGCCATTCTCTCCCATTTTTCACCTCTAGTGCCGTTGCCGTTACTAACGGTGAAATCAGACAAGAATTATTACACAAATCTGAAAAGGTAGAAAAGTTATGAAAGCATAGTGCAATTCGCCATTAGAAATGGCAAAATCTGCCATTTCGCCATTGCTAACGGCGAAATGGAAGATTTCGCCATTGCTAATGACGAAAACCTTTTAAAGTTTGTATATAATGAGGTGACCGAACGCATATGTCTCAAACGGCTATCTCCTCATCCATTATGAAGCTATCATCCGAAAATATATATTTCAAAACAAGTTATCTCTCATGCCTCCACTTTCAATACCGCATATGTTAATTTATAATATTACACCGTGTGTATGTGACAAAGGGTGGAATTGGTGGTCTCGAAAAGAGTATGGTGGTGTTTGTTTTTGGCCAGAAGTACTTCTGACCTCTTTTGTCTGCGCCGCGCAGACGCGGGCAAACGTTTAGAGTCTGCAGATTGTTTGTTTTTTTGGAAGACCTTTCACTTCAAAAGGTCTTCATGACCTCTTCTTGGTGCAGACATATACCTATGTCTTCCAATATCTTCCCACCTCTGCTCAAGTTTTTTCTTCTCTTCTTCTTCTTCTTCTTCTTTTATTATTTACTCCGACATCATCAGTCTTCTCAACATTCTTCTTCCCCTCTTCTTCTCCTCCTCCCCCTCTTCTTCTCCTCCAAAAGATGTAATAATCAAACATGAAGATATACACGAAATTCTAGGGATCACTCTTGATGACGAATGGTGGGCAGACGATATAGAAAAGATCATGCAGATTTGGAAGGCGTATGACTAAATTAATCTCATGATTCAAGTAGGTCACACTTGAGCTTGAAGTACTTTATAATTTAAATGTTAAATCTTTTTAGTTACTAGACATGTATAACGTTTATGACGTATATCCACCTCAATGATGCTACAACAACTATTATACGAATTTGAAATAAGTACTATAATGGAAATTAAAGTGTCACTTCCGCCGTATCGCGCGGATTTCCTACTAATTATAATATAGTATAGATATGTTTAATGATATGTTAAGTTTATGAATTTTAAAAGTGTGTGCATATATATAACCTGAGTAATTAATGCAACTTCATCAAATATTTAACCTGCATAAAAAGTATTGATATGACTAGTATTATGCCCGTGCGCTTCGCTGCGCAAATACAATTCTAAAAAACATGGCAGCGTATTGCATTCTAATTTGGCTAAATTTCGTAAAGCATGTTTCTTTCTCGCTCTCATTCTCATAAGAGACGGCTTTTGAAAGTAAATTTAAGATTTAACAATGAAAATTACAATTCTTGTTTTTTTACAACCCACATATGTTTTTATTTTTATTTTGTTCCTACAATCATTCAAGCTTAACTTTCTTAGTATAATATAATGATTTTAGAATTTATATTTATATAGTCATTTTGCAATTGATCTAGACGGTAACTTTGTCTATTTAATTGAAATCATATAAGGGTGAGGAGCTTCAAAACAACTTACAAGATAGTAATGAATGTGATAATTCAAATACATTAATAAGGCTCTAAATTGATTATATAGTTATAGTACAAGTGCATAATGCAATAAGGGGTATTGTGGGGAACTTTTACATGACATATGTATGTTAAAGCATGAGTCTCTTGACATCCCATCTTAAAATGGGTGTAAAATTACTTTTCTAGACATGTCTCATCCTTAATAAGGTAACATAGATAAGGTTCCTCTGATTTTTCTTTGACTTTTCGTATGGATGCTCGAGTCTTAGAGCGATCACATATTAAAATTACCAAAACAAATTACAAAATCAAATGTAAACAATGATAAAAAGATTGGTTTGTTCATTCAATGAATCCGCACCTCCAGTCGAGCTTACGCACCACCAATCCACATTGAACACTTGAATCTAATTACAACAACAAACATATATTTTCATATTGAGAGAATAAGTAGGGTTGTTAAGACGGTTTTATATACGGCGTACGGAGTGTCTCTTTGGCTATCCTGCTAAAGATGACTACAGAATTTAGTAACTTAGCATGAACACTATGAGCAGTATTTACCCCAACTGAAATACCAAACTTAAAGTGATACGTTTTCCCACTATGACCATAATCTGATACCTCTACTCGCATTCTATCACTCCATGAAATGTGATTCAACTTGAGATGGCTGTCCTTCATTTCTTCTTGGTTATCCTCTCCAACTTCATCATCATCATCATCGTACACGACGTTCACACCACACTCCTCTACTATATCACTTTTTGGCAGAAGACTGATGCTTACAACAATTTCGTCCCCATCATCCAGTAGATTGCCAGTTCGCCAAAGGCTTAACCAAACATAATGAAACTCACCCCGTTTTTTGCATCTAACTTTCGTTGTTGGAGTGTATTTCCATATCAGGACCTTGGTCTTATTATTGATTTCAATGTCCCAAATATTTGATCTTCTACTAGTTGAAGTAGACATGAAACACACATTCAGACCACTTATTCTTGCACCGTTGGGATGTGAAGGGACTTTAAATGATATAGTTGATCCAATTTCTTTATACCTAAAATATGGAAGTGTTGTTCCTGAAACGTAGGTGCTGAATATACCAAACTCATATGATACCTGTACACACCATCCATATGTTACTTTAGTTTTCTTAAAATGAATAGGTAAACACGTACAAAAAAAATGATGAGTAAGAGACTGATCGAAAGAGGACCTTGATGGACTCCTCTTCTGTAAATGCATTTTCTTTATCAAATCCATTTTCAAAAATCGATTCTAAGCCAAGATATCTTATAATTTTACTGTCAACATTTTGGATTGGTTCGCGCTTAAAACAACCCTCAACTGCGCACAGTTTTTCACAATCATCGGCAAAACAAATGGTTAAGGGATTTGGTGGTGTTTGCGCTATTTCCAAAGACATATTCCAATAGATACGCAAGTCTATTACCGATTTTGGGACATCTAGAACTGAATAAAGATGTGAGCACTCGCAAGCATGAAGTCTTTCAAGCCTAGGTAAACTTTTGACACAACTTGGTAATGAAGTAATATGATTGTTGCTTATATCTAAGAACTTCAATGAGAAGAGGTTACTCCAATCCTCTGGGAAAGAATTATCAAAGAGGTTGCAACCTGATACAATAATTTTCACCAGAAGAAAACATGAATCTAAGCACTTAACTTGTCCAAGACCTCCAAGAGTTGAGCAACCATACATTTTAAGTGATACCAAAGATGTTGGTAAGCAAGAAATTTCTTTCAAACTTCTGCAACCACTTAGATCTAACAAGACCAGTCTTTCAAGGTACCTTATGGACTCACAAACCTGAGTCAAACTTAAGCATCCTTCTAGGAGCAAACTCTCCAAGTTAGGGAGTCCACCAAAATTAGGGGTTTTAATAAGCTCCACGGAATAACTGAGGTTAAGGATTTTTAGCGATCCAACAACCTGTGACATCGAAAACAAGTTACGCAAATAACTTTTATGTTGACCTATGTGACTAACTAACATTCATAATTACATATCAATCGGGAAATTCCAAAGAAGACACTAAAATTGTACCTTGAACCCATCCCAGACTTCTTTTAATTTGCTATAACGCAAGTCAAGAACTACCAACTTCTGTAAAGGTACATCACTTGGTATGGATTTTAAAGGAAACCCATGCCAACGAAGCAATCGTAATTTTCTTGCCAATTTCTTGTAGCTTCCTGAAAAAGTTGCATAGTCGAGTTCAAGTAGCAGTAGGTTCTTCATTTTTTCTATTGCTCTAACCTTGAAGGTTTCTTTATTTGTGTCGATGGTATGGCCATTAAAATCTTCATAACTACGCTTTCTTCCATTTTCAATATTTACTATTGAAGTCGAATTCATTCCCTTGATCCTTCGCATATCAAGAGCAAGTCCCTCTACCTTTCTTGTACCCTAATTAATTAGAAATTTAAAAAGGTAAGCTATGGCTATAACACATACAATGAATTAAGTAGAGATATTGAAAGTGTATATGCGTTGCTTACACTATTTTCTTTCAGTACATTAAACGAATCATGATGGTGCCACAATCTACTTCGGTTCCCAGGATACTTTGGTGACTCTTGGCGAACAACTTCTTGACCCATCTCTTTGATTAATTGATGCATCTTCACTCTCCCATTCTCAATGTAGAGTAAACATCTCTCATTTAGATTCTCAATCCCAACTATTGGGTACAGATCACATTCGGCTAACAATTTCACAATGAATTCTTTTTCCTCACCCACGAAGAAACAAGCTATATGTAGGAATAAATCTTTATCCTTAGTATCTTCAAGAGTGTCATAGCTGAGTTGTAGAATTTTTTGGATCTCAGGATAAGGAATTGCTTCTAGTTTGCGTGTTGCATCGTCCCACACCTCGATGTTCCTTCCTTTTAGAAAAGAACCCAATACTTTAAGAGCCAGAGGATGACCACTACAGTGACGAACTACATGTTCGGATTGGACAATGTAGGGTTCAATAGGGTGATCACTTTGAAAGGCATGCGAACAAAAGAGCTTACTTGAGTCCTCGTGACTTAATTCTTCAATAGTATGGACCTTTGGAGGTACTTTGAAAACATTTAACAGCCATTTGTGCCTTGTTGTAATAATTACTTTACTTCCGGGATGAAACTGCTGTTGCCCTAGCAATGCTGTTAATTGCTGCCTTGTTGAGATATCATCCAGGACGAGGAGTACTTTTTTATTGCATAAGGCGTTTGTAACCTTAACAGTTCCCCCTTCAAGATTCCATATAACTTCTTCATTGTTACTCCTTACTATTGTGGTGAGAAGCTGCGTTTGCAAACGTAACAACCCATCGTGTTGGTTTGATGTCTCCTGAATGTTTGCAAGAAAGCAACTGGCAGCATACTCATGGTAGTTTGAGTTAAAGATGCATTTGGCTATGGTGGTTTTTCCGATGCCTCCCATCCCGTCAATCGAAAGGATAACTGCATCAGGTGATGGATCTTGTAACCATGATTCTATCTTAGCAACATTGTCCTTTATTCCAACAAGTTTGTCCTCAATGTACAAGAGGTTGTATTTGAGTTTCTTTCTTATAACACTGACAATGTTACTTATGAATTCGGCCTCGTGTCTGCAAATATCAATTTGAATAGTTAGTGTTGCTTTCTATATTAACTATAGTTCTTTTTCAAAATTTTATATGCTTTATTGTATGTCCAGTCTTCTCCATGGATGAAAAGGATAGTTTTCAAATTGTGGATTTAGTTTTCTTTAAACAAACAGCTTGTTGTCCGTCTACCTTCTATTGTGATGTAACTTTCGTATTTTGTTTTTAATGAAAGGAAGTTTTGGGTTAAAAAACAAAAAAGCAATATATATATATAGACAAAAGATCAAATACAAACAAAGTTTATCGTGCGAACATACGAACTGAAGGGAACAAAATAAAAGTGGCGGTGGCATTTTCGTAAATAATGACCACCACTTTTTGTTTGTATAATTACTCTAGTGTATATAATTACTCTAGAGTAAAAAAGTGACGGTGACATTTTCGTAAATAATGACCACCACTCTTGTTTGTATAATTACTCTAGTGTATATAATTACTCTAGAGTAATTACCCTAGAGTAATTATATAATTACTCTAGTTATATAATTACGCTAGAGTAATTACGCTAGTTATATAACTAGAGTAATTATATAATTACTCTAGTTATATAAAGTTTCCAATATTTACAGAAATGCCACCGCGTGTTTTTTACTTCAGTTCGTACTGTTCGTACGATAAAGCTATATGTACGTGAACTTTACTCTATATATATATAAGATCAAATATGAACCAAGAGCCTAGTTAGGAACTTAAGAACCAATCTGAGCCATTCATCTTTGATCTTGATCTAGGGGGTAGTTATGTAATTAGACAATTAAATATTATATTTTAATTTAATTAAAAGTTTTATATATGGCAGTTAATTATCTTCCTGCAATTAATATGCAAGTTTTTTTTGACTTTCCTTAAATCTCTCAACATATTATCATCTCTAATCCCAAATTAAAAAAAATCACGTTCGACCAATGTACACTTCAAAAACGAATATACACCAATGTATATCTGTGTACATCAATGTATATCTGTGTTGATGATGAATTAAAAAACGAATATACACCAATGTATATCTATGTTGATGATAATGAATGAAAAAACCAATATAAACTAATGTATATCTATGTTGATGATGTTGAATGATGATGAATGAAAAAACGAATATACACCAATGTATATCTTGTCTTGGTGATGATGATGAATGAAAAAACGAATATACACCAATGTACACTGTTGTATATACCGAGATATAATTTTAATAGTATATACAATAAATACGTTTGGGTATACCATAAACACTAATTTGCTGTTTCCAAATATACATGAGTTTCTTATTAATTACCTAATAAATGATACTGAACAAAAGACATTAATACCCCTTTATTAAAATAACAATTAATTAAAGTTTTTTACTTATTTACAATCATGCCATTGAAGATGGATGGCTCAGATTGGTTCATATATATATATATATATATATATATATATATATATATATATATATATATATATATATATATATATATATATATATATATATATAGGGGGAGGATTAAATAAAAACCCACTCAAAACGAAGAAACTCGGTAAACTCTGACTTCCCGAACTTTTTATCATCTGAAAAAATTAGGGTATGTAATATACATGTTTTTAAGAGTTTTGAGCAAAAAAAAAACAAAAAAGCGCCGAGTGGATATTTTTTAAAAAAATAAATAAGTTTTTTGTGTTACATATGTAACATGTCTGTTTTTGTGTAACATACGTAACACAAAAAAAACTTATTTATTTTTTTTTAAAAATATCCACTCGGCGCTTTTTTGATTTTTTTGGCTCAAAACTCTTAAAATCATGTATATTACATACCCTAATTTTTTCAGATGATAAAAAGCTCGGGAAGTTAGAGTTTACCGAGTTTCTTCGTTTTAGAGGGTTTTTTGTGGATACTTAGCCTATATATATATATATATAGAATCTGATTCAAATGAGAGCGTTATCCCAAATTGAGAACTGTGAGAACCATTCTGGACCACAAATTTCTCTAAGGCAATTTTTTTTTTTTTGCTTTAATTGCTGCTTTATATGCAGGATTTTTTTTTGCTTTAATTGCTGCTTTATATGCAGGATTTTTTTTTATTTTTTTTGTATTTTTTTTTCAATATACACATGTGTATAATTACATTATACACATATGTATAATGCAATATACACATATGTATAGCTGAAATATACACATATGTATAATGCAATGTATAAATGAAAAAAAATTCAAAAAAAATAATTTTTTTCCTTGCATAAAAATGAGCGATTAATGCAAAAAAAAAAAAAAAAAAAAAAAATTGTCTTTATATGAAATGTGTGATCCAGAATGGTTCTCTCAGTTCTCAAATAGGGGTTGGTTCTCTTAGGATTTCTACCCTATATATATATATATATATATATATATATATATATATATATATATACAGTAAAGATCAAATACAAAGTGTTTTTTTGGTGAGAACTGTGAGAATCAAAGGGGGGGGGGGGGGGATTTTTTTTTTTTTTTAGAATTTTTTCCCATAGGCTTAAACATACTTTCTAGATAAATAATACAAAAAAAAATCTAAATTTTTTTTTAGTGTAATTACGTCATTAAAGTAAAAACATTATTTATTTTTTGTTTTTTTTTATGTTTTAATACTATAATACATGTTTAACAATATGGGAAAAAAATTTCGAAAAAAAAATAAAAAAATACCCTCCTTTGATTCTCACAGTTTTTACCAAGAAAACACTTTGTACAAAATCTTTCCCCTATATAGAGTAAAGACTCGAATGAATGTTTTGAGGAAACCTCAATTAAGTTATGTTCTATCAAATAATTACTTTATTAGCAATATTCATACCCGTTAGTAGTTAATACCATTCCTGTGAAGCTTCCAGCTTTTTTAAGAGAAGCCCTCCACGCCTTCACCTTCGCCACCCATTCAATCTTCTTCTGATGATCAGTTTCTGCCTCAATCATATCATCATACCCATCAAATGCTTCTTTAAAGCATCCTGTTTGATTCCGGACATCAGAAGGCTCCATGTTGTAGAACACAGGAATAACTTCATGCTTAGAGCAAGTCCTCTCCTGTTCTTTAATGATCGATAAGACCTCATCAAGACACCACTTGGAAGAAGCGTAGTTCCTTGAGAAGACAATGATCGAAATAGCTGACTCACGGATTGCTTTTTTCAGCTCTGGCTCTAGCAGTCTTCCTCGGTCCATTGCATCGTCGTCCCTGAAAGTGCGGATTCCTGCTTGCTTTAGGGCTGCATAGAGGTGATCGGTAAAAGTTTTACGGGTATCTTCACCTCGAAAACTTAAGAATACATCATAACTGAAACAAGCAGGCGTAGATGAAGACGGAGAAGAAGCTACAGTCTCTTCAGATAACAGTACCATAGCTATTAGGATTTCAACGTTGAAAAGTTCTCAAACTTGAATTTGGATGTAAGTTCCTCCACCTAATATTCAATTTGGGAAGGCAAACCATGACATGAACATTTTGTTAAAATATTGTGTTACTGTGACGTGGGCAGGCCCTCAACTAGCCCGCCAATGTTGGCCAGTTCCGTTTTTTTTTCTTTATATATAAATGGTTTAAAATTGTTTGTCCTTTTCCTTTTATCAACGGTTTTATTAAAAAAGTTAGAGTACTGGTTTGAAGGTTTAATAAAATGCCAATTTTAATGTTTTCTATAGATTAAATAAGGTTTATATGGAAAATCATGAAATTGGACTTGAATTTTTGGGTTTTACTAAGGGAGGAAGTGGCACAATCTAGTTTAAGGTGCATCAATCTCATTACGTCAATGTCATTTCAACCTCTAACTAACATAAAGTACCCTAAACACCGAAAACGCCTAGCCTAATTTTTTTAAATGGAAGAGAGAGATAGGTGTGGAAGATAGAGAGAGAAAGGTGGAATAGATTGTTGTTGGGTTTGCCGAATCGGCCAAGGGAAGTTAATATCTGATGCCAATTTCAGAAGCCACATTGGTCGGAACCATGTAGCCGATTACCCAATACTGAAGTTGCCCCGTTCTCCCTAAACTAGCCACCTCCCATCTCTTAGAAGAAATATCTCACGGTATACGAGGCGTCTTCGTGAGGCGGAACCAATAGTGAGGCGACATGTGTCCAGCCAAGTTAGTTTATTAGGAACCTCTCATCTCTTTGGAGAGATGTGACATCAGTCAACAAACCAGGTCAACATCCGTACGCATTTCATTTATTACCTCGTCATATGCATATATTTGGACACTTTACATACACTATAACCCCCCCCCCCCCCCCAGTCTAGTGAAGCAAGAGTTACTCAGAAAACTCAACATAGAGCACTTGTTTAGTCATACAACGCCCGTACAAATCACCAAACAAACACTCGATGAGGCTATCACTCTCTAACATATGATAGAACCTTGCTAACACATGTTCTTGGACCATCAATGTTATCATACATCCACCCCTAATGACTTACTTATGAACATAATACATGTTGATATCATCATCGATTTCTAGTCACCACCCGACTCATGATCACCTAATTAGATGTTCCTACATCTAATATAATTAGGGTATAATCGATCACCTCCCTCCACACGACTCCACAACCAATTCCATCACACCATGATCAAGAAAGAGGTTTATATAACTTGGTAACCACATAAAACTTATCTTGGATTTACACACTTAACCATGTACATATATATATACACACACACACGACCCTATGTGTATACAACCATTTATACCTATAAACAACTACACATGCACACATACACTAGACAAGTCCCTTTCCTACAACTCATAACTCCTCCTCTTTGTTTACTATCGGCCAACAGATCCCAAGAACATCAAGTGTCTCTTTCACCTATAATCTTGGTTATACTAAATTAGGAACCAACCAAAGAAGCTTCATCACCCAATACAAGATCCAATACCCCTTCTTCCTCTCTATGTGAATCGGCTAAAAGACATGGGTGACACAAGTTGTTGCACTAAAATGGAAACAATGCAAGAATGAAGTCATGAGTCACCCTACCCCTTCTTGTAATCGGCCAACCATCTACACAAGCCTATGAGTTATCACCATCATAGGAATGTCCAAGACTTGCATAGAATTGGCACAATGACATCATTAACACACACTCTTACCACTTGATCCTTACCCAAGATACCAAATCCTCTCCTTTTTGTCCCTATCGGCCGCAAACTCCCTAATGTCCCTTTCACACAAGAATTACAAGTACACTCACCTTGGGAATTGAGGTACCAATCGGCTACCATGAAAGAGCATGAATGATCCATCACTTTCACAAGCTACTTGTCCTATTCCTCTTGTCTTGTAGCCGACCGCAAGTGAAGAAGCAAACAAGGAAGTGATTAGTTGTTAAGTTACACCAAGATGGACATCAAGACAAACAATGACAACCTACAAGCTAAGTCAACCATTCCTAACTAAAACATCCTATGCACTAATCGGCCAAACTCAAAGAGAATGTATGACACCTTAAACTTTCACAAAATGATGTTGGAAAACATAGATCACCACACTCCCCAAGGTGATGAACCTTACTCCTTGCTTTGTCCTCACCTTCATCGGCCCCTATATAAGAAGACCTCTTGGACTCTCCAAATTGCACCACCACAACTCAAACACTCTCCCTAAAAATCGGTCCTATCCTACCCTTCCTCAAGTCCCATTCGGCTAGCAAGAGGAGGCTCCCAAAGATCACAAGGTTCCCTTGCTTCACCAAGTCTTGAGGTAAGCTTTATCCACCTATGTCACTTGCTTTCTTTCGGCCCTATTGTGAAACCAAGCTAGTACACCCAAGGCTCGATTTAATCCGCTTATGTCCAAGCTTAGGAGGCGTCATTGATCGACAAAACATAGAAACATGGTCTAGTTTTCCTATCATCACATTAACACAATGCACATATTCACATATGATTGATCACATTGCAAGAAACACCTTGCTATTTGATATGAATCGGCTTTATTAAAACTAAGGTGCATTTCGAATCAAATATCACATATATCACCTATTATAAAATCGGTTTTCATAACTAAAAAGTGTGTTTAAAACAAAGAGCTATAATCAAGGTATTATACTCGGCTTTATCACTAACACGCTTGCAATGGATCGGAGGTCCTTTGAAAGAGTAAAAACCACCGATGTTAGTCTCTCAAATAAACAATTTTCGAAGTTAGGATAAGAGTTTTACTCGATCACTACATGGTAACACATGTTAGTTCAATTAAAACATATGTTAACACTATCAAGAGCATAACAAAAGCCTAACTATTGGTATAACACTTGTTTTTACAATAACTCGACCATGGATAGTAGATTTGAGACAATATGTGGCCCATAACTCTACATGGGGCCCATATGGGTCTACCTCATGATTTACTATAAAACTCCCGTACATGACACACCATCCACATTAAGAAACAATCTACACAATAATGGGTGCCCCATTTGTATGTTGAACAAGAACATGCAACTCATTATGTCCTCAATAATCATAGGACAATCTCCGACCGAGCGATAATTACTACTTATTTCGGCTTCACTTGACCACATACAACTCCGTCAGGTGAGTTTTACGGCCCCATTTAACTATTTTACATTTCGGGGGAATAGCATGCATCAATACTAGTGTCATTTACAAGTGTGTGTACATTATATCGTGACTACCATGTGGAACATGAGACATATTGGTTCATGAGCTCATTAGTCCTCGTACAACGTTTACTGTAACCATTAGCTATCAAAAGCCATGGAACACTTTAATAGATCTATTGGGTTGACACCCCCACTCTTGGTTAGTCGCTCTAACCGGTTACATACAAAAGAGTGATAGTATTCTACTATACATACATTGTCTTTAGTGTACAATGTGCGAGACACAACAGTCAAGAGGTTTGGTTATGAGACTCATGGTTTGAACAGAAATCATTTGCTTAGCTAGCCTATGATTGGTCATACACGAATTACACATTGGTTTTACTCATTACATTCAAACTGTAAGACCCTAACCCGTAATCACGCGATCAACGCCTAATCATACGGGTTTGGACCTTACTTAAACCACTCCCGATTAAAACTTTGGTAAATTATGAAAACCCAACTTAATGAATCCCATACACGTTTAGTTCCAATAAATTTTACATCATTGCTACAAAAAGAATGTATTAAAGTTTGTGTTTTTAACGGGAGTTCCTTAGATTCTAGTGCGGAAGCTTGTATGGGTGATCGGGTGTGTTCGGCTCTTCTCGCGACTTGATCCTTGCTCCGGGACTTCCTTCACTTGTTTACCTAGCACCATTTCACAAAAATGGTTAGTGGGTTGTCAATGATACATTTAAACTAGTATGGTATTCGTTACACGTTGATACGGAACGAACCAGGCCAAACGGCCCTTTATCGGGAGAACAAACTGCTGCAACTTATGCGCAGCAGCTGTTCGGATCGCTTTTACCCCTTCTAAACCCCAAAATCTGACTTCGACTTTCAAATGAGAACTGTTCTACGCTCCGAGAGCTTTCCAGGCATATAAAGAACACCTCCTAACGATTTTTCTACGATTTTTTACGCAATTTTAAAGTTCGTGCTGACGTGCAGGTCAAAGCGCGCGGACGCTCGGCCTCTGTGAGCGGCCGCTCGAAGCTTCTGAGGTGAATTTGGTGATTTTTAAGCATGGGAATCATGTCGCAACCGCATTTGATGATTCCCGAAGCCTAAGTAATGACTTGCCGACTAAATAAACCTTTGTTTGACTGAAATTATGGTCCGGTTTATGTCGCCATGATCCGGTTCTTAGTTTTGAATGTTTATGGCGACTTTTACCCAATTTGACCCATTAAGGCCTTAATTCAAACAAGGCACTTTTGACCACTTAAATTGCATACCGTTTGAGTTGTCAAGTCATTAGACACTTGATCAACAAAAGCGTTTATCCGATTTGTTTCATTATGACTTTGTTATTAGATTTATCCTTTAGTAAATCTTTATAAATTCCCAAAATGCCCCTCCTAGCCAAATCTTTCGATTTAGCCATTCATGGCGACTCTTCTTGATTCAAACCCATTGTTTTGGACTCAATGACTTGTTTAAAAACTTCTAAGTCCATACGGACTTAGATTTTCAACATTTCTCAAGATTGTTCTAATGTGGTCGATTCTAAGCGCCTTAGCGCGCATTAGACATAGTTATGGAAATAACTTACTTGATTTGCACCCACACTTCATGTGGGTACTTTATCACCTATGTTGCTTCGCCCGAAGGCGTTTATTTGACTACGGACTTACCGGGTGGCCTTGACCCATATCCATACCTTGCGTTTATCCTCCATGATTCTTAACATCAAGAATGCACGCGCAATTGCATCTACCTGTATGCTTTCTAAATAGACAACGTTAATTTCTCGGAACTCAAATGGCAATAACTTGCCATTTGACCCGTTTAACTCTATGAATCTTAATGCTTGGAATACAAGCATCAAGTGTTGGACTTAAATGATGACGAATTCACCATATGACCCGTTTAGACCCATAGTTCATGATACTATGTTACCCAAGTTTTTATTATGGTTCAAGTGACACCAACTTGACCCATTTAACACCATTCTTAACGGCTTCATTCAAATGCTTTCATTTAGATTAAAACATCATTTTTCACATATCTTTATTTATTGACCCGTTTGATGGATTTCACCATTTGGTCATAACACATTGTCTTGATTAAGGTCATAAACCACGTTTTGTATTGAGTGCACATAAGGTGACCCATTAATAGCTTCTACCCCTTGGGGTTTATCTTTATCACGCATTCAAGATTTAAGACTAATATCTACAAGAATTAAGCTATGTTATAGTACATAGGTGTAAGTAAAACTTACCTCATATCCGTTCTTGCTTCCATACGCATTGCTTGCATCCGTTTGACCCGTTTGCATCCCTAGTTCTTGTACCTACTTAGGGATATGTCAAACTTGATTATTAGAATACATAACATGGATTTAATTCACTATCCATAAATCATGTATTCATTACCCATTTATAGCTAAATCCATAGCCATTTTCTTATATAGAATATCCGATTAACTTGGCTTATTACAAACCAATATCACATACGATTTATAGCTCTTACATGATTCTAACTTCATAGTTTCACTAGTGTTCACCAATTTGGCATTTAATCGAACACTTGGTGTGCACCCACCAATTTGTTTAGTTTTAAAGCTCAAGATTAGCCATAACATAACCATTTGTCTAATCATCATCATAATACATTATTTAGACTATTTTGCCTAAATTTCTCATACAACAACTTCTAAGAGTCACAAAAGGTTACTAGATATGAGTGGATTCAACCTAGAGGTTAAACCCCAAATTCTACACATGAACATAATCATATGATCAAAACCAAATACACATATTAAGTGTGATTTGTAACTAAATTAGGTATGTTTGAGGTTCCCCAAGACTAGAGCAACCTCTTTTAACCATAAATTTCACGTTTTATCAAAACCCTAGTTTTTGACCAAATCAAAAACGGGTATTAACATCAAATTATATCAAATAGAAGGTACCTTGATGTTCATTAGGCCTTAGATGACTTGTTTCTTGCTAGGGAATCGATTTCCCCTTTGATTTAGCTTTGATTTGAGCAAGAGTTGATGTTTAGGGTTTGGTTAAGGAAGGAGAAATGATCTCCTGATCATTATACACGACACACACACTTCATGTGTGTGTTTTGGTGTGTTTTATTCTTATTAATAATACCCACTTTACCATTTTGGCAACTATGGTCCCTCAAGTTTTCCCACTGTCATTTTCGTATAAAAACTAACTCATAAGCTAGTTTCAAACACCTTTTATTAATTTATAAACATAATATTATTAACTAGGTTATTTCCATGTTAGAATATAACCCATATTATTATCCTCTAAGTCTCGTGTTATTATATTTCTAATCACGCCTAATGGCGTAGTTAGGCGAACGAATGGTTTTGGGGTGTTACAAGTCTACCCCCCTTAAAGAGGTTTCGTCCTCGAAACCTTTCTTGTGTTGTTGCTTTGGTCGCAGCCAAGAACCTTAGTGTCTCTAATCAATTTTGTGCATCGCTCAATCCATTGACATTCTATAGTCTAACGAGTAGTACTATATACTTATTGTTTTTATCCCTTTACTCGGCTTTCTAACTTTTATTATATGGAAGCCTTAGCTTTCATAATATGACTTGAGTCATCCTATTATTTCGGTTAACTAGGGGCAATATCTACATACTTACCCCCTACTCGACATTTTAGCTACCTATGTTCTTCATAGGTCTTCCCTAGATCCGTAGACTATCTCGTCTACTATTATCCCGAATGATGTAATGTTTTAAGGGGCCATTCTATCATGCACCTTAGAGCATCTACTGTAATACTCGATTGTAGCATGCATACACATACATGTCTATGCTTCTATTACTAACAAGTAATTTGTCTTGGTTTCCAAGACTAACCCGACTTTTTAACATAGCCGTTTTCTAGCTTCTTGGATTCACCCCCGAATCCAATCCTTGTTTCTTTTTGGTTTGCTATAATATTATAACAAACCTTGCTTTACACTAACATTTTCCTTTCTTTGGCTAATCCTTACTTTAAGAATTTGCCATTTATTTGGTTTACCCAAGTTCCCGTTTTGCTAACTCGATTGGTGGTCACTGCCCCAACCGACCCGTTTAAAGACTTTTGAGTTTTAGACTTCAAATCGTTTATATATATAGAACACTTAGTTTCTAAAAGTCCTTTTGATGATTACCGATCTCACTATAAATTGAGGTCGGTTTTCTTTTCATAAACACGGTGTAGATCGGTCATTACAACTCATTGTATCGACTAATCTCCTGTTATCACGGTTTGCATCCGATTGTAATAACTATACAATCCAACCGTTATTATAATTTGCATTAAATTGTACCAACGACACAATCTAATATTATTGCAGTTTACACTTTTTCATCTTTAACCCGAGGGTTGAATGAGTTACTGATTTGTCACGGCCCAAGACCGTTGTTTATGATCATGTTTTTGCACTTTTATTCAACCAAGTTCATGACGTTGATTAAGAGTGCAACTGCCTTGGTCTCTACAACCCGCTCAGGATTGCTTATACCTTGGCTTATTAGTTTATAATTTTGTCACTAACTCGAAAGTCCAGTTGACCCATGGGTTTATCACGGCCCATGTCCGTTGTTTATGATTTATCAACCAAAACCGTAGTTATGATTGATTTACTGAAGCAATACCTCGGCCTCTACGATCCCCACGGGTCGCTTATACCTTGGTTTTTCCTTGCCTCTTTGTTTATCATGGTCTTCTGGCCATATTTGACTAATCCATGATTGTCCCGACACCTCACACTTACTTAGTCCTTGTTACATAGGTTGTATATGTATCAATTGTAAGAAACCCATAGTATCATACGTTTAACACTTACCTGGCCAGGGTAAGCAATCCGCATATGGTACACATGGACTTGTTATAATTAGTACATCACATCCTATGTAAGCAAGGCTTCAGCTCATGCTTGTGTCCCTTATTTTATTTGGTAAAACCCTTCCTTGATATATTATTCAATGTTAGGTGTTACCTTCGTCCATTAAGAATAAACGTTGTGTTCTCGTTTTGTAAAGCTTTGTGTGATCACACTCATTGGTATGATCACAACGCCTTTCTAGCATCCTTTGATTTTTAAACGTTAGTTTTGGATGATTACCCCCAACCCGGTCTCGATGTTGAAGTTACGTTTGTGTATTGATTGTTCACTAGTGTGAACAATGCACATTTCCCATTTAGCTTCTTGCTTGCGTATGCAAGTACCATCCTTCATGTGATGCTTGCATACTAATACGTTTAATATAATTTAGAGCATGTACCTGACTGATTAATACTTGCCCTTGTATTCCCTTTTTGTTAAATATCCGTTAATCCGAGTCGTTACTTGACTTGGTCCTTAGTGAGCATGTTATCAGTCGTGCTCCCGAACCATCTACCACCTCATTTGGTGATTTATTCGATCCTATATCGATCGAATAATTGTTCTCATCCCTGTCACATTTACAAAATCAATTAATTAGTAATATGACATTTTAGTATTAGTGTGCATCGTTGCAATAGTAGTGCTAGAATTCTTGTTATACAAGAATGTCGTTGTCCGAGTTAAACTTTGGATAGGCCCTATGTCACCTAACCATTTCCTTACCAAGCTTTTGAGATGTCGTGTGTATACACAATATCCTTATTGGTTACATATAACAATCTCTGATCAAACCGGATTGTTATTGCAGATATTACTTACCGGATTCCTCGATCAAGTCTCGAACCGAACACCCTTCAACACTTTGAGCGCACGGTTTGAGTCCAAGTATCCTTCACGACACTCGGATCCCTCAAACCTATGGCTCTGATACCACTTGTAAGACCCTAACCCGTAATCACGCGATCAACGCCTAATCATACGGGTTTGGACCTTACTTAAACCACTCCCGATTAAAACTTTGGTAAATTATGAAAACCCAACTTAATGAATCCCATACACGTTTAGTTCCAATAAATTTTACATCATTGCTACAAAAAGAATGTATTAAAGTTTGTGTTTTTAACGGGAGTTCCTTAGATTCTAGTGCGGAAGCTTGTATGGGTGATCGGGTGTGTTCGGCTCTTCTCGCGACTTGATCCTTGCTCCGGGACTTCCTTCACTTGTTTACCTAGCACCATTTCACAAAAATGGTTAGTGGGTTGTCAATGATACATTTAAACTAGTACGGTATTCGTTACACATTGATACGGAACGAACCAGGCCAAACGGCCCTTTATCGGGAGAACAAACTGCTGCAACTTATGCGCAGCAGCTGTTCGGATCGCTTTTACCCCTTCTAAACCCCAAAATCTGACTTCGACTTTCAAATGAGAACTGTTCTACGCTCCGAGAGCTTTCCAGGCATATAAAGAACACCTCCTAACGATTTTTCTACGATTTTATACGCAATTTTAAAGTTCGTGCTGACGTGCAGGTCAAAGCGCGCGGCCGCTCGGCCTCTGTGAGCGGCCGCTCGAAGCTTCTGAGGTGAATTTGGTGATTTTTAAGCATGGGAATCATGTCGCAACCGCATTTGATGATTCCCGAAGCCTAAGTAATGACTTGCCGACTAAATAAACCTTTGTTTGACTGAAATTATGGTCCGGTTTATGTCGCCATGATCCGGTTCTTAGTTTTGAATGTTTATGGCGACTTTTACCCAATTTGACCCATTAAGGCCTTAATTCAAACAAGGCACTTTTGACCACTTAAATTGCATACCGTTTGAGTTGTCAAGTCATTAGACACTTGATCAACAAAAGCGTTTATCCGATTTGTTTCATTATGACTTTGTTATTAGATTTATCCTTTAGTAAATCTTTATAAATTCCCAAAATGCCCCTCCTAGCCAAATCTTTCGATTTAGCCATTCATGGCGACTCTTCTTGATTCAAACCCATTGTTTTGGACTCAATGACTTGTTTAAAAACTTCTAAGTCCATACGGACTTAGATTTTCAACATTTCTCAAGATTGTTCTAATGTGGTCGATTCTAAGCGCCTTAGCGCGCATTAGACATAGTTATGGAAATAACTTACTTGATTTGCACCCACACTTCATGTGGGTACTTTATCACCTATGTTGCTTCGCCCGAAGGCGTTTATTTGACTACGGACTTACCGGGTGGCCTTGACCCATATCCATACCTTGCGTTTATCCTCCATGATTCTTAACATCAAGAATGCACGCGCAATTGCATCTACCTGTATGCTTTCTAAATAGACAACGTTAATTTCTCGGAACTCAAATGGCAATAACTTGCCATTTGACCCGTTTAACTCTATGAATCTTAATGCTTGGAATACAAGCATCAAGTGTTGGACTTAAATGATGACGAATTCACCATATGACCCGTTTAGACCCATAGTTCATGATACTATGTTACCCAAGTTTTTATTATGGTTCAAGTGACACCAACTTGACCCATTTAACACCATTCTTAACGGCTTCATTCAAATGCTTTCATTTAGATTAAAACATCATTTTTCACATATCTTTATTTATTGACCCGTTTGATGGATTTCACCATTTGGTCATAACACATTGTCTTGATTAAGGTCATAAACCACGTTTTGTATTGAGTGCACATAAGGTGACCCATTAATAGCTTCTACCCCTTGGGGTTTATCTTTATCACGCATTCAAGATTTAAGACTAATATCTACAAGAATTAAGCTATGTTATAGTACATAGGTGTAAGTAAAACTTACCTCATATCCGTTCTTGCTTCCATACGCATTGCTTGCATCCGTTTGACCCGTTTGCATCCCTAGTTCTTGTACCTACTTAGGGATATGTCAAACTTGATTATTAGAATACATAACATGGATTTAATTCACTATCCATAAATCATGTATTCATTACCCATTTATAGCTAAATCCATAGCCATTTTCTTATATAGAATATCCGATTAACTTGGCTTATTACAAACCAATATCACATACGATTTATAGCTCTTACATGATTCTAACTTCATAGTTTCACTAGTGTTCACCAATTTGGCATTTAATCGAACACTTGGTGTGCACCCACCAATTTGTTTAGTTTTAAAGCTCAAGATTAGCCATAACATAACCATTTGTCTAATCATCATCATAATACATTATTTAGACTATTTTGCCTAAATTTCTCATACAACAACTTCTAAGAGTCACAAAAGGTTACTAGATATGAGTGGATTCAACCTAGAGGTTAAACCCCAAATTCTACACATGAACATAATCATATGATCAAAACCAAATACACATATTAAGTGTGATTTGTAACTAAATTAGGTATGTTTGAGGTTCCCCAAGACTAGAGCAACCTCTTTTAACCATAAATTTCACGTTTTATCAAAACCCTAGTTTTTGACCAAATCAAAAACGGGTATTAACATCAAATTATATCAAATAGAAGGTACCTTGATGTTCATTAGGCCTTAGATGACTTGTTTCTTGCCAGGGAATCGATTTCCCCTTTGATTTAGCTTTGATTTGAGCAAGAGTTGATGTTTAGGGTTTGGTTAAGGAAGGAGAAATGATCTCCTGATCATTATACACGACACACACACTTCATGTGTGTGTTTTGGTGTGTTTTATTCTTATTAATAATACCTACTTTACCATTTTGGCAACTATGGTCCCTCAAGTTTTCCCACTGTCATTTTCGTATAAAAACTAACTCATAAGCTAGTTTCAAACACCTTTTATTAATTTATAAACATAATATTATTAACTAGGTTATTTCCATGTTAGAATATAACCCATATTATTATCCTCTAAGTCTCGTGTTATTATATTTCTAATCACGCCTAATGGCGTAGTTAGGCGAACGAATGGTTTTGGGGTGTTACACAAACCCGTGAACTCACCAACATTATTGTTGACAAAACTCTTTATGCATGTTTTTCAGGTAATTAATGGAGGGCCGCAGGGATTTTAGGGAAGGGTTCGAGCATGCACTACGTGGTACTACATTGATGGTTTTTTTTTGTCAATTTCGTGATGTCTTGTTTCCAGTTTCCATGAGTACTAGACATTATCTCCTTTTCTATATAACATTATGTTGGTAAAAACAATTTATGACAATATCCATCTTTCATGGTGGTACTATTTTAATAAAAATGTGTGTTGCTTGAACCTTGTACTTGAAAACCTTTCGATGGTTGAATCCCCGTGTTTCCGCCTTGGCGGGGTGTGACAAGAGAGGCCTCACGGTATACGAGGCGTCTCCATGAGGCTTCATGAACGAAATAGTGATGCGACATGTGTACAGCCAAGTTAATTTATTTAACCTTTTAAAGTCTTGGAGACGTCTCCGTCTCTGTGACCCCCATCACTCGCCCACCCTTCAAACCAATTGAAAATTTTGCTCATCAGACACAGCTAACGGAGACGTCTCCGCACAACTTCGGGACAACTCTGGCGCAACCGTTGTAGTCTATGGTTGCTGAAATCACCACCACCTACGAAAGTCACCACCGAAAGAAGTTTTGTCGGAGACGTCACCATCACACATTATAAACATATGACGAAAGTTACCACCACCGACGGAGACGTTGAAAATTCTATGTTGATGTTAATAAAGACGGTGCCCAGTACAATAAGTGCATATATGTCTGACGGAGTCATATGATGTTTACAGGAAGTGATATGATGTTTACAGGAAAACGAACACGTGTCGTCTAGCTATTGGTCCACTGCTAAAGCCTCATAGAGAGGCCTGAGATGCCTCGTATACCGTGAGACCTCTCTCTAAAGAGATGAGAGGTGACTAGTTTGGTAAAAAAACCCCAAAGGTCAAGACTAATTTCATGATTTTCCCTTAAATAAATTTAGGGTGCTTATAATTAATCCCTCCAAAAATTAAATTCACCCCCTCAAAGCGCATCGCTTTGGCCAAAGAGAGGCGCTTAGGGTTACTTTTTACAGACTTTATGAAACTTTATGTCCAATCAGTCAAACCTCATACCTCAAAGCGCCTCGCTTTGGCCAAAGCGAGGCGCTTTGAGTTATGAGGTTGATTGATTGGTCATAAAGTCTGATAAAGTATGTAAAAGGGGGTCACAGATGAACCCTAAGCGCCACGCTTTGGCCATAGCGAGGTGCTTTGATCCATCAGATTATGATTATAAGTTCATTCGATTCGTTTGATATTATATCGTTCATTTTCGTTTTACATTTAAACATTTACATCCTTACCCACGATATACAAATTTTATCCACAATATACAAGATGTCGTATTACGACTTCATTTTTGGTGATTTTTACGATGAGTCTAAACAAGATAATGTCAAGGAGTTTCAGTCTAGCATTCGTTATCATGACAATACAGTATCACTAGACTTGAATACCCCCTTAGAGGATCCGTATGCACAACACTATCCTCGTCAACCCGACTACAATTAGGTGGTGAGCCACCAGTTGATCACCAAAGCTATCCTAACCACGCTTATGGTGGTGAGGAGACATTTGTACAACAAGATTATCTGCACCAAGGAGACGGTGGTGAGGAGAAGCCGGTAGAAGATCAGGAGGAAGGCTCTTATCCGATAATAGTTTCGTTTGAGACTCACCGGGCATTTTTGTCACGCCATGAGTTGATCGAATGGGTACAAGATACGGGAAAGGAAAATGGTTACGTCATTATTGTAAAAAGATCGAAGGAAAAAAGGAGACAATTTCGTGAAAGTATATTTAAGCCACTCTTGTTTTAAAAAATTAATAAAAACGTATTTTATAATTTATTATGTAAAAAGTCTTTAAAAAAGTTATTTTATAATTTATTATTTAAAAACTATTTAAGAATGTTATTTTATAATTAATTATTTAAAAAGTTACTAAAAACATATTTTATAATTTATTATTTAAAAAGTTACGAAAAAACTTAATTTATAATAAAATTTAAAAAGTTACTAAAAATGTAATTTTATAAATTACTATTTAAAAATTTACTAAAAACTTATTTTCTAATAAACTTATTTAGTGAAGGTTATATTTCAATCCACTCTTGCCGGGGAGCATAAGAGTGTGGCTACGGTGAGGAAGATGGGTAACAAAAAAAATTGGTTGCCCGTTTTAGTTGATAGGGGTGCTTGAATCTCGTAGAAAGGTTTGGAGGTTAAAGGAGAAAAACCAGGCGCACAACCACACTCCCTTTGAAAAAAAAACCATGTAATACCTTATGGGATAAGCGATCACAATGCAATAATTACCATTTGAGACTCAAACGGGTCAAAATGGGAGCTTGTGAACAATAATACAAATAGGGGAACAAGACTGACTGAATCTAGTGTGGAAAGGTCCAAACAATGGTGCCCTAGAGTCAATAGAGACAATTTGAGTCTAAGGATTGTACTCTATACCATGCAACTGTTCACCCAAAGTTTACATCCATGGACCGTGTATTTTTGTGTGTTTTGTCCATTTGTGTCATGTGTGGTTTGTGTTTAGAAATACCCCTTTTTGTCTTTATTGGTGACAATGGTAAATTGTCTATAACCAACTAATGTTTTGGTTTTCTCATATGTAACCATACCACCTTTAGGTTAAAGTTTTGTATCTAAAATGGCATGTTACCAATGTTTAGACCTTGTGGTGATAAAATATTATTTTCACATGCTTTCACCTAGATTAACTCATGTTCATAGGTTATTAACATATGTTTTTCAAAAATCTCTATATTCAAGCTTGTTTAACATATGTTTCGGCCCTTTTTAACATATCGTGTAGGCTTATGATCCGAGTTCAACATGACATGTAGGGTTCGTATTCGGCCCAAATCATATTTGTACAAGCCCCTAGGTGTGTGAGTGAGTGTTTTCAAGAGCTTATCATGCATATAGGTGTAAACTCATCTAAATGGGACGTATTTGTACTCATGTATATGCATGAACCTTTCGGTATATATATAAGTTTTCATCCGAGTGTTTTACATATTTATTAATGTGCATATATGTGTGTTTGAGGGTAGGATGTTCGGGTGACCACATACTAGCCAAAAACAATGAATACAAAACAAATGAGTCTGAGATATCATACCACAATTCTTATCAAGAGAAACTAAATGAACTTGTATTGTTCCAGCCATTTTTCTCAATTCCATGACCCGTGAGCTCGATCCAAGCTTGGTGGGAGTCGGTTTAGGTGGTACACGATAAAAAACAATCGGTTTCGAGGGAGTTATGGTTCGACCGAGGGTTTTTGATACAAGGTGCAAGTGTTTAGCTTTGTTTTTGGTGTAGTGTGTTGTTGTATGGATTTTGGGTCGGTTATATAGGTGCCGAGAGAGATGGAGAGGAGTGTGTTTAGTCTTGTGCATTTTTGGTAAGTCAACCTTTATGAATTTAAGTGATGAAAAGGTGTTTTTCCTAAGTTATGAAAGGTGTTGAATTAGAATTGGTGAAGTTTACATTGGGAAAGAGAGGGCCGATTTCTTGAAGCTTGTTTGGGAGTTTTGGAAGTCAAACACTCTTGATCTACTCTGATGTGTTTTCTAGATGTTGATGAGCATGATTGGGAATGTTTGTGTTTGTTTGTGTAGGTTGGCCTAGCCGAATGCTATGGGGAAAGAAAGAAGTTTGTTTTGGACAAGTAGACACACACAAGATGGAGTATGGAAGAGTCTCATTGCTATGTTAGTGTATGGTCTTGGATATGTATATAATTGATGTGAGTTTAGATGGATGTATGTATTGTTTCTTTAGGTTCGATCGATATGTATGTGTGGGTGGGTGTGTGAACCGTGTGTGTGTGCATGTACACATGAGTGTTTAGTGTGTAATTCAAATACAATATCATGTTTAGTTCATGTATGTAGCCGTGTGTGTATATATGTAGGCCTAGTTATCTAGTTTGGTTTATTATGGACATATGTACATGGATGTGCAATCGTGTGTATATATATCCATATATATGGTAACATAGCTTTGTGTTATTTAACATATACCATCGCACAATCATATAGTTTCTTATTTGGATCCCATAGATGAACATATGTGAGATATCTTGGCCGATTTGTGAAAGCATAATTATGTATATTAAAGTGTTTAGGGTAAAACCTCTAGTGTCCTTGCATATGGATCGATTTTTGATGTGGGTAGACATGTGTGTGTTATTCATCTTTGATAAGAATAATATTGTGTTGTTTCAAGACCACGTTAACATGCTACTAGTGCCCCATGTTAATTATTTATAAACACGTGTTGTGGAAGCTCTTAACCCATGTTCATATAAGTTGGTGTCTTATTCAAACATGTGAGATTGTTCCATAGGTTTTCATGTCAAATATTTGTAGAATGTCTTTGGATTTGATTATGGAATTGGTGAATTTCCATGTTAGATACAACCACGTGTGGCTATGTTTTGTGTTGTAGGTTATAATTGAGCATTCGGCTACTCTCTGTTGAGCATCTGATTGCCTTGACTGACATTGTTAGTTGTTATGTGCATGAGTCGGGTGTTGCATGAGTAGTGGAAAAATGTAATGGATCCTGAACTGTCTTGGGTCTTACTAGACTCGGGTTGACACATTTACTGTAAAATGTCTAATTGCACAACTGAAAATAATAAAATGGTGAGAGTGTGTACGGGTCTTGACGTGGAAATCTGGCCGGTGTTACATCTCTTAAGTGTGCCACATCTATAATAATGACCGGTCTTAACGAACGAATAAAACTCCTAATCTGAAAAATAAAATGATACACAAGGTTACTTTTAGAAAAACTAAAACAAAAACAGTAATAACAAATATTTTACCAACCGCAGCACCAATGGAAATAAAAAGTATTTCAAAGCGATTATCTTCATCAGTCCTAATGTGAGTAACAGTCCCCGGATTTGCCTTTTCCAAATTATGGCATAAGAATGGAAGCTCAGCAAACGAATCTTTTCTATTTCCTTGCAAAACTTCGAGTGCATGAGACTTCCCATGCTATGTTGTGTCCACGTGAAATCTATGACGAAAATGTAAGACCCTAACCCGTAATCACGCAATCAACGCCTAATCCTACGGGTTTGGACCTTACTTAAACCACTCCCGATTTAAAACTTTGAAATTTTCTTTATAAGTCAACCCATTAAGATCAAATACATGTTTGGTTCACACAAAATTTTTTACATTTTAATAGTTAAAACATATTTTGAGATGTTGCGTTTTAACGGAAGTTCCTTAGATTCTAGTGCGGAAGCTTGATGAATGTTCGGGCGTGTTCGGTTCTTCTCGCGACTTGATCCTTGCTCCGGGACTTCCTTCACTTGTTTACCTAGCACCATTTCACAAAAATGGTTAGTGGGTTGTCAATGATACATTTAAACTAGTACGGTATTCGTTACTCGTTGATACGGAACGAACCAGGCCAAACGGCCCTTTATCAGGAGAACAAACTGCTGCAACTTATGCGCAGCAGCTGTTCGGATCGCTTTTACCCCTTCTAAAACCCAAAATCTGACTTCAACTTTCAAATGAGAATTGTTCTACGCTCCGAGAGCTTTCCAGGCATATAAAGAACACCTCCTAACGATTTTTCTACGATTTTATACGCAATTTTAAAGTTCGTGCTGACGTGCAGGTCAAAGCGCGCGGCCGCTCGGCCTCTGTGAGCGGCCGCTCGAAGCTTCTGATGTGAATTTGGTGATTTTTAAGCATGTGAATCATGTCGCAACCGCATTTGATGATTCCCGAAGCCTAAGTAATGACTCGCCGACTAAATAAACCTTTGTTTGACTGAAATTATGGTCCGCTTTATGTCGCCATGATCCGGTTCTTAGTTTTGAATGTTTATGGCGACTTTTACCCAATTTGACCCATTTAGACATTTAACTTATCCAAACACCATTTGACCATGCGCAATGCATCTAGTTCATGTTGTCAAGGCATTATACACTTGATCAACTAAAGTGTTTGTCCGATTTGTTCGTTATGATTCCGATTATTAGATTTATCCTTTAGTAAATCTTTATAATTTCCCAAAATGCCCCTCCTAGCCAAATCTTTCGATTTAGCCATTCGTGGCGACACTTCTTGATTGAAACCCATTGTTTTGGACTCAATGACTTGTTTAAAAACTTCTAAGCCCATACGGACTTAGATTTTCAACATTTCTCAAGATTGTTCTAATGTGGTCGATTCTAAGCGCCTTAGCGCGCATTAGACATAGTTATGGAAATAACTTACTTGATTTGCACCCACACTTCATGTGGGTACTTTATCACCTATGTTGCTTCGCCGAAAGCGTTTATTTGACTACGGACTTACCGGGTGGCCTTGACCCATATCCATACCTTGTGTTTATCCTCCATGATTCTTAACATCAAGAATGCACGCGCAATTGCATCTACCTGTATGCTTTCTAAATAGACAACGTTAATTTCTCGGAACTCAAATGGCAATAACTTGCCATTTGACCCGTTTAACTTTATGAATCTTAATGCTTGGAATACAAGCATCAAGTGTTGGATTCACATGGTGAGGACATCACCATTTGACCCGTTTAGACTCCTAGTTCATAATGCTATGTTACCCAAGTTTTTATCTATGGTTCAAGTGAAACAAACTTGACCCATTTAACATCATGCGTAACGACTCCATTCAATTGGTTTAATTTGGATTAAAACATCATTTCTCACATATCTTTATTAGTTGACCCGTTTCATGGATTTCTCCATTTGGTCATAACTCATTATCTCGATTAAGGTCATAAACCACATTTGTATTGAGTGCACATAAGGCAACTCACTTAATAGATTCTACCCCTTGGGGTTTATCTTTACCTCACACTCAAGATTTGAAACTAATATTTATAACAATTTAAGCTATGTTATAGTATATTGGTGTAAGTAAAACTTACTTGTATTCATTCCCATTTACTTGCACTTTAGGCTCATATCCGCTTGACCCGTCTTGTTCTTTGATCCATTCCATTCAAGCTTGCACCTAGCTTGACAAGATCAACCTTCACTATACTCATAAGATTAGTTAAGTTAGTCATCATATCCAATAACTAACACATCTCATGAGTTTATTCACACCATTATTTCGTTTTCCCAATTATCATTTGGCTAAACTTTTCATGTATGGTGTGATTCATATTTTAAACATGTGTTTCACGTTTTATATACGGGTAATTCCATGATTACCCAAATCAAGTTATCACCTCAATTTGCAAACAAGACTATTGAGGCATTTCATCAAACACTTGGTGTGCATCCACCCAAAATACTTGATTTCAAGAATCTAACTTTAACCAAAATATAACCACGTATCTAATTATCAACATAACATGATATTTAGGCATTTCATCTAATTTGATCATTATGTTAACTCCTAAGAGTCACCCAAAACTACTAATCATGTGGGGTTTCAACCTAGAAGTTAAACCCCAAATCTTACATATTCACATAATCATATGGTCAAAATCAATTGCACATGTAGAATGTGATTCATACCCGAATTATACCTAATTGAGGCTCCCTAAAGCTAGAGAAACCTCTAACAACTCATAAATTCACGTTTTTGTCAAAACCCTAGATTTTGACCCAAATTAAAAACGAGTTTAGCATCAAATTCAACACGAATTAAAGGTACCTTGATGTTCATTAGGCCTTAGATGATCCCTTTCTTGCTAATGCATTGAAAAACCCCTTGATTTGGCTTGGATTAAGCTTGTTCTTGAGGTTTAGTGTTTGGTTGTGAAGGAGGAGATGAATCTCCTGATTCATACACGCACACACACACATTATGTGTGTTTTTATTGTTTTATTTTCATTAATAAAACCCACTTATCATATTGGCAACTTTGGTCCCTCAAGTTTAGTCTCGATTTGGTTTCTAGATTGTTACATTAACTAGATTAGTCTCTAGTAATGAGTTTAGCCTCGTTTTATTATTTTGCTAATCACGCCTAATGGCGTAATTAAGTGTAATGGATGATTTTGGGGTGTTACAAGTCTACCCCCCTTAAAGAGGTTTCGTCCTCGAAACCTTCCTTCTGTTGTTGCTTTGGTTACACCAAATAACCTTAGTGTCTCTAATCAATTTTGAGCACCGCTCAATCCCTTGACATTCTATAATTTTAACAAGTAATACTATATACTTATTGTTTGTATCCCTTTACTCGGCTTTCTAACTTTTATTATATGGAAGCCTTAGCTTTCATAATATGACTTGAGTCATTCTATTATTTCGGTTAACTAGGGGCAATATCTACATACTTACCCCCTACCCGACATTTTAGCTACTCATGTTCTTCATAGGTCTTCCCTAGATCCGTAGACTATCCCCGTCTACTATTATCCCGAATGATGTAATGGTTTAAGGGGCCATTCTACCATGCACCTTAGGGTATCTACTGCAATACTCGATTGTAGCATGCATACACATACATGTCTATGCTTCTATTACTAACAAGTAATTTGTCTTGGTTTCCAAGACTAACCCGACTTTTTAACATAGCCGTTTTCTAGCTTCTTGGATTCACCCCCGAATCCAATCCTTGTTTCTTTTTGGTTTGCTATAACATTATAACAAACCTTGCTTTACGCTAACATTTTCCTGTCTTTGGCTAATCCTTACTTTAAGAATTTGCCATTTATTTGGTTTACGCAAGTTCCCGTTTTGCTAACTCGATTGGTGGTCATTGCCCCAACCGACCCGTTTAAAGACTTTTGAGTTTTAGACTTCAAATCGTCTATATATATAGAACGCTTAGTTTCTAAAAGTCCTTTTGATGATTACCGATCTCACTATAAATTGAGGTCGGTTTTCTTTTCATAAACACGGTGTAGATCGGTCATTACAACTCATTGTATCGACTAATCTCCTATTATCACGATTTGCATTAGATTGTAACAACTATACAATCCAATTGTTATCATATTTTGCATTAAATTGCACCTACGATACAATCTAAGGTTATTGCAGTTTACACTTTTTCATCCTTAACCCGAGAGTTAAATGATTTACTGATTTATCACGGCCTTCAGCTTTTACAAATCATGTTTTGCACTTTATTCAACCAAGTTCATAACTTTGATTGAGAGTGCACTGCCTTAGTCTCTACAACCCGCTCAGGATTGCTTATACCTCGGCTTATTGGTGTATAATTTTGTCACTGACCCGAAGGTCCAGTTGACCCATGGGTTAATCACGGCCCATGTCCGCTGTTTATGATTTATCAACCAAAACCATAGTTATGGTTGATTTGGTGAAGCAATACCTCGGCCTCTACGATCCCCACGGGTCGCTTATACCTTGGTTTTTTTTTTCTTTCCTCTTTGTTTATCATGGCCCTTGAGACCATATTCGACTAATCCATGATTTCCCCGACACCTCACACTTACTTAGTCCTCGTTACATAGGTTGTATATGTATCAATTGTAAGAAACCCATAGTATCATATGTTTAACACTTACCTGGCCAGGGTAAGCAATCCGCATATGGTACACATGGACTTGTTATAATTAGTACATCACATCCTACGTAAGCAAAGCTTCAGCTCATGCTTGTGTCCCTTATTTTATTTGGTGAAAACCCTTCCTTAATAATTTATTTGATGTTAGGTTTTTACCTTCATCCATTAAGAATAAACTGTGTGTTTTCGTTTTGTAAAGCTTTGTGTGATCACACTCATTGGTATGATCACAACGCCTTTCTAGCATCCTTTGGTTTCTAAACGTTAGTTTGGGATGATTACCCCCAACCCGGTCTCGATGTTCAAGTTACGTTAGTGTATTGATTGTTCACTAGTGTGAACAATGCACATTTCCCATTTAGCTTTTCGCTTGCGTATGCAAGTACCACCCTTCATGTGATGCTTGCATACTAATATGCTTAATATAATTTAGAGCGTGTACCTGATTAATACTTGCCCTTGTGTTCCCTTTTTGTTAAAGATCCGTTAATTTGAGTTGTTACTTGACTTGGTCCTTAGTGAGCATGCTATCAGTCGTGCTCCCGAACCCCCCACCACCTCGTTGGGTGGATCATTCGATCCCAATTATCGAATACAGTGATATTATTCCTGTCACATCACAATTAATTAGTAATAAGACATCACATGGTTAGTATGCATTTCTATAGTAATGCGAGAATTCTAGTTATAAAAGAATTTTGTTGCCCGAATTGATCTTTGGATAGGTCCCATGCCACCTAACCATTTATTTACTAAGCATTCGAGATAGCGTGTATCTACACGATATCACTATTTATTACCTATAACAATTTCCGATCAAACCGGAAGTTTATTATAGATATTACTTACCGGATTCCTTGATCAAGCCTCGAACCGAACACCCTTCAACACTTGAGCGCACGGTTTGAGTCCAAGTATACTTCTCGACACTCGAATCCCTCAAACCAATGGCTCTGATACCACTTGTAAGACCCTAACCCGTAATCACGCAATCAACGCCTAATCCTACGGGTTTGGACCTTACTTAAACCACTCCCGATTTAAAACTTTGAAATTTTCTTTATAAGTCAACCCATTAAGATCAAATACATGTTTGGTTCACACAAAATTTTTTACATTTTAATAGTTAAAACATATTTTGAGATGTTGCGTTTTAACGGAAGTTCCTTAGATTCTAGTGCGGAAGCTTGATGAATGTTCGGGCGTGTTCGGTTCTTCTCGCGACTTGATCCTTGCTCCGGGACTTCCTTCACTTGTTTACCTAGCACCATTTCACAAAAATGGTTAGTGGGTTGTCAATGATACATTTAAACTAGTACGGTATTCGTTACTCGTTGATACGGAACGAACCAGGCCAAACGGCCCTTTATCAGGAGAACAAACTGCTGCAACTTATGCGCAGCAGCTGTTCGGATCGCTTTTACCCCTTCTAAAACCCAAAATCTGACTTCAACTTTCAAATGAGAATTGTTCTACGCTCCGAGAGCTTTCCAGGCATATAAAGAACACCTCCTAACGATTTTTCTACGATTTTATACGCAATTTTAAAGTTCGTGCTGACGTGCAGGTCAAAGCGCGCGGCCGCTCGGCCTCTGTGAGCGGCCGCTCGAAGCTTCTGATGTGAATTTGGTGATTTTTAAGCATGTGAATCATGTCGCAACCGCATTTGATGATTCCCGAAGCCTAAGTAATGACTCGCCGACTAAATAAACCTTTGTTTGACTGAAATTATGGTCCGCTTTATGTCGCCATGATCCGGTTCTTAGTTTTGAATGTTTATGGCGACTTTTACCCAATTTGACCCATTTAGACATTTAACTTATCCAAACACCATTTGACCATGCGCAATGCATCTAGTTCATGTTGTCAAGGCATTATACACTTGATCAACTAAAGTGTTTGTCCGATTTGTTCGTTATGATTCCGATTATTAGATTTATCCTTTAGTAAATCTTTATAATTTCCCAAAATGCCCCTCCTAGCCAAATCTTTCGATTTAGCCATTCGTGGCGACACTTCTTGATTGAAACCCATTGTTTTGGACTCAATGACTTGTTTAAAAACTTCTAAGCCCATACGGACTTAGATTTTCAACATTTCTCAAGATTGTTCTAATGTGGTCGATTCTAAGCGCCTTAGCGCGCATTAGACATAGTTATGGAAATAACTTACTTGATTTGCACCCACACTTCATGTGGGTACTTTATCACCTATGTTGCTTCGCCGAAAGCGTTTATTTGACTACGGACTTACCGGGTGGCCTTGACCCATATCCATACCTTGTGTTTATCCTCCATGATTCTTAACATCAAGAATGCACGCGCAATTGCATCTACCTGTATGCTTTCTAAATAGACAACGTTAATTTCTCGGAACTCAAATGGCAATAACTTGCCATTTGACCCGTTTAACTTTATGAATCTTAATGCTTGGAATACAAGCATCAAGTGTTGGATTCACATAGTGAGGACATCACCATTTGACCCGTTTAGACTCCTAGTTCATAATGCTATGTTACCCAAGTTTTTATCTATGGTTCAAGTGAAACAAACTTGACCCATTTAACATCATGCGTAACGACTCCATTCAATTGGTTTAATTTGGATTAAAACATCATTTCTCACATATCTTTATTAGTTGACCCGTTTCATGGATTTCTCCATTTGGTCATAACTATCTCGATTAAGGTCATAAACCACATTTGTATTGAGTGCACATAAGGCAACTCACTTAATAGATTCTACCCCTTGGGGTTTATCTTTACCTCACACTCAAGATTTGAAACTAATATTTATAACAATTTAAGCTATGTTATAGTATATTGGTGTAAGTAAAACTTACTTGTATTCATTCCCATTTACTTGCACTTTAGGCTCATATCCGCTTGACCCGTCTTGTTCTTTGATCCATTCCATTCAAGCTTGCACCTAGCTTGACAAGATCAACCTTCACTATACTCATAAGATTAGTTAAGTTAGTCATCATATCCAATAACTAACACATCTCATGAGTTTATTCACACCATTATTTCGTTTTCCCAATTATCATTTGGCTAAACTTTTCATGTATGGTGTGATTCATATTTTAAACATGTGTTTCACGTTTTATATACGGGTAATTCCATGATTACCCAAATCAAGTTATCACCTCAATTTGCAAACAAGACTATTGAGGCATTTCATCAAACACTTGGTGTGCATCCACCCAAAATACTTGATTTCAAGAATCTAACTTTAACCAAAATATAACCACGTATCTAATTATCAACATAACATGATATTTAGGCATTTCATCTAATTTGATCATTATGTTAACTCCTAAGAGTTACCCAAAACTACTAATCATGTGGGGTTTCAACCTAGAAGTTAAACCCCAAATCTTACATATTCACATAATCATATGGTCAAAATCAATTGCACATGTAGAATGTGATTCATACCCGAATTATACCTAATTGAGGCTCCCTAAAGCTAGAGAAACCTCTAACAACTCATAAATTCACGTTTTTGTCAAAACCCTAGATTTTGACCCAAATTAAAAACGAGTTTAGCATCAAATTCAACACGAATTAAAGGTACCTTGATGTTCATTAGGCCTTAGATGATCCCTTTCTTGCTAATGCATTGAAAAACCCCTTGATTTGGCTTGGATTAAGCTTGTTCTTGAGGTTTAGTGTTTGGTTGTGAAGGAGGAGATGAATCTCCTGATTCATACACGCACACACACACATTATGTGTGTTTTTATTGTTTTATTTTCATTAATAAAACCCACTTATCATATTGGCAACTTTGGTCCCTCAAGTTTAGTCTCGATTTGGTTTCTAGATTGTTACATTAACTAGATTAGTCTCTAGTAATGAGTTTAGCCTCGTTTTATTATTTTGCTAATCACGCCTAATGGCGTAATTAAGTGTAATGGATGATTTTGGGGTGTTACAGAAAAACTTGTACTATTTCATTTCCATGGTATACGCATCTTCTATCTCTCAATTGGTGCTTTAGTATGTTACCAATTACTTGTGGGGTAGCCTAATGAAGATGCGAATGAGTTTGAGTCTTATAACATGTGTGATTATTGTTGAAATATTTAACATAAAACGTGCTTGAACTTGGGACGGAACGTGCCCTAAATTTCCACTCACAGTCGTCAACTACACATGATAATTCGTACCGTATTTTAGATGATCTATCTACATTATAAAAAAAGTTCTAAGAAACACAATTTTCCTAACTCCATATTCATTTCTTCTTTGTTATGAAATACATAACCTTCAAGAAAACATGTTGATGAAGTATTTTTTGTTATCTCTGGAAACCTTTCGAGACTTGGATTTCCCTTAAATTTCTCATAATGTGGTTTATAATCGTCAAAATTTTCAAAAGAAACATATAAAGCTGGAGTTTGTAATCATTTGAAGGAGCGTAACTAGACGAACCAACACTAGGTTGATCAATAACATATAACTTGAATACTTACTCAAGACTGCTCAGCCATTTTAAAAGGAAAAGATACACCACGATCATTAAAAATGTCGATCACATCATCAAAAGCTAACATTTTACAAGATAAGCGTGTAATGTGTGGATGTCACACACATCTGAAACTAAACTTAACAAAGTAAGGTACAAGATAATTGGTTCGATTTCGAAACCACGTCTTTTACAGCTAAGATCAACAACATATTCCATTCGCCCGTTGACAACTTCCCACTTGCCCCCGCTATAGATCACAAATCTAACCATTTTTAATAGAAAAACAGAAAACAAATAAGCAAAAATCAATAAAATAATAAATCAAATGTGTGAAAAATTTTCAAAATTTATAAGACGGTGGAGACAAACTTGTCAAATCAGATGGAGACGTCTCCGGCATTGTACGCCGTCTCCGGCAGTGCACAACGTCTCCGTCAGGCCGGAGACGTCACTAAAGACTTTCCGTGGCCTACAAAAGAAGTCTCTGGTGGCGTCGGCGACGTTAATTGGCCTGCAAAAGACGCCTCCGGTAACATCTTTTGCAGGTCGGAGACATCATCGGTGACGTCTCAAAAATACTCGGCTCATATAATTAAGCCGCTAGCTGAGCCGGGACGGAGACGTTTCAAGGGACCACCGGAGACGACTCGGCGGCCCTGATACATCTCGGGAGACGGATGAGACATCTAGGGATCAACACTGACACGTGCCGGTCACCTAATGGGTGGAACCAAAGACGTCTCGGGAGACGCGAGACGTCTAAACCGTCTCGAAAGTAGTGATCCGACGGGAGGGAGACATTTTGGTAATAACTTCAGTCAAAGGGCTAATTCCGTGATTTCCTCAATAGTTTTTTTTAAGTGGTTCTTTTCAACCTGATAATAGACTCAAGAGGTCGTGACAAAGAAGGTTATGGGTTATCAAGGAAATCTTTTAGAGGGATTTTTTTTGCGATAATTACAAAATTTGCTTGTGTGATGTGTAAAGAACACGCAACTATAAAGTTCTTGATGCAAAACATATTTATGAGGTAATTTCTTTCTTTTACTAATCTACTTAATTGCTATGATATTTTTTGAATACTTTTTTCTACTATATGCTAATCTTATACGCAAGAATTCAATAAAAGCCCAAACTTGCAAACATCAAATTATGGAAGGATATGGAAGATTTAAATGTCAAAATATCACTTTTAGGCTGCAAGGTAAATTGAATAATTTAACATAACTGAATAAACATAATGGAAAAAGGATCCCGGATTTTTACTTTGCCCAGGGCCTCCAAAATAATTGAGTCGCCCTTCTTTCTAAAAATTCCAATGAGGCTTACGACTTGTAAATCAATCCAATATTTATTGCCACTCCTAGAACTCAACTCAAATTAGGCATTTGTTTTTGTCATATTACAAATATTCTTAACACTAAGCATAAAAGTTAATTTATTACATACATGAATGTACGTTCTGAGACAAAGCTATATGCCGAATCAGATTTTCTATTTCTTCAAATCACACATGGATTGCTGCATTTGCACAACAAAATAGGTAAACAAAAATCAACACAAAAACCAGGATTCAGCCAAGGAAATTGTAACAAAACATACCTTGCCATAACGTGTCTGCACCTCCAGTTCACCCTTAGGCCCCACCAATCCACAATTAAATCTAATTATTTTTAACAAACATTTCATAGATGATAAGTATGTTACATTTGAAACACTATTAAAGAAGATATAAGAAATTAGGAGCATACCAGAAATACCATTGATATTAGGAACGTCCATAGCACCGCCAATCTTAAAGCAATATGCTTTCCCACCATGAACATAATCTGATATCTCTACTTGCAGTCTGTCAATCCATGAAATTTGATTGAATATGCAGTGGACATTCTTTTTTTCTGCATCCATTTCTTCTTGGTTATCCTCATGGGATTCATCATCATCGTACACGAGGTTTACACAACACTCATTTACTATATTGCTTCCAAAGAGAGTGATACTAATTTCGTCCCCAACATCCAATAGATTGCCAGTTCGCCAAAGGCTTAACCAGACATAATCGAACTTACTCATTTCTTTATGTGTTAAATGCATTGTAGGATTGTAGTTCCATACCACGGCCTTGGTCTTGTTATTAAGTTCAACGAAGAAAGACGATGCATATTCAACACATGTAGACATGAAACACACATTCAGACCACTTGCTCTTGAACCATTTGGATGTGAAGGAACTCTAAATGATATTGTTGGTCCACTTTCTTTATACATAAAACATGGAAATGTTTTCCCTAAAACATAGGTACTGAATATACCAAACTCGTATGATATCTGTAGAACAAACTGTTTATTAGTTTCGTTTTATTTAATTAGCAGCTAGAAGAAAATACAGATACTAAAGACTATGAGAGCAAACCTTGATGGAGACTTCTTCTGTATACGCATTTTGTTTATCATCAAGTCTGAACCCCATTCCTTTTTCTGAAATCGATTCCAATCCGAGATATCTTATAATTTGCCTATCAAATCTTTTTATTGATTCAAGCTTAAAACAGCCCTCCACTGCACACAATTTTTCGCATCCATAAACGGCCAAGAACGCTGTAATTGGTGTTGGTTGCACCTTCTCCAAAGACATATTCAAAGTGGTATTTAGAGATATTACGGTTTTGGGGACTTCTAGGACTGATTGAAGATGTGAACACCTGCTAACATTGAGTACTTCAAGACTAGGTAAACTTTTGAGACAACCTGGTAATGAAGTAATATGATTGTTGCTTATATTTAAAAACTTCAATGAAAAAAGATTACTCCAATCCTTTGGGAAAGAACTATTAAAGAGATTGCATCCTGAGACGTCAATATCTACCAAAAAAGAAGACAGTGAACATGAATCCAAGCATTGTACTCGCCCAAGACCTCCAAGGTTTGGACAACCATACATTTTAAATGACTCAAGAGATCTTGGTAAGCATGGAATATTTTTTAAGCTTCTGCAATTACTTATGTCTAACAACATTAGTCTTTCAAGGTGCTCTATGGATTCACAAACCCGAGTCAAATTTATGCATCCTGAAAGGAACATATTCTCTAAGCTAGGGAGACCCTCAAAATCAGGGGTTCTGATAAGCTCCACGCAATAACTAAGATTAAGGATTTTGAGGGATCCAACTACCTGTGAAGAAAACCAAGAGTATATGCATACATAACTTTTATATCCCATGTGACAACAATAACATTCATAATTAATAATTAGGAAACTAAAAGACGATCTAAAATATACCTTGAATCCATCCCAAACTTCTTTTAATTTGCTATAACGCAAGTCAAGAACTACCAACTTCTGCAAAGGTACATCACTTGGTATGGATTTTAAAGAGAGTCCATGCCAACGAAGCAATCTTAATTTTTTGGGCAACCGTTTGTAGCTCCCAGAAAAAGTTGCATAGTCCAGTTGAAGTAGCATTAGATTCTTCATCTTTTCAATTGCTCCAACCTTGAGGTTTCCTTTATTTGCACAAATGCTACGACCACTAAAATCATCATAACTACGTTTTATTCCACTACTTATCTTTATGATTGAAGTTGAATTATTTCCCCTGATCCTTTGCATGTCCAAAATAAGCCCCTCTACATTCCGTGTACCCTAATTAGAGTGTTTTAAAAGATAAGCCATATATGGTTTACAATGCACAATATGTTAAGTAGACATAATGGAACAGGATATTCAGTGCTTACTCCATTTTCTTTTAATACATTAAAAGAATCTTGATGATTCCACAATCTACTTCGTTTCCCAGGATCCTTTGGTGATTCTTGGCGAACAACATCTCGGCCCATCTCCTTGATTAGTGGATGCATCATCACTCTTCCATTTTCAATATAGATTAGACATCTATCCATAAGATTCTTGATACCAACTATAGGGTATAGATTGCATTGTGCTAATACTTTCACAATGAATTCTTTATCTTCACCCACAAAGAAACAAGCAATATGTAGGAATAATTCTTTATCGTTGGTATCTTCTAGAGTGTCATAGCTCAGTTGTAGAAGTTTCTGAATTTCGGGATTTGGAATTGTTTCTATTTTGCGCATCGCATCTTCCCACACATCCATGGTCTTTCCATTTAGAAATGATCCCAGTACTTTAAGAGCCAAAGGAAGACCTCTACAGTGGTGAACTATAAGTTTTGATTGGACAATGTAGGGTTCAATAGGGTTTTCTCTATGAAACGCATACAAACTAAAGAGCTTATATGCATCATAGGGGTCTAATTCTTCAATAGTATGGACCTTTGGATCTACATCAAAAAAAGTTTACAACCATTTGTGCCTAGTTGTAATGATCACTTTACTTCCAGGATAAAATTGTTGTGGCCCCAACAATGCTGTTAATTGTTGCCATGTTGTGATATCATCTAGGACAAGAAGTACTTTTTTATTGCGTAATGCATTTGTAACCTTAACGATTCCCTCATCAAGATTCCATATAACTTCTTTCTTGTTACTCCTTAATATTGTGGAAAGAATCTGACTTTGCAAACGAAGCAATCCATTATGTTGGTTTGATGTCTCGTGAATGTCTGCGAGAAAGCAACTGCCATCATACTCCTGGTAGTTTGAGTTATAGATGAATTTGGATATAGTAGTTTTTCCAATGCCTCCCATCCCATTAATCAAAAGGATAACTGCATCAGGCGATGGATCTTGTAACCATGATTCAATTGCAGCAACATTCTTCTCTATTCCCACTAGTTTGCCCTCAATGTGCAAGCGCTTGTAGTTGAGTTTCTTTCTTATGACATTGACAATCTTACTTATGAATTCGGCCTCGTATCTGGAAAGATCAAGCTCTAACAGTTAGTGTCTTCTTAAATTTGCTTTGAGTATTGATTTTAATTCTTATTATGTCATCTTAACAAAGACCTCCTTGAAGTTTTCAACAAATCTAGAGACAGGTTAAGTTCTTTAGAAAAAAGTTACATGCTTTATATTGTAAGCTTAATCTTTACCATAGATGAATATTCTTGTTGGGCTCACCATGAACATCCAATGTATTAGAAAGTTGCAGAAAAACTACGAAATACGGATTTGGTTTTATTTAATTTTATAGATGCAAGAGGAAGCAAGCATACCCATTAGCAGCTAACACCATTCCTGTCAAGCTTCCAGCTTTTCGAAGAGAATCCCTCCATGCCTTCACCTTTTGCAACCATTCACTCTTCTTCTGGTGATCGGTTTCTGCCTCAGTTATATTATCATACCATCTAAATGCTTCTTCAAAACTTCCTGTTTGATTCTGGACATCAGATGGATCCACGTTGTAGAACACAGGAACAACTTCATGCTTAGAGGCAAGCCTCTCTTTTTCTTCAATGATCGTTAAGACCTCATCAAGACACCACTTGGAAGAAGCATAGTTTCTTGAGAAGACAATGATTGAAATAGCCGACTCACGAATGGCTTTTTTAAGCTCTGGCTCTATCAGTTTTCCTCGGTCCATTGCAGCATCGTCCCTGAAAGTGCGGATTCCTGCTTGCTGTAAGGCTGCGTATAGATGATCAGTGAAACCTTTACGGGTGTCTTCACCACGAAAACTTAAAAAAACATCATAACTGAAACAAGGGTGACTAGTAGCCATGGATGAATATGGAAAAGAAGCTACTGTCTCTTGAGACAACAGTAGTACTATAGCTATTAAGCAAAGTTAATTGATACAAAGGTTTTACAGAAAAATCAACTAAGAGGGGAGAATGCTAGAAGTTCTGAATAGGATATTGAGGTAAGAAAGTCCACTCAAACTTTTGTTTGGTCTAGATTTACGTGTGTGTTATTGTTTGAAAACATTGATGACAATTGACAGCTAGCATTTCATTGTCCATATACATTGTACATTTGTACCTCAGTTTGACCAAGCATGCATGTAACACAACACTACTACAAAAAACATGCCTTTGTTTTGGCTGTGAAAAAAACCAGTGGCGGAACTTGAACTTTTAGAAAAACATGCCTTATAATACTTTGCCCCTGATAAAAACGATGACGTTAAACAAAATTTGCAACGGGTTTAAAACAGGAAAAAATTACAACGGGTTCTAGGGACCGTTTTACGACATATTTATTAGCAAAAAATTTTACGATAGGATTTTTAGCGAAAGATTTCATGACAAACTGCTTAGCTACTAATTTTCAGATTTTTTTTAACTTCAACCAAATTTTCTTCGCGATTTTTTTTTCTATTTATTATCGTATCCAGAACCATATAGGTATGTAAAAACACAAATAAAAAACAAAATAATTCTACAAGTTTATAAATTATACAAGCTGTCCAAATCAAACAAAATTTTATAAACCTCTCAACATAATATATACAACATGTTTTCAGTAGACAAGTTCTCTCAGAAAGCCTCCAAGAAATGTGAAACAGCTTCAAGAAGGTCAACCTAGAAGCAATTGACAAACTTGACTGCTCAAAACAATCTAATGATAAAAGTACAATATTTGGAATACAAACTCCAACAAAACTAAAAACCATTTGTGCATCTAAATTCTTTAATTATCACTGGCTTTTTTTCTTGTATATCTTTCATTCAACCCTTCATCTTTCTTGACTCAACCAAACCAACCTTTTAATTATGATTAAACCCTTCATTATCAAAATGGTAACAAAAACTGATTATGAAGAGACCGGATCCAACCAGTTTGAATAATGAGACATTGAACATAGAATGAATCTTATGTCTCCGAGACAAAGACATAAATTGTGTATGAGAAATTCACACCACTACTATAACAAATTGTTAAAAACAGCTATATATATCATCACTGCTTGCGTATTACTTACGGGTAACACAAGAGGAAAAAAGATACCGGACATCAAGATCAACATTGTACACCAACTGCTTTTATTCATAAGTTGTGCCAATCAATGAATTTTACAATTACACTTATTTCAGCCCCAAACCAATGATCTATACTAAATCACGAAAAGAAGAATAAATATATAACAAATAACAATTGATATGACTTTGTAAAGACTATATGATCCATGTACATTTCTTCCTAGTCGAAAGGCACGGCCACCTAATAAAAGACCTGAGGAGATGCATAGAACTCGGTCTCACTGAACATTGGTCTTAAATCCTCATGGCAAATGAACTGTAACGGAAATGAAACAAGAAACCCTCTTACCCTTTTCATTATCTCCATGGGAGGAATGTTGCCCTCAAGTTTCTCTGGAGCTACACCTAAATCAATGGTTGTATGTCCAAATTTCTCTTTCCAATAATTCATACTTTGTCGGAAAGCATATCTGTATTATACCGAAATAAATAAATATAAATAAGTAACAGATGGAGTTGGAGATGGTAAAATGAGCACGCTGTGAAACGGGTCAAAATGGAGATGGTAAAATGAGCACGCTGCCAAACTTTAGACGATTCATCAAAATTTAGTGCATTATACATAACTACAATATTTAGATTATTTTAATAATAATATATGTTTTCAGGAATTTTTTTTTTATTTTTTTTTTTTGCAATTTTGGATGTCCGTTTGATGTGTTGTACTGTTCAAACATGGGCAACCTAAATTTGAAATTTGTATAAAGGTGTAAGTTTTTTAGGAACCATCTTAAGCTTAAACTAGGACCACCAAAAGATGATGCAATAACCCACCTTTAATTTAAGCGCATCAATTTAATCCAAGTCCCGTACTAATTTAAGCCCAAATCTTTTTGTTATTAACGCCTTGACCTGACCTAACCTGGAGACAAGTTCTTGTTGTCTCCACAACTAACTTAGGGAACCATGGGGTTTCAGAATTTAGATTAACCCATCTGGCACATTTCCCCCTTTTTTTTTAAGTTTACCTGTTTGACTTTTTAGAGATAAAAATTGTACATCTAGGTAGAATCTAGTTTTAGTAAAGAAAAGTTATGAATAAATATATCTTTGTACCTGGAGTGTATAGAATCATTTGGGATGTAAGAAAACACATCCTGATAAATTTGGGAGTTTTCCTGCCAAACGTTAACATTATCACTTGGAGATCAACTTACAATAAACAAAGAAATTATTTGAGAAAATTAGACAGATTGTCCTTTATAGTGAAATTACACTTTCTGCCCTTTATGTTAATTTTTCATTCCTTATGTCCTTTCTTTTTTAAATTTGCTACACCCTTTGTCCTTTAAGCTAACTTCCGTTAAAAAACCTGGTTAACTTTGAAACCAATTTACACTTTTAACCCTTATAAAATAATAACATGTCATTTTGACTAATTATAGTTTCTATTAAACTATAACTAGGTTACTAGGCAAAATGGTCACAGTTTTGAAACATTATAAAATAATAACCTGATGATATAGTTACCAAACACCTTCGACCAAGAACATGCGGAAAGCGGGGTTTTTGAAACATTAGAGAGAGGGAGAGAGATTGAGAGAGGACTGGATTGTTGACGTTGGTGGTGGAAAAACAAGTGATGTGGTGGAGAAGGTGGTTGTAGCGGCAAAGTGGTCATGGTTGCGGAGTGCAAAAGGAACATGATTATATAAATATAAATCTTTTAATCAGAGCATCTATAATTGAAACTATCATTTGCTTAATCTCTGATGTAAAGATTGTAAAAAGCGGCCAAGAATATATATCTAACTTATTCATCCTATGATTCTTCTTGCACACTATTAAGGTCAGATTAACAACATAACTAAAAGCGAAATCATTCGAGTTTTTCTTCAGATCCTAGTGTTAAGGCTATCATCAAGTGTGAATCTTCAGAGGCTTGAATGTGCCTGATATAAGGCACCTAAAGAAGCAACAATCACTATACTAGAAAGATGATCTTTGTTCAAATTAAGTTTTTATATTATCCCTATCTTTCAAAATTCTCTTTAATTATGTACAACAAACAACATAAATTACATAATATTGATCATAAGTATACGAACTGAAGAAAAGAGAGATGAAAAAGTGGATTCTAACCATCTCGATCAAACCATTACATACAATCCACTAAACTATACTTGTCAGATTAGAGATCTTTAACAGATATATAAATCAGAAACATATCTAAAAATTGGTGTTAACAAATATACTAAAATAGAATTAAAAAGAAAAGAATATTCTAAATTTGAAGCAGAAAATATACTCGTAGGTGTTCATAGGTGGGATGACGGAGGTAGAGGGCAAAAGTAGGTGTAAAAAAGTTAAGTCGTTTTGTGGGAAGCATGTTATGTAGGTAGGCAGCGGTGTGTAATGCTTTAACCCAAAAGGATGGTGGGAGATGGGAATGAATTAAAAGGGAGCGAATGATGTCGTTGAGACGATGTATCATTCGTTCCGCACGACAATTCTTTGACGATGTTTATGGGCACGAAAAACAGAATAAAAGGCCATGTTGGGTGGCAAAGGTTTTGAAAGCGTTATTGTCAAACTCACCTCCAAGGTCACACTGAAAAGTCTTTATATTTCTATTGAAATGTCTGGCAATGAGGCGGTGAAATTTAACAAAGGTTTGAAAAGTTTCTAATTTATATTTTAATGGGTAGACCCAGATAAAATGTGAATAATTATTAATTAGAACCATGTAATATTTGTACCCAAATTTACTGAGCACAGGTGATGTCCACAAGTCACAATGGATTATATCAAATGGTGCAATGGTAAAAGATGATGGAGCATAAAAAGGTTGAAGTTTTGGTCTTATTACATGGAAACTTAAAAGTACGAAAAAGAAAACTTGAGCGCTGGGGGTGGCCTAGACAACTGTGCCATGGCCAAGAAGTGGCGGTGAGAAAGCTGGCTTGGGCAGGAAGCTCAGGTTTGGTGATAGGATAGAGGTCTCCGGTGTTATTATGGCGGGATAGGAGACGTCCAGTTGGAAGGTCCTTCAAAGAGAAACTAAAAGGATCAAATTCGATTGAAACATTGTTATCACTAGTTAAACGACGAACTGAAATTAACTTTTTAATGATTTGTGGACAATGTAAGATATTAGGTAGGACATAGCTGCGGTTGGGAAGGTACAAGTAACATGTTCCAGACCCATGAATTGATAATGGCGCGCCGTTGCCAACTAAAAGTTTACTAAAAATAGGAAAAGAGTCAGGTTTTTCAATCATACCTTGCTCATCAGTAGCATGACCACCTGCGCCAAAGTCCATGATTGTGTTAGTATCATAAGTGAGATGCTTTGAACATATAGCTGCTCTAATATCCGAGGGACAAAGTGCGTTGTAAGCAGCATGTGGACCAGTAGCTGATGGGCCGATCTGCTGCGGATGTGGGCTAAATCCAGGAAGAACCGAAGGGACCTAATAGTAAGAGGGCTAAAACAAGAGGACACGATAAGTAATAAGGTTAAAACAATAGGGTTAAAATAGTAGTCAAACTAGTAGTTTTCAAAACAGTAGGGTTAAAACATTTGTAGTTTAAATCAATAAGTTTTCAAACAAGAGGACACGATAAGTAATAAGGTTATAAGGTAAATGTTTATGTAACAGGGAGATTCATGAGGTTTGGAGAAAGTCTGGAAATAGTAAGACACATGTGACGTAAGGGATCCTTGCAAAAAAAAAAAGTAGGTTTGTGATAGACATAGGGATCATTAAACTCGGACATGGGTGATATCAACAATCAGGGGAATGGATTTTGTAACTCAGGAATTATCACAAAGTATGAAGTTAGGATGAAGCTTCGTAAAGTAATATGGGGCTCAATCCTTTGAAGGAATTGAAAATCAAGGAAGTAGGCACCAAGCCTAAGAATAAAGTCTTCAGCATATTCCTCTTGAGGATGATGCATTGTAGCTCCAACGTGGAATCGTGGATGATGTTGGAGATTCTTAGCATGAGGAAAGAGAGTCAAAGGAAGGAGAAAGAAGCAATATAAGAAGACACAAGATGGATTAGAGAAACACAAAAAAATAGCAAGCAAGAAATTGCTCAATAGCTCATGGTCACTAACAAATGTTTCAATAGTTTATTTCAACAAACTTCAAAATCGAACATATAAATAACAATTAAATAGTTTCAAATACGACAAAGTTTTAATTAAGTTTGAACTAAAGCTTCAAGCTCCTAGGTGATCCATATGCAATGCAAAACTCTAATCTTCGAGTAACAGCACAACCTGAAATATGTTGAGTTTGGAAAAGATGGGGTCAACTAAAAGTTGGTGAGAATACGCAAGTTTAAAATAGCATTTAAGAAAAATCCACGTAGCAATTACTATGACAGAAAACAATCAGAGATAGTATGTGTGAACATGATCTACGGGTAGCTCAAGTCATTGTTTTGTACAACCAACCTGTGTATCGACTAAGACCTAACTCGCAAGTTAGATAAATGTTGTTACTGTCTCGATCGTCCCTGAATTTATGCGCGAGACGGGCTTGTCAGACCAATAGCGCTATAATCTACACAGGTGGCTTGATCAAAGTTAATGAATGTACTGAGGCGGACTATATACCACAACCAGTTCACAAGTGTAAAAGTTTATAGTATGATGCGAAAATGTAATTGCACAAGTTTCAAACATGTTTCACCCCAAAAACATTGAAAACGGTAAAAAGGAAGGATATGTAAACTCACCTTAGCAAGCAATCAAAGTATCCCAAGTATGCAACAAGTATATGGATTCCCAAAGAAAGTGTAGAGTCAAAGAGGATTGACAAGCCAGTTACAAACCTTAGTCTTATATCCTCTTCTACATTTTGAGAAACCGCTGAAGTAAAAGATATGCAAAAGTTCTGAAGAGTACAAGCATCAGAAGTTTTGAAGATAAACCAGACAAATATCTGAAGAACAAACTACTGAAGGCAAAACTTCTGAAGATCTTTTATAAGTTTCAACCGACTATAAACTCAGCAGTTTAGTATTATATTAGTTTTGTTAAAGTCTTTGTTCAAGTTTTGATAAACTACAGCCTGTTGTAGAAATATCTTTCGATTTACTTTAAGCTTTACATTTACTTAGTCTGTAGGTTATCTCTTCTACAAATAGAGGGATTACTCCCCCTATTTATGCATGTAGTTAAATCACTCATCAATCTTAAGACTTGAAAATTTTCCTTCTTATTACTTGGTAGTTAACCATTTCATATATAGTTGAGAATCATTCTGCATTTACTGTTTTATTCATTTACTATTGATTCTCATCTTTAACTTCGTAGTTCATTGATTGAGGGGGAGTCATAACTCCTGTTATAAAGTGATGCTTTAACTTGAACACTTTAATATTCCGCTGTGCAATTTACTTCGATATATTTATAACACACAAAAGTTCATAAGCAAGAACTGCAAAAGTTGAGCCACTGATCCAACAATTGGTATCAGAGCTCCTGGTTTATCTGATTAAATATCAATCTAACAAATTGAGAATCAGACACAAGTTCTTATTGATATTCAATAAAGGATAAAAGTTCACTTTTGTTCATCCATCACTTTGAGAAGAACTTGACAAATCAAAATTCTCAAAAATGGATCCTCATAATACTGGATCTGCCTCTAAACCTGCTATGCTGGTTAGAAGTGAGTATAATATCTGGCAGAAAAGATTGGCACATACTCTGTCACAGACCAACACTGGTTGTTGGAAATCTGTCATGTATGGACCCCGTAAACGAGTAAATATAAATCTTTAAACTAAGGAAGCAATTCCAAAAGACCTAAAAGAATATACTGATGATGATTTCCTAAAACTTGAGCTTGATGCTAAGGCATTCTCTATGTTGGCAATGGCTCTCCCAAATGATATCTACTCTGGACTTTTACATTGTGAAAGTGCCAAAGAGCTTTGGGACTGCCTAAAAGAACAGTTTGGAGGAACTGAAGAGGTGATTGCCAACACCAGAGAAATTCTTGCTCAACAATATGAAACATTAACTCACATTAATGGAGAAACTTTGACACAACAATTTAAAAGATTTTCCTCATTAATCTCTGAGTTAAAGTTAAATGGTCAAACCTATACAACAGTATCTATGCTTCATAGATTTTTAAGGTCTTTACCAGAAAAATGGGAAACTTACTCAATAGTTCTTAGATTTGGATCAGATTTTAACTCCCTCACTCTTACAAAATTACATGGGAGATTTTTCACTTTTGAAAGAGAAATAAATCAAAAGAAAAAGTTACAAAATTCTGGCAAAACTGCTGATGACTATGTTCCAGGTAGTATAGCACTTTTAGGACAAGATTCACCTTCTTGTCCAAATGATTTTGGATCTTTTGACCACTTTGACATAACCACTGGGATCTCATCAGAAAGGTCATATCCAGGTTATGACAATGAAGAAGACAGTCAAACTACTAATAACATGTGTTTTATAATGGATGATTTAAAAATTTTCAGTAGTGATGACTTAGAAGAAATGGATATACTACATCAACTGGCCATGTTAAGCATAAAAACTAATAAATTTTATAAAAGGTCAGGAAGGAAATTTCCAGGACTGAATAGTTCTACAAAAGTTGGTTTTAACAAATCTAAACTTAGATGTCATAAGTGTCAGAAGTTGGGAAACTTTGCTAGAGAGTGTAGAAGCTCTAGCTTTAACCAACCACAGTCTGGAAATCAGTTTAACTCCAGTTATAATAGGAATAATGGAACTCAAGGGAGTGCTCATTTTGTACAGGCACAAGCTCCACAAATTCAATATGTGCCTCAAATACAATATGTTCAGATGCCTGCTCAATAACAGGGCAAACAACAAACACCTCCTGTTCCAGCTGCTCAACATCCTCCACAAATTCAACAACCCTCACAACAAAGTCTTTTTATATCAGGGTATGTTGATTGGAGCAGTCTTCCTTTTGACACATCTGAATGCAGTCTAGATGCAGACAACAAAGTCTATGACATCAACTGGGGAGAACCTGATAATGGCAGAAAGAATTTTGCTTTAATGGCATTTGAGGGATGCATCTCCAAATCTGCCTTGTCTCAGGTATCAAAAGAATCTTTGTTAAAACTTTGTTCAACTTCTTGCAAAGAATCTTTTGCTCTCATAAGAGAAACAAATGTGCATCTACATGACAAAGAAAATGACTCTCAAAGAAAATATACTCAGATAAAATATGATTTAGAAAGAAAACTTGCTGCAAAATCTAAGGAAATTTCTAAATTAACAAATAATGCCATTGAAACTCAAGCACAAATTAAAATCATGATAGGAGACCTAGGAAATGTCAGAAAAGAGCTTGCTGACACCAAGGTTGTTTGTGAAAAATGGGTTGAGTCATGTAGAGGTTACCAAATGCTGCTTAACAAACAAACTGCATCAAATGTTAAGTTTGGCATAGGGTACCATCATACTGAAACACCAACGGATTTTACTCCCAAAACTGCTGATGATGGGAGTAGAATAATTGTTAATTAAACTTTCAATATGAAAGAATGCACATCCTTTCATCAGAACTTTCTCAAAATTGAAAAAGAAAGTCCTGCAGAAGTTTTATATACTGACTTTAAGTCACCAGTAGTTTCATCTACATTAGGAGTTGAGAACCTGAAAACTACTGATGAACTAACTCATATCTCTAAAACTGTCAGTAATTTGCCTTCCACATTTCATGATGAATTCAAAAAGAAGGAAAAGGCAAAAGAATGTGAAATTTATGGCTTGTTTAACCACAAAACAGAATTTTGTAGATACAGAAAAGGAAATCAGTATAATAAGAAAATCTTACAACTGGTTGTGGGAAAACAAATCAACCAAGATTTTAAAGAAACTTTTTTTCCCAACAAACAACAATCATGTAACACCTTTTCTCAGAAAAAAGACTAAATCTCAACAAAGGCCTTTTTCTCAAAATTCTTCTTCAATAGTTGACCCTAAATCTTCAGCAATCTCACAAACTGCTGAGATTGAAAACCTCACAAATTTGGTAAAACTATTGATGACCAAAGTTGATGGTGGTCCTCAAAAGGACTTCACCATTGGATTGAATGACAAATCCATTGGCAAAAAGACATGGATTTCTAAAAATGGTCCAAAACAAACTGTTCCTGTTCTCAAGAGCAAACCCAAAGCCAAATTGGCTTGGGTTGAAAAATCTAACTAATTTGCTATATGGTGTAGAGGGTCTCCAGAGGTTTAAATAGCATTTGGTATGTTGACAGTGGAGGCTCAATACACATGACATGATGTAGATACCTGATAAGCAATTTTATCAGTCAAAGAGAAGGATCTGTGTCCTTTGGGAACAATACCAAGGGATATGTACTAGGACATGGAAATGTATCCTCTGGTAAAATACAGTTTGACAAGGTCAACCTGGTTGAAAACTTGGAATACAACTTGCCGAGTGTATCTCAAATGTGTGACAAAGGACATTCTTCCTTTTTCACCAAAACATGCAAGATCATATCACCAGAAGGCCAAAAGTTGATAGAGAAGATCATTGAAGATCATACTTTGCTGATAGCCAAAAGATGTGGCAATGTCTATGCAGTGGACATTGAAAAAGACAATGTACTGAACAACACTGCTTGCTTCTTCTCAAGCACATCAACTTCTGAAACTGATCTCTGGCATAGGAGACTTGGCCATGTGAACTTTAAAACCATAAATAAAGTCACAAAAATGGCTTGGTCAGAGGTCTACCTTTGAAGGAATACCAGTGTAAAGAACACTGTGTTTCCTGTCTTAAAGGTAAACAGCCTAAGTCCTCCTATAAGTCTATTGAAGAATAAAAAACAACTGCTTGTCTTCAACTACTCCATATGGACTTATTTGGACCAGTCAAGATTATGAGCCTTGGTAAGAAGAAGTACTGCTTGGTCATCATTGATGACTACCTAAGATATACATGGGTCTTCTTCTTATACTCCAAGGATGAGGCAGCTGATATTATTAAGTTCTTCATTCTACAAATTAAGAAACAATTCTCTCTCTGTCAAAGTCATCAGGAGTGACAATGGGACAGAGTTCAGGAACAAAAATATGGATGAATTCTGTTTGTCTAAAGGGATTGTTAGACATTTCAGCATTTCCAGAACTCATGAACAAAATGGTGTGGTAGAAAGAAAGAACAGAACATTAATTGAAGCAGCTAGAACCATGTTAGCTGATTCAGGCCTACCATTGTATTTTTGGGCTGAAGCAGTCAACACGGCTTGTTATGTTTAAAACAGAGTCCTTATCAATAAAAGACATTCCAAAACTGCCTATGAAGTTCTTCATGGCATAAAGCCTCTTATCTCCTTTTTCAGGGCTTTCGGATGTCAATGTTTCATTCTAAACATCAAGGACTCTATTTCAAAGTTTGCTGCAAAAGTTGATTCAAGTTATTTTCTTGGTTATTCCTCCACTAGAAAAGCCTATAAGGTTTTTAATTCAAGAACCAAGATAGTAGAAGAAACACTGGATGTCAAGTTTAATGAGTCTAAACAAATTCTCATTCCAGCACATCCTGCTAAACTCTTTGATCTTGACAGCTTTCATTTCGGACCTAAAAAGACTGTTACATCATCTAAACCCACTTATTATGGTGATCAAGGGTTTTATGATGATAGTCCTACACCATGGACTCCAAACACAGTCATTAAATAAACTTTCAAACCATCAGAGGTCTTACAAACTTCTACTTCAACAACTGCTGATGAACAAATCCAAACTGCTGATTCAGCTCCATAGACTCCTGAACCACAACATACAGCTGAACCATATATCATCAACCTCAGTGGTTTGTTTGAAGAAGTTCAAGAGCCATCACCAAGTACAGGGCAACAACAACTAATTGAACACAGAGATCATCCATTGGATTAAATCATGGGTGATATTGCTTCAGGGGTACTTACAAGAAACCAGCTTTCCAACTTCTGCTTTTTCTCAGCATTTATTTCTCAGTTGGAACCAAAGAAATATCAAGAAGCCCTCAAAGATAACAATTGGGTACAAGCTATGCAAGAAGAATTGCTTCAATTCAAGAAGCAATAGGTCTGGGAAATTTGTCCCTTACCTCCACACAAGCTACCAATTGGCACAAGATGGGTCTTAAGAAACAAACAAGATGAAGCTGGTATGATTATCAAGAACAAGGTGTAACACCCCAACCGATGGCGGAAACATCGGGATGTCACGTATTGATGATTGTTTAGTAGCTCATGGTAAATAATAAATTTCAATAAATGATTTAAATAAATTACATACAATTGTTCTAAGAATTTTGTACATCAAAATGAAAAATACTAGCTACGCATCTTCAAGAAATAACTCTAATCTTCAAGCAAGCTATAACCTGAAACATGTTAAGTTTGAAAATATTTTGGGTCAACAAAAGTTGGTGAGAATTACATAGGATTTGATAATCGAATAAAAATGTTGTACAATTCAAGTGTCATGGCAAGTCTAGTCCATATGTGAAAACATACTAGAAGTAAATCGAGTGCATAATCAACCCTTGTGACTGTAATAATGTGGTACCTCCCATACGCTCATGGTTCACTCGAATATGTTATGCGATAACAAACACCCACGCTACCTTTGTAGGAGGCACGTATCCGGGTGGGATTGTCAGTCCAATAGATCTATCAATGTATACCGTCGGCTGATCAATGTTAATGATTATGCTAGAATTGTGCTTACCCTAGTCATGTTCAAGACATAATGCAACATAGAAAAACACATAGACACTTTGATGATTGAATTGCATATATAATGTTGTAACATGTCTCACCCCAAAAACGGTGATAAATAGAAAAGGGGCTATGTAAAACTCACCTTAGCAAAATGTTATGTCTCGTGAAAAAAATAGAATAATGTGTTGTGAATGTATGCGAGGCGAATCCCAAAGACTCAACAACGTAGCTAGTCTAAATTGAAGAAAACGAAAAAGAAAGAATATCAAGCTTCCAATTCGCCAATTACAAGAGCTTATAATCAAAGCTTCAATTGTAGAAGTAATAGACTATAGAAGAAAGGTATGAGGGAAAGTTTAATCGGATTGAAACAATCGATTTAGAGGTGCAAAGTATAATGGGTCATAGGTGGGTTTTTATACTAGTTTTGGAGTCAATTAGCCATTAAAATTGGTCAACACCATAAAGTAAAGTTTTATGATGAATTGACTATTTGACTAAGACTTTGACTGTTTGACTAAGACTTTGACTAATCAATTTAAGGAATGTGTTAAGTTTATTTTCTTCTGAAATACTACACAGGATGATAGTTGTCTCAGTTGGTTGTCACTGTGTGTTGGTTGGCTGTGGACGCGGGTTCGAGTCCCGGTCCACACAAATCTTTTTTTGGCAATTATTTCCCTAAAACTATATTATTCTAAATTCATAATATGATTATATAAGCCCGAAAGTGACTCGAAATATTTTTAAAACGTACAAAAGTGTCGAGGTACAAATAATTATTAGTTTAAGGTATTTAAAACATATATTGTTTAAAATAATACATTCTTTTTATCAAAAAAAAAATTAGGGGAAATTCGCGATGTTACAGTCTCCCTACTTTTGGAAACTTCGTCCCGAAGTTATTAAAAACACAGGTTTAAGGTTGATTAGGTAGAAATTAAGGCAGCTGTGGTTTGGGTTAAGGCACGACATGAATTTATAGGTAATAGAATAATTTGTTTCGAATAATTTGGATAAGAGGTTTGAGATGTGAGTTTTAAGGATTGGATTAGGTTCGTCTGAAGTAGCAAGAAGCATAAGAATTTAGCAAAATACTAAACTTATGTTTTAGGAATCCTATAAGAAATGCATGAATTGATTGGCTATATGAAAACCAAATGAACTACTAAAACCTTATTAGAATTTCACACTACCTTAACGTACCTGTAAATTCATGATTACGTTCCGGACCGCAATCACCAATTTACCTTACATTAGGGTTTTGTGTCCTTCTATGACTCTAAACACACATGTAAGTAATGCAAAATAACCTTGTGATTGAATCGTTTACAATGTATCCAAAAATGAGTCCAACTGTTGAGTAGGAAAAAGACTTCTACCAGTCAGTGAGTAAGAACCTCTACCGATTGTTGAGCAGGTGCGATAGCCTCTACCAGTCGTTGAGCAGGTTGTAGGGCCTCTACCGACTGTTGAGCAGGCATGATGATCTCTACCAATCATTGAGTAGGTTATTTGGTACTCAACTAACTGTTGAGCAAGTACTTCATCCTCTACCAGTTGTTTGATTAAGTGTACCAATTATTTCACACATAAATTGCAAATTGATAATATGTACATATAAACAATCAAGTATCAAGCATAGCATGCGAGTTGTAATAGTGTTGTCCTAGACAAGGTTAATGACTCTAGGTGTGTCTATAGCAAATAGTTTATATTCCATGATTTCTAGTATCAAATGTTTAAATATGGTAGATAATTGAATCCTCATGTATAACTAAGGATTATGTTTGATGCAACACACAATCAAGTTTCAATAGTTTGGTTATCATGGGTAACTAGCTCATGTGTGAGAAGGTGAAGGATATGAATTTAGTTCTTGAGACGATGATGAAAAATCTTGAAGCAGAATCAAGGTTGTGAGAGATAGTGAATGTGAAGATAGTTTATAAAGAGTTTATTTTATAGTAAGGAGATTATGTAGCAGTGTAAATTTTGGGGTTTGGATCAAAGGTTATAATCAAGTGTATAAGAAAACATGATTGTGGTATATGCCAAATATTGTAAAAATTTGAACAAGTTGAAAATGAGTGAGTGTCGATGGAGAATTTAGAGACTAGATATTATTCCTATGAAAAAAAAAATCTTATTTTTAAAATTGGTTTTATACATAAAGCAAAAGTTGTTAAATAGTACAAGCTAATTGGGCTTTGATTAAAATATTCCCGTTAGTTGGAGATTTCAAACATGACATTAGGTTTTGAAGATCAAGGTTCTATTAGTGATTTTTAATAGTTTAAAGCATTATATAGAAAATCGTTTGTTACGTCAATAAATAAACAATTGAATTTAAGTTCGAGGACATCTTTTGACAAAAATATGTACTTTGTAAAGTTACTAGGTAATGAAAATACAACAAGATTTAGAAATCTTTAGTTTGTGCTAAGGTATGAGGTTATAGTTTTTAAAAAATAAGTAACATGTGGAGAAATGAAATAATATGATTTGGGTAGGGTGTTGAATATTTAAAAAGTGGCTAAGATGGTAAGGTGAAGTGTGATTGTGAAATCCATAGATGGTTATGATATGAGATTGATTTAAGCTGTAAAATTTTGAGATTTTAGAGCTTAGTTTTAAGGGAAGTGAGTGTAATCATCTACTCATTAATTAAAACGAATAAATGAAAACGTTGACTTATCAAAGCTTCTAGATTCTAATAACATAGTAAAGACATGCTTTAGCCTATAAGTGAACACTCATCCCGAGAATTCCCAGGTAGGCATCCGGGTCCCTCGTCTGATTGGGATATATGCGCAATGCCAGTCCTAGACAGAAAACTCAGAATACAGGCGTTCACCCTTCCAAATTGCACGTGTTCGTTATTAAAATCTAGAACTTCGACGAGATCTTCAAGGTGGTTCAGGCTAAACCTGAGGATTTGTCCTATTAGTCTAAGAGTAGATCTTGTGATGGAGAGCACTCTTCTTGTAGAGACTAAAGTAAGGATAAGAAGTAAAATAGAGAATATAAACAAGTAAGGTTGCAAGTAAAAGGAGCAAGTACTGATTAAAATCCTATGGTTATAGACTAGATTATTTTTTTTTTCTAATAACCTAATTCCCTATAACAATGGCTCTGATACCAATCTGTAACACCCCAACCGATGGCGGAAACATCGGGATGTCACGTATTGATGATTGTTCAGTAGCTCATGGTAAATAATAAATTTCAATAAATGATTTAAATAAATTACATACAATTGTTCTAAGAATTTTGTACATCAAAATGAAAAATATTAGCTACGCATCTTCAAGCAATAACTCTAATCTTCAAGCAAGCTATAACCTGAAACATGTTAAGTTTGAAAATATTTTGGGTCAACAAAAGTTGGTGAGAATTACATAGGATTTGATAATCGAATAAAAATGTTGTACAATTCAAGTGTCATGGCAAGTCTAGTCCATATGTGAAAACATACTAGAAGTAAATCGAGTGCATAATCAACCCTTGTGACTGTTATAATTTGGTACCTCCCATACGCTCATGGTTCACTCGAATATGTTATGCGATAACAAACACCCACGCTACCTTTGTAGGAGGCACGTATCCGGGTGGGATTGTCAGTCCAATAGAACTATCAATGTATACCGTCGGCTGATCAATGTTAATGATTATGCTAGAATTGTGCTTACCCTAGTCATGTTCAAGACATAATGCAACATAGAAAAACACATAGACACTTTGATGATTGAATTGCATATATAATGTTGTAACATGTGTCACCCCAAAAACGGTGATAAATAGAAAAGGGGCTATGTAAAACTCACCTTAGCAAAATGTTATGTCTCGTGAAAAAAAATAGAATAACGTGTTGTGAATGTATGCGAGGCGAATCCCAAAGACTCAACAACGTAGCTAGTCCAAATTGAGGAAAACGAAAAAGAAAGAATATCAAGCTTCCAATTTGCCAATTACAAGAGCTTATAATCAAAGCTTCAATTGTAGAAGTAATAGACTATAGAAGAAAGGTATGAGGGAAAGTTTAATCGGATTGAAACAATCGATTTAGAGGTGCAAAGTATAATGGGTCATAGGTGGGTTTTTATACTAGTTTTGGAGTCAATTAGCCATTAAAATTGGTCAACACCATAAAGTAAGGTTTATGATGAATTGACTATTTGACTAAGACTTTGACTGTTTGACTAAGACTTTGACTGTTTGACTAAGACTTTGACTAATCAATTTAAGGAATGTGTTAAGTTTATTTTCTTCTGAAATACTACACAGGATGATAGTTGGCTCAGTTGGTTGTCATTGTGTGTTGGTTGGCTGTGGACGCGGGTTCGACCCGCGTCCACACAAATCTTTTTTTGGCAATTATTTCCCTAAAACTATATTATTCTAAATTCATAATATGATTATATAAGCCCGAAAGTGACTCGAAATATTTTTAAAACGTACAAAAGTGTCGAGATACAAATAATAATTAGTTTAAGGTATTTAAAACATATATTGTTTAAAACAATACATTCTTTTTATCAAACAAAAATTAGGGGAAATTCGCGATGTTACACAAGGCAAGACTGGTAGTACAAGGTTATTCACAAGAAGAAGGAATTGACTATGATGAAACCTTTGCTCCAGTTGCAAGGCTTGAAGCCATCAGGTTATTTTTGGCTTATGCAATTTCCAACAAAATTAAAGTTTTTCAAATGGATGTCAAGAGTGCATTTTTATATGGAAAAATAAAAGAGGAAGTGTATGTTTGTTAACCCCCTGGGTTTGAGGATCCTTCTCATCCCAGTTGGGTGTACAAACTTGACAAAGCTCTTTATGGGCTAAAACAAGCTCCTAGAGCTTGGTATGAAACACTTTCTACCTTTTTGCTCAAAAATCAGTTCACAAGAGGCGCCATTGATAAAACACTTTTTATAAAGCATGTTGGAAATCATGTCTTACTTGTTCAAATTTATGTTGATGACATCATTTTTGGTTCAACAAACACAAAACTGTGTGATGAATTTAAGAAACTCATGCAATCAAAATTTGAGATGAGTACAATGGGAGAACTGTAGTACTTCTTGGGACTGCAAATCAAGCAACAAACAAATGGAACTTTTATACATCAATCTAAATATGTTAAAGAATTACTAAACAAGTTTTCTTTACAAGACTGTAAATCATGTTCCACTCCCATGACACCTTCCACACAAGTTGAACCAGATGATAAAGGAAAATAGGTTGATCAAACCATGTATAGATGTATGATAGGTTCCCTTCTATATTTAACCGCTTCTAGACCAGATATTATGTTCTCAACTTGTGTCTGTGCTAGATATCAATCTACACCAAGGGAATCACACCTAACTGTTGTAAAAAGAATTTTCATATATCTGAAAGGAACTTCTACATTAGGAATTTGGTATCCTGCTTCAAGCAATACCAAGTTAACAGCTTTTTCAGATAGTGACTATGCAGGGTGTAAAATGTCAAGAAAATCTACATCTGGGGGTTGTCAATTCTTGGGAAACTGTCTAGTGTCCTGTCAATCAAAGAAACAAACATCTGTGGCAACTTCAACAGCTGGAGCTGAATACATTGCTGCTGCAAGTTGTATATCACAGATTCAATGGCTCCAATATCAACTTCTTGATTATGGAATCAAAGAGACCAAGACTCCACTCTTAGTAGACAGTAAATCTGCCATTAGCATCATTCAAAACCCTATTCAGTTTTCAAAGACAAAACATATAGAAATAAGGTATCATTTCATAAGGGATTGTTATGAAAAAGGCAAGATTGAGGTGAAACATGTCACAATAGCTAATCAAATAGCTGATATATTCACCAAACCCCTTGACACATCAACATTTCAGAGGTTAGTTTCCATGCTTGGAATGTTAAACTTTGAGTAAACTCTGTAAGTGTTTTTCATTCTTTTTTGTATAAACTTTACTTTCATTTGCTTGTTTACTCACTCTGTCTCAAACCTCTGTTTATAAACAAAAAGAGAGAAAAACTACTGATGTACAAAAACATCTGTAAGGGAAATATTTCTGAAAAGAAAAATCTGCTGATGATGATAAATCATCAAATATTATTTCTAGGGGTAACATTTCTCAGTAGTTCAATACTACTGAAAAACAAAATAGGAAACTCCTGATGAATAAATATTCATCAGAAGTTCTAGACAAAAAGGGCAAAACAGTCTTTTCCTATCATTTTCAGAAGTTTGACCTAAACGGACTATTAAACTTCTCAAACCCCTCTTTTCATTATTATCGTTTCAAAAACAAAAACTTCCCTCTCTCTTTCTCTCTCTCACAAAACCTCTCTGAATCTTTCAACTGTTCTATCAAGACAATGGTTCTAGTTCTTAAACAGGGACACAATCAAAGATGCTACTTCGAAAAAGCTTAAGCCTAGTCCCAATACGATGAAATCATTGATTTGATAGTAAAATCTCAATATTACACAACGTTCACCATTGACCCATCAATCCATACTGACACTCTTAATGAGATTTGGGCAAACGCTGAGACTGTTACCAAAGATGGTAAAGTCCTTTCCTTGAAGATGAAGATCAAAGGGAAAGAAATGGCAATCACACCTGCTAGCCTGGGAGAAATATTAGGTCTTGATGATGCTGAAGCTCCTGATCAAACTCCCAGTGGAACAATTCAGTCAACCATAATTGAGTGTGGTTACCAAGGTACATTATCACATGCTACTATTTACAAGAAATATTTTGATGCAAAATATAAACTTTTGTTTCACTACGTTATCATGTGTTTAAGTCCAAAAACTGGATCTTCTGATTAGATGTCCTCTACCATGCAACCAATTTTTCATTTAATTATAAATGAAACTAAGTATAGGGCATCTTCAGTCTTTTTCAATGAGTTGGTGTTGCATCACCAAAATGATAAAAAGAAATTTTTGTTGTATCCAAGGTTCGTCATGCAATGTATTATCAAAGAACTTGGACAAGAGGTGCTTGTGGATAAAACAACTCTTTTAAACCCTTTATCCTCGCAAGCATACTCAAGGCACAACAAACCGGCAGCCTTGCCAGAGGATGACCAAAGGGAACATGTCACAGTCCCTAAGGAACCAACATCCTCAAAACCCATTTCAAAAAAGCCAAATCTACCCAAGCAACAAAAATCCAAACCCACCAACCCCAAAAGAAAAGCAACTCAGGAAGTTGAGATGCCTGAAGCTGTTAATGTGCAATCTGCACTTTCAAAAGATGTGACTGAAACTTCCTCCCAGTCTCATTCATCTCAAATACCTGAAAGAGCACCAATATCCATTTTGTTTAAAAGAAAGAAACTCAAAAAGACCATAACTACTGACCCTTCTTTCAAAACACCTGAAACAACTGAACAAAACTCAACTGCTGATCCCTTAACTATTGACCCACAAATATCACTAGCAGTTGAGATAGCTAAAATTCTCTCTGGGCTGAAACAACACAATCCATCTGAAAATGTCTATCCCCAATCACCACATAAAACAGTGGATGAAAACACAGAAATGGACATTGATGAGAATGTGTTCAGCCCTAACCAAAGAGATGAGGAGGGACCAAGGTCTCTAAGCCCAAACTTAGATTCCTTAGGTATATTTGAGGCTGCTACTACTCTTATATCATCCAGTGATGGATTTGAGGACAGTAGTACCATAGCTAAGACCTCAAATGTGGCAACTACTGATGAAGGCCTTGTGCCTAAAGTAGGAAATCCTCAGTACCAAGAAAAAGAGGTTCATGAGACAACTAGGTTGGGCCTAGCTCATGAGACAACTGAAACTGTTCTCATTGAGGATTGTGTCAGTGATTCAGATGATTCCATTAAATTGGATGATGGATCAAAACTTCCATAAATTGAATTGACGGCTGACTGTGAAGGTCCTGATTCTAATGTATCTGTACTCAAGGAGACAGTCATAGAAGAACAGTTTAAAGACCACTTACACCCCAATTCCCCAAAAGTGGAATCCCCAGTTCACACTAAGGATCAACAAAAAAACACCCTCCACAACTACAAAAGCCTACCCAATTTTCTGGGTCATCAAGCATAGATCTGAACCAACTATGCAGCCCGAATGGTCCCCTATACCAGATGGTACATCAACTTATTTCTAGTCATCTCAAAGATTTTATGACTGCTATGGAGTTAAAGAACAACACTCAAATTCTGATGATTAATAATGCTATTGACCATAAGCTTGGTGAATTGTCAAGAAAGATGGATGACAACAGAAGACAATTAGCCCATCTATCTGGTGTAACACCTCCACCTCCATGGTTTCCAGAAGTGGATGAAGCCAAAAGGGGGGGGGGATGTCAAAGGAACCTGAAACTGTGTTTCTTGAAGCTTCAAAAAGAGCTAGAGAAGCACAGAATCTCAAGGAATCTCAAAAATTAACAAGCATGACCAGACAAGAAAAAGCTCTAAAAGAGAGAGAAGACTGATATCAAAAGAATGAAAGATACCTTAGAGAAAAGGCTAAAAAGGCATCCCAAGACCAAAGTGAAGCTGCTGCTGAAGACAATACCAAAAGTACTGAAGACAATCCTTCAGTAGTTGATGCTGCTCAGATCAACACTTCAGTAGTTGACATTTCCTGCACTAAACAAGAACAACCTTCTAAAGCAACAGAAACAAACCAATCTGATATTCCAAAACCTGTTCCCATTTCTTCTATACCAGTTACAGAAGATCAAACTGAAGAAAAGAACCGACAGAAGAAGAAAGAATAAAAGTTGAAGCAAAGGCAAAGGAAGATAAGATATAGGAAAGCTTAGAAGCAATGGATGACTTAAGCCTTGATGAAAAATGCAAAATGTTTGAACAAAAATTGAAAGAGTTAGAAGTAGAAGAAAGACTTGCTGAGCAGACTGTCCTTGCTGCAGAAGAAGATAAAAGACAACAGCTGATCACTTATATTAGCAAAAACAGCAAGACAAGAAAATTCTCACTCAAGGGACTCTCAACTAAAGAACTAACAAGACTCAAGAATTGGTAGAGAACAAATATGGTTTAAAGACTCAAATAAGTAGGTGGAAAGAAGATGTACTTTATGAGACCTACAAAAGGTTCAAGGCTGACAGACTTGCACATCTAGAGGAATACAAATCCACACAGCCTGCTACCAAGAAGCCAGGGGAAAATACAACAACAACCTTCAAAATAGCTTTGCTTGAGAAGAAACACCAATGTTGAAGATGATTTTGTTGTTGAGGAAAAACCTCTGTTGACACAATATAGGGATCCTGCAACATTTGCCTATCAACTGCAACATACCATCAAAGAGCAAAAACATACCAAGGTTGTCACTGAACATCACATGCCTATTTCAAAAGGTGATTTACCTAATACTGTTCTAGTTGAAAAAAGGAGGAGATCCAATCTGATCAATGCTGAAAAAGAAAAACCTCCAACAGCAGACCTATATTCAAACCTTCAAATAGTACCATACAAGGCAGATTTCTTCAAATCCAAATCTCCAATTGTCAAATGGTGCTTCACCTACAAGTCCAGTTCCATGATTCTAATAAGAAAAGACTTCTCAACAAAAGTCCTTCATGACTTGACTGAATTGGAAAAATTATCTGATTAAGATCTGATGACCATTCAGGATATGATGCCAGAACAAGGACTACTTTTAGAATCAATAGTCAGAGAACTCAGACATCAAACTGTCAAAGAAATCTGGAGGATTCTTGACTTAAGGAAGAGAGGATTGTATAAATAAAGATAGACAAAGGTTTTGGCTTCATCAATCCAGGGGGAGATTGTAGGGTCAAAGAGGATTGACAAGCCAGTTACAAACCTTGGTCTTATATCCTTTTCTACATTTTGAGAAACTGCTGAAGTAAAAGATATGCAAAAGTTCTTAAGAGTACAAGCATCAAAAGTTCTGAAGATAAACCAGACAAATATCTGAAGAACAAACTACTGAAGGCAAAACTTCTTAAGATCTTTTATAAGTATCAGCACTTGTATTAAACCGACCTTAAACTCAGCAGTTTAGTATTATATTAGTTTTGTTAAAGTCTTTGTTCAAGTTTCGATAAACTACAGCGTGTTGTAGAAATATCTTTCGATTTACTTTAAGCTTTTGATTTACTCATCTTTAACTTCCTAGTTCATTGATTGAGGGGGAGTCATAACTCCTGTTATAAAGTGATGCTTTAACTTGAACACTTTAATATTCCGCTGTGCAATTTACTTTGATATATTTATAACACACAAGTGTTCATAAGCAAGAACTGCAAAAGTTGAGCCACTGATCCAACAGAAAGCAACCTAGATTTAGCATTATAAAGTCTAAGTATCACAAGTTTAATAAGTCTAAGATTTCTAGGTCGATTGATAAGGGTTCTCTAGGTTTGGGGAAAGAGACTTAAGTATTTGATTGACTAATATGTTTAATAAAATTCCTGAATTAAAAGTATACTATTTACGAAGTTAGAAAAACATAAGGTTAATAAATAGACTTTTATGATTCAAAGGAAAATACTAATAATATAAAAAAACTAAAAGGCATGATTTAGAAGATATGGAAAATAAGTCAATAAATTATTTTGTATTTAAAATAGTTTATGTATAATTAAAAGTTTAACTGAATCAATGTGTTTAAAACAAGAACTAATATTCTGAACAAAAAAAATCATATTTTTAACTCAAAAGATAGAATAAATTTTTAGAAATTTTTTGGCTTTTAAATGTTTAAAAACGGAATTTTTAAGAATTAGTTACGAATTAAACGAGATATTTATTATTTAAAAATAATAAATTAAAGATATTTCCGATTTTAAAATTTTTATGTATTAAATAAAAAAGTACTTTTTATTAAGTTTATATAAAAGTTCCAAAATTAAAGCATGAGACATATCTTTATAAATATAAATAGTTTTCTTAATATATTGATTTAATAATAAATATTAACACATAAATAATAAATTGTTATAGAATAAAAAAATATTATTATTATTATTTGGAGCTCCCAGGGTTCGAACCTAGGTCTCCTATATAGATAACCAACAGCCAAAACAACTGACCTAGGTGATCTGTTGGTTCAATCTTCATTAAAAAAACTTTAAAACAATCATTTGCCATTCTCTATTTAAAAAATAAATAAATAAAAAGGCATTATAACCCGGTTCCGGAGGAAATCGAACCCGGGTCTGTGCGCTAACAAGACAACAAACCAACCAACGGATCTACTTGATTCTTTGTTTTAATAACCGATACAAAGTATGTTCTCTGGTTAAGCCTTCTTCCCCAAATAATATTACATAAACCCTAACAACCAAACCAATTTAGAGGGTGTTTAGGATTGAGTTTGGAAATGCAAAAGTGCTTTTGGTTAGAAGTGCTTATTGGCTTATGACTTTTTGGAAAAGAGTTTAAAAAAAAAGTGTTTGGATTAACTTTTGTGATGAGAAATGTCAAAAAGTCAATAAATTGTTTTTTTCTTAAATATTTCGCTTAACCTATTGTGAAGAATGGTTGTATGGATGGTAGATTTGTAATTTTTTTCCAAAAGCCAAAAGCTAGAATTTCTGACTTCTTAAAAACAGCTTTTCCACCCTTATTGAAAAGTCAAAATCAAAAGTGCTTTTGGATTACACAAACAGCTTATTGACTTATTGGCTTCTTGGAGAAGCCAATGAGTTGTTTTCAAATGCAATCCCAAACACCCTCTTAATAATCGATTACAACGATTATGATTGTTCAAAATATCATATGGATTTTGTTATTCAATCAAAATCGACCGTACAACAACAAATAATCGAAAATAAACTTACAGGTTAGACCAATTAAGAGCTAGATAACCCGAACAATGAACTGGTTCGATTCCGAACAACAAAGGCGACGAGAACAACAATAAAACGGGGGGTTTAGAAGGCGATAGTGGTCTGAGTATAACTTGAGCTTCGATTTTATATAAAAACAAACGAATTGAATGGGTTTATATATTAGTATATGATTCGGTTTTGAAAGATCTTGGATAATCATAATTTAACCGACTTAAACCTGTTATTTTCTTCTAATTTGCAACATATAAGGTCACTTTATGGTGTTGATCAAGATTAGGGAGTCGATTTGCATTATCCATTTTATATTATCGGTTAATTGAATCAGTTTTTCAAAAGTTTTAAACGGTTTTTTTTTTTATTAAATCTTGACTTTTATATAGGCGTTTATAAGTTTAAGAGTAAAAATAAGTAAGGGTGAAATATGAATTAAAAGAAGTCAATTAAAAAGAATACGTCAGGTTACAGGTCTGGTAGGAGTGTCGGCAGTAGGAGGAACCGACAGAGATGCAATCGAAGATTCTATCGTTGCGGTTAACGACGCAGTAACGAAATGGGAGATGGTGGCGTAGCAGTCGGAGAAACGATTGGTGCGGTGGTTGGTGACTGAGATAGGGCAGACCGTGCTATTTCTTATCTTTTGTTCCATGTTTCTTGTTTCTCTATGAAGAAAAGGTTTGTGTTTATAGAGAGAGAAAGTGGGATACTGTCTAAGAAAGAGGGTATAGCTACTTCATATGAAAGTTGTTATGTACAATAATGCCACCGTGTTTTTTTTACGTTTTGTACCATTATTTTTTTTCTTTCACTTGTTGGTCATCAAAAGCTTATCTTTCTATTTCTTATTATCAATATTTTGTATGACTTCTTTCCAACAACTTGCACACTAGTATTTACAATGCGAAAATATTCATGTATCAACATTGATAAAAATATGTAAGCAACTACAAATACACATAATATTTTGTGGGAAAGGTTCATCATATTAGACAAGATTTCTTGTAGTATATGACCCATGAGCTGAACCAACCTAGCTGTTTCTTAATATCGACTCACCATGCAACCAACTATGCATCCTTTTATACATCAAAAACAAAGCCACCATATATCAAACAAGTGTGTTGAATCAAACCAAGCATAACTGTTGCATTTGTAAATATGTAGGCGATGTGAAAATTTTTATGGTTTAATTAAGACTCAAACCAGTCAATAACAAACAAAACATAATAACTCATAAGAAACAATATACAATAGAGAAAAAGGGACAAAACACAGTGACAAATCTCTTATTAAACCAACCTACAAAAGTAACCCCCGAACTGACCAACTTATGAGTTCTAATAATACTAATACGAGATCCAGTTGATCAACTGATTGTTTAGATCAGTTGATCCCACTGATGGAAACAAAATAAAGAAACAATAAAGACTTACAAACCGGAGAAACCGTAGTTTCTCTGATGAAGATAACAAAACGAGAGAGAGAGGGTTCTCGAATACTGAACATAAATAACAAAAATGAATAATAATCTATACTATATATAAATACATCTCATTAGGGTACAATGGTAATTTCAAATAGAAACAACTTTTTCAACCTAATGTACAAGTCAGTATTGCGCAGGATGTTGAAAAGGCTTAAGACGTGCCCTATCGTATTCTTTAAGACGCTGGTTACACTCTGAGATGAAATTAAGACGCGGGATAACGAAGAGGCTGCTTGAATGCGAGGTTCAATGAGGGGTTCCATTTACCGGGATGGAACCCGTCCTCACTTGGCTATTAAGACGCGCCATTTACTCATTTGCAAACCCTATATATCTCCAATGGCATCTGGTACAATAAGGTATCATTGTCAATATCAATATTTGGCACAAGGATCCTCCGGGTCCAGGTTCGATTAATTGGTGGTTCATCATCATCATCAATATTTGGCATCCGAAAGGTTAGATTTTAAATATGTGCTTGTGAACTTAATCTTTTTAGAATTTAGTTCTAAATTATTCAGTTCTCTTTCTTCTAATTCTAGGGTTTTGTTTTTATGATTGCATTGGCCTTGAAAAACGACTCCATACAATGTGTTTGCATGTTTAATAGGTACATTTTTTGTAAAAGTCCTCTACAGCTCCTGGTTTACAAGTGCAGACATGAGCTTAAAAAGTTCCAACTTATATGGTTTGTTGCTAATTTTCTGTGTGGTGCTTGAACTTAAATTTTGAACTAAAAGTTTGTATTTTAGGCTATTCAGGGGATATTACACAGCCGCACAAAGCTAAGGTATACAGTAATAAATGGCAGCGGAAAACAGTAGTTCGGAATTACACCTGCCCATGGTTGTAATATCTTTTGCTCCAACAAATTTAGCTTTTATAGATGTAGTTCACGTGGATAGTTTAAATTTCTTGGTTTGTTTCCACCACTTAATGTTGTCTAATTTCGATGTGGAATTACAGGTTAAAAGGTGGTATAACATGTAAACGAGTTGAAAGTGGGTACACAATAGCTGCTAATTTTGCCCTGTGCAAAGGTCATTTTCACATTTATCTACTGATAATCTTAATTTAGAGCTGTCAATTTTGACTCATTTACTTCCATATGGGTTAATTTGTTTCTTTTTAATCCTAGACAGATTAAATAAGTCAAAATCAATGGTTTCTAAGAAATAAACCAAAGTATGCGAGCCTAGCGTACTAAAGATGTTTTGCCCTGTTTAAGTTCCTTCTTTATCAAAGTTTGTACTCGGTTCTTTTTTCCATTGTCTCTTACTTGGTGCTTTAGTGAGGATGAGCAGTATGCCAACACTTTATTTACAGTTTACACTGGCTAGCAAAATTTATCTCAGTGTTATTTTCGTGGACAAAGTGTGCTTATTCATTTTGTTTCATTTTGATATTCATATTTGATTGAAAAAATAGATAAAGCAGGCTTTAATTTATATACTCCAACGTGGATAAATGGTGAATTGAGATGGTCTTTGCCCAAAAGACACCAAACAAGTTGTTTACAAACAAGCCATTCTATCTTGATGAGTCTGTGATTAGAAGGCTTCTTTGTAAGTAAAGTTTACTCCAAATTTTTTATGGGCGGGTTGGTTCTAGTAGTGGGTGAAAAAATGGTATTTTTTACACAGTTCAAAACCAGTTTGGTCGGGTTGACAAGAAACACTTTTCTGTTAGTTTTTTCTTCACAGTACTAAGTGTCTAATACGATTAAGAAAGTTGTATTATTTCATTACCAATCCAGTAAAATGATTTAGAATGTGAATCATCCATTTAATAATGCATACCATTGGGGTTGGTGGTCCAATGGCAAGGCAAAGCCTTTTAATACACTAAAAGTGCACTAAAAGTGTGAGGTCTTGGGTTCAACTATTCAAGTCTCATAAGAAGCAAGAAATTCGCCTTTAAAAAAAAATTATAATACACATTGAATGCTTTTTATCCTCTTGACCTGTTTCCTATTTAGCTAACTTTTTATTTTAATCTTACAAGTTTGACGCATTTATAACTTATAAGCTACTAAGCATTGTTATGTTATTTTCTTTTGAAGACTGATGGTGAATTTACAAGATGCTCCTAATCGAACAAAAAGATTTAAAGGTTATTCTAGCAAAAAGAGGATTTGTAACCATGTGTAGATTTGGATGCCGTTGCAAATTTCAGCTATCTGAAGCCTGTGCATATCTTGACAATCGGTTTAGATGATTCATTTAAGAACTATTTAGATATTAAATTTCAGCTATGTTGACATCTTGATATGAATTTGCTGGCATGACTTTAATTCCTTCATGTGATAATGTATGAGAAGTCCAGCCATGATTCATTAACATGTTGTAGGTTTTTTTAATCTTTTATCCGTTTGTTCTTGAATAATGGTAATTCGGAAAAAAACTTGGTGAATTTGGAAATGAGTGATCTGCAACTACATTTTCCCCCATTGTATTTGGAAATTACAAACATTATGTTTTTGTAGTGTTCCCATTTCAAGTTCGCAATTTTTTTCCATGAATCACTACTTCATAAAAACTATACTTTTCACCGTCATGTTTTCAATTATGCATGCATTACATTTGTCACAGAGCTAGACCACTGACATTGATGCCACACACATCATGAGTTTTCTCCTTCGTCTACTAACAAGTGTATCTAGACCGAATGATTTTTCACCCGCCGCAACGCGCGAGTTTCCTACTAGTAACCCTACAAAATATCTCCTTGTATATATACTCAGCTCAAATGAGCTGAGCCTTCACTCGGCCCACAATATTATAAGCCCAACTTCAACCCAGAGCCCAACATACATCTTGGACTTATTCTTATAACCCCAACTTCAGCACGTGTTATCAAAATGCCAAGTTACACATATTCAAAACACGTATGCATAAGGGTGTTTGAACCTTTTGGATTTCTCAATTGTCCATGATCATATCATTCATCGATCGGGGCCGGTCTATTAATAATAAATAGGCCTAGACCCTCAGTTTACCCATATGTTGTTAAATTTGTTGGGCCGAGTTTTCTATGGGATGAATCCATACTGATGAGCTAAACGCGACCAAACAGACGAATGGAAGAGTTGTTGAGCCAGATCGAGTGGACAACAATGCCTTTCATGATGTCACAATGCCAATGAATTAATGAAAATGACTGACTAAATTAATCAAAACTGGAATACTAACTCTTATAAACATTCTATATTTCTTTAACTAAGAACTCAAGTGTTAAGTGATTTCTTATAAAAGTGGATTTTGTGTATTAATAGTTAACATAATCGATTCAAGTTGATTATGTGTTAATAGTTAAACTCATTGATTAAATTATTCAAAACACTTAACAATGTGTCATATTTATCTTATCTTATACTTGAATAAACGGATTTCGTTATGTCTTTTGTGCTCACAAAATAACAGTTTGGACTGCTATATTCATGTTCATGTTAAGTTTCAACTTCTAAGAAACTGCACTCTAAAGGAAATTTAAATACATGATATGTTATTTGATGTACTTGAAGGTAGATATTTTTTCATTCAAAAGTGTAGGATCAGTTTTCACACAATCAATACATAATCAACACGAATACTGAACCGTTAGGTGCGGAAACACTAACGCTCATGCAAAATAAAAAATATCTAGATCAAAACATGAAAGGTTTCATTTTCAAGCTTTTCGTTAATCATTAACTTCAATCTAATAGTTACAGGCACCGTTAATGATAAAACAGACTTCTAGAACTCTCTGGACAGAGTTTGGACACAAATGGAGCTGATACAAATGACCACTAACTCTATAACCATCAATAACTAACTTCTATTTATAGACCTTTCCCATTCGTGCCATCGTTTGTCCGAACCAACTCATTAGTCCTGTCGATGTCCCGAATCAAAACTTTATAATTTGGTTCGTGCCTTCGTTTACCCGAACCAAATCCTTAGACACAAAACATAAACTTATAATCGTCGTTTTATCATCTAGACGACCCAAAAGCTATAGACACATATATGAAATATGCATCTACAGACTCCCCCTTGTCTGTAGCTCGGGTGCTTTATCTTTTCTTGTTTTCACGTCAACAAACTTTGGCTTTTCTTTAGCTTTCTTCGTCTTTCCAGCTTCTTGGATTTGAATCGGCTTCCTTAACCCCAACGCATATTTACCCAACAACCCTTTGTAATCACAGTTCGAATGCACTTCAAATGTGAAACAGAACTTCACAACAGCCTGAAATTTCCACGCCTGCTCGATATCTAACGCATCAAAGTGAATAGGATTGAAGTATAGCGTTTCAATGTCGTTTCTTGAGCAGTTGATAACACACATCAGGATCAAAGATTCTAAGCTTCTTGCATAACTTCGACTTATCTTCATTATCCATCACAATAACTGCTTCACCAGCTTCCAATCATAATACCAGAAAGCGAAATTCTTGCTGATATCTTGATGGTAAGTTGTTCACTGGATTAATCTTCTTGTGAACATTGCGATGTGGATATTGTGGCTTGAACGTATCCTTTTTCATCATACTTTCACGAGTCATCTTTTCAGCCATATATTCTAACAACCCAGTTGCACCAACCAGCTTGTGTCTACAAACGTCTCGTACGGCCCAGTAAGAAATGTCTTTATGTCATGAAAGTGACTGGCAAAATCAGTCCTCGATAGCCATTAGGGACTGATTTAGGGGTATCAAAGACTAATTTTTCAGTCCTTGATGACGATCTTTTTTGTAGTGGGTGAGAGAGAGAGTAACAGTAAGTTCATAATGAAAAATGGTAAGGTTGAATGGACAGATTGGTATTTATAGATAATCTGGTTCGTGCTAATGAAGGCACGAATGAACATGAAAATTTTCCATTCGGTCTAACTAAAGCACGAAAGAAAACATTGTTATAAAAAATTTTCATTCGACCCTTCGAAAGGTCGAATGGGTTTTTGGAAATACTGATTTTTACCAAATCGCCCAATTCGTCGATCTTTTGTCATTTTTTTCAAACATGCAACCTTCAAATCTTCAAAAAAATTTGATTTTGAAATACAAAACTCTGATTGGCATGTCAAATTTTGGAAAATGATTGTCCTCCAACAACGGATATCGAAAATAAGACAGAAATATAAAATCTTTTGGATTTTCTGAAGTTTATGCTAAAACACACCAAAAATCTTTTTGAGTTTTGCATAAAATGAATAAAAAATTGAAAGCAATACATAAATATGCACAAACAAACTTTTGTGATTTTCCGGTAAGAGGATCATATCAGTTTACGAGAAATCTAATCTCACCAGTGTTCTTTTTCATTAACTTTAGAGACTATGAGACTCGGAAATTGTTGATATTGTTGTCCACATAAGCTCACATGCGAACCGTTATGCAGTGCTTTAAAATGATACGCTAAAGGTGTATTAATAACTAACTCACATGTGGTTCCTATACGGTCAGCAAATCAATGCTACAGAGTTACATGTGCACTCTACCAGGGTGAGGCTTATATAAATAATGATTTTCATCATAGATATGATACGATGCATTAGATAATCTTTGATCATCGTCATACATTTTAAGTTACTCATTCGGTAAATTTGGTTTTGGCATTTAAGCACTTTTAAGATACCCTGACTGAATCTAGGTCCGTAAATCAATACGACAGAAGATCAGTCAGCCTACCTCAGATAACAATCAACATAACGACCCGAAACCTCCGATGTTGGCAACCCTATCAAACGAAATTACGGTACCAAGACCATATGCTCATGAGGTGTTCAGCTACATAGCAAGTAGTTCATTATGTTTGTATCACTAAGGCACACATTAATAGGTCTACGAAGCCTACCAACACATCACACAAAGTCATCACATGTCAAATTTGACATTTTAAATCTTTAGAATGTGATAGATCCTCACTGATGTACTATCATTTCCTCTTTTTCACCGGGAAAAATCATTTTGGATTTTCTGATTTTTATGGCTTTTCACATTTTTTTCATGTTTTTTCGTTTTTCTGAAAGAAAATCCCCTTAAATTAAAAACATATTTTTGGATTTTTAATTTTGAAAAGAGAAAACTAAAGAAAAACTTGATAAACCAATGAGGAATCTAATCTTGCTTTTCTTTTATACCATTAGCTTTGAGCAAAAATTCAAATCGTGATTTGTCAAAAGCTTTGGTGAAAAGATCAGCTCTTTGGTAATCAGTGTGGATTTTAATCATATCAGTCAATCCTTTGGCATAACAATCCCGTATAAAGTGATAACGGATACGAATATGATTAGCCTTAGAAGGATGAACGATATCTTTAGTTAGTGCAATGGCTGCTTCATTATCACAATGAATGGGGTTTTAAGAAATTGCAAACCGTAGTCGCGCATTTGTTGTTGAATCCAAAGTACTTGTGAACAGCAACTCGAGGCCGCCACATATTTAGATTCACACGTTGATAGTGAGACTGACATCTGCTTCTTGCACTGCCAAGTGATTAGCCTGCTCCCCAGAAATTGACATCCAGCCATTGTGGATTTTGCGTCAATATCACAACCACCAAAATCTGCATCACTAAAAGCAATGAGGTCAAAGTTATCATCATTAGGATACCATAACCCACGTGATGGACAACCCTTCAGATAACGTAGGATTCGTTTGACTGCCATGAGGTGAGATTGTTTCGGCTTCGACTAGTAACGCACGCAAAGGCATGTAGCAAACATTATATCTGGTCGGGAAGCGGTCAAATACATCAATGATCCAACCATGGCTCTGTAAATGTAAGGGTCAATGAACTCCCCCTTAGCATCAACTCCAATCCCGTGATTAGGTTGTATGGGAGTGGCAATCGGTGTTGAATCCTCCGTCTGGAATCGGCTCAAGACTTCGAAAACATATTTCGTCAGGTGGATGAAGATCCCCGATGGCGTTTGATCCACTTACAATCCAAGAAAGAATTGCATCTCTCCCATTGAGCTCATCTCAAACTTCTCCTACATGACCTTTTTGAATTTCCTACAAAGACTTTCTTTAGTCGAACTAAATATAATATCGTCTATGTAAATCTGTATCAGGCGCAAATCACCCTCTGTTCATTTTGTAAACATGGCACAGTCAACTTGTACTCTTTTGAATCCTCTGGAAAGCAAGTATGTGCTGAGCTCTTCGTACCACTGTCGAGGGGCTTGGTGCAAATCGTACAACGCTTTGTTCAGTTTGTAGACCTTATCCCGGTGGATAGGATCCTCAAAACCCGGTGGTTACCTGACATATACTTCTTCCTTGACCACACCATATAGAAAAGCACTTTTGACATCCATCTGATACACCTTAAATTTCACTCTTTGATCATCTTTCTTGCATTTGAACACCCATTTCGTTCCTATCTTCTTTCGATCGGCTGGTAGATCAATTAATGTCCACACTCCAAGATTCTGAAACTGTTGAAGTTCTTGTTGCATCGCATCCACCCATGATTCGTCATTCGATGCTTCTTTCTATGACTTCGGTTCAACCTGCGAAACATAACAAGCAAATGACCAATCATTTTGTTCACCTGATTTCTAGATTTTAGAATAAAGGGCTAGGGCTCCAATGTTTTTCATTTGAAGATGCACGTCTCAATTGTCCACGTTTCATCACACTGCTACCAGGATCACCAATAACTTGTTCCAACTGATGATAAGTTTAGGTTCGAGATTCCGGATTTGCTAGAATAGGAATCACCGTTTGAACATTCACGTTCTCTGCTTAATCCAGATCATTACCCACATTTGAAGTAGAAGGTACATTTGTTGGTACAGACTGATTTGGTTTCACTGGAGATGATACTATAATCTGATTCAAGACTGCTTCACTTGTAACTTCATCATTGTCTTCCGGCTCCGAAGAATCAAAAGTACCAGAAACATCTTGAAATACTTCTTTTTCTGTTGTAGTAGCAGGAGTAGTGGCATCATTAGAAGCCACTGAAAGAGGAGTTACGGTGATCGGACGCACCAAAGGTGAAGCGAGTGTGTTATCACACTCGTAATATAATCGTAAAACAGCTTCTTCAACCAAGCTTTCTAGGTTGAATGACTCAACGAGTTCTTTGTAGTCAAACATCCAATCAGGACCAGTACTAGGAGCATTATGTGTATATCTTTGAACATCAATATTAGATCATTCTTCAACACACTTTGTTCTTTTGTTGAACACCCATTTGTTGGGAGTTGCGTATCCAACAAAATAACCTTCTTCTGCTATTGCTCCAAACTTGTCATTGGTCTGTAACATAGTACACGGTGCCCCAAATGGCTCTAGAAACTCAAAGTTTGGCTTTCTGTGGTTAAGAAGTTCATATGATGTCTTTCCAAACTTCTTCACCGTTAGAACTCGGTTCAACGTATAACAACAAGCAAGAATCGCCTCGCTCCAGAAAATAACTGGAAGGTTTGAATCAGCTAGCATTGTTCTAGCCGTCTCAATTAGAGTCATGTTTTTACGTTCTGCAACACCATTCTGTTGTGGAGTATATGGTGCATTGTATTCATGATGAATACCCTTATCTAAATATAGTGCATCCATTAATGAATTCATAAACTCCATCCCGTTGTCACTCCGAATTTTCTTGATCATCAAACCATAGATATTCTCCAAACGGGTGAACAGAATTTTCAAGTTATCAAACGTTTCGCTCTTGTGTTGCATGCACATCACCCACGAAACTCTTGAATAGTCACCAGTAATCACAAGACAACAAAAATCTCCGTTGATGCTCTTATGCTTCACAGGTCCAAAGAGGTCCATTTGTAAACATTCGAGTGGAAAACTCACTGAATTTACTTTCTTGGGTCTGTGGGAGTGTTTGTGCTGTTTGCCCTTCTTAAAAGATACACACTTGTCATTCAAATGGAAATGCTTCACATTGACACCATCAACTAGACCATTCTTCACAAGATTGTTCATTTTCCTGAGATGAATATGGCCCATTCTCCGATGCCACATGATTGATTCCTTCTCAATAGCGTTCGACAAGAAACATGTAACTTGGCCCTTTGAAGTTGTCGCCTTGCTCATGTCAAGAATATACAAGTTGTTAACTCTCGGAGCTTGCAACATAATCCACACTTTCAGAATTTCAAAACCAGGCTTTAGGATGTAACACGCTTTGTCATCAAAATGGACTGATAACTTCTTATCACAAATTTGCGAGATACTCAGAAGATGGTAGTCTGTCGGCTTTACATATGATATCTTCTCAAAACTTACAATCCTGTTGCTTACACTTCCTTCCATCGTTATATAATAACCCTTGTTACCGGTAAAGGCAACATAGCCTCCATTGATATTTTTAATGTCGAAAAGGAGGGTCATGTCCCCTGTCATGTGCCCGGGAGCTCCACTATCAACAATCCAAAGACTGCTAACTGGGCTAGCTGGAACTCCCTGCACTAGCAAAAAATGGTTAGTTCTTTCCGGGGACCCAAGCCTTCATGGACTTGGGTCTAGAAGTATCAGCATTCAATGAAACATTTTTCTTTTCATCTATTTTCTTTTCAGAAACAACCTTCACTAGTTCTTGTGAAGTTGAGGTAGAACCACTATAAGAACACTTTGGTAACCAAGTCTGCTTAGGTCATTTTAAAATTCTAATTTGTTTTGGATTTTCAATTTTAACATTTTCTGGTTTCTTAGAAACAACTTTTTTGAGGAGCATTCTTGGTAACCTTGTCTGATTTAACAGACGAAGGTCCAGCAACCGACTTACCAGCTAGTTTAGGATAAACCTTATGCTTGTCATTTACCGAGTTCACCATTGGTTTCTTCATAGGCTTGTTTATGGCGATTCGATTATGATTGTCATAAGCAATCCGTTGTTTTCTTCTTAATCGATAAAACTGTTTTTGAGGATAAGCAACATTCGAATCCTTGTAGTTTCTTCTCACCTCAACCTCATTCCTCTTGTGTCTCACATATGGGCAGTGAACAAGTAAATGTCCTTGCTCCCCACATTTGAAATAAGTATGGTATTCTTCAAACTTCGGGTTTTCATGATAGTTTGCAAAAGTGTTAACCGGGTATTGATCGTCAATACATTTCCGTCTCAAACTCTCACGAGCGGGCTCCAGTGAGTAAGCCGGTTCCACAAAAGAATTAATACTTTCAACTGGTTTCACAAATTCAGTCACATGTACTCTTTCTTTCTTAGAGTCATCGCCATATAGTTTTCTAATCAGTTCGGGTGGAAAGTCATTAGTTCTTTCAGATTTAGGAAACCGTATCGTATTTTCTTGCCAGATTTTTGAAATTTTTGAGTAGTTTACAAATTGTATGGGATACTTAGAATCCGCAAATATATGAACGGATCCTTCCATCCGATAGAATAGTTTCACTCTTTTCTCTTCTGATTCTTTCTCATCAGATTTCTTGACTGATTCGTTCAATTCAGTTCTCTTATCTGATGATTTAGGCTTAGTTTCAGCCTTGGGAGAAACCTGAACCTTAGGTGATGGATCACACTGAATGTGATTTTCCAAAGGAATATCAACAATGTTTTTAGGTTCTTCCTCATCAGAATCAGCGTCATCAGTAACTGCGACCACATTCTCATTGTTTACACCCAATATCGGTCTCACATCAGAATACGGATCACCCACACTAGAAGTGTTTGATTTGTTTTTTGATGTGGAAGATGTATTTTCTGAACTCTCCGGTGTCACAACATCAAAGCTGTGGTTTTCAAACAGCACGGCAACAGATTTATAACTGATATTGGTTGGAACACCTTTTTTGTTTGGTATTTCAACAATGTGGTCTAAAACATATCTTACATCGAGATAGCTTTCCAACTTTTTTTCATCTTCTCATATTAACATCTGACCTTGGCCATTTCAAGCTTTGTTTCTTCAATTTCATTGATGTAATTGTTAATAGTAATGTTTATTTGAAAGTGTTTTTTCAAACTCTGAAACATCCTTTTATATAGTTATCAAGAGTTTTGTTTAAAGCTTTTCATTTTTCCTGTATGTTTCAACAACAGTTCTAGCACTGGTCAACTTAGATTTTAAACGGAGAATTTGTTCCTCTGACCTGTCACATCTTCCTAGTAATGTAACACAATCATTGCATTTAGGAAGTGAGTCAGAACTTACCAGATTTGTAGAGTGAGTCATAGCCATTAAAGCAAAATGAGCTTCCTTTCCGGAGAAAAACTTTGAGTAGTCAGTCTTGGTACAAGCATCATCTACCATGCACGACTTCTTACTGATAAGAAAGTCGGCTTCTGCTAATAACTAATCAATATCGTTGTGAAGAGAATTCAGACTTGTCTCTGAATCAGCTTCACTCTCAAAGTCTGAATAGTCCGAATCTTGAACATCACAAACCTCTCCAATTTGTTCATTCACCGTATCGATCACAGTTTTTTCAACTACCGGTTCTTCCATCGTCCCAGTCACTGTTTCTTCAACTACTTGTTCTTTCACCGATTCTTCTTCTTGAATTGCTTCATCACTCACCATTTCCTAAGCAAAACATGCAACATTGCCTCCAGAAACCTCTTCGACACCCAATTGCATGTCGTTCCAATTAAACCCTTCATCTTGCTGAATAATCAATGCCTTGTTGTCGTTTTGGTTTTGGTTGGTGGAAGTGGTTATAGGAACGATGTTTCTTTCATGGTTTGGTGTGCTATGAGTTTGGTTAGGTGATGATGTTTGTCTTTGGTTGGAGTTGTGTGAAACAATATGTCGTTTTGGTTTTGGTTTTGATAGTTTTTTGACGGTTTTGGTAGTTGGTGTTGAATGGATTTTGGTTTCCTTGTTGTTTAGGGTTGGTGCATTCTTGGGCAAAGTGGCCTTTTGTACCATAGTTAAAGCAAGTAACTTTCGCTATGTTGAACCCATATGTGGTGTTAGGAGTTGTAGCTACATCAGTTCTTCCCGTACGCTCCATGAACTCATGAGCTCTCCTCACTACACTAGCGAATGCCCATTGGATATCAATAAGTTCCATCCCATCTTTGTCAATCTGAGAATAATCCTCACTTGTCAAGTTGTTGTTGCCAGTTTGACATGCTACAAGTCCATTGTAGGATGCTACAAAAGCTAAAACCAAAGCAACATGCTTTTGAGCCACTTCTACAGTCTCGTTATCCATGTTCGATGTTTCTAACACGATGGAACTTGAGCTTGATGGTGCTTGTCCAACGTTTGATGAAGATTGTTGAGACATATTCATCGTTGGAGCTACCATTCATGAAGCAGATTGCATAGCAGCTTGAGTTGGTGTATAAGATGAAGCTGATGACACACCATAGTAGCTTGCTGCAGGATTTGTTGGTTCAACACTTGATACAAAAGCAGTTTGTGGTACTAAACTCACACCAACACTTGGAATGGCTGAAGATGAGGAACTTGCGTAGTACAGTTCTGAATTATGTGGAATCCGAGATCTCTTCACCTTCCTTCTTTCCTCAATCTCCTTGTTTTCTAACCTTTGAATAAACTCGTTCAAGGTCCAAAAAGGAAACGAGTCTTTCTCCTTCAAGACTTCTACATGTTGGCTCCAATAGACTGGCAAAGCATCTGTAAACTTCTCAACACACTCTACCATAGGATAAATAATTTCATAGTTAGACAATTCAGATAACAAATGAAAGAAACGAGCAGTTAATTCCTTCAAACTCTCATTTCCATCAAAACTAAAATTTTCAAACTCTTTCTTCAGTTCATCCATTTTGAGCTTTCTCGTTTTCTCATTCCCATCATTCCTACTTGGAAGAGCTTCCCACAGTTGTTTAGATGTTGTGCACGGCCCAAACTGATGCAACAAATATGTAGTTAAAGCTTGAGACAACTGCGAGTATGCTTTCTTCTTAGCTGCATACTTCTTCTTTTCAGCATCAGACAAATCATCCAACGCAACCAGAGTATTTGAGTTCTCAATCATTGGTTGCACGTATCCACGTTATAGAACTTACCATGCTTTTCCACCCTCTAGCCCTTCCAAATGAATCCTAAACCTCTTCTGCCATAATGGATACTCCGACATATCCATCAACTTTGGGGTCGGTTACCATTCCAGTAGATAAGGCATTCATCAATGTTGTTGTCTGATTTTGAATAGTTGTGGCTGCTGCAACACCCCAATAATCTGGCATTGGTTGAGTAGGAGGTCGCACAACGGGTTGAGTCAGACCCGAAACCACCCAGTAATTAACCATTGGTTGTTGTGTTGTTTGTTTTCCTCTCTCTACTGCAACTGCCCAGGGACTCATCGGTGTTTGTTGTTATTGTGTCATGTTAGGTCAGTTCATCGTACATCCCCAAATGTTATCCATTGTATAAAAGTTTCAACACTTAGAAAAAAATTTCAAACTTTCTGTTATGATGATCGTGAGCACGAAGTAAAACTTAGAAGTTTGGTTCGACCTTAAAAATAGCACAAACAAAAAATCCTGAGATTGATTCGACCTAATCATGAGCATGAATAAGAACGAGAGCACGAATGAAAATCTGATAGCACGGATGTGAATGAAAAGGTCCGAATGAAAATAAAAAAACTCCTATTCATGCCAAAATTTAGCAAGAATGAGTTTCAGAAAAAGCCATTCGACCTAATATCAAGTTTCATTCGACCTGTCCAGAGTTCTTGACCATATTTTCTTCAAAAACACACAATCTTGATCTGATTCTTGAAAATGTTATCAATTATGATCACAATTGTGAAGGTTTTGGATCGGATTAGATTCTGAACAAGTTTTGTGAAAGAAGTTTTGATTTTGTCCACTAATCGACTTCCAAATCAATCAAAAACCATGTTTATTATTTAAACTCTGAAAACAACCAATGTTTTAATGATTTTGGACATAAATCTACAAAATTTTTATCAATTTGCAGTCGTGTGATTGAACATAAGCTCTGATACCACTTTGTAGGATCAGTTTTCACACAATCAATACGTAATCAACACGAATATTGAACCGTTAGGTGAGGATAGCCTAACGCTCATGCAAAATGATAAAAATCTAGATCAAAACATGAAAGATTTCATTTTCAAGCTTTGCGTTAATCATTAACTTCAATATAATCGTTACAGACACCGTTAATGATAAAACAGACTTCTAGAACTCTCTGGACAGAGTTAAATGACCACTAACTCTATAACCGTTAATAACTAACTTCTATTTATAGACATTTCCCATTCGTGCCATCGTTTGTCCGAACCAACTCATTCATCCTGTCGATGTCACGAATCAAAACTTTATAATTTGGTTCGTGCCTTCGTTTACCCGAACCAAATCCTTAGACACAAAACATAAAATTCTAATCGATGTTTTATCATCTGGACGACCCGAAAGCTACAGACACATATATGAAATATACATCTACAAAAAGATATATGTTGATGCAGAGGTCAACTGAGTAAAGGTGTTCAGAATACCTGATAATAAAGTTCTTGTTGCAAAACATATCTTTAAGGTAATTGCTTTCTTTTTTTTAATCTAATAGAATAGAAACAGAGAAGAGGAGTTCACAACAAATCGGTAGTTTATTCAGTTGAGTTCCCACGCTTATATAGATAGCTAAGACGGTTACAAGTATTACACAATTACATCTGTAGTCCCTCTATTATCAATTAACTACAATTCAGTCCTTATTCTAATAACACTTGCATCCTAGTCTACTTAATTGCTATGATATTTCTTTCTTATTTGTTTCTAGGCTATATGCTAATCTAATATGCAAGAGTTTAATAAAATCCCAAACTTGCAGAATCAACAAATCTTGATTCCGTGTCATGATCCATAAGTAGAGAGCCAAGGAAGAAAAGCTCTGACCCCAATTGTTATGATAGAAAAGGTGAGCAGCAAAAAAGAAGAAGAACTCACAGAAGAAATCTAATACATTACTAAAGAAAGGATTACCTTCTCTGCTAAACACAATTGTGTGAATTACTACAAATGACAATCAAATCCCCTCTATTATATTTAACTTGACAGTCTACAAATGTAATTTTACTTTTCCTTCAAAAAACATAAAAGACCCATTGACAGTATGAATTAACTATAAGTTGTGGTGCCAAATATCGATGTCGAATGGTTATCGAGGTTGATAAGATGGTTAATATTTTATCTCTTCAAATCGCACCTGGAACGCTGCATTTGCATAACAAAACAAGGTAAATGACCAGCAATGCATAAACTACATTTATGCAAGTAAATTGTAACAAAACATACCCTGCTTCAATGTATCTGCACCTCCAGTTCGCCCTTAGGCCCCACCAATCGACAATAAAATCTAATGATAACAACAAACATTTTCAAAGAGGATAAGTAGGTCTACATTGGCATAGGGTTTAAAAGAGGATAAAAATTTAGGAACTTACCAGAAATACCTTCAATATTAGGAACATCAGTTGCACCACCAATCTTGAAGCAATATGTTTTACCGCTATGAACATGATCTGATATCTCTATTTGCAGTCTGTCAGTCCAAGACATTTGATTAAACAAGCAATGAGTGTCCTTTTTATCTTCATCTATTTCTTCTTGGTTATCGTCTTGAACTTCATCATAATCATACAAAAGGTTTACACAACACTCATCTACATCACTTCCAGACAGATTGATGCTTACAACAATTTCGTCTCCGTTATCTAGTAGATTGCCGGTCCGCCAAAGGCTTAACCAAATATACTTAAACTTGTTCATTCTTTTACACGTTACACGTAGTGTAGGAGTGTATTTCCATACGACGGCCTTGGTCTTATTATTGACTTCCACGTCCCAAATTAATGATCTTCGAGAATATGTAGTAGACATGAAACAGACATTCAGACCAGTTATTCTTGAACCTTTAGGATATGAAGGAACTCTAAATGATATAGTTGATCCAATTTCTCTATACCTAAAACGTGGAAGCGTTTTCCCTAAAATATAGGTACTGAATATACCAAACTCATATGATATCTGCAGGAAAAAAAAAACAGTTCCTTGTATAGTTTTCTAACCAATAATTAAAGGGTAAAATAAAATTACAGAAAATAAAGAGTAGGAAACTAAGAAAGTGAAAGAGAACCTTGATGGAGACCTCTTCTATATATGCATTTTGGTTAACCTCAAGTCTGAACCCCATTTTCTTTTCTAAAGTTGACTCTAAACCAAGATATCTTATAATTTTCCTGTCTATATTTTTTATTGATTCAAGCTTAAAGCAACCCTCCACTGCACACAGTTTTTCGCATCCATAAATGGCCAAGAAGGTTGTATTTGGTGTTGGTTGAACTTTCTCCAAGGATAAATTCAAAGTTGTATCTAGATATATTACGGTTTTCGGGACATCTAGAACTGACTGAAGACGTGGACAACTGCGAACATTGAGTACTTCAAGTCTAGGTAAGCTTTTGACACAACCTGGTAATGAAGTAATATGATTGCTACTTATATCTAAGAACCTCAACGAGAAAAGGTTACCCCAATCCTCTGGGAAAGAATTGTTAAAGAGATTGCATCCTGAGACGTCAACATCTACTAAAAGAGAAGATAGTGAACATGAATCGAAGCATTTAAGTTGTCCAAGACCTCCAAGGTTTAAACAACCATACATTTTAAGTGATACCAGAGATCTTGGTAAGGATGGAATATATTTCAAACTTCTACAACCACCTATATCTAACAACACCAGCCTTTCAAGGTACCCTATGGATTCACAAACCTGAATCAAACTTAAGCATTTTGAAAGGAGTAGACTCTCCAAGCTAGGGAGTCCCCTAAAATCAGGGGTTTTGACGAGGTCCACGCAGTAACTGAGATTAAGGATTTTGAGGGATCCCACCACCTGTGAAGAAAAACAAGAATTTATGCATACATAACTTCTATATTATGTACTTATGTGACAATAATAATATTCATAATTAGTAATTAGGAAAACAAAAGACAATGTTAAAATATATACCTTGAATCCATCCCAGACTTCTTTTAATTTGCTATAACGCAAGTCAAGAACTACCAACTTCTGCAAAGGTACATCACTTGGTATGGATTTTAAAGAGAGTCCATGCCAACGAAGCAATCTTATTTTTTTGGGCAACCTTTTGTAGCTCCCAGAAAAAGTTGCATAATCCAGTTGAAGTAGCATTAAATTCTTCATCTTTTCAATTGCTCCAACCTTGAGGTTTCCTTTATTTGCACAAATGCTACGACCACTAAAATCATCATAACTACGTTTTATTCCACTGTTCATCTTTATGATTGAAGTTGAATTATTTCCCTTGACCCTTTGCATGTCCAAAATAAGCCCCTCTACATTCCGTGTACCCTAATTAGAGTGTTTTAAAAGATAAGCCATATATGGTTTACAATGAACAATATGTTAACTAGACATAATGGAACAGAATATTCAGTGCTTACTCCATTTTCTTTTAATACATTAAAAGAATCTTGATGATTCCACAATCTACTTCGTTTCCCAAGATCCTTTGGTGATTCTTGGCGAACAACATCTCGACCCATCTCCTTGATCAGTGGATGCATCATCACTCTTCCATTTTCAATATAGATTAGACATCTATCCATAAGATTCTGGATACCAACTATAGGGTGTAGATTGCATTGGGCTAATACTTTCACAATAAATTCTTTATCTTCACCCACAAAGAAACAAGCAATATGTAGGAATAATTCTTTATCGTTGGCATCTTCTAGAGTGTCATAGCTCAGTTGTAGAAGTTTCTGAATTTCGGGATTTGGAATTGTTTCTATTTTGCGCATCGCATCTTCCCACACATCCATGGTCTTTCCATTTAGAAACGATCCCAATACTTTAAGAGCCAAAGGAAGACCTCTACAGTGGTGAACTACAAGTTTTGATTGGACAATGTAGGGTTCAATAGGGTGATCTCTATGAAAGGCATACAAACTAAAGAGCTTATATGCATCATAGGGGTCTAATTCTTCAATAGTATGGACCGTTGGATTTACTTCAAAATAAGTTAACAACCATTTGTGCCTAGTTGTAATGATCACTTTACTTCCAGGATAAAATTGTTGTGGCCCTAACAGTGCTGTTAATTGTTGCCATGTTGTGATATCATCTAGGACAAGAAGTACTTTTTTATTGCGTAATGCATTTGTAACCTTAACGATTCCCTCATCAAGATTCCATATAACTTCTTCCTTGTTACTCCTTAATATTGTGGAAATAAGCTGACTTTGCAAACGCAGCAATCCATTATGTTGGTTTGATGTCTCGTGAATGTCTGCGAGAAAGCAACTGCCATCATACTCCTGGTAGTTTGAGTTATAGATGAATTTGGATATAGTAGTTTTTCCAATGCCTCCCATCCCATTAATCAAAAGGATAACTGCATCAGGCGATGGATCTTGTAACCATGATTCAATTGCAGAAACATTCTTCTCTATTCCCACTAGTTTGCCCTCAATGTGCAAGCGCTTGTAGTTGAGTTTCTTTCTTATGACATTGACAATCTTACTTATGAATTCGGCCTCGTATCTATAAAGATCAAGTTCTAACAGTTAGTGTCTTCTTAAACTTGCTTTGAGTATTGATTTTAATTCTTGTTATATCATCCTACGAAAGACCACCTTGGAGTTTTCTTTAGAAACAAGTTATATGCTTTATATTGTAAGCTTAATCTTTAACATATATTAGATGAATAGAGAATAGTTCCTACAAGTCACATATTCTTGTTGGGCTCACCATGAACATCAAATGTATTAGAAAGTTGCAGAAAAACTACGAAATACGGGTTTGGTTTTATTTAATTTTATAGATGACAAGAGGAAGCAAGCATACCCATTAGCAGCTAACACCATTCCTGTCAAGCTTCCAGCTTTTCGAAGAGAGACCCTCCATGCCTTCACCTTCTGCAACCATTCACTCTTCTTCTGGTGATCGGTTTCTGCCTCAGTTTTATTATCATACAATCTAAATGCTTCTTCAAAGCTCCCTGTTTGATTCTTGACATCAGATGGATCCACGTTGTAGAACAAAGGAACAACTTCATGCTTAGAGGCAAGCCTCTCCTGTTCTTCCATGATCGTTAAGACCTCATCAAGACACCACTTGGAAGAAGCATAGTTTCTTGAGAAGACAATTATTGAAATACCCGACTCACGGATGGCTTTTTTAAGCTCTGGCTCTATCAGTTTTCCTCTGTCCATCGCAGCATCGTCCCTGAAAGTGCGGATTCCTGCTTGCTGTAAGGCTGCGTATAGATGATCAGTGAAACCTTTACGGGTGTCTTCACCACGAAAACTTAAAAAAACATCATAACTGAAACAAGGGTGACTAGTAGCCATGGATGAAGATGGAGAAGAAGCTATTGTCTCTTGAGATAAGAGTAGTACTATAGCTATTAAGAAAATTTAATTGATACAAAACTTTTATAGAGAAATTCAACTAAGAGGGGAGAATGCATTAAGTTCTGAATAAGATATTGAGGTAAGAAAGTCCACTCAAACTTTTGTTGGGCCAAGATTTAAGTATGTGTTACGTGTTTTAACCACAAGATATCAGGAGATTTAAATAACACTGCATTATTGTTTGAAAACATTGATGACAATTGACAGCTAGCACTTCATTGTCCATATACATTGTACATTTGTACCTCAGTTTGACCAAGCATACATGTAACACAACTCTACTACAGAAAACATGCCTTTGTTTTGGCTGTGAGAAAAACCAGTAGCGGAACATAAACTTTTAGAAAAACATGACTTATAATACTTTGCCCCAGAGAAAAACGATGACGTTAAGCAAAATTTGCAACAGGAAAAAAATTCCAACGGGTTCTAGGGACCGTTTTACGACATAATTATTAGCAACAATTTTTACGATAGGATGTTAATTTAACGAAAGATTTCATGACAAACTACTTAGCTACTAAGTTTCAAATATTATTTTTTTTTTAATTTCAACCCAATTTTCTTGGCGATTTTTTTCTATTTATCATAGAGGTATGTAAAAACACCAATAAAAAACAAAATAATTCTACAAGTTTATAAATTATACAAAGCTGTCCAAATCAAACAAAATTTTATAAACCTTTCAACATAATATATACAATATGTTTTCAATAGACAAGTTCTCTCAGAAAGCTTTCAAGAAATGTGAAACAGCTTCAAGAAGGTCAACCTAGAAGCAATTGACAAACTTGACTGCTGAAAACAATCTAATGATAGAAGTGCAATATTTGAAAAACAAACTCCAACAAAACCATTTGATCTTAAAACCTTAGAAAGTTGCAGCATGTTTGATTGTTTGTTAGCTATGAAACAAAAGAAAGAAAGAATAGAGAGAAGAATTCGATCAAGGCATAGCTAGCTTCATTCATTATCATGATCGGGTATTTATACAGATTGTAACTACTAATTAACTACCACTAACGGACTAACTCAACCAACTGACTCTCACTAATTGACAACTTGACCTTATTGACCCTTGTATTATTACTTAGCCCTGTTGGTACCAGGTCCCTCTTAATCAGTCGTGAGTATGAAGGTTTGCTTTTGTTTATGTGGTGTTTTGTAATGAATAATAAAAGTACAAAAGTAATGTGCAGACTTTAGAAAAAGGAAAAGGCATGCTTCATTTACTAAACATGATGGCCATATATATAGCCTACACAACCTTGAATAAACCAACGGAAAATAACAAATCATCCTACATTCTAGCTCCACTCCCAACGTCTAATTTATCAAATAGAAAACACATACTAAAAATACTAACTAATTAAATTAACTAATAACTAACTAATAGTCAAGATTAAACCTAACAATCACCCCCTTAATCTTGACCCATATCATTAACGCAATGTCGGTCCATCCTCCTCAATCAAGTTAACTTCGCCATCTTTGTCTTTGCCTTTCCACTTTGTGCATTCATAGCTAAAGTGCCCAAAAGCTCCACAACGAATTCCACTCTTGTCACCTCGACCCGTTCCTTTTCCCGGCCTCTTCCACCTCTTTCATAGTTTTTTCCACGACCTCTTCCTCGACTATATCGCTTGCCATCATACTCATTGTTGGTCAACAAAAGCTACCCCTGTTCTCCCTCCTGTTCATCTTGACCTTGAAGCCTTTCCTCGTACGCTATTAGCCTTCCTACCGCTTCTTCAAACGGCATATTTTCAAGGTCGGAGTATTGCTCGATCGTTGCAACAATTGGTAAATACTTCCTTGGAACCGAATTAAGAAACTTTCATACAATAGTCTCTTCTTCAAGACAAGCACCAAGACTTTTAAACTTTTCAACTATACCACTAATTCTACCCGAATAATCCTTGATTGTCTCGGTCTCTTTCATTTTTAGCTTTTCCAACTCACCCCTTAGTGTTTGCAACCGCGCCTTTTGCACCCGTTCGGTATAAATACCGAACCCGAATGGATTCCCAAACATCTTGTGCATGCTTGTGTTTTGCAACCTACGAAAGAACATCATGTGGAAGGGTGTGATAAATTATGGCTTTTGTAGCATAGTTTTTTTCTCATCTTCGTCTTCTCCGGTGATCGTCTTCCACAAACCTTGTGCTCTCAACACTGTTTCAACCAAAATAGCCCAAAAAGTATAGTTAGTTTCGGTCAATTTTGGACATTGAAGTGATACGTTACCTTGCTTGCGGACGGTAAGTGCACCTGCGTTTTCTGCCATTCTTCTTTCTTCAACTTCAAAATTGGTTCGGTCTAGCTTTCTTTCTCGAGTGATCCTCCGGTCTCGGTCACCTCCCGGTCAATCTTTCTTCTTTAGTACCTATGTCGGTCAAGCCGCCGGTCTTTTTGCAGCTTTACGGTCTTCTTTATCTCCCACCGGAGTTCACTTTTCGGTAGCGGACACGGTCTTCGGTCTTGTCTGATGTAAGCTTTCGGTCTGCTCACACCTACAGTCTTCCTCTGCAAGTTCTTCGGTCTGATTTTCAAGCCACCGGTCAATTATGGCTTTGTTTTTCTCGGCAGAGTCGGTCTTCATCTCCGTCTTTCTTGTGTCCCACCGGATTACACTTTTCCGGCGGCGGTCTTCGATCTTTGCTGCTGTAGCAGCCGGACTTCACTTTCACTGCTGCGACTCACATGAATCACCCACTTCTACTCGATCCCAAACCTGGGCGCTCTGATACCAAATGTTGGTACCAGGTCCCTCTTAATCAGTCGTGAGTATGAAGGTTTGCTTTTGTTTATGTGGTGTTTTGTAATGAATAATAAAAGTACAAAAGTAATGTGCAGACTTTAGAAAAAGGAAAAGGCATGCTTCATTTACTAAACATGATGGCCATATATATAGCCTACACAACCTTGAATAAACCAACGGAAAATAACAAATCATCCTACTTTCTAGCTCCACTCCCAACGTCTAATTTATCAAATAGAAAACACATACTAAAAATACTAACTAATTAAATTAACTAATAACTAACTAATAGTCAAGATTAAACCTAACAATCACCCCCTTAATCTTGACCCATATCATTAACGCAATGTCGGTCCATCCTCCTCAATCAAGTTAACTTCGCCATCTTTGTCTTTGCCTTTCCACTTTGTGCATTCATAGCTAAAGTGCCCAAAAGCTCCACAACGAATTCCACTCTTGTCACCTCGACCCGTTCCTTTTCCCGGCCTCTTCCACCTCTTTCATAGTTTTTTCCACGACCTCTTCCTCGACTATATCGCTTGCCATCATACTCATTGTTGGTCAACAAAAGCTACCCTTGTTCTCCCTCCTGTTCATCTTGACCTTGAAGCCTTTCCTCGTACGCTATTAGCCTTCCTACCGCTTCTTCAAACGGCATATTTTCAAGGTCGGAGTATTGCTCGATCGTTGCAACAATTGGTAAATACTTCCTTGGAACCGAATTAAGAAACTTTCATACAATAGTCTCTTCTTCAAGACAAGCACCAAGACTTTTAAACTTTTCAAATATACCACTAATTCTACCCGAATAATCGTTGATTGTCTCGGTCTCTTTCATTTTTAGCTTTTCCAACTCACCCCTTAGTGTTTGCAACCGCGCCTTTTGCACCCGTTCGGTACCTAAATACCGAACCCGAATGGATTCCCAAACATCTTGTGCATGCTTGTGTTTCGCAACCTATGAAAGAACATCATGTGGAAGGGTGTGATAAATTATGGCTTTTGTAGCATAGTTTCTTTTCTCATCTTCGTCTTCTCCGGTGATCGTTTTCCACAAACCTTGTGCTCTCAACACTGTTTCAACCAAAATAGCCCAAAAAGTATAGTTAGTTTCGGTCAATTTTGGACATTGAAGTGATACGTTACCTTGCTTGCGGACGGTAAGTGCACCTGTGTTTTCTGCCATTCTTCTTTCTTCAACTTCAAAATTGGTTCGGTCTAGCTTTCTTTCTCGAGTGATCCTCCGGTCTCGGTCACCTCCCGGTCAATCTTTCTTCTTTAGGTGAGCCTTCGGTCTCCGGTCACCTATGTCGGTCAAGCCGCCGGTCTTTTTGCAGCTTTACGGTCTTCTTTATCTCCCACCGGAGTTCACTTTCCGGTAGCGGACACGGTCTTCGGTCTTGTCTGATGTAAGCTTTCGGTCTGCTCACACCTACAGTCTTCCTCTGCAAGTTCTTCGGTCTGATTTTCAAGCCACGGTCAATTATGGCTTTGTTTTTCTCGGCAGAGTCGGTCTTCATCTCGGTCTTTCTTGTATCCCACCGGATTACACTTTTCCGGCGGCGGTCTTCGATCTTTGCTGCTGTAGCAGCCAGACTTCACTTTCACTGCTGCGACTCACATGAATCACCCACTTCTACTCGATCCCAAACCTGGGTGCTCTGATACCAAATGTTGGTACCAGGTCCCTCTTAATCAGTCGTGAGTATGAAGGTTTGCTTTTGTTTATGTGGTGTTTTGTAATGAATAATAAAAGTACAAAAGTAATGTGCAGACTTTAGAAAAAGGAAAAGGCATGCTTCATTTACTAAACATGATGGCCATATATATAGCCTACACAATCTTGAATAAACCAACGGAAAATAACAAATCATCCTACTTTCTAGCTCCACTCCCAACGTCTAATTTCCTCCACGTGATTCGGTCCACCTTTGACCATTTATTTAATTCAACATCAAATAGAAAACACATACTAAAAATACTAACTAATTAAATTAACTAATAACTAAATAATAGTAAAGATCAAACCTTTCATCTTTCTACAATCAACCAAACCAACCTTTTAAGGGTACTCGGGGCGGTCCGTGATGGACCAGCCATGATGGCCGTGACCATCACGAACACCGCCACACCAAGATGATCACGCGTGATGAATATATTTCGTGACATACATCACGCTGAAAAACTAGCCATTTGCGACCGTTGTGGCCAGCCAACGGTCTGTTGACCGTTTGAAATAAAAAAAAGTTTTTTTTTATTTATTTTAACACTATATATAATCTCATTCAACCAAAACAAAACCACACACAATCAAACAATACACCCAACTTCAAAATACATTCAAATTCAAAAAAAAAATGGAAGTATTGAGCAACAATCGGCTACGAAGCGAAAGTTTAAACCAAATGTTCGGTCTAATTTTGGCAAACCGGCTAGGTTTCGTCAAGACATACCACAAACCCCGCATCCTACACACCAAGCGTCTCGAACCCACCATATGCCCACCCTGCCCTTTCAAAACCAAGGTTTTCAAAACTTTATGTATCAAACCCAACAATTTTCGCTTCCAAACCAATATCCAGTACACTACTCTCAACCCAACATGCCAACCCAAGTCACATCTGGGGTGTTCCAAGCACCTCCCGATCCGATTGATCTACCTATATGTTCGACCGTTATGGGGTTTGCGATCCAGACCAGTATACGGTTGAAGATTCTGATGAAGATGAATATGAATATGAACAAGAGGAAGAGGAAGAATAAGTCCGGCCCCTGCCGTCAGTAGGTTAACGTAATGACAGACTCAGAGGTCATGACAAAGAAGGTTATGGGTAATCAAGGAAATCTTTTAAAGAGGGCTTTCCAGCATCCAACAAGAAAGATCGCTTGCTGATGAACTCATCTGCTTCTGGGAGTAGTTCCTCCAAATCCAAATCTACCTCAAACTTACAATCAGCTTGAGCACTTGTGCATTCTTCAACTTCAAATGCTACATTAGAAACCTATTGAAGGTTCCAGTTGAATCCTTCATCTGCTTGTATTACCAGGGCCTGTCCTTGGTTGTTGTTTGTGGGAGCACACTGGTTCTGGTTTTGCACAGGGACGAGTGCGCGTACAGTATTTGGATGAGGTTTTGTCTGGCCTTGTTGTCCTTGGTTTTGATTACCCCGGTTGTTGTTGAACGGATTCTGATTTCCTTGCTGCTTCGTTCGATCACATTCCCTAGCAAAGTGTCATTTAGTGCCACAGTTGTAACACGTGACTTTGCTTTTATCAAACCCGAATCGGGTGTTGTTGTTGATCAGCACATCTCTTCTTCCCGTTCTACCCATAAGCTCCTTTGCCCATCTAACCACGCTTGAGAAATGCCAATAAAAATATCTATCAGGTTATCTCATCCTTATCGATTAGGGCGTAGTCTTCCAGAGTGAGGTAAGGATTACCTATCTGCCCCGCAACTAATCCACTGTAGGAGTTGACCGAAGTAAACAAGAGAGCCATATGTTCCTGAGCCAGCTCCACTGTCACCTTCTCGAACCCTGGTGTGTTTAGCTGTTGGGCAATTAGGGAAGACTGATAACCGCCGCCTTGACCTGAAGTAGAAGCACCACCAAAACCCAAAGATGAAGTACCACCATAGCCTGACGAAGAAGGTCCACCAAAGTTTGATGTTGCTTATGCTAGTGCTGCAAGGTGAGAAAACGGGTTAACACCAAACTGGTTAGCTGCCTAAGGTTGAGGATATTGATTTGCTTGCCTAAACGGATAAACGGGAGGAGCAACATCTGGAATGGAACCATAGTTGTCGAAAGCAAATACAGGATCTTGGTTAAGGACATAAGTTGTCTCTGGTTTAGATCCTGCAACTCTAATATCTTAAGGAGCCATCCTATAGTGGATGTTGGGATTCTGAGGGATAAATGCCTTGTTTGCCCTTCTGATTTCATCAATTTCCTTGTTCTCGAGCTCGGTCACAAAGTCATTGATGGAGATGGTCTGATAGTGATTGTTGGACTTTTGGATGTCGAGCCACTAATGCTAGTGAGGAGGAAGTGCATCTACAAACCGTTCAACAAGTTCAGTTGACATATAAACAACCTCGTATTGATACAGCTCTGACATCAAGTGATAATATCGTCCAGTCAGATCCCGCAGTGGTTCATTCACAATTGCTGCAAAATTCTCGAACTCTTTCCTGAGTTGATCCATCTTAATCTTTCGAGTCTTTTCATTTCCCTCTTCCCTTTCTGCCAACGTGTAACAACCCTGGCTGATGTGGCCGGGTTGTCGGGTTATCGGAGTTACACAGCGGAATCCAGGGTAATAACAGTCTTGTAGTCTTCCAGGATCCACGTCATCATTTCTGTTGGGTTACCTGAACACATGTCAAAAATAGTTTCTGTCAACATAAAGTTGGTGAGGTCGCGTATTTTATAAAGTGAATGGCCAGTTCGTTTATTTATAATTCTTTTATAATAATCTTTTATAAATATGCTTTACAATTCTATATTCTGGAGGGGAACTAGATATTCTATTAATTCGATTATATGTCTATTATTTCGATTATATTCTATAAGTTGCCATTCCTTTCTATGGTATCACTCTGCTTGTGATAATATATGATTATTTCTACCCTCTACTCGGGTAAAACTGGTTCTTGTCCTCTAGTTAGACAAGAAAGGAAATGGCGATACCGTCCAGTACTGTCCTCGTTGTTTCTATTGCCCCTTTATATAACTTCTATTGTCATTCTTTTATGTAAAGCATTATGTTTTCTTATAAATGACATGTATTTCCCCTAAAACACTTAATAAAACTGTAAAAGAGGGGAGTTCACGATACTCACTTGTTTGCGTTAATCTCTAGCCAATCTTCTTATTACAATTATATTCCATATATATATTGATACGGTTACGCGTGGGACTTGTTAGATTGTAATACTTTAGGATATATATCATATATACAATTTATATATATGGAATCCGGTATATATTAGATAGTCCTAAACTCGGGGTTTGGGCAATCTAGGCAAAAAGAAACAAAGCTGGCCTTTACAGCTTGGCACGCGAACCTAAAAGAACTCTAGACATTCTTACCCGAGCTTAGTATATCGTTTTATATATCGAATCTTATATATAAACGTATATATTTTATATATAATTATTAGTCTCTTATTATTATTATCAAGTCCGTACGTTATTCGTATTATATATATATTCGTATAATTAATAATACTCCTCGTCTTAGCTATTGGACCGGGTTCTATTCCGGTTGTTGACCGAGTCATTGAATCGACTCGGTAACGACTTGTATCCTCCAACTTGATTATCGGTACCTCGCAAATACCATAACCAGTGAGTTAATATCGGCTTATAATATTGAATAAGCAACTAAATCAATAGAACTATAATCGGGTATTAGCCGAACAAAGAAGGACAATGGATTAACCATCACTCAATAGGAACTAGTGAATATCCGATCAACCGGAAAACATACCCGGTCATAATTCCAACCGGGAACAAAGGTACCGAAGGATCACGACAATTGAACCAACGGGTTTCTAATCGGAACAAGGCTCGGGATTCAGAAGTTAACTTCATATAACAGTCACCGGAATCCGGTGACTATTCCGGGGACTTCCCTCGTCAGACCATCGTAACCGAGTAACTAGTTGTAAGGGTTCGGCATCGTTTGACAGTCACCATAGCTTTGGTGACTGTCCGGTTAACAGTTGTTTACAGAACCCGATGACAGTCCCAAACCGGCGGCAAGGATGGTATGATTCCGTTTGGTTTGAAAGTTATATGATAGTCGCCGGTTCTAGTAACTGTTCCGGTTACTTTCTTCGTAGATCTATTAAACCAGAAACAGAGATGGACAACGTGGTTAGCGTTTGCTGTTTGTATCGGAATAATAGGGTCACAGATGACAGTCACCGAGTCCGGTGACTGTCTTGGTTCACTCCACAGGAACAAAAAGGAAGGGTGTAGAGTTTTCTGGTTGATTATCGTGTTATAATCGGGATCAGAGGAGGAAAAGGTTACACCATTGGTTTAGTGAGAGGGAGGAGGAAGATACTTACCGGAGCAGAAGCAGTGACCGGAGGAGGAGCGGTGGCCGGAAACAGAGCAGCGGTGGTCGGAGAGGAGGCGGCGTAAGCCGGCCATGTTCTCCGGCTGCTGCTGTGTTCTTGATCAGAGCATTCACACACCTTGTGTGTGTATATGTCGGGCAGAGAGAGAGAGTAGTCAGAGGTGAGAGACAAGAGAGGGGTTTATATAGGAGGATAATAATAGAGGGTGTTTGGCTATGGGGATAATTACTAGAACTCGCGATAATTGGGAACGAGTATAACAAGAGAATAATAGGCGTTTGGCAGCGGGTTAATAACAGATTAGGAGCGTTTAACCGTAATAATAATAATTCAATAATTATTATTTATATATTCGGTTAAAACGGTTTGTTGAGAGATTCGAACTTGAATAATTAATTTGGATAACCGGGTGGTCAGGTCCGACCCGACCCGTTTAAGAGACACGTAAGGTGACGTAATCACTTCGAGACTTTGGGGTGTTACAATCTCCCCCCCTTAGGAAATTTCGTCCCCGAAATTTGAATGATCTTGTCCTTTATATTCTTTAATCTATAAGGACGTTATAATTAGAACAACAATACTTGTCGTCGAGACATGATTGGTTCTCATGGTTTGCGAGTAAATCGATTTTGTATCAATCCAATATTAGAAATGTCAATCTGTATGACTACATCTTGATCATATTTCTAATTACGTTTAACCTTTCTTGCTATAGTCATATTAATTCAGATACATGGATTATCTGTATTATTTCGATATAGCTATTAAAGGTTCTTGTATTGATACTATACTTCCATCGTTTGATATTCGGATTGGTTTACAATGATGGATTCTAGATAGTTCTCAAGAGATAGATACGGAAGTCCCTTCGTTATTATGATTTGAACGGGATCCGAGCTACTATCTCTGTAGGATCGAATAACGCTAAATCCAACAATCACGGGGTTTATACTAGAGGTGCGGAATCCCTCTAATATGCTTTAACAACAGATACGATAATGAAACTAAGACAAACGAGTAATCACAACACACACACGGGTCAAAAGATTATCGATTAATCGCTAAAAACAGAGCACGAGTGTTTACAGAGATCAAATCAGACCTTACAGACCAAGGGAGGGTGTTTGGAGAGTGTGTGAGGCAAGAACTGATGATTAGGGCAATGATTGGGCCTATTTATACCTCCCGGGTACGAACAACACCAAACTAGCGATTAGCCAACTCATGTGGTGCGAGTAGGGCTAATCGCGTGCAAACATTGCCCAGTCGCGTGAACAGTAACGCGATTAGGCCCTAATCGCGTGTCACCTGCTTGCTACTCGCCTGTAGCATCCCGAACACTCCAAAACGCGTACAAACGTCTCCAAACACCCCGAAACACGTCCAAACAACTGATATACTAGCCTAGGGACATCATGTACTAACAATCTCTTTTATTCGAACTTTAGAATTTACCATCATTGTAATTCCGATTCTTAAAGTGTAGGGATAACCTTGGTAACTATCGGATTAATTCTTATAAATTCTACCCTTTAAGTTCCATCTATATGGTTGATCTCTATTCGTGGATATACTTAGGAGGTTTCTTAAACCATTAAACGTATCTTCTCTGAATTCTTAAAGGTACCGGAAAAGACTAATTCATGGATAATTGAGATTTTTCTTAAATCATCTATAATAGTCTTACTGACTATTTCATTGATGATTAATTGCATTGTGTCTAATACATATTATTTTGACTTTTCTTAGTGTATTATCGTGAACGAGGTCTTTCACAATTCTACAGTCAATATATGTAAATTTCTCTTTATAGTCTCAGAATCTACTGGTAACAGTCGTCGTTACGATTCTTTTGACTTTAAAATTCTGAGAACAATGCATCGTTTAGTCTTTCTCAAAATCATGATTATCATTCCGGATTACTATACTTATCACATTAACTATTTCTGTAAAATTCTTTCTTATTTCTAGTTCGGAATTCGATACTCACTCGGTAAAATATTTCTTTATAATATTTCTAGTCGTTTTCGTACGACTTATATCTCTATCTTGATAATTTCTTTTAATGTTTATATTCTTATTCTGATAATTATATTTCTTGGCATATCTGATGCCTTTCTATTTTTCAGACATATCGGATGTCTTTCTAATTTATAGTTCTTCTTAATTTTCAATTTATATTCTTTTATTTATCTTAATTATATTCTTTTATACCCAAGCAAATACTGATAATACCTATAGCACACACTATAAATTCAGTATTTCTATAATGTACGTTTGCTTGGAATAATTCTTTTCTTATATATATATATATATCCGATTAAAGTCTATACTATTGGTGTCTGAAAACACATTCCGATAGACTTATATTTAGGCAATATATCATATCTTCTTAATCCAACTTATTATAAGCAAGGCTTATTTCGTTGAGATATTCGTATAGATAGTTCTTGCCAGAACAGTGATTTCTTAAATGATCTCTCGCAGCCTTTAACCCGGAACAGGAATTCCGTTATTCCTTGGCCAGAGAGTTTCACTGGAAAAATGAGCATAACTCTATTCATTTTTCATTTTCACTTCGATTATATCTTGCGAATCTCTACGCGATTCCGCTTGGTATCACTTATATTTCGATATATTCGTTATAATTTACTTCTTTTAATAATTCATTGGATTCTACCGTTCCGGTTTCTGAATCCATATATATTTTTATCTGTTATATTCTTAGAATTTTAACAATTCTTTTATCACTCCTTAAATTTCAAACTTGGTAACACTTGACCGTTTTACCAATTTGATTGTGCGGTAACTCACGTGAGTTTTTATACGAAGTGACTGCGAAGATTTGTTCATAAGATCATATATCCTTATAAAGAATCCTGTGACTTAGTGGCAAATGTCCGGATATATCTTCTGTAAAGGTCCAGATATCCTTTGCCGCAGGGATTACACAGAGGACATATAACTATCTTTGGTTGGCAATCAAAATCAATAAACTGATTTCTTTGATTCGTAGAATTTAACCAATCGGTGGTTTCTATTCTGCGAATATATTCTTAGTTGTATTCACGAAGGAAATTCAACAATATTGCCAGTTTTGTGGTCGTATTCTCCACATACGCTACGCTGATAATTCAGATTTATATTTCTTCTTATTATTTATTTTCTTATTATTTCTTTTAATATGTTCGTGACTCAAACATACTGTGATCTTGATAAACTTCTACTCGAATGTTCCTGTGCCTGTGGCATTCATAATTATGTCGCGATCATAATTATTATTCCACCTCACCTAACATTCCAGTATTCATTTATTTTAATCACAATAGGTATGTGTCCCTTACATATTATTTCGATATTCTGTTCTTTATTTTCTCTTGGATTTGAAATTATATATATTTCTGGAAGAAAATATGTTGATCTGAGTCTAACGAAATAGACTATCAATCATTCAAGAATTTGATCGTGTCGGAAGATATTCGATATAACAATCCATTCTTCTTAATATCCCTTGACTTGTTCGAGTTATAGGATTAAGACGGTAGTTATATTTTCGTGTAATCGAGCGAATAAGAATTCGGTTTCGTTCAACAGATACCAGCGTATGTTGATTACGGAATTTCGAGAATAATATTTTGTCCAAATATTATTTAATTCTGGAAAGGATCGAGGAGGACCTCTAACCGAGATTTTTATATAATTACAAAGATGGGTTTAGATTATAAAACGGAATATGTATATTATTTATTATCGTTTATATTGAATAATATCGAGAAATTATACAATCGTTCCTAGATATATATATAAAATTATACTGAAAAGACTCTTGGTATATATATACGAATACGGATTCGATTAATAATTCTCTATGAAAATACATTAAATACGATATGAAATATATTTCGATAAAATAATACGGTCGTGGTTCTTTTGTATAAAATCTTTTAGGAATACTTTATAATAATCATACTGATTCGGGTTTCGTAATAATATTCGTTTTCAAAAATAACTTAACGGTTCAAAAGAGTCATGGTAAAAACTTTCTTAATATTGGAATTCTTAACTTTTAATAAACAAAATTCTTATTATGTAACAAAAATAAGATAAAATAGATTTTCTCAAATGTTGTCGTCAAACTTTTACTGTTAAATAAATTATACTAAATTATCTGAAAACGTAATATTAAAACAGATTCGGGGGACGTTTTAATAATTATATGGAGTATCAATAATAGATTTAATAAAACGTAAATTATAGTATCGACGGACTTTTCGTAGTCTTATAATTTTGAATAAATCGTTATCGAAAGATCGGGGTATATATAAAAAAAATTGAAATACTGGTTTAGTAGAAAAATAATAATAACTAAGTATCAATTTAGTAAGCTTCCAAAAATTATATTTAAAAGATTTAAAACATTTTAAATAATCGCGGTATATATAGGATCTTTTATTTAAATAATCGAGGAAAATTCTTAGGAAACGCAATATTTATATATCAGATTTATAAAAATTTCGGAAATTACGGTGTAAAAATAATAATTTCTGGAAACTCGAGCATAGGAATGTTCAAGTTGAAGCGTATATTTGTATTCTGTTTATAATTATTAGAATAACCGTGAGGTTAACGATCTGAATGATTACTGAGACTGGAATAATTCAATAAACTTATGTGAAGTTTCTTGAATCATGATGAATGGTTTATGTTTTATAATCTATATATTTTTCTATATCAACAATTATATACTTTTTATACTTCGTCATTTCTTATTTATGTTGAGATTTATTTTCTGATTTCTATTAATATATCTGGTTTCTTTTCTTTATTATTTCTTATTTCATAAGGCCTTAATATCCTGTAAGATTTCCCAGAAATTAATGTGCATATAAATTCACAACTGTGTACAGAATTGTCAATTTATCCCACATAATCATTCTAGTAATTTCTTGTGGTGGATTCGTTTTAATTTCTAGTATACGGTTATGGTTCTTACCAACTTTATACTGATTTGACATTTAGGTACCCAAAAATTTACTCGACTGATATTTTCTTTACTAATCCTGATATCCTAAATATTTCTAATTTATTTTTCTATGCAACATTTCGTTTTAGAAAAATATTCTGGTAGATCCCGGATGACTAAAGACTACAAAACTGTTATAAGTGCCGCTCTGATACCAACTGTAACAACCCTGGCTGATGTGGCCGGGTTGTCGGGTTATCGGAGTTACACAGCGGAATCCAGGGTAATAACAGTCTTGTAGTCTTCCAGGATCCACGTCATCATTTCTGTTGGGTTACCTGAACACATGTCAAAAATAGTTTCTGTCAACATAAAGTTGGTGAGGTCGCGTATTTTATAAAGTGAATGGCCAGTTCGTTTATTTATAATTCTTTTATAATAATCTTTTATAAATATGCTTTACAATTCTATATTCTGGAGGGGAACTAGATATTCTATTAATTCGATTATATGTCTATTATTTCGATTATATTCTATAAGTTGCCATTCCTTTCTATGGTATCACTCTGCTTGTGATAATATATGATTATTTCTACCCTCTACTCGGGTAAAACTGGTTCTTGTCCTCTAGTTAGACAAGAAAGGAAATGGCGATACCGTCCAGTACTGTCCTCGTTGTTTCTATTGCCCCTTTATATAACTTCTATTGTTATTCTTTTATGTAAAGCATTATGTTTTCTTATAAATGACATGTATTTCCCCTAAAACACTTAATAAAACTGTAAAAGAGGGGAGTTCACGATACTCACTTGTTTGCGTTAATCTCTAGCCAATCTTCTTATTACAATTATATTCCATATATATTGATACGGTTACGCGTGGGACTTGTTAGATTGTAATACTTTAGGATATATATCATATATACAATTTATATATATGGAATCCGGTATATATTAGATAGTCCTAAACTCGGGGTTTGGGCAATCTAGGCAAAAAGAAACAAAGCTGGCCTTTACAGCTTGGCACGCGAACCTAAAAGAACTCTAGACATTCTTACCCGAGCTTAGTATATCGTTTTATATATCGAATCTTATATATAAACGTATATATTTTATATATAATTATTAGTCTCTTATTATTATTATCAAGTCCGTACGTTATTCGTATTATATATATATTCGTATAATTAATAATACTCCTCGTCTTAGCTATTGGACCGGGTTCTATTCCGGTTGTTGACCGAGTCATTGAATCGACTCGGTAACGACTTGTATCCTCCAACTTGATTATCGGTACCTCGCAAATACCATAACCAGTGAGTTAATATCGGCTTATAATATTGAATAAGCAACTAAATCAATAGAACTATAATCGGGTATTAGCCGAACAAAGAAGGACAATGGATTAACCATCACTCAATAGGAACTAGTGAATATCCGATCAACCGGAAAACATACCCGGTCATAATTCCAACCGGGAACAAAGGTACCGAAGGATCACGACAATTGAACCAACGGGTTTCTAATCGGAACAAGGCTCGGGATTCAGAAGTTAACTTCATATAACAGTCACCGGAATCCGGTGACTATTCCGAGGACTTCCCTCGTCAGACCATCGTAACCGAGTAACTAGTTGTAAGGGTTCGGCATCGTTTGACAGTCACCATAGCTTTGGTGACTGTCCGGTTAACAGTTGTTTACAGAACCCGATGACAGTCCCAAACCGGCGGCAAGGATGGTATGATTCCGTTTGGTTTGAAAGTTATATGATAGTCGCCGGTTCTAGTAACTGTTCCGGTTACTTTCTTCGTAGATCTATTAAACCAGAAACAGAGATGGACAACGTGGTTAGCGTTTGCTGTTTGTATCGGAATAATAGGGTCACAGATGACAGTCACCGAGTCCGGTGACTGTCTTGGTTCACTCCACAGGAACAAAAAGGAAGGGTGTAGAGTTTTCTGGTTGATTATCGTGTTATAATCGGGATCAGAGGAGGAAAAGGTTACACCATTGGTTTAGTGAGAGGGAGGAGGAAGATACTTACCGGAGCAGAAGCAGTGACCGGAGGAGGAGCGGTGGCCGGAAACAGAGCAGCGGTGGTCGGAGAGGAGGCGGCGTAAGCCGGCCATGTTCTCCGGCTGCTGCTGTGTTCTTGATCAGAGCATTCACACACCTTGTGTGTGTATATGTCGGGCAGAGAGAGAGAGTAGTCAGAGGTGAGAGACAAGAGAGGGGTTTATATAGGAGGATAATAATAGAGGGTGTTTGGCTATGGGGATAATTACTAGAACTCGCGATAATTGGGAACGAGTATAACAAGAGAATAATAGGCGTTTGGCAGCGGGTTAATAACAGATTAGGAGCGTTTAACCGTAATAATAATAATTCAATAATTATTATTTATATATTCGGTTAAAACGGTTTGTCGAGAGATTCGAACTTGAATAATTAATTTGGATAACCGGGTGGTCAGGTCCGACCCGACCCGTTTAAGAGACACGTAAGGTGACGTAATCACTTCGAGACTTTGGGGTGTTACAATCTCCCCCCCTTAGGAAATTTCGTCCCCGAAATTTGAATGATCTTGTCCTTTATATTCTTTAATTTATAAGGACGTTATAATTAGAACAACAATACTTGTCGTCGAGACATGATTGGTTCTCATGGTTTGCGAGTAAATCGATTTTGTATCAATCCAATATTAGAAATGTCAATCTGTATGACTACATCTTGATCATATTTCTAATTACGTTTAACCTTTCTTGCTATAGTCATATTAATTCAGATACATGGATTATCTGTATTATTTCGATATAGCTATTAAAGGTTCTTGTATTGATACTATACTTCCATCGTTTGATATTCGGATTGGTTTACAATGATGGATTCTAGATAGTTCTCAAGAGATAGATACGAAAGTCCCTTCGTTATTATGATTTGAACGGGATCCGAGCTACTATCTCTTTTATTCGAACTTTAGAATTTACCATCATTGTAATTCCGATTCTTAAAGTGTAGGGATAACCTTGGTAACTATCGGATTAATTCTTATAAATTCTACCCTTTAAGTTCCATCTATATGGTTGATCTCTATTCGTGGATATACTTAGGAGGTTTCTTAAACCATTAAACGTATCTTCTCTGAATTCTTAAAGGTACCGGAAAAGACTAATTCATGGATAATTGAGATTTTTCTTAAATCATCTATAATAGTCTTACTGACTATTTCATTGATGATTAATTGCATTGTGTCTAATACATATTATTTTGACTTTTCTTAGTGTATTATCGTGAACGAGGTCTTTCACAATTCTACAGTCAATATATGTAAATTTCTCTTTATAGTCTTAGAATCTACTGGTAACAGTCGTCGTTACGATTCTTTTGACTTTAAAATTCTGAGAACAATGCATCGTTTAGTCTTTCTCAAAATCATGATTATCATTCCGGATTACTATACTTATCACATTAACTATTTCTGTAAAATTCTTTCTTATTTCTAGTTCGGAATTCGATACTCACTCGGTAAAATATTTCTTTATAATATTTCTAGTCGTTTTCGTACGACTTATATCTCTATCTTGATAATTTCTTTTAATGTTTATATTCTTATTCTGATAATTATATTTCTTGGCATATCTGATGCCTTTCTATTTTTCAGACATATCGGATGTCTTTCTAATTTATAGTTCTTCTTAATTTTCAATTTATATTCTTTTATTTATCTTAATTATATTCTTTTATACCCAAGCAAATACTGATAATACCTATAGCACACACTATAAATTCAGTATTTCTATAATGTACGTTTGCTTGGAATAATTCTTTTCTTATATATATATATATCCGATTAAAGTCTATACTATTGGTGTCTGAAAACACATTCCGATAGACTTATATTTAGGCAATATATCATATCTTCTTAATCCAACTTATTATAAGCAAGGCTTATTTCGTTGAGATATTCGTATAGATAGTTCTTGCCAGAACAGTGATTTCTTAAATGATCTCTCGCAGCCTTTAACCCGGAACAGGAATTCCGTTATTCCTTGGCCAGAGAGTTTCACTGGAAAAATGAGCATAACTCTATTCATTTTTCATTTTCACTTCGATTATATCTTGCGAATCTCTACGCGATTCCGCTTGGTATCACTTATATTTCGATATATTCGTTATAATTTACTTCTTTTAATAATTCATTGGATTCTACCGTTCCGGTTTCTGAATCCATATATATTTTTATCTGTTATATTCTTAGAATTTTAACAATTCTTTTATCACTCCTTAAATTTCAAACTTGGTAACACTTGACCGTTTTACCAATTTGATTGTGCGGTAACTCACGTGAGTTTTTATACGAAGTGACTGCGAAGATTTGTTCATAAGATCATATATCCTTATAAAGAATCCTGTGACTTAGTGGCAAATGTCCGGATATATCTTCTGTAAAGGTCCAGATATCCTTTGCCGCAGGGATTACACAGAGGACATATAACTATCTTTGGTTGGCAATCAAAATCAATAAACTGATTTCTTTGATTCGTAGAATTTAACCAATCGGTGGTTTCTATTCTGCGAATATATTCTTAGTTGTATTCACGAAGGAAATTCAACAATATTGCCAGTTTTGTGGTCGTATTCTCCACATACGCTACGCTGATAATTCAGATTTATATTTCTTCTTATTATTTATTTTCTTATTATTTCTTTTAATATGTTCGTGACTCAAACATACTGTGATCTTGATAAACTTCTACTCGAATGTTCCTGTGCCTGTGGCATTCATAATTATGTCGCGATCATAATTATTATTCCACCTCACCTAACATTCCAGTATTCATTTATTTTAATCACAATAGGTATGTGTCCCTTACATATTATTTCGATATTCTGTTCTTTATTTTCTCTTGGATTTGAAATTATATATATTTCTGGAAGAAAATATGTTGATCTGAGTCTAACGAAATAGACTATCAATCATTCAAGAATTTGATCGTGTCGGAAGATATTCGATATAACAATCCATTCTTCTTAATATCCCTTGACTTGTTCGAGTTATAGGATTAAGACGGTAGTTATATTTTCGTGTAATCGAGCGAATAAGAATTCGGTTTCGTTCAACAGATACCAGCGTATGTTGATTACGGAATTTCGAGAATAATATTTTGTCCAAATATTATTTAATTCTGGAAAGGATCGAGGAGGACCTCTAACCGAGATTTTTATATAATTACAAAGATGGGTTTAGATTATAAAACGGAATATGTATATTATTTATTATCGTTTATATTGAATAATATCGAGAAATTATACAATCGTTCCTAGATATATATAAAATTATACTGAAAAGACTCTTGGTATATATATACGAATACGGATTCGATTAATAATTCTCTATGAAAATACATTAAATACGATATGAAATATATTTCGATAAAATAATACGGTCGTGGTTCTTTTGTATAAAATCTTTTAGGAATACTTTATAATAATCATACTGATTCGGGTTTCGTAATAATATTCGTTTTCAAAAATAACTTAACGGTTCAAAAGAGTCATGGTAAAAACTTTCTTAATATTGGAATTCTTAACTTTTAATAAACAAAATTCTTATTATGTAACAAAAATAAGATAAAATAGATTTTCTCAAATGTTGTCGTCAAACTTTTACTGTTAAATAAATTATACTAAATTATCTGAAAACGTAATATTAAAACAGATTCGGGGGACGTTTTAATAATTATATGGAGTATCAATAATAGATTTAATAAAACGTAAATTATAGTATCGACGGACTTTTCGTAGTCTTATAATTTTGAATAAATCGTTATCGAAAGATCGGGGTATATATAAAAAAAATTGAAATACTGGTTTAGTAGAAAAATAATAATAACTAAGTATCAATTTAGTAAGCTTCCAAAAATTATATTTAAAAGATTTAAAACATTTTAAATAATCGCGGTATATATAGGATCTTTTATTTAAATAATCGAGGAAAATTCTTAGGAAACGCAATATTTATATATCAGATTTATAAAAATTTCGGAAATTACGGTGTAAAAATAATAATTTCTGGAAACTCGAGCATAGGAATGTTCAAGTTGAAGCGTATATTTGTATTCTGTTTATAATTATTAGAATAACCGTGAGGTTAACGATCTGAATGATTACTGAGACTGGAATAATTCAATAAACTTATGTGAAGTTTCTTGAATCATGATGAATGGTTTATGTTTTATAATCTATATATTTTTCTATATCAACAATTATATACTTTTTATACTTCGTCATTTCTTATTTATGTTGAGATTTATTTTCTGATTTCTATTAATATATCTGGTTTCTTTTCTTTATTATTTCTTATTTCATAAGGCCTTAATATCCTGTAAGATTTCCCAGAAATTAAATTAATGTGCATATAAATTCACAACTGTGTACAGAATTGTCAATTTATCCCACATAATCATTCTAGTAATTTCTTGTGGTGGATTCGTTTTAATTTCTAGTATACGGTTATGGTTCTTACCAACTTTATACTGATTTGACATTTAGGTACCCAAAAATTTACTCGACTGATATTTTCTTTACTAATCCTGATATCCTAAATATTTCTAATTTATTTTTCTATGCAACATTTCGTTTTAGAAAAATATTCTGGTAGATCCCGGATGACTAAAGACTTCAAAACTGTTATAAGTGCCGCTCTGATACCAACTGTAACAACCCTGGCTGATGTGGCCGGGTTGTCGGGTTATCGGAGTTACACAGCGGAATCCAGGGTAATAACAGTCTTGTAGTCTTCCAGGATCCACGTCATCATTTCTGTTGGGTTACCTGAACACATGTCAAAAATAGTTTCTGTCAACATAAAGTTGGTGAGGTCGCGTATTTTATAAAGTGAATGGCCAGTTCGTTTATTTATAATTCTTTTATAATAATCTTTTATAAATATGCTTTACAATTCTATATTCTGGAGGGGAACTAGATATTCTATTAATTCGATTATATGTCTATTATTTCGATTATATTCTATAAGTTGCCATTCCTTTCTATGGTATCACTCTGCTTGTGATAATATATGATTATTTCTACCCTCTACTCGGGTAAAACTGGTTCTTGTCCTCTAGTTAGACAAGAAAGGAAATGGCGATACCGTCCAGTACTGTCCTCGTTGTTTCTATTGCCCCTTTATATAACTTCTATTGTTATTCTTTTATGTAAAGCATTATGTTTTCTTATAAATGACATGTATTTCCCCTAAAACACTTAATAAAACTGTAAAAGAGGGGAGTTCACGATACTCACTTGTTTGCGTTAATCTCTAGCCAATCTTCTTATTACAATTATATTCCATATATATTGATACGGTTACGCGTGGGACTTGTTAGATTGTAATACTTTAGGATATATATCATATATACAATTTATATATGGAATCCGGTATATATTAGATAGTCCTAAACTCGGGGTTTGGGCAATCTAGGCAAAAAGAAACAAAGCTGGCCTTTACAGCTTGGCACGCGAACCTAAAAGAACTCTAGACATTCTTACCCGAGCTTAGTATATCGTTTTATATATCGAATCTTATATATAAACGTATATATTTTATATATAATTATTAGTCTCTTATTATTATTATCAAGTCCGTACGTTATTCGTATTATATATATATTCGTATAATTAATAATACTCCTCGTCTTAGCTATTGGACCGGGTTCTATTCCGGTTGTTGACCGAGTCATTGAATCGACTCGGTAACGACTTGTATCCTCCAACTTGATTATCGGTACCTCGCAAATACCATAACCAGTGAGTTAATATCGGCTTATAATATTGAATAAGCAACTAAATCAATAGAACTATAATCGGGTATTAGCCGAACAAAGAAGGACAATGGATTAACCATCACTCAATAGGAACTAGTGAATATCCGATCAACCGGAAAACATACCCGGTCATAATTCCAACCGGGAACAAAGGTACCGAAGGATCACGACAATTGAACCAACGGGTTTCTAATCGGAACAAGGCTCGGGATTCAGAAGTTAACTTCATATAACAGTCACCGGAATCCGGTGACTATTCCGGGGACTTCCCTCGTCAGACCATCGTAACCGAGTAACTAGTTGTAAGGGTTCGGCATCGTTTGACAGTCACCATAGCTTTGGTGACTGTCCGGTTAACAGTTGTTTACAGAACCCGATGACAGTCCCAAACCGGCGGCAAGGATGGTATGATTCCGTTTGGTTTGAAAGTTATATGATAGTCACCGGTTCTAGTAACTGTTCCGGTTACTTTCTTCGTAGATCTATTAAACCAGAAACAGAGATGGACAACGTGGTTAGCGTTTGCTGTTTGTATCGGAATAATAGGGTCACAGATGACAGTCACCGAGTCCGGTGACTGTCTTGGTTCACTCCACAGGAACAAAAAGGAAGGGTGTAGAGTTTTCTGGTTGATTATCGTGTTATAATCGGGATCAGAGGAGGAAAAGGTTACACCATTGGTTTAGTGAGAGGGAGGAGGAAGATACTTACCGGAGCAGAAGCAGTGACCGGAGGAGGAGCGGTGGCCGGAAACAGAGCAGCGGTGGTCGGAGAGGAGGCGGCGTAAGCCGGCCATGTTCTCCTGCTGCTGCTGTGTTCTTGATCAGAGCATTCACACACCTTGTGTGTGTATATGTCGGGCAGAGAGAGAGAGTAGTCAGAGGTGAGAGACAAGAGAGGGGTTTATATAGGAGGATAATAATAGAGGGTGTTTGGCTATGGGGATAATTACTAGAACTCGCGATAATTGGGAACGAGTATAACAAGAGAATAATAGGCGTTTGGCAGCGGGTTAATAACAGATTAGGAGCGTTTAACCGTAATAATAATAATTCAATAATTATTATTTATATATTCGGTTAAAACGGTTTGTCGAGAGATTCGAACTTGAATAATTAATTTGGATAACCGGGTGGTCAGGTCCGACCCGACCCGTTTAAGAGACACGTAAGGTGACGTAATCACTTCGAGACTTTGGGGTGTTACACAACGTAAGCCAAAGCATCTGAGAAGTCATACATTGAGCAAACTGATGTAGGGTGTCTTTGGGAAGTGCTTGTATTAAAGCAGCCATTACCTTCTTCTCATAATTATACTTACTTCTTTGATCATCTGTCATATCATCTAAGGCAACTGGAATGTTAGAGTTCTCTATCATTGGTCTTGTATACCCATTCTCGATCGCTGCCCAAACTAACCCATCTATGTCCTCAACATGTGTCTTGAACCGCCCCTTCCAAGAATGGTAGTTAGACATGAATTGTAACTTTGGAGCCCTATTTGAACTACCAGTTTCTAGATCACTTAGGAGCACTGAATACAAATGATGTGTTTGTTGAGTTGCAGTGGCTGTGAGTGCCCAAGGATTCCCGTTCATCATATGTTGCTGCTGGGCATACTGTTGAGCTACAAGCGCCCGCGGATTGGTTCCAGCAACATTAGCTTGTTGTTGCATCCGTTGCGCGTTTCGTTCTACTGAGAATGCCCACCGCCCACGGATTTGTTGGAACGTTCATTTGCGTGTTCATGGGTTGGTCATACTGTTGTCTCGGTTGATTGAGGTGTCCCCACGGATTAGCCATGTTATGCAGTCTAATAGTAGTCCGATACTTAGACAAATTTTAAGTCCAAAATTGTTACAGGCGACTCGGATACGCAACACGACTAACAAGACACGATTAGGATAAAAACACACGATTGGGATCCTAGTCGTGTGAGTGACACGATTAGGGGTTTTAGGACGAATAAGGTTCCACAGGCGACTAGCTTCCTAGTCGTGTGTACAGTAGCATGATTAAGAGGCTAGTCGTATGGTTTGTAACATCCCAAAATTTATCGGTTGATAGTCCAATCGGGGTTGGCATGACTTTGGGCATAGCTTCATTTATTGGAGGGACCCAGATGTCATTATTGGAAAATAACTTGATAACTTTGGGAACAAGTCATCATCTTAATAAAGAGGACGGGCCGTATGGTAACATTTATGGTTATATATATATATGCATGAGGAGAAAACCCTAGACATAATAATAAGGTGGCGGCCGTATCGATTGGGAGTCGAAGGGAGAGAAAGTGCTCGGGAGTCTGACGTAGGTGCCCACCAAGATGGTGGCTCCGATCAGATTTGGAGGGTGGAGCATGACGGTTCGCGACGGTTCATGGTGCAATCGGTGTATTCCAAGCCGATTTCAGGTAACCGTCCGATTCTTAGTGTATGTTTCGAATATAGTTGTGGTTTGATTTTAGATCAGGTATTATCTGTTTTCAAAGGCGATACCCTGATGAGTTATCATCATAGGGTTTCACGGCTCGTGATGGGTGGTCTTCGAGGGGATGTGAGATCGGTGTGGAGTCGATTCTGGTTATGATGGATTGCGACCATGACCACGGGTCAGATCTCGGCAGAGACTTTCAGTGGCCCTGGGTGGAAGAACGGTCTTGATCGGAAGACGACACGACAGATGTCCGCGTATGAAAAGATGGTGACGTTGACGCTGGGCTATGCTCATGCACACGGCTGCGCATGAAGCTGCGCTGCACGGAATCATACGAATCGGGTAGCTTTGGGAATGGAAGCTTGCAAGCCGGTGAGTTCTAATCCCCACAGTTTTACGTTTTTAAATGTTTTGGGGTGTCACACATGCTTTAAAGACGTTTTACTCACACATTATGATTTAACGATCTATACGTTTTTATAAAGAAATCCTTAACGTGACGGCTATGGGATAGAGTATGGCTAGATGGGGGATGAACCCTTTGTGATGCTTGAAGTGCTTAGTCTCTTGTTATAGTAGAGTTAGGGCAGGTAACTGCTGTGTGTCGATGCAAATGACTTGTATAGTCATAGTAGTATGACCGCTAGGTCAGTATTGGGAAAGGTAAGGCTAAAGTCTAAAGTTAGGTGGTCAAGGGTGATTACGAGATGAGCAGGGATGGTCTAGGAGCCGGTAATGGTCCGAGCACCTTCGGGGTGACGACGGGTTACCAGAGTTGAGATGAATTTATGTTTTAGTATGAGTAGACCCTAGGCATAGTACTTATGTGTGCAGGTGTCTACATGTGTTATGTGATGAAGCACTCTCCGGGTGCTTAAGGATGATCAGGAGGACGGAATGAATGACGTTGGCTTCCTACGGGGAAACGACGATACGACGCTAAGGACTGCAGTGGTAGTATGAGGCGGGCGAGACGACACTAAGGGTTACAGAAGTGATCCGAGGTGGGCGAGACGACGCTAAGGGTTGCGGTGGTGACCCGAGGCGGGCAAGGAAAAGGCGACGACAACCTGTGGTGACGGGTGGATGCGCGAACGGAATGTTGGGTCAAGTCTTTGTGATGCGACCACAATGTGTTAGGTTCCCACCATTATGTGATTTGCTTGCATTCATGTAGATGGACCGGTGGGTTATGTGTATTGATGATTATGTGACAGATGGGCGACTACCGGTTGTGCCTATGAATGTTAATGTGAAAAAGAATGAGTCCGTAGGGTAAGTCTTGGACTTGATGAATGAGAAAAGAGTCATGGTAGGTTGCTCTAGTTATCTATAGTGACCTAGTGAAGTCCGGTTACGATACGGTTTGGTCTTAGATGGGAAGCGGGGATGGTAAGTGAAATGGTTTCTTAAATGCAAACTATTAGAACTCACTCAGCGTAGCTGACTTTTGCATGTATGGTAGGCTGTTGTGCATGTATATGTTTAGCTTGGATGCGTTTGGCTACTCGGATGGGATTACTCGTGGCATGGTGGTCAGGCATTCGATGTTTTGTGATAATATGAATAATTATGATTTATAATGAACTGAAATTGTGCAATATGTATTTCCGTTGCGTAAGTAACAAAAGATTGGTTTATTTTAAACAGTACCAGGTGATGTGTTCCAACAGTAGGGTGCATGGTTTGGGACCTTACATGATTTCAGAACGATTGAGGTAACCTAGTCGCCTAAAACAATCCTAGTCGCTACCTGCAGGTCTGTTGGCTTGTATTGCACGAAAATCATCATTTTTGCTTCAAAATCTATCAAAATCAATGTGTTTGATACCCAAATGATTAGGAAAGTTGTAAAAACACTTTTGGAACAAACCCTAATAAAAAACACATGTTTTTAGCCATTAAAACAACCTTAGATTTTGAAAAATGTTGGTTTTTTCACAAAACATAAAGTTTCAAACTTTCAAAACAGGTTTTTATACCAAAACACTGTTTTTCAATCTAAAAACACACTGTTTTGAATCCTTTATGTTATCAAACACTCGTGATAAGAGCTTATGCTCTGATACCACTTGTAGGATCGTTTTTGGACAACCCGACTATCACGAGCTGGTTTATTTAGAGTGCGGAATCCTCTAGACGACGTTTGGCTAACAAAAATGCCAACGAACACAAGAACGAGTTAAAAAAAACACACACACGCAAGATGGTTTAAAGGTTGTAATCGTATTAATATAAGAGCACGAGTGTACAATACAACCCCAGTCCTAAAAACCTATGACACCTGACTTTGGAATGTGTGAAATGACAGCTGAAATGATTAGGGAAATCATTGCAAGTATTTATACATGCTGCTAGTCGTCCAGGGCTCTCGGGCGACTAGGCTTCTACCACATGACTAGGTGGGGCGACTAGCTTTCTAGTAGTCTTGTTACCCACACGACTAGCAAAGCTAGTTGTGCCTTCAAGACCTAGTCATGTGTGATGTCACAAAAATGGCCTTTATCATTCTAAACATATACAAACACGTACAAAACGATAAATAAACACCTATACTAGGCTAGGGACATCTAACATACGTGTACTAACAACAACTCCACTCTATTGAATGTAATAGTTATTAGAAGTTATTCGCATGTCTTTTCAATTTTTAGGCTACTTTAAGGTAGGTCTATGTATACGTTTGGTAATCCCATCTATACTATATTATAACTAGTGGGAAACCCGCGTGTTGCTGCGGGGAGACAATTTGTAGCGTGATACTCGTTAGTGTTAGTTTATCGATTCTCTCATGATATATTGTGTAGTATTTGATTTTAAAGGCGTGCTAGATCTAGTAAATATATTGTTAATGGATTTTATTTTTAAGATGATTCTTGGACTTGTAGAAAATAAATATAAACACACTATTAATTTAGGTAACAAACTACTAAACTTGGTTGAGAAGACGACAAAAAATTATGTCATGTTGTCATTACTGGTAATATTGTTTTTATATGTTTTATAAAACTTTATGAGTAACTTTTAATGAAACAAACAAGTCAAGTGGTTTTTAGTTGTTAAATAAATATCTAATTAACCCATTTGTGAAAAACGGGTTGTTACTCATGATTTAACCACCACATATTCTTTGCATTTATAACCAACATGTATTAATGCATCGTGCATTATGCCTCTATAATTGACATATATAATCAAATGAATATAGTTGTATAATGCGTCTCTTGACCAAGAATAAAAACAAGAATTGAAAACATTACCGAATTGAAAATTAAATACACATTAGAGCTTAAATATTATACATGATACCAAATTAAAAATCTAAAAAAAAATATTGATTTTCATTGGGTAACTTTAGCCATCTCACATTGAATATGACCTCATTAACTGCTTTCCTCTCCATTTTTACCAACAATATTAATAAATATTTTCATATCTTTATTCATCTCTACCTTCTAAATTAAAAAAAAAAATCAAAACATTTCAAGCTCTGGATGAACCAGACCGGAATTCACCTTTTTTTAATAAAATCTCAATTACTAATTCATTCAGTTTGTGTGAAAGAACTATAGGTTTTTAAAGAATAATAATAGTATTTGAGATTAATAGTAAAAGAGAAACGACAAACCATTCCGGAATTCACCTTTTTTTAATAAAATCTCAATTACTAATTCATTCAGTTTGTGTGAAAGAACTATAGGTTTTTAAAGAATAATAATAGTATTTGAGATTAACAGTAAAAGAGAAACGACAAACCATTAAAATCCTTGGCCTCCGTTTGCAATACTTACATAACCAAGCAACCCCTACCACATCACCTTTTATGCTCGAAGTATGATTAGCAACCAATCATGGGAACAAATTATGCTCCTAAAATTTTGGTTGATTATTAGATAGCTATAATAAAACAACTTTTTTTTATCTAAATCCTACCATACAAAAATCATTAAAAAATATAACATAAGCTAATTTTTCAAGGGAACTAAGGTGGGTTTGAATAAAAAAAGGTAATCTAAAATTGAAGAAAAAATTTACACAAATCATGTAAACGTTTACATGATTTGTGCACCCTGAACACTACAAAAAAAATTCCATTTAGTGACACACATTTTTAATGGCATTTAGGGTATGTGACACTAATAAGGTTTTTAGTGACACTTTTTGTGTGCCATACTTGCTTAACACGTACTTTTAGTGGCATTTAAATGTTATGCCACTAATTTTGATTTTTAGTGACACTTTAAGTATGCCATAATTGTTTGATACGTACTTTAGTGGCATTTATTTTTGTGCCACTAATTTAGTGACACACATTTTTAATGGCATTTAGCGTATGTGACACTAATAAGGTTTTTAGTGACACTTTTTGTGTGTCATACTTGCTTAACACGTACTTTTAGTGGCATTTAAATGTTATGCCACTAATTTTGATTTTTAGTGACACTTTAAGTATGCCATAATTGTTTGATACGTACTTTAGTGGCATTTATTTTTGTGCCACTAATATCATTTTGTTAATGGTACCACTAGGTGCGACAAATGTTGACACGAACCGTACTCGACACGAAAAAGACAGTTTTTGGGTCGACAAATACGACCAATTAATGAAAACCAAATCTAATGAAAGAATGATTACCAAAACAATAGGAACAAAGGGGTCGAGCAAATACAAAAGTGACGATTGTCCCTACAATGAATTTCGGAGAATGATTATGCACATGGGATTATGTTTGCTATAATCAGTTTTAAGAAAAAATAGTAGCAGGTATCAATATTCATCAAAGATTATTGGAGATTCATAAGGAGATAAAATAAAAAAAATAAATGATTTAAGTTTGGAAGTAAATAGAATTCATTTAATGTCTTATTAAGTTTGCTAATTAATTCCACCCCAAATAATTGTTGACTTTATTAAATTTTTTAGCTACAAGTGCTAGTGGACGGGGCGTCACAAGAATTGGTCACGGGTACCCCACTACCAATACGGTACCACCGTCGCCACCCATGCTGGTAGTGGTCCCGTCCCCCTTATAACTTTTGTTTATTTAGTAAAAAAAATGGTTTACATTGGTTTGGGTTTAGTCTAAACATGTTAGTTGTAGGGGTGTGAATTTCTGACACGACCCGAAACCTGACATGAACCTAACACAAAATTCGCGGTTTGGGTTTAGTCTAAATAGGTTTTGGTCAGTTTTAGGTGAACCCGCGAAGCCGTTTAGCTAGACGAGCCAAATAAAAGACAACTATTTATAAGGCTATAAACATTGAAAGATATGTAAGTTATGCATGTGAAGAGTCACCGCATTATTTAGATATCAAATACATGACCACTATCTATAAGACTATAACATTGATACAAACGTAATTAAGACATGGAGGTTATGAATGTAAAGAGTCACCACATTATTGTTAATTTCCTCATCAATTTTATAATTATGTTTAAATTAATTTTTTCAACAATTTAATATTTAGGTAGAAAGACAACTTTAACCCCTAAATGACTTCACCAAGCATTCTACTATAAGCAATAAAGGTTGTATTTTCTTAAATTTTGCAGGTATCATTCACTGATGCTTTATAATATAGTATAGATAAAACATTTACCAACAAGTTCTTAAATTTTAAGAGGTATAAGTCTAAATGCTTATGATGCAACACATAATACATAAAATAACTATTTTTTTAGGGTAACTAAGTTTTTAAAACATCATATTTAATTAAAAGAAAGTCAAGAGATGTTTAAGAAACCTCAAGACATTCAATTTTATTATTACTTTGAACATATTAAATAGAAAACATTATGATACTATACCTTTTGTTATAATCTTTTATATAGACTTAGGTACTTTATAACGTTAATGTTTTATAAACATGATCATACTATATAGAAATCGAGAAATCAATAGTGAAAGTTGTGTTTCTAATCATGAGGTAACAATTTGACTTCTGAAATTATTACATTGTATTCATACACGTAAATATGCCTAATCTGATCTAAACTATATGATCACTGGATTCAACAACCGAAGAAGAAAGATTTTGTTTAACATGAATTTTAAACAAAGGTCATCATCATCATACTATGTTAATCCCACCAATAGCAAAAGCTAATGTAGGGTCTAACTAGGGTAAGATGTAGACAGCCTTACCTCTACTCTGTGCGAATAAAGAGGCTGCTTCCAATAAGACCCTAGCTCGATAGTGGTTTTGTATCAAGCCTTGGACATAGGCACATAACACTTAGCAATCGGGACAAACCTGATTGGTGCACGTACCCCCTTATCTTTGGGCTATCAAGGCCACCATGATGCATGATTAACCGTCCGTCATTTTTAACGTTATTTTCATGAAATTAGTAAGGTATTAAGAAATCTTCACATAATAGTGGTTAGGTTCATATCAGCTATGTTAGGTTAGATTGTGCTCTAAAAAAGAGTTTCGGTTACACCCGTCACATCGCGCAGGGCATGGCCGGCCCTTGGGTGGGCTGGGGAGGCCAACCGGCCAGGGTCAGAAATATCGGGGGCACATTTTTTATAAAAAAAAATCGTGTATATATATGTGTGTGTGTGTGTGTGTGTGTGTGTGTTTAAACACATCTTTAAACATTTAAACTAGGGCATATTAAACACATATTTCAAATTATAAAATAACCTAAATACTAGTAACTCATAACAAGTTTAAAAGCCTACTACCAATTTGATTTAACTAAATTTAAAAAAAAAAAAAACAAAACAATAAAAGAAACCTACGACACATAAGCAAACAAAATTTTCCCTTAACCCAATTCAAAAGCTTTGGGCAAAAAAAATGTTAAAGAGAGCTTCACTCATCCTCGGTTACCTATTCGCTTATTACGGTATGTCATTAACTCATTTTAATACTTTAATCATCGTTTAAAGAAAATAGTTTACATTATTTATTTCGTCAAGGCTTAAGGGTAAGAGGCACATTTTTCATGGCTCGGCCTGGGCACCTGAATTCTCAGGGATGGCCTTGGGGCAGGGCAACCCACTAGTATCAAATATACACAAAACAATTCACAATTAGTGGGAAGCTGTCAAAATGATACGTTAATTATATATACAAAAGAGTTTAATGAGACAAAGCTCTCATTGTGATGGATAAGATATACGCTACCGCTAGGAGCCACCACCTTCCACTTCATCATCACTTTATTGGGTGTGGTGGTGACCCTCCACATCACCCCCTCAATCAACCTTAAATGAAGAGAGAAAGGAGGCCCGTGACGACCGTTGTGTGCCTCACGATCATATACGGTGATGGTGGCGGGGGGGAGGGGAGGGGAGGGCAGTGTACCATGGCTCATGTGGCATGGCCACGAGCCCCGCCACGCCCCTTGTATAATGGTATTGATAATACTAGAATGTGAATTGTTTTTGTGTTGCTTTTACAATTGATTTACAACAGAATTTATACATGAAGTTAGAAGCATAATGAGTCTATACAATTAATACATAGGAGAGATTTGTGAAGCATGATTTACTCCTAATCTTTGACCACATGATTTGCTCCTTGATATTGACTTTTGACCACATGATTAGCTCCTTGAGATTGTGTAGTGTGTTGACTCTTGTCTATATTACTTATACGCCCCCGCAAGATGGAGGATCCGTCGGATACGCCAATCCTAGACCGATTCCTTAAAAATGGTGCGCGTGTTAATGGCTTGGTGAGCATGTCTGCTAATTGGTCTTGAGAGCTAATATGAAGGACTCATAACTGGCCAACCGCAATTTGTTCCCGAACAAAGTGGTAATCAAGTGCAATATGTTTCATCCTTGAATGGTAGACAGGATTGGCACAGAGATAAGTGGCTCCTGTATTATCACAGAACAATGTAGGAGTTGTTGATAGATTGAAACCAAGTTCACGCAGTAAATTTTTAGTCCATGTAATTTCTGCAGCAGTGTTTGCTAGAGCTTTATATTCGGCTTCAGTGGAGGACCGTGAGACTGACTTTTGACGAGTAGATTTCCATGAAATAATATTTGTGCTAAGGTAGAGCATGTAGGCAGTGGTAGACCTACCAGCATCATGTACCCCACCCCAATCCGAATCTGAGAAGGCCGAGAGATCGAGCGTGGTATTTCGGTTTAGAAAAAGACCATGATGAATGGTTCCTTATAGATAACGAAGGACCCGTTTAAGGGCTTACCAATGTGTTTGGCGTGGGCGGTGCATAAATTGGGAAAGTTTGTTAATAGCAAAGGAGATATCTGGACGAGTGAATGCAAGATATTGAAGGGATCCTACAAGTTTTTCGATATGGTGTTGCATCAACTGTAGGAGATGAATCAGTGATCGATAGAGGTTCGGTGGCACTTAGAGGGGTAGTGACATCTTTCGCGCCATCCATTTTAAATTGTTGTAATATGTCTTGGATGTAGCGATGTTGGGATAGAAATAGACCATTTGGTGTGGGAATGACTTCAACACCCAGAAAGTGATGGAGCAGGCCAAGATCTTTAACAGAAAATTTTGAGCTTAATGCCTTGATGAAGTGATCAAGAAATTGTTGGTTGTTTCCCGTAAGAACTATGTCATCGACATAAACCATGAAATAACATGTGATATTTTGATTTTGATAAATGAACAGAGAAGCATCGGCTTTGGATTTTTGAAAGCCAAAGCGAATAAGAAAGTTGGCAAGTTCAATGTACCAAGCACGTGGTGCTTGTTTTAACCTGTATAAGGATTTTTTTAGCTTACAAATATGGTTGGGGAATTGAGGATGCACATAGCCTGGTGGCTGAACCATGAAGACATCTTCATGAAGTGTCCCATGAAGGAATGCGTTATTATCATCTAATTGACGCAAGGGCCAATTTTTACTAAGGGCAATAGAGAGGATTGTCCGAATAGTGATTGGTTTGGTAACGGGACTAAAAGTGTCAAAGTAGTCCTTGCCATGTTGTTGAAGGAACCCTTTGGCTACAAGGCGGGCTTTGTATTTTTCAATGGAGCCATCTGGATGGCGTTTAATTCGGAAAACCCATTTGCAGCCTATCGGTGTATGAGACGTAGCGGGAACCAGTTCCCAAGTTTGGTTTTGCAAAAGTGCATTGAACTCGGAATCCATTGTTGCTCGCCAATGTGGGTCCTTAGATGCTTGGGTATGAGTAGTGGGTTCAAGGGTATGTGGCAGCGGGTGGAGAGTGGTGTTGTAAATGGTATGAGGATTAAAATATTTGGGGTTTGGTTTTCTGTTTCTCTTAGGCCGAGTAGAATGAGAAGGTGTTGAAGGTGGGTTTTCGGCTGAGGGTGTGGAGTTTGTGGAAGTTGTGGAAGAGGAGGGCTGGGCATTTTCGGATGAGGTGGTGATGTTTGGGCTGTCTGATAAAGGTGAAGACAGGTTGTTGTGTGAGTCAGAAGTGGAAGCTGATGTGGTGGGATCGGGAGTGGAGGCTGCTGTGGTGGGAACGGTGGTAGCAGGTGGATGGTTGGTGGTGTCGCTAGTGTTACAGCTAACTGTTTGAGCAGAATGGTTAGAGGGGTTTGGCGAATGTGTGAGGGTGATAGAAGGAGTTGTAGGAGTAGAGTGGTGGATAGAATTGGATGTATTTGGTTTGAAAAAGGAGGACGACTTTTTAGAAACAGTAGGAATAAATGAATCTGTGGTAGGTAATGAAGTTGGAGAGATGCCTTGAGTGTGAAAGGGGAATATATGGTCTACAAATTCAACATGTCGTGAGTGATATAGACGATGAGATGTGGAATCATAACATTTAAAGGCAGACTTGGAAGAGGAGTAACCAAGGAAAATGCATTTTGATGAGCGGGGATGGAGTTTGGACTTGGCATACGGGCGTAGCCATGGAAAACACAAACAACCGAAAGGTTTGAGTTTTGTGTAGGTTGGTGAGGTATGGTAAAGTTTTTCACAAGGCGTCATATAATTAAGAATTTTTGTGGGTAGTCGGTTGATAAGATGCACCGCGGTTTGAAACGCGTGAGACCAAAAAGGGAGAGGTAAATTAGCATGATAAAGGAGGGACGATCCGGTTTCAACAATATGTCGATGACGACGTTCCGCAACTCCATTTTGTTCCGGAGTGTGTGGTGGGGTAGTAAAGTGAGAAATATCATTTTGTTGAAGATATGAAGCAAGACCGATGTATTCACCTCCATTATCCGAAAAGAGGGACACTAGTGGTGTGCGAAAAAAAATTTCAACTAGTGATTTAAAATGTGGAAATAAAGTGGAAACGTCGGATTTCTTTTTAAGAGGATATAGCCAAGTGTATTTAGAGTAGAAATCGACAAAAATCACATAATATGAAAAACCATCATTTGAAGTTTGAACCGGTCCCCAAACGTCCGAATAGAAAAGTTCAAGTGGTTTGGAGGTCGTAAAAGAATTTTCACCAAATGGTAATTTATGTCTTTTATTCAAGGAACATGCATCACAATGAAATAAAGTATTGGACAAATTATTATTAGCAAGTCCTAATTTATTTAGTAGTCGTTTTAGAACTTGAATTGACGGGTGCCCAAGTTTGTGATGCCACGAGAGAAGAGATGTAGGTGCTTTGGTGCTGGAGTTGATTTGCTTGAGAGATGGATGAGAATAGGAGGTGGCATAGTAAATGTCATTAATGTTCACTCCCCGCATTAGGCGCACCCCCGTGCGGAGATCCTTAACCACAAAATGAAAAGGAAAAAATTCAACAAAAACTTTGTTAGTTTTGCAAAGCTTGGCAACCGAAATAAGGTAATTACGAAGTTTAGGAACGAGTAAAACATTATTTAGTTTTAAAGAGCGAGACGGAGTGGGAATAGAGGAATGGCCAATGTGAGAAATGGGAAGAGTATTACCATTACCTAGAACGATCTCATCGGGCCCCTATATTCGGAGAGGTTGTACATGACGGTGTGGTTAGGTGCAGCATGGTCGGAGGCACCAGAGTCAAACATGAGTGAAGATGAAGAGCTTGCCATAGAAGAATTGACTTGTGGGTTTGAGGATGGCTTTGAGACCTCAATGTTGTTGTTTTTGAAAAAAACGAGCAAGCTTCCTGCACTCCTTGGTATCATGTCCTGGAATATTGCAATATTGACAAAAAACATTGTTACGATTAATATTGTTATTTTGTGGATATGACCCACGATCGTTCCTGGGCCCAGATTGATTAGGCCTGTTTTGGTAAGACTGATTGGGCCTGTTTGGGTAGCGAGGCTCATTAGAAGCCCTAGATTGAAAGCGACCAGGCTGTCTGTTTGCAGTGTTGACCGTAGATATGAGAGGCGCCTGTGGTGCCAGTTGTGCAGTTTCCTTTAGCCAACGTTCATGATCAACCAATTGAGCAAACAATTCAGAAAAGGTGATAGGTGAGGGCCGAGTTTTAAGAGACACAGCAAGGTTCCTGTATTCATCATTTAGTTGATTAGTGATATGAACAATGAGATCTTCATCATCAACAGGACGCTGTGCCAGAGCAAGTTCATCAGCGATGGCTTTCATCTCATGAAGAAATTCGGCCACCGGTTTTGAGCCTTGGGGATTTTTGGAGAGTATTGCCTTAAGAGAGATGATACGGGATCTTGATTCTCCAGCAAAGCAATCAGTTAGACGCTGGAAAATCTGACGAGAAGTTGTTGCTGAGGTAACAATAGGTTGAATGGTGTCTGTGCAGCTTCCGAGAAGAGCTCCGAGAAGGATTTGGTCTTGTCGGTACCAGATACGGTAGGCCGGATTTGGCTTGTCTTGTAGGATCTTTGGTGGTGGCTCGGTAATTCCATCAACGTACTGGTCAAGATCAAGACCAATCAACATGGATAGGACTTGTTTTCTCCAAGCAGGAAAGTCGTGAGAGGTAAGTTTGATTGGAAAGTGTGTGTGTGTGTGTGTTGTGATTTCAATGATGGTTTCTGCCATGGATGTTTAATAGAAGAAGAAGAGATTTAGATCGAAATTTTCTGGCTCAGATGAGCTTGACAGCTCTGATACCATATAATGGTATTGATAATACTAGAATGTGAATTGTTTTTGTGTTGCTTTTACAATTGATTTACAGCAGAATTTATACATGAAGTTACAAGCATAATGAGTATATACAATTAATACATAGGAGAGATTTGTGAAGCATGATTTACTCCTAATCTTTGACCACATGATTTGCTCCTTGATATTGACTTTTGACCACATAATTAGCTCCTTGAGATTGTGTAGTGTGTTGACTCTTGTCTATATTGCTTATACCGAGTACCGTACATACCCTAATTGAAGGTGAATCATGATGGTTATGAGTGTGTTAAGATACCAGTGGGCAGTGTTTTAATTCTTCCACTCACCAAGGAAAATCCTGCATTTGCACAACAAAACAAGGTAAACAAACATCAATGTGTAAGACTCTCTTCATTAACAATCATAACAACATAACCTTTTATTAAAAAAATATATAATCTCTTTCTTTCACCTACACAACCCAACCTTCTCAAAATTTAACACTCATTCACAACCCAACCCAACCCAACCTAAAAATATATTTTTTGAACGTACTCAGTTTTTAATAAAATTTATATCAGGGTGTTCACAAAAAAAAAAAGAAGTAAAAATACAGTGTATTTAGTTTTATTTTTTAACTTAAATATCTTAAGTTATTTGAGTAATTAAGTTAGTGAGGGGTTTAATTTGGATTGCCACCATGCCTACTCCACTAATGCCAAAATTAATATTTTTTATAATTTCTAAATGAATCATTCTTTTGTCCTATTTTGGTGACCAACCCAACTTTTCGTCCGGATAGTGTAAACTAAGATTTATGCCAGTGAATTGAAGCAAAAACATACCATGCATTAATGTATCTGCGCCTCCAGTCCGGGCATAGGCCCCACCAATCCACTTGTATATCTAATTATAACAAAAGTATCATATACATATGATAATTATGTTAGAACATGTGTAGTGGTGGGTAAAATTTGGTGGGTAAAATGGGTGTTTTTTGACATGCGGCATGTGAGTCAGTAAAGGGATGAAAGGGGCTTGAAATTTATAAAGGGTGTAATGGTGTGGTATGGTGTGAGTGTGTGTGTATAAAGATATTAAAAAAATGAGTGATAGTTAATTGCCTTTTGCCACGTGTTCACAAGGAATTGGGTGGAGCAAGGTTTGAGCTATGCGAAATATTTCGCGTGAGGAAGATTAACGCCCCTTTAACAAAGGGGGGCGGTATTCCAAGGTGAAATGGGCGTCATAATGGGCGCCAAAATGGGCTTTAACGCCCCATTCACATGACCATTACATATAGTCTTAAAGAATTTAAAAGCTTACCAGAGTTACCATGGTATCCAATCGTAAAGCTATATGTTTTCCCACTATGAACATAATCTGATACCTCTGCTCGCATTCTGTCATTCCATGAAATGTGATTGAACATGCAATGGCTATCCTTCTTTTCTTCATCCTTTTCTTCTTGGTTATCCTCCCCAACTTCATCATCATCGTCGTACACTAGGTTTACACAACACTCCTCTACTATATCCCCTACTCCGTCGCTTCGTACAAACGGCCTGATTGTTACAGAAATTTCATCTCCATCATCCAATAGACTGCCAGTCCGCCAAAGACTTAACCAAACATAATTAAACTCATCCCATCTATAACATGTTACTTGTATTGTAGGAGTATATTTCCATACCAAGTTCTTGGTCTTGTTATTGACTTCAATGTCCAAAATCATTGATCTTCCAATTTTTGATGTAGCCATGAAACACACATTCAGACCACTTATTCGTGAACCACTAGGATGTGAAGGAACTCTAAATGATATCGTTGATCCAATTTCTTTATACCTGAAACATGGAAGTCTTTTCCCTAAAATGTAGGTACTGAATATACCAAACTCATATAATACCTGTAGCACAAACCATTTATTAGTTTAGTTTTTTTTTCTAAAGTTAACAGGTCGAATATAAACACAGACTATAAAGAGTAAGAAACTGAGAAGGAGGACCTTGATGGAGTCCACGTCTGCATATGCATTTGGTTTATTTGCTGAAATAGATTCTAAGCCAAGATAACTTATAACTTTACTGTCAACTTTTCTTATTGACTCACGCTTAAAACAACCCTCCACTGCAGACAGTTTGCCACAATGATTAACGGAAAAACGAGTTAAGGGATTCAGTGTTGGTTGCACTATTTCCAGGCATGTATTCTGATTGATAAATAGCTCTTTTATGGATTTTGGGACATCTAGAACTGACTGAAGATGTGAACACTTGCTAGCATTGAGTTTTTCAAGACTTGGTAAACTTTGGACACAACCCGGTAATGAAGTAATATGATTGTTGCTTATATTTAAAAACTTCAATGAGAAGAAGTTTCTCCAATCCTCTGGGAAAGAATTATCAAAGAGATTGCATCCTGAGACATCAACATCTACTAAAAGAGAAGATAGAGAACATAAATCCAAGCATTTAATTTGTCCATGACCTCCAAGGTTTGAGCAGCCATACATTTTAAGTGATATCAGAGATCTTGGTAAGAGTGGAATATCTTTCAAACTTCTGCAGTCACTTATATCTAAGAAGACCAGTCTTTCAAGGTAGCCGATGGATTCACAAACCTGAGTCAAACTCGAGCATCCTTCAAGGAGCAAACTCTCCAAGCTAGGAAGCCCACCAAAATTAGGGGTTTTAATTAGCTCCACAGAATAACTGAGATTCAGGATTTTTAGGGATGTAACCACCTATGACATGAAAAGCAAGAGTATATAAAGGATCCAAACTTCTGTAAAGCAAATTAGAAGTGACACTAAAGAACATATACCTTGAACCCATCCCAGACTTCTTTTAATTTGCTATAACGCAAGTCAAGAACTACCAAACTCTGCAAAGGTACATCACTTGGTATAGATTTTAGAGAAAGACCATGCCAACGGAGCAATCGTAATTTTTTGGGCCACTTCTTGTAGCTTCCAGAAAAAGTTGCGTAGTCCAGTTGAAGTAGCATTAGGTTCTTCATCCTTTCTATTGCTCCAACCTTGAAGTTTTCTTTATTTGCATGGATAATATGGCCACTAAAATCATCATAACTACGTTTTATTCCACTGTTCATCTTTACGATTGAACTTGAATCATTTCCTTTGAGCCTTTGCATGTCAATAATAAGTCCCTCTACTTTCCGTGTACCCTAATTAAAGAGTTTTAAAAGATAAGCTATATATGGTTTAACACATGCAATAAACTGAATAGATACAATGTAATATGATATTAAGTGCTTACTCCATTTTCTTTCAATACATTAAAAGAATCTTGATGGTTCCACAATCTACTTCTTTTCCCAGGATCCTTTGGTGATTCTTGACGAACAACATCTTGACCCATCTCCTTGATTAGTGGATGCATCATCACTCTCCCATTTTCAATATAGAGTAAACATCTATCCATTAGATTCTGGATACCAACTATAGGATATAGATTGCATTGGGTTAATAATTTCACAATGAATTCTTTATCTTCACCCACAAAAAAACAAGCAATATGTAGGAATAACTCTTTATCATTGGTATCATCTAGGGTGTCATAGCTCAGTTGTAGAAGTTTTTGAATCTCAGGATTGGGAATTGCTTTTATTTTGCACATTGCATCTTCCCACACATCCAAGGTCTTTCCGTATAGAAATGAACCCAAAACTTTAAGAGCCAAAGGAAGACCTCTACAGTGATGAATTATAAGTTCCGATGGTACAATATAGGGTTCAATAGGGTGATCTTGATGAAAGGCATACAAACTAAAGAGTTTATATGCATCATAACGATCTAATTCTTTAATAGCAATAACCTTTGGATTTACTTCAAAAAAGGTTAACAACCATTTGTGCCTAGTTGTAATGATCACTTTACTTCCAGGATAAAACTCTTGAGACCCTAGCAGTGATGTTAACTGTTGCAATGTTGTGATATCATCTAGGACAAGAAGAACCTTTTTATTACGTAATGCGTTTGAAACCTTCATGATTCCTTCATCAAGATTCCATATAACTTCTTCCTTGTTACTCCTTAATATTGTGGAGATAAGTTGACTTTGCAAACGCATCAATCCATTGTGTTGGTTTGATGTCTCATGAATGTCGGCAAGAAAGCAACTCCCATCATATTCATAGTAGTTTGAATTGTAGACACATTTGGATATGGTGGTTTTTCCAATGCCTCCCATCCCGTGAATGAAAAGGACAGCTGCATTAGGTGATGGATCTTGTAACCATGATTCAATCACGACAACATTCTTCTCTACTCCCACTAGTTTGCCCTCAATGTGCAAGAGCTTATAGTTGAGTTTCTTTCTTATGACATTGACAATCTTACTTATGAATTTGGCCTCGTGCCTACAAAGATCAAGTTATAACAGTTAGTGTCTTGGTAAATTTGCTTTTAGTATTAACATATAGTACTAGGTTACAATCATGTGTATTACACGGGCTGATAAACAGAATGTTGTATGATTAGTTATAAAAAGTTAGGTTTAAAAAAGCATATGCATTTCACAGTTGAATAAATCCGTATATCATACTACAAAATAAAATATAAAATATAATGTAATTGGTTAACATATACAGTCATCAATATATATATATATATATATAAACAATGAAAATTGACGTGACAGTTATAAATTTTTTTAAATTAATATATAAAATAATCTTTCAATCGGGAATTAACTTTGATTTTTAAAGCCACATATTTTTTTATTATTTAGCATATTGCACCTTTACAATTCTTACTCTATCCAACCATACTAAATATTTTGAAAAGTTTTAGAAATCACATAATAAAACAATTATAATGAGTATTCTTTTCTTTTAACATTTTAACCAACCTAAATTTAAATTTGATAACATTTTTAAGTAAAAAAAAAAACATAAGTTAATTTAAAAAAAAAACTAATAAGTAACCTTGATTTTTCATATTAAGTTCTCTTGGTTAACGGTATAATAAGTAATAACCATCTTTAATTAAAACAATTATCCATAATTAAGTAAATGATAAGATAAGTAATAATTAGAGTAAAGTGCATGGATGGTCCCTGTGGTTTGCCCAAATTTAAACTCTGCTCCTCAACCTTTGGAAATTACACGTATGGTATCTGTGATTTGTATTTTGTTTCATCGATGGTCCCTGACTTGAATGGAGGTTAAGTTTTTCAGTTAAGTTAATGTGAAATTACTAAACTACCCCTCTTTAAAAAAAATAAAAAAAAACCCACCACCACCACCCCTCTGTTATATCTCATCTTCTCAAACCCACCAATCATCACCAACCACAACCATCACCACTACCATCTTTCTCTCTCTCTCTCTCTCTCTCTCTCTCTCTCTCTCTCTCTCTCTCTCTCTCTCTCTAGCCCATAACATCACCCAAACCCCCTTTCTGATTATAACACCCACACCACACAAGCAGATATAGAGAGAATAGAGTGAGAAGTTGAGAGGATGAACCAGAAGCCACCGGCCACCACGAACGGCGGAGCCCAACGACGGAGCTTCGGCTACCTTTCCCTCTAACAGACACTCGAGACCATAGCTATTACCATAGATGTAGCATCATCATCATTATTTCAGATTATTATTTGTGACAACCGGCATGTTTGGGTCAACATTTTATAAACACATAAGTCTACCTTAGCGAAAAACGTTTATTAAACATACTTGACGGGGTCAGTCGAGTCGGAACACAATCCATATTGTCCAGGGTTCAATGATTTGGAGGATCATTGGGTTAGTCACACACACACGTTACGAGTCCCGTTGTTGGTGAATTACATAAACTAAATTAGGTGTTATGCGTAGATTGATTCTTATATGGTGGATTATATACAAATATGTGTTTAAACGATGTGTTGATGATTATCCATGCTTATATATGTTAAACATAGATTAAGATTGCATGTTCATGTGTTAGGATGCATTAAAATGCGTTCAACACGACAAACTGGAAAAACTAGAAAACACAGCGTGGGGGCGAACCTGGGAAATGAGCTTGGTTCGACCCTCAATAAAGGGGCGAACCTGGGATGTGAAAACAATAGAAGTTCATTCGACCAGTAAAGGTACATTCGACCCTGAGCAAGGGGCGAATGTGGGTACATTCGACCATGCGAAAAGGGCGAACATGGACTAGTATAAATACCACACCTTGTCATTTTTCACCATTTCACAAACCCTAAACGTCTCTAAACACTCTCTAGCAACTTTAATCACTAGGGAAGGAGTTTTCACCCTTGTTTTCTATAATCTAACCTACAAACATCTTCTAAACAAAGATCTAAGGTGTGTTCTTCATTCTAAATCATTTTTAAAGAATTTCAATTCGTTATCATTAAACCCCAAGAGTCCAGATCTGATTCAAACATGTTTTCATGGATAAAAACCTTCCTAATATCTTTCTAAACAAAACCTATTCATAAAAAATGAGTTTTCATACAAATTAACATGTGTTAATGGTGTTTTATGTGGTGTTATGTATTGTTTGATGATTGATTGCTGTATAGATGTTATAACAATGATCTAGAACTGTTATTGATGATGATTTATGATTGAGATAGGTTACAATTGATTATTGATGATGTTTTGCTCATTTTGGGGATTTTGGGTTAGATCTAGGGCTTGTTCATGATGATAGTGATAAGGATATAATTGGGGGTTTCTTATTCATGATAATCTGAGTATATTAAGTTGATTGCATGCGTTTGATGTGACATCTCCATAATTTACTATTTTGGGTAACTTGTAAAACGGACGGATTTCGGGATAAAATTGGTAGGGTTTTGTAGGAATGTTTTCGGACCGTTTAGATGCGTTTTGGTGCGTTTTATGAAGTTCTGTAGCAAAGGGTCGAACGTGGAACTCATTCGACCCTTCGTGGGGTCGAATGTGGCTCAAAAGGGTCGACCATGGCTCAAAAGGGTCGAACGTGGCTCAAAAGGCGCGAATGTGGCTCAAATGGGTCGAAGGTGGCTCAAATGGGTCGAATGTAGCACCATAAGGTCGAATGTGTGGGTCTGGGGGTCGAATGTGGGTGCCTGGGGTGGAATCTGGGTGTCGGGGGCGAATTAACACGTGTTAGGGTCAAATTAACATACGTTAAGGTCGAATAAACATATGTTAGGGTCAAATAAACATGTGTTAGGTCAAATGAACTTGTGAATAGGTTAATGAACATCATGAGGGTTTAACCAAGGGTCCATGGGTCGAACCAGAAGCCCTTGGGGGCGAACCAAACACAGGAAACTCCTGATTCGACCTTACGACTTCGTATATGCGATTTTTGATGCAAACTAAGTGCTTTATGCTTGAAACTTATGTGTTAACCTTATGTGCATGACTAATTGATGTGATGGGTCACCAACGGGATGTTGGGTCTGTCTGGTATGTCCGGTTAATGTTTAAACGCACTTTTTAACACACGTAGTCAAGATCTGGACAATCGGGGACTAGTTAACCTTCGGGTTAGTAGTCAATACACTTATTCAAACTCATTGATAGGTTGTCACTAAGTTGGGTCATCATACACGTGTTGGAATTCTAAGTATCTGAAGGCGCACTCTAAGGTGAGTTTCATGGCCCCACTCTTTTACTAGTTTTACGTTTTCGGGGGAGAAAACATGTTGTATTCTTTAAACGTGTGTCAACTATGTGTTCATAAAAAGCGTTTCAACTAGGTTTTCATAAAAGGCGTTTCAACTATGTTTTCATGAAAGGTGTGTCAACTATGTTTTGGTATTCACGAATTCATTGGGTTTTGGAGTATTCATTATGTTTTCGAGTATTCATTATGTTTTGGAGTATTCACTATATTACTATGCGATCTTTGGAAGTCCCGGGGAGAACCATGAATGTGCGGGGATGCACAACGGGGGAAATGTGGATAGATCTATTTGGGCTTGACCCGCCCCACTCGTCGACTAGAGGTTGGACGGGTGCATGTTGTCTCTTAGGTATTCAGTATTCAGTATTCAGTATGCAGCATTCAGTATTCAGTATTCATTCGGGCACGTATTCAGTATTCACAGTATTCAAGTCCAGTAATGGTTTTCCAATCGCAGTAGTAACAGGTATTCATATGTTTTGCATGCATGTGGTCTGGATTGACCATAGGTATTCATTTGGGAGTCAGTATTAATTGGAGTCGGTATTCATTAAAAACCTGTGAACTCACCGGCGTTATTTGCTGACGTTTTTAGCATGTTTGTCTCAGGTCGCTAAGGTAGCAGCTGTCGATAGGCGCACGGAGTCTCATAGCGTCTAGGAATTATAAGCATGTTTTGTTAAACATTTCAGACTTTGAGTTTTACTTTTGAGTTGTAATAATACATTTTGCTTCCCTGTGTTAGAACGGTTTGAAACTCAATGGCAGTTTACGTTGTTTTCATATCATATAGTGTCGTTTATTGTGACCGTTGACTTGGATCCTGGTTTGTCATGCGCCTCGCGGTAAAACTCCGCAAGTGGAAATTTGAGGGTGTGACATTATTAAAGAAAAAGGGATGGGTTGGGGTTTTATCGGTGCCTGTCGATTGTGTGGTAGTGGAGGTGGTGCCGCCGCCGTGTACCACCACCCATCTCCTCCTCATCTCCGATCTCTTTCTCCCTCTCTTTCCTCTTTCTTCCTCCGATCCTTCTCTTTTCCTTCTTTCCCGTTCAATCTCTCTTTCTTTTATTCTGCTTCCTCTTTCTCGCCTCTTCTTTCTGTCTTTCTCCTCGTTCTTTCTCTCTAACTCTCTTCTTTTGAATCAACAGATGTGTGTGGATGTGTTTAATGTATGTGTGTGTGTGTCTTGTGTTTTCAACAGAGAGAAGGGATGGGGTGATTTGGGGTTGTGGTTGTGGTTCGGTCTGATTGTGGTTGTGACTGTGGTTCAGGTCTTGCTTCGAGACGGGGTTAAGTCGGGTCAGATCTGGTTGGGTTAGTGGTGGTGGTGGTGGTTGGAGGAGGAAGGGGTGATGTTGGTTGTTTGAGGAGGAGGAGGAGGAGGTGGTGGTGGTGCTGGTCATATACACAAAAGATTAAACTGCTCGGATGGTCCCTATGGGTATTTTGGTCATTTTACATGACTTAACTGATAAAATTTAACGACGTTAGCCGGTAGGGACCAAAATGTTATAAAATGTCAACGTTGGGGACCATTGAAAATATATGGGGGCATACGTGAAATTTGGGCAAACCACAGGGACCATCCGTACACTTTACTCTAATAATTATATTCAATTAAAAAATAAGTATCCATAATTAAGTAGAAGATAGAGGCGAGAAAATCAAAAAAATAAATGACTCCAATGTATAACACGTGTCCTTGTGATTGTGTCATATATATAGGTATATCATCATCATACTCAGTTAATCCCACCAATAGCAAAAGCTAAGATAGGGTCTGAGGAGGGTAAGATGTAGACAGCCTTCCCTCTACCCCATGGGAATAGAGAGGCTGCTTCCTGTGAGACCCTCGGCTCAATAGTGGTTTTATATCAAGCCTTAGACATAAGGCACATAGCAATCAAGACAAACCCGACTGGTGCATGTACATTCTTGTCTTTTGGCTACCAACGCCACCACCTGATGCATAATTAACCGTCCGTCATTTTTAACGTTATTTTCACGAAATTAGTAAAATAACATTATAATTAGTACAATTTTACTTTTGACCCCCGAGAGCCACACATATATACATTATATGCACACAACCGTAAGCGGTTAAGGCTAACGTAAAAAAAGTAGCTTATGGTGAGAAGCGTTAGAAGGAATAAGGGGCTGGCAAATATCCCTAGCAAAAAAAAAAAGATATTATTGTCCATCACCATAATTGTTGACCTTTTTCAACTTTCACTCCATTTTTAAAATGGCCATAACTTTTTCATACGATGTTATTTCTAAAAAAAAAAATACACCATAAAAACAAGTTTTTCATCCTCATTCATTTCCATACCATATTGTTATACTTTTTTATTAAAAAAATTGCTGGGTTGATAACTTGCGTTTTATTGAGGGTATACTTGCGTTTTAGAAACGCAAGTTATACATGGTAAGACGACCTGGTAAAACGACCCGATCAAACACAAGTTATAAATGATAAAACACAAGTTATACATGCTAAAACGTAAGTTATACATGCTAAAACGCAAGTAAGTAATATCAAGTTTTTACATTTAGACACAAGTTATTATTGTTTATTATTGTTTAAACACAAGTTGATAATATCAAGTTTTTGCATACATATATGCAGGTTTACAGATTGATCATATAAGTAGGTAATAAGGATTCTCTTTCTTTATAAATTAATCATTTTCAAAAAACTAGTTTGTGGGAATATAACGACGACAATATCCCACCATCACATGAGGTGAAAGAAGATATTAGCAAAACCATTAAAGAATGTCAAAAAAGGTTAACAAAGGTGATATTCGAACCTCTGGTTAGCAAAACCATGAAAGAATGTCAAAGAAGGTTAACGAATTTGATCTTCGAACCTCCGGTTATTATTCACCTCACAAAAATAGACAAACATAAGAAACAAAATTATTATTGTTCTCACGTTGATTCAAATTGATTTTCAACCTCATGGCTCTCCACCTAACAAAGAAACAAACTAAAAAAACAAAAAGCTATTTTTACACTCAGAATGTTTAAACGCAAATAATAATATCAAGTTTTTACATTTAGACACAAGTAATATCAACCCATCAAATTTTTTTTTTAAGTATAGCAATATGGTATGCAAATGAAAGAGAATAAAATGCTTGTTTTTATGGTGTGTTTTTTTTTTTAAATAATGTCGTATGAAAACGTTATAGACGTTAAAAATGGGGGTGGAACTCAACCATTGTGGGTTATACCTATTTTGCCCTTCTCCTCCTCTTTTAGAAACTCAACGTATACTTTTCCCCTTTTAATATCATCCATTGATTTATTTTGATCAAAAACCCAAAATACTTCTTAACCTGAGGTTTCACTCCACTCGGTTCAATATCTGGACTAGCATGTAATGAACTAGTATTAATCACTCAAAAACCAAACATGTAACTTTGTTATCGTGTGCTTATCTCAAAAAATGAAAAAAAACGGATTTAAAACGAAGTTTTTTTCAGAGAAAATAAGAGAAAGATAGTAACTAGCGCATTGTTGCACTAACAACAGCTCTTTTTGGTGCAATAGTGTGTTGGACCCATCACAAATCAGAGCTTTTGAAGCCCTAGCACAAAGATTCACTAGGGGAGGAGTGGGATGCACCTATGTCGGTTAAACTTGCAAAAATTATTGTTTTTACCCTATTAATGTTAATCCTTGCCCAAAACGAAACGAAGGGGGACTTAACCCTACCCCTTTTAGAGCCTCTTTAAGTGTTTTTCCACCATCTAAATATCAGCCAGTCATCATTTAATCATTACCATTCATGAATTCAAGATTTACAACAACAATAAATAAAGATTTCATGACGATGGGCAGCTAATTCCTCTTGTAACCACCTCCGAATGGAAGGTTCGTTTATGTGAAACTTAAACTTGATTCTTTTTAATGTTTTTGGATTATTTTCATTACTTGAAGAATACATGTGGGTTTTTATTTAAACAAGTTATTTGTGTTGCAATTATTCATCTTTTGTCATTCGCATTCAGTTTTCTTGCATTGTGAGCAGTTTGATTATTTGGTGGGGTTTTGGCACATATGATTTAGTAATTAGATTGCATAGGTTATTATTAAAAACTTGTCTCTTCTTACCACTTGAATTAAAACTATTAACAAGACCATGTCTATGTGGTATCTAACTAATTGAAACAAGTTTGGGTGAACTGAAAATCCGGAGGAGGTTACTTCTTTTTCATAATTGTTTACAAATTATAATCAGGTTCGTTTCTTTAAAACTCAAATCAATCAAACAATACAATTAATTAGCTATTTAGTTTATTTAGTTTTAAAAGCTACAACTTTCCACCAATTCCCTATGAAGACAACTCAACTTCCACTTACTATTTTAATCCATATTTTTTACCATACAAACGACATCGATCACCGGTCAACAGTGGTACGGGCCAAGGAGATTAAAAAAGTGGTCAGATTTAGGAACTTAGGGGTTGCGGTGGTCAACAACGGTGCAGTGGTCGAACCTGGTGGTAAATAATGTTGTGTTTGTGATGGCGAGTGGTGGTGAGTGGTGGTGTGTGGTGGCTATTGTGTGTAGTGTATATAAATCTATATATGTATGTTATATAGGTGTGTGTATACTTGTGTATAAAAAGTCAAAAACATATATAAATAAATAAATGTAAATGGGATGTTCGATTAAAGTGGCAAAAACAAAACATAAAGGTAAAGTGACAAAAATACCCCTAAGTTAACGGGGAATTATTTGATGGCGTTAATGGGAAGGACGAAAATGGCCGAAAATGAAAACCATAGGGTTCTAAATGAGAAAAAGAAAAAACATTTTATACGTACTATTTAGAGAATTTGGCCCAAGCCGTACGGAAGAAAATGGCAATTAACCCTTCTTGTAATTTCGTCCAAAGAAGGCCATCTTAAGGATTCCAACAAATCTAGAAATGGTTTTTTTTTTTTTTTTTAATTATTGTAAGTAAATAATTTCCATGGATGAAAAGTATAGTTTAAGAAATTCACTTATTCTTCTTGTTGGTTCACGATGAACATAAAAGGTTTTATTAAGTTATAGACCAACCAAGGATTTGGTAGTCTGTTTTTATAGATGAAAAGAGGAAGCGAACTTACCCGTTAGCTAATACCATTCCTGACAAGCTTCCAGCTTTTCGAAGAGAATCCCTCCATGCCTTCACCTTCTTCATCCATTCAATCTTCTTCTGGTGATCTGTTTCTGTCTCAGTTATATAATCATACCAACCAAATGCTTCTTCAAAGCTTCCTGTCTGATTCTGGACGTCAAATGGCTCCACGTTGTAGAACACAGGAATAACTTCATGCTTAGAGGAAAGCCTCTCTTGTTCTTTGATAATGGTTAAGACCTCATCAAGACACCACTCAGAGGATGCATAGTTTCTTGAGAAGACAATGACTGAAATTGCAGACTCACTGATGGCTTTTTTCAGCTCTGGCTCTATCAGTTTTCCTCGGTCCATCGCAGCATCATCTTTGAAAGTGTTAATTCCGGCTTTCTTTAGGGCTGCATAGAGGTGATCAGTGAAACTTTTACGGGTATCTTCACCTCGAAAACTTAAAAAAACATCATAACCGAAGCAATGATGACAACCAGACAAGGTTAAACATGGAGTAGAATCTGTTGTCTCCTGGGATCTCAGTACCATAGCTATTAAGCGGAGTTATTGAAGCTAAAAGAGGAATAAAAACGTTTTACAGAAACACCCTATAGTATTAAGCGGGGAGAATGTGAACGATTGGAAATTCTGTAGAAGATATTGTTTTGGAAAGTAACAAAGTCAAGTCGGAATGATCGGCTTGTGTTTTAACTACAAGACACTGCATTAATTGTTGTTTGAAAATATTCATGACAGCTAGCACTTTATTTTCCATACCAGTGGCGAACCTAGAGATTTTGGTCAGGGAGGTTGGAAATCACTAACCACGAGACGAGACTGAATTTTTTTTTCTATAGCTATGTTTCGGATTATATGTTCGGGTCGGTGATTCGATTTGGGTTGAGTCAAACATTAAATACAATAATATCAGGGTTCTAAGCATCGTTTAACAAAAAATTTAACAAAGACACTAAAACATTTAAAAGATGTTATGGTTTTATTCTTCCCCATAGTATAATCTAATCACATAAACATTAATCAAGTCATAATTATTTTCAAACCTAATTGCCAAATTATTCAAAGCAGAATCATAAAATAAATGACGAACTAGACATAATAATAAATATAAAAAAAAACACCACCGTCAATTGCAAATTATCTAAAGCAGAACTTCAACATTCAATGAAAACAAGACAAAAACTAAATATTATGTTGGCTTATTGGGTGTTTTTATCAAAGTATGAAAAATGAAATTAGTTGTGTACCTGGATGGAATGATCGGCTTGAATGCTTGATTATTTTTTATTTTTGAATGAAGACAAATATTATATGGTTCAAACTTGAAAATGAAAGTCTAAACTCTTGGGGGGTGATGACTGAGATTCAGAGACACAAAGGAGAGGGACGAGGGTTTTTGGTTAAAAATTTTATGCTTTTAAGTGAGCTTTTAAATTGGGTTTTTCTAAAGAAAAAAATGGGCTAAATAAAACAATGGGTGTTACCTCTAAAAATGAGAACAAAAGAAAAAAACAAATAAACTCGGTAAAACAATCGATATTTGGGAGCCTTGTATCATCCGATATATCGTTAGTTTTTGTTTATATAATATACCTATTTTTTTCAAAAAAAAATCAGGGGGTCGAAACTGTATATACCTAAAAAATTCTATACGGATGCTATATAAACGGAACTTCTAAGCGAAAATTCGGAGGGGGGGGGGGGTCGGCCGCCCCTTCATAGCTGCGCCACTGGTCCATACACATTGCATAAGGGGAAAATCACATAAGGGAATAGATGGTATAGTTCGTGTAAAAAGTCTATATAGGCATTGTATTTTAGCTTTAAGGAGAAATGTTTTATATTCTTTTAGTATTGTGTTACATAGAAAAACAATTAAAATAACAATTTAAAACACAATCAAATATATTCTAATCATTAAATTGTAAAACACATTGATTATCTTTAGAACACACTAATTATATTCTTCACATGATGTTTTAGATTTAATGCTTAGGATACATTTGATTGTGTTTTGAATTATTACTTTTATTGTTTTTCTATATAACACAACACCAAAAGAATATAAAACATGATCCTAAAATTTAAAACACAATGTCTACATAGACTTCTTACATTTCTTAGGAAAAAATATACTTTTTAGCCAACTCCTTAGCAGGGAAGAAATATTGTAGAAAGCATCCTTAACATGTGACACCCGGCATGTTTGGCTTAAACATATTAGTAACATCTAAGTCTACCTTAGCGAGAAACGTTTATAAACGAACTTAACTGGGTTAGTTGAGTCGGGTCAAGTTAGGATTGTCCAGGGTACAATGATCTGGAGGATCATTGGGAGTCGTTTTGGTAATACACTAGTACCGGGTTCCGTTGTTGGTGACATTACATGAACTAATTAAGTATATGTGTAGAATATGGGTCGTGTGGTGGATTATATACATAGATGTGTTTAAATGATGTGTAAACGATTATCTATGCTTAAATATGTTAAATATAGATTAAGGATGCATGCTTATGTGTTAAGATGTGTTAGAATGCGTTAAACACGACAAACTGGAAAACTAGATAAAAATGAATTCTGGTTCGACCACTTCGAATGGTCGAAGGAGAACATTGTGCCTGGTTCGACCCTTTGTAAATGGGCGAACCTGGGGAGTGAAATTGAAAGAATTCCTTTCGACCAGGACAGGGCTCATTCGACCCTGTGGAAGGGTCGAAGGAGGATTAGTATAAATACCAACCTTTGTCATTTTTCATCATTTCACAAACCCTAACCGTCCCAAAACGCTCTCAAACGATCTTAATCACTAAGGAATGAGTTTTTGCTCTTCTTTTTCATAATCTAACCTATCTACAACATCTAAACAAGAATCCAAGGTGTGTTCTTAATCCTAAACCTTTTAAAAGCATTTTAATTCGTTTTCATCTAACCCTAATTGTCCGGATCTGTTCTAAGGGTGTTTTATGATTAAAAACCTTCTAAACATCTTTCTAAATCAAAACATTATCATTTGACATAGGTTTTCATGGTGATAAACATATGTAAATTGTGTATTATGTGGTGTTATGTATTATTCAATGATTTGCTGCTGTGTCTATGATAGAAACATGATATAGGATTGTTATTGATGCTAGATTATTGTTGTTTAGGGCTAGGATTGGATAAATGATGATATTATGGGTATTGGGGGTTTTAACGAATCTAGACTTGATGCATGATATTTATGATCAATAGAATTGATAAGAAAAGATCGAACACTCGACAAACTGAGCATTTCAAGTTGAATATGAATCGATTTCAAAAGTTTCCAAATTGGGTAAATTATTCATGCATGAAAGTGATGTTTCCATAATCTTTACCATTTTGGGAAAGGGCTGAAACGGACGTATTATCGGGGGAAATCGGTGGGGTTTTGTAGGGATAAGTTATCCATGCTTGACTGCTGTGTTTGATGATGTTTCGAGTTGTTTTGAATGTGTTTGAAGCGTTTTTAGGAAAACTTGCACAACAGGGGCGAACCTGGCCTCCTTCGACCAATCGAAGGTGCGAAGGAAGGAATCCAGGGTCGAACCTGGGTTTTTGTTGGGCGAACGTAGTAAAACGGGCGAAGGAGGCATCAAACGGTCGAACGAAATGTAAAACGGGCGAAGGAGACTGAAAACGGGTGAAGGAGACTTAAAACTGACTGGTTCGACCGTTCTGATGCAGAAATGAGATTTTTGATACAAACTAAGTGTTTTATGCTTGAACCTTGTGTGTAATCTATGTGTATTTGATTAGTTAGGGTAATGTGTCACCAACGGAATGCCGAGTCGGTCTAGTGTGTCGGTTAAACATTTAAACACGTTTTAAAACATACTTGGTTACGATCTGGACAATCGGGGACTAGATAACCTTATGGTTATTAGTCGGAACACTTATGTGAACATTTTGATAGATCTCCGGTAGAGGGATTATCAAGGGCTTAACATCTTTACTTATAACCGAAGAACGCTATCAAAGGTGAGTTCACGGCCCCACTTTTACTGCTTTAACTTTTGGGGGAGAAAACATGCACTAAACTATTTTGGTAACATATGTCATATTATGGTTTTATACTTGTGTACTATACGATCTTTTAAAGTCCTGGGGGAAACCATGAATGTGCGGTGATGCACAACGGGGGAAATGTGGATAGATCTATTGGGCTTGACAAACCCCACTCGACGGCTTGGAGGGCCGGGCGGGTGCATATTGTCTCGAACTGGTAACACTCGTAGCATGGCTACAACACATCGGGCTGAACACATGGTAACAGTCTAGTAATGGTTTTCCAATCGTAGTAGTAACAGACATACGCCTAGCTAGCGTACTTGGTAACATGGATATAGTATGGACATGGTAACATTCTGGTAACATCTTGATAACATTTTGAACAAACCTGTGGACTCACCAGCATTATATGTTGACATCTTTTTGGCATGTTTTTCTCAGGTTGCTAAGGTAGCAACAAATGGAAACTAGGCGCACGGGTCTGCATTGGCGTCTAGGCATAGTTGCACGTTTTGTAATAAAAAGTGTTTTGAATACTTTGGATAATAGCATAGCTGATTAAATGCTTCTTAAATGCTTCCGCTTATAAAATCGTTGTTTATGGTTTTACGCTTTTCATATAGAGTTGTTTATTGTGATCGTTGACTTGGATCCTGGTTTGTCATGTGCCTTGCGGTAAAACCCCGCAAGTGGTAATTTGAGGGTGTGACATAACATAAAAAGCGTAGGAAGAAATCTGGACCATTAGATCAAAGAGTGACAAGATCCTCTAATTAATCATGTTTAAATCAAACCCAAGGGTATATTAGTCAAGACGTTCAAAAACCCATTTAATTTTTTTTAATCTAAACCACCAAATCACCAAATCAGTGGAAAGTTACTAAAATTGAGAAACAAAAGCAACTCGGTCTCATTCAATTAGGGTTTACACAATCAAAAACACACAAAAAACACACATTACAGCAAATCATTTTGAAGAAACCATAAGATTAGAAAACAGAGGATGGCGTCCAAACGAAAATCAGGTATCCATTTGAAGATTATGAACTATAATTTTGGTTTTTACACGCAAGCAGTACAATAACAAAACAAAATTTGAAAAATGAAACATATAAAGAAGGCGAGAGAAGAAGCAAACACAACCATGACAAACCTGAAACAAAACAAAGTAAAGGTATGAAGAAGATGATCATATTTCATTAATTGAATGTGTATATTTGTTGTTTAGTTAGAGTCAATATGTTATTTAAAAACTCAAAGCAACCCGGCGTTGTGTATTGTTCATAAGTTATTGGAGGTGCGTTTTAGGTTATTTGAAACCTATAATATGTGCGTTTATGATTAGTTAATAAGTAAAGTGCATTTGTTCTTGTTGTTGTTATTGTATAACATGCGTCTAGTGTAGATGTATATTTGTGTGTTTTGTTTTGATAATGTTTAAAGTGCGTCTAAGTGTGAAAAGCAAGCTGATAACGTGCGTTTGTTTTATGTTTTGATATTATACAGTGTGCATCTGAAGTGTTTTATAAGTGCATCTGTTTTATGTTTTGATAATATACAGTGTGCGTCCGAAGTGTTTTATAAGTGCGTATGTATGTTAATTGGTTTTTTTATTACACAGAACCAAATATAACTAATTTAGCAAAAGAAGAAGAAGAAGATGATTTCCAGGAACCTATAAGAAATCTGATTAATATTAAAAAAAAAAAAAGGATTGAGAAAGTAAATAAAATGCTGCTAAAAGTTAGAGGCTGATGTTGAAAAGATGAAGCATAAGTTGAAGAAACAAAAACAAAATGTTGAGCCAAGGTCAGAATCAGATGACAATTTCGAGAGGCCAAACAAAAAAGTAAAAAAAGGATAAACCTAAGAAGGTGAAGAAGATAAAGGAAAGGGAATTTGTGGAATACAGAGATAAAAGGTTAAGACTACGATGTTCTCCTGCTGAGTTTATTGATAGCATCAAGGAGTACACAGATGATCAAAAGGAAGATGTGAGGAAAATGGGATTTGGATTTATGTTAGACATTAAGATTGATTCAATATCAACAGGTTTGGCTTACTGGTTATTAGTCAATTATGACGAGGGAAGAAACATACTGAATGCATGGAATTGGAAAATCAAGATCACACCATCAATGGTACATGAAGCTTTGGGCATACCAATGGGGAAAAAGCCAGTACTAGAGAAAAATAGGGCAAGGAAGGGTTCTGACTCTACATTAGATGAGTTTAAAGCTCAATTCGCTAAAATAAAGTTAGTGTTTCAATGATAACATCAGTGATTAAGGAACAACTAAGGGGTGGTCGGCTGTTTAAGTTAAATTTTCTAGTGTTATGGAACACTGTTTTAGGGGAGATTACAAAATCAACAACAATCAATCAAAGCTTTTTGTATGGTGTTGAAGATGAAGCTGAAATTATTAACATGAATTGGTGCTCATACATGATAGAATGTTTAAGAATAACAGGAGCAGGATGGAAGGAGGACCACTTCAATGGGCCTATAGCATTGCTGAGTCTAAGTATATAAACGCACCTGTATTTACTTTTAAACGCACTTGCATTTTCTTGAAATATATATAAACGCACCAATAGATTCTTTTAAATGCATTTGTATTTTTTAACATATATATGATGTTTTATAACATGCAGGTTATCTACACACATGAATACAACATTAGACATCCGTCTCAATTGAAAATTAGCACACCAACAGTTTCTTACATAACGTCCAGTTCATTGGCAGCAATGGAAAGTTATCTATACGAAAACAACCCATTGACTGATGTAGAAGAAGATAAAGAAGATGATGTGGGAGATAGTGAAGAAGAAAATGTAGATGGTGAAGAAGACGAAGAAAGTGATGAAATACACAAGGATCAAAATGTGAAAGAAGTTGTGGATGTGCTGGTAGGAATGCAAGGCAAAGAGGCAGCTAATAAAACAACTTTGGATAGGGATGATTACACTCTGAATATGGGGAGGACTCCACAAAGAAGGATCCAAGTTGATGATGATGATTGATATACGTTAAATTATACATATATAAATCCCCGATTAAACTCCCAAATTACGCGTTTTCGACCATAATTGCACGAATTCGGTACTTAACCGCTTCATATGTTTATTGCAGGTCTTAAACGACGCCCCAAAGACAAAGTCGAAGAAATCAGACAAAATCTGGACTAAACGGACAGTTGCTGCACAATCAGGCAAATCTGGAAGATGTGCACGGCCGTGCACCCCCAAGCGCACGGCCGTGCGAGCTCATGTGGCACGGCAGTGCAGCTGCTAGTGCAAATCAGAATCTCGGGCACCTTGATCAGCACTCCCATGCACATGCCCGTGCGACCCAGTTCCTCGGCTGCACTGCCAGTGCACCAGCCAGTGCACACCTTGTACCCGGACACCACCAGACCTGCACGGCGTGCGCAACCCAAGATATTTTCAGGAACCAATTGCCCACTTGCCTGTCACATCAAAAGTTAAAGTGCACGGCCGTGCACTTTATGTGCACGGCCGTGCACAAAATCAAAACTTGTATAAAAACAGAGCAAAACTTACTGATCAGATATTGGGTGAAATTGGGTATCCTAGAGAGGTTCTGAGGCGATTTTCTGGGCTAACGAAGTGCTGCACAAGCGTGGAACAAGCCCGGGACGCCGTCCGATCCAACCATCATCATCCGATCCTTCACATTCAAGATTTATGGTTTGATCTATAAACTTTTAAGTAGTTCAAATCTGAATATTTTGGCTTGTTTGTGATGTTTATTTAGTTAATCGTACGCCTACGGGCAAGAACACTAGTATGTAGTATGTTAAACTATCGTTTGTATAGTTAATCATGTCTTGTATGAATTTGGCGTTTTTCATGTTTAGATCTTGATGATCATAGCGCAACCTTGTTTCGTTGTTGATGGATTTGTAGCTGTATTTGAATGACTTTAGCGATTGTCGAATGTGTTAGGCGGATAAATGTTGAAAAACCGTCCGTTTAATCGTCCGGTAGTAGACTAGTTAACTTGTTAAATAGTTTATGCCATGAAACTGTAACCGGGTATTGGTTTGGTTAAAGTCAGTCGAATAACGGTTAAAAATGCTTACCGGCACGTAAAAGGGTTTAAAAAGCCTAATGGTGTCGTTACTAGTCTTTGACACGGTTAATGATCTTTGGTAGTTATTTTGGTAAAAATAGCGATCTTAGTAGATCTGGGTTCAAAGTTGGTAAAATGGAATAGGTTGTGAAATGCTCTACTTTATGCTAGTTTAGGTGGCTGTGTTGTGTATTCGGTATCGCTTCCCTGAATTAGTGAGGTTAGAAAACTCTTAACGGATGACTAACTTATCTTTAGAAGATCTGCGTGAGATCATATCAGCTGCTCGCTAATAAACGACTTGAAGCGGTTAACGTGTGTATTCGTGTTAGCTTTCTGTATAGTTGTCATGTTAGGATGCCCGAAAGGGACACTAACTGTCGGAAAATGGGAATGTTGATCACGCCTTTATTTCTTATATAGATGACATGCTAGGATTGGCGTATTATAGCTTATATAGTTATATTTTCTATTTGGAGTCGTAGTTAAGTTATTTACATGTTTTAGAATTAATTTAGTCTTAAACAAAACTCAAACTTATCTTTTACTTACTAGTGAATCGGGGATAGAGTTTTAGTACCATTGCTCCGCGCGCGTCCATGGATCGATACTTGGTTCTTATCTGTACTTACTACATATATGACAGGGTACACTTGCCCTAGTGTGTGTCTTTTAATATGAAGGTCGAAACCATTTTTATAAATATTAAAGCAAAAACGTGTGTTAAAATCCATTGTAAAATATGTATAGTTACGCACACGTCAATGATGATCCAGACTATGAAAATGCAGATCGGAGAGATTTTGGAATGAGTACTCAAACTCAAAAAATGTTTGAATATTGCAACATTCAATCAGAACTGAGTTATAATTTGGAGATTAGACAGGCAGAGTATGATGCAACAATGAAAGCAAAGAAGGTACAAACTTTAAAAGACACTGTGAAATTTAAAAGCACGTGTAAATGATTTCAGACGCACATGTGTGAAGTTTAAACGCACTGTGTAAGTATATTGAAACGCACGTGTATTTTACTTAAATGCACATGTTGTGTTATACTGAAAATTTAAACGCACATATGATACTTTAAACGCACATATCATTTAACTATGTATTTGTCTTCTGTTGTCTCAGATTTGGATTAAAACCATGGATAAGAACATAAAGAAGTATCAAGCAATACAAAAGGAGATGGAAGAAATGGTTGAGCAAGCATGAAGGAAGTATTTATGGGTGCCTGAAATAATGGAGAGGTGTACAAAGTGAGATGAAGTGAATAACAAACAATCGAAAAGCAATGTTGAATTTGAGGTGGAACAAAATGTGATTGACATAAAAGAAAATGTGGTAGGCCTTGAAGTTGAACAAAATGTTGAGTCTGAAGTTAACGAAACTTCAAAAGGGAATGAGGCGGAAAAAGATGCTCGGGTTAAGGAACAAGAAGAGGCTGTTGAAGGTAATGAAACTTCAAAAAGGAATGAGGAGGGAAATGATGATCGGGCTGAGGAACAAGAAGAGGTTGTTGAAGGTAATGGAACTTCAAAAGGAATGAGGGGGAAAATGATGATCTGGCTGATGACGATAATGCTTCTTCGGACAAGCATGAATTAGATAAGGATGCAAACTTAGAAGCTGAGAATCAAGAAGAAGAGATAACAGACACAGCAATAAACATGTTGCAAACCGTCGAACCGGGTATTTATGCGGTCAAAGATGTAAATGAAGCACCAAGTGCACAAAAGCCCGAAAAGGAAAACCCAACAAAAAATGCTCAAGGGAAAGACAAGAGGAAAGCAGTGGATGACGGTGGAAGGCCAAACACCCCGACCGATAGCGGAATCATCGAGGTGTCACGTAGTGACGATTGTTCAATAGCTCATGGTACTAAAGTGTAAATATTGATACATTGAATAAATAGTTTATTACATTGAAATAAAATACAAAGATACAATGATTCTAAAGTGTCGAACTAAAAATCTAAACTGAAATACAAAGAATCCAAAATCTAAGTAAAAAAATTCCAAAAGCTAAAAAGTCGTCTCATAAATAACCTGAAACATGTACAAAATAATTTTGTCAACACATATAATGTATTGGTGAGCATATCTATTTTGATCGAAAAGTATTTCGCAATTTATGTGCTATGATATTTGCAATATGTAAAAGGGTCAAGATCAAGCCTAAAGGCGTTCCACAAGTGTTTATATATCGATCATAAAAAGAACCATAACAATGACCAAGGACTCAATACGTTCACATAAGTCAATCAAGGGATATAAATCGTAGTACTACTCATTGTTATGTTCGGCACACAATGGTTAATGATTTTGACAAGCGTTCATACAATTCACATAAGCATTTCATAAAGCATATCGCGTTATAAAGAATATACATAAGTTTAATAATAATGGTACATGATTCACCCTAAAGGAGTAAAACAGTAAGAGGGGGTTAAATCAAACAAAGCTCGTCACAAAATAAAATTGGGAATTTCGAAGAATTCAACCTATAGGTATAAGAATACTAATGAGGGAAATGACTTAAAAAGTCTAAGGTATCTGGAGTTCCAAGGCATTAGGGTTTGCTAAGTCGATTTGGGGAATTAGAGTTTTTACGATAAATTGAATTAATATGTATCTAATAAATAATAATAATAAAAATAATAATAATAATAATAATAATAATAATAATAATAAAATGATTAGAGTCTATAACATGATTAGGTAATCTAACTATTACCAATTGAGTATTTAATTAGAAATATTCCAATTAATTTAGACAAAAGAATTTAGTTAATTATTTAAACTAAAAGTGTAAATAAATACATTAATTATAAATAATTAAACAAAATAATTACACATTACACAAATGAGTCAACAAATGATGATTATGGCTTTCATTACATAAATATTTTTTTTATAAAATATTAAATTTATAAAACAAATTTTAAGTATTATGAATTAACAAATGATTTATTGTATTTAACTAAGCATAAATATAATTCTGATGATAAATGTTGAAAATAAATTTTTCATAATTTTTCTCAATTTATTTGAATTTAAAACTGATTTAATAAATTTAAATCATGTTTAAATGATTAAAAATAGGAAAATCAATAAAAATTAATCATTTCTACTCCAATAAATTAAAATTAAATTTATGATGTACAATAATAATTCCACAAAAATTTTGAGATTAAAATCATTAAAAATAAATTTTTAATCAATTAAATATTATAAAAGCAATTTAAGTAATTAAAATATAATAATAAGATATTTTTCAAAAAAATAAAAGTGTGGTAATTTTCTTTATGGTGCCAAGATACTACACCTAAATTTTTATAATTTGTGGATAAAAAATGAATTTAATATGAATATTAGAAGTTTACATGAATCTTTACGGCGCCCTTTTCACCGGACCGGAAATAATTCTGGCGAACCTGAATCTGTTCGTTTTCAATGTTTTAATGAAATTTAATGAGCCCTTTACGTTTCTCCTTCAAGATTAAACAACTTACTATGATTAAACATGCATTTAACATCTTCTGTATTTGTAAAAAAAAAAAAAAAAAAAAGTACCATCACTAGTGGCATTCAAATCTCCCACATCCTCAGGCAGCAAACCATCATAAAATGATTTAATTAATTCCCACATTTGGATGTCATGGTGTGGGCACTTCCTCAACAACTCCTTAAACCTAGTAAAAGCTTCATGGAATTGTTCACCTGACTGTTGTTGGAAGGTTCTGATGGCTTCTCGAGCTTCAGTAGTGCGGGTCATGGTATAGTACTTTTCCAAAAACTGTTGTTGAAGTTCCTGCCATGTGACAATACTGCCAGTAGGCAATGAATGATACCATATTCTAGCTTGATCCTTGAGGGTGAACTGAAACATCATTAACCTCACCTCATCCTGACTAAACCCGTGTCCCCCAATAGTGTTGCAGATACTCACAAACTCAGTAATATGCAAATAAGGTTCCTCTGTTGCTTTACCATAGAAAGTTGGAAGGTGGTTCAAATATTGTGGTCGCACCTCAAAGTTCCTTCCGTTCTGATGTGGTGGTACCATAGTTGAAGTATGCTCTATAGCTACAGGAATAAAGTGGCTCCCAACACCTTATACGGGAAGCCTGTAATTCACCCTATGAACTCCATCTATATATTGCCTCTGACCATTTCTTCTCACTTGATTTCGTGGTTGATTCTGAGGGACCCTTCTCTGTCCTTGATTATATCCTCTCTGATTGAGTCCACTCTAATTTCTCTGCTGATATTGCAGACTGAACTCATCGTACTCATCATAGTCAAACTGGTCCTAATTCATATAATACCCATCATCATCAACTCCTCCATCCCAATCAGCAACCCTACCGTTAAAAGTGCCCGCTGAACCCTGCATACTGTCATCTCCATAAACTAAACCTGCTGCTCTAGTACTGTGAGATCACGAGTTTTGGTTTTGTGATGGTTCTTGATTTAGGCGTAATGGTCGATTGGGTTGTTGTTGTTGTGGGGCATCAAAAGCCGGATCATTCTCATAATGTTCCTCCCACTCGTCATGTTCTTTACGACCTCGCTGCAACTGTCTATAACTACTAGCGTTCGGATCTGGGTTAAATTGTGGGAATAGTGGTGGTTGTGGAGGTTGTGCTATTTGAAATGGTGTTGGGGGCATATCACCCGGCGGGTTTTATTGTAGTGGGATTGGATCTTGTTGGTTCGGTGGAAGTTGGTTATCTCGGTTGTTGTGATGGCTCATGACTGGTGTTGGTCGGTTTTAGTGAATTGCTCTGTTCCTTCTAGCTGTCTTTTCATGTTTCGGATCGTAAATTAGGGGTGAATTTTGCCGGAACAACGTGTATGGTGCATGCAACTTAATTACCTACACAGATATGGCTTTGTTGAACGATTCTAAATCAAGTGATAACTGAACATAAGTTTTTAATAATAACCTGTACAATTCAATTACCAACCCACATGTATCAATTACCCTCCCAATAATCAAACTGCTCACGATGCAAGAAAACCGAATGCGAGTGATAAAAAGATAAGAAATTGAAACACACGTGAATTATTTAAATGATTAAAATCACAAATATTCTCCAACTTAATGAAAAACAATCCAAACACCAAATCAAACAAGTTTCAAGGGTTGCACAACCGAACCGTACACCCGGAGGTGGTTACAATAGTGTTTAGCCGCTCATGGTTACAATAAACGAATCAAATGTTTGCATAATTAAACCAAACATGATGATACGAACCAAAAGTATAGATGAATGATGATGATTCTCCTTGTTTGCTGCTCAAAAAGCTCCCCAAGATGGTTTTTTTCGTTCATATACGGTTGGGATCCTTAGGGTTTGATAAAAAAAAATTCATTTTTATAATCTAAACTAACAACTTTCCAAAAATTCAGTTTCAGTGATGTAGCTTATGCTCCAAAGGCGTAGCTTACAGTACCAATTTTCGGCCTCCTCTTCTTTCCCTGAACCGTAGCCTACTCTTCTGATCCGTAGCCTACACCAGGGGCTTTCGGAAAAATCTTGTTTCCCACGTAACTTTTTTGTTATAACTCCATTTTTTTCGATTCTTGCGGCCACGTCTTCGTTTTTCGACCCTCTTTCATGTCATCCATTTTATCTTCAGGTCCAATACATGAATTTTCTCCAAAACACGTCAAATATTCGTATTTAACCTAAAACATTCCGAACTTGCGTAGTTATCTTATTCATCATATATAATCATCAAAACCACATCCAAAACACACAATTAGGCACATTATTGAACATTCATTACCATTCCATCAGCTATCTCTTTAGACGCATACACTGCATTCATTTTAGACTCATTCATCATAGAGGCTTAAGATTTTGATGTTTGCGTCTATGTTTAGAGGCTAGGCAATTGGGTTCAAGAAATGTGAGATCTCATGTGTGCTTGCACGCAAAGTGTATGTGTCATCTCTTTAGACGCATACACTTTCCTTTAGACGCATTCATCTTAGAGGCAACACTCTAGATGCGAAGATGTAAAATGTTGTAAAAATAGACTTTTTCATGTTTTTTTATCTCGTTTGCGTCTCCAAAACACGTTCAAGCAACCTAAAAATTTATGTGTAGGTCGTGTAATAGATGAGGTCTTCGCCAGGAAACAAATCAAGGTAGTAACTAAGGTCATACGAATGAGATATTTTGGCTCAAAGTGGTGTGTTTACACAATTTCTACTAAAATAAAAATTTTGGCTCAAATTTGCCATATTACGATCACCAAATTCATCACATTCATAAACCAGATTACTTAAATCAAGAGTTTTAAAAGGGTTTGAAGGTATATGACTAGATGAACCAACTAGATGAACCAACACCAACTTACAGTTCATCGGGAATTTGCTAAACCATTTTGGGAAAAAAAAAATTTGAGATCACGATCATCGATTAAATCGATTGGACCACTAAATATAATCATAACAGTTAATTTAATAAACACTAAAGATAGATGATATAAAACAAAACCAAGAGTACAGGTTATAAAAAACATCCTAAAGTTGAAATAGAATATGAATATCAAATCCTAAGTATCAGCTAGGATTATGATAATATAAACATAACGAAATTAGTCATAATTTTTATTTTTGATCTCAATTTTAATCACATATGAGTATCAATAAAGACCTGGCATTTTATTAAAAACATGAAGTTATCATTCATGTTATGTCATAATTTTAAATGTATAATTTGTAATCTGCAAAAATAAACATCTGAGTGGCAAAAGTTAATACATTTTCAATTTACCTTCAAGAATGCGTAGCAAATCAACAATTTTGATTGACAATTTCGAATGAGCTAAGTCACTAATTACAACACCTTAGATTTTGGTTTCGATCTTGATTTTGGTTTTGATTTTACAAAAGAATCAGAGCTAGAACGCTAAGATAGTTGAACTTCAAAGATCGTGATTTTACGATTCGAATGTACGACATTTCACTGCTACTATACGATCCGATTTCCAGTCCTCACTTTCCCGCTTTCATTTTTTAACCTAACTGCCATGCCGTTTTTTGGGAATGAACTGAAGTCCGGTATTACACAAACAAGTCCAATACATATACAAATATAAAATAAGATCTTAGAGTGAGGCCCCAAAAAGATGGGCCCTAAGCCTATGCTTTAGTAGACTTATACTTTAGTTAAAGTTTGGTTTTGGTTATTAGCAAAAGTAAACTTAACCGAGTTGAAAACCAACAATCTAATCAAATAAACCCAACCAATTAACCGATGATTTGGTTTTGGTTGAAGCTAATAACTGAATTGACCGAACCATGCATACTCGTAGAAGTGGTTGTGTTCATCGCCGCATCACGTGAACATCCTGCTGGTATACATTATGCAAAGCTAAACCTTTCAATATCAAACGCTCAATCCAATGTAACAAGATGGATGATGTATCGAAGATTTGTTGAGATGATGATAAACTCTGTTCACAAAGACCTACCAAATGATGGTGACAAATACAGGTTTGCTAACACTAGAATTGAAGTTATCACCAAGTGCAAAACCCCAAGGGGTGGTTCCTCTGGAAGATGGAAGCTGTTGTTCAAAGATGTGTATCCCGCTCAACATTGTCCGCGAATTGTTAAACTATAACGCAAGTATGCAATGAGATGGATTGAAAATGAACTAGTAAGAGAGTCTGATAGGGAAAAAGAGAGAACAGATTGTTTAGAACAAGCCATATCAGTAATGCCTGATTATTGATCAACATATATGTTCAGCAACTGCTTTTATTCTTAAAAGTTGTGCCAACAAATGAGTTTTACAATTTACACTTATTTCGACCCAAAACCAATGATCTACACTGATAACACAAATTGAAGAATAAAAAATATATAAATTACAGTAATCACTATGAGTCTATGACTTTGTAAAGACTATGATACATGTACATTTCTTTCTAGTCGAAAGGCACGGCCACCTAATAAAAGACCTGAGGAGATGCATAGAACTCGGTCTCACTGAACATTGGTCTTAAATCTTCTTGGCACATGAATTGTAACGGAAATGAAACAAGGAAGCCTCTTACTCTTTTCATTATCTCCATTGGAGGAATGTTGGCTTCAAGTTTTCCAGGAGCTACACCTAAATCAATGGTTGTATGTCCAAATTTCTCTTTCCAAGAGTTCATAGTTTGTCGGAATGCATATCTGTATTATACTAGAATTAATAAATAACAAGTGGAATCGGAGATGATAAAATGAGCACGTTATAAAACGGGTCAAAATGGATAATCTTGCTATACATAGGTTTACCAGACACACCTTTTGCCCAAAAAAAAAAAAAAAGATTATTTTAACAATAATGTGTAATTGTTTTCATGAATGATTTAAGAGGCTCTATTTTTTTAAAATGCAATTTCGGGGACCCGTTCACTCATTGATGTGTTCAAGCATTTAAACTTAAATACCATCTAACCTTGCACTTGCATGCAAGGATTTGAACCCACACCACTTTTGTGGAGGGCAAGCAACCATAAAGATTATACTATAAACCACCATAAAATTTCAGCACATCAATTTAATCCAAGTCCATATTATTTTGAGTGCGATTTAGTTGGCAGTCCAAACACCAATTGATTTAACTCAGTCCCATACATAACATGAATATTCCAATTCAGAAAATGGCACCTCTAGGTAGAATCTAGTTTGTAAAAAAAAATGAGAACTCATGAATAAATATATTTTTATACCTGGAATGTATAGAATCGTTTGGGATGCAAGAAAACACATCCTGGTAAATTTGCGAGTTTTCCTGCCAAAATTAATATTATCAGTTGAAGATCAAATGAAAAAAACAAAGAAATCATTATGTGTTTTTGTTCCATGATTTTTTTACCTTTGCAGTTGCTAACCACAAATCTTTGTATGTGCTGTCAGCTATGGGGTCTCTAATCAGACTTATCTGAAACAAAAATATGAAATTTCATGGAAAAGACAAGATGTTTATTAGTGTTTATAAGTTGGTAAAATGGTACTAACCTCGTCACCACGAAGACCAAGATGTTCAGACCATAGAGAAAGCCGGAGACTATTAGTGAATTTCCCGGCACTCCAAGATTCTCCATTCATTGTCGATTCAGTAAATTCTCTATCTTCAATGAGAACCCCAATCTGATGCAGAAATTTGTCTTAGCAAAAAGATTTGTTTTTCTTCCCACCGTTCCATAAAATGCACCCTTCCCCCTTTTCCTCTCTCCAGTAAAGTAACACTTTTTATTGTCAAAAAAAGCACCATGACCGTTTTCCATTAGTTTGGATCCTAAATCCTAATTTACTTATTTCCTCTTAAATTACCATTTGAAATTAGTAACTTTGATCAGGGTACACAAACATTGGCGGATCCATGATTTTTTTTACCATGGTATGCATTTTCCGTAACAAACAGAGATGGCAAATAACCAATATGTTAACATGATTAAAAAAACTATTACGTAGTGATGAAAACAAAAGAATTTGAAAGGGACAGCATTCTGTATCAAAATTACCATATATCAGTATAGGATCCGGATCATTTGAGAACTCCTCTGAGTTGTGAGAACTCAGGAACTCACGTAAATTTCGCATTTTACGTTGAGTTCTCGCGAGTTCTCACAACTCATCGAGTTCTCAACAGATCCTAACCCTATCAGTATATATAATTGGAGTCTCGATAAAATGAAAATTTTAAAATATTATACTTACATGGGGTAAAAATCCCTTACACTGGTGTAGTTTGGCGTAAATTAATGTATTTTTTTTTTAATTTTTTTTTACAGCGGGGTTACGTGTTTTTACTCCAGTGTGCAAAAAAAAATTCGCATTTTACGTCGAGTTCTCGCGAGTTCTCACAACTCATCGAGTTCTCAACAGATCCTAACCCTATCAGTATATATAATTGGAGTCTCGATAAAATGAAAATTTTAAAATATTATACAAATGAAAATATAAAATTTTCATTACCAATAACAAACTTAAAAAATATGGCGTTGTAACTTTTATATGTGTAACAACTATCAAGTAAGAGTTGATTCAGTAATGGCCTCGTCCATATCAACAGCACAATTGACCCACTTTGTTACCCATTATGAAAAAGGCCTGAAACTTAAATTTCATTTTAGGCCCTGTCACAGGTCCATCAATCAAGAAATTTTACTAAAACAATGTGCCAAGTTAGATAAATGATGTCTTTTAGAGGGAGGGAGCACTATATCCTAATTTAAGAGAGTCATGTAGAAAAGAATGTAGATTTGCACCTCAGAATCCCTATGTCCAAGCAAACTCCTGTCATTTATGTTGGATGATCCAATTAAGGTGATACGGTCATCAACAATCATCACTTTGCTATGCACATACACCTGCATGAAATTAAAGAAATGGAAGATGTTGTTATTCATTCTCACTGCGTGAATTAATTACTAAAATATACAAAAACATTGCATTACCTGACTTGTAACAACGGGACCATCATCACCAAGTCTGCCATATGTCCTGAGGCCATAAAATGATATATAATCGTCTGTTTTAGGACCAAGAAGTGCATTGAGATTGTGTAGTATCGAGTTCTGCCCTCTGGAAATGGTTCGGTACTGCCAATGCATTATAGCTCTCACTGTTGCAGCCCCACCATCATCTAGACGACCCTGTTTATTCATCACTGGTTTAGATTAAAGTTCAAAAGGGCCGGGTCTAATAAAGCAAGCGCAAACAGTTTTTTAATCTACTTTTTTATTTAACAAACTATCAGTGTGTTACATAAATTAAATTCTTGTAACCATAGTTGTCAAAAGCGCGCCTAGGCACTGAGGCGCACTATCGGGGCTGTTTTCAGGCTGATTTCCAGCCAAATTCTGGCTAAAAGTTGCCTAAACCTCTAAAACATCCTAAATGAGTTATGAACAAGTCCTAAACAACCCTAAAACATCCTAATGTAGCCCTAAACAAGTCTAAAACATCTCTACAATCCCTAAAAAATGTATTTTATACTATGCGCCTAATTATAAAAAGCCCTCGTTTTTTATGCGCCTTGCGCCTAGGCTCCAGGCTCGGCCTATGCGCCTTGAGTGCGCCTAGGCGCTTTGACAACTATGCTTGTAACAATAATAATATAAGTGTTTATTAATAAATGTAATAAGGAGGTTTAGTGACTTTGGAAAGATTTCAATTTGTTTGACCCATTGACTTGTTTCTTTTTTAGTCAAGTCATTTACATTAAACTGTTTGACCTGTCAGAAATAAAGCACAGCACAAATTGATGCATTTATAGGTAAACCGTAAAGGGTCAAGCTTGCCACCTCTAGGAGATCATGACAGAGCAAGGTGTATACCTGGAATCCTGGTAAGAGTGGTATGACAATGATAACTCTAAAGCACGTTTCCTCTTTATCCGCACGCAGGATACGTCTGTATAAAGCTTCCAATACACGATTCTGTATGACGTCATCGTCTGAGAGGCCAGAAATGAAAAACTGATTCTGGAGAAATAACATAGAAAGTTTTAGCTTTAGAGATTTAGATCATAGTTTGCTCTTCAGAATATTTAAATGAAGGAAAAAGGAGTTAAGTTCTGGAGTTTTAGACATATTTCTGCGATTGACCGTCATAGGTCCTATGGTCAATATCTTGTTGTAGTTGAGCCAAAATCCGGTAACTGGTTTCTTGTTTGATTATGAAGTTATAAGTTATAACATAGGCCCTTTTTAAATATGGTAGCGTGATCTCGAAATAGACATCGACCGAAGATAAAGACATATAGGACCCATATTGGTGTCATTATGACTACAAATAAGATATCCCAAGGCTTACCTCGATGTATATGAACTTTTCGGCATTTTCAATAAGAGAACAATAAGCTTTATGAATGCTGTCTTCGGTTTGACTCGTTCCGCAAGACCAAGGGCAGACACTTCTGATAACCTGAAAAGCATACATCATAAAAATGAATACAAGGTATTTTAGGTAACTCTTTTTCTATAACTGCTACTTTGTAATTTCTAAACAACCATGATTCATAAAAGGCTAGAAGGATCAATACAAGTGATATGTTTGGTTGCAGCAACAAATGATTCCCACTACTATTAAGTGTATCCAGGCCTAAGGATGACACACAGTTAACAGGGCAGTTCCTATAACTTTATTATGGCAAAAGACAGCTTTCACATACCAGCATGAACTATTTGCTTTTTCAGTAGCTGTTGAATTAGATAATATTTTTTTTTAATCAAATAAAACTTTCATTCCATGACTGAGACACCTTTATTGTCCATTTTTTTAAATTTTATAATCCAATAGTTTTAATAAGCGAGACTTAAAAGAATCGCCCCTGCTTAAGCGAGACTTTAAACCCCATTGGAGATTGAAACAACAAGTCGACCCAATAGTCAACTTCAGCTGCGGCATTATGAAACAATATTTTGCTATTGGTTTTCATTATGTATACATGAACATAGATATAATAGCTAACCTGGCAAGAGCAAGACGTACGGGGACCAACTTGCGAAATATCACTTCTAGAAACTTCTCGACTCTCACGCCCCTCGTCTGACATGTCAGATTCAATACTAGTTGTCCCCATGCTATTTTCACGCATAGGGTCCAACAAATCAAAATCATCTGCAAAACCTGCTGTTCGCTTTGCATGGTTTACACGTTCATCATGTGATGGATCAAGATAGTTTCTAAGATCCAGCCCATTTAACTTGTTATTGACCTTTTCAGAATATATGTCATCAGCCTCTTGAGGTAAAAGAAACTGTATATCTTGTGATGATGACTCATAGGAAAAAGAATCCTGTGTTATGCCGCCTATTTGGTTTCCGTCAGTAGGCTTACTTCCAATGTCTAACTCCTGGCTTCTTCCCATGTAGTGTGGGAGAACCATGTGTTGCTGTGGCATTAGTAGCGGTATTGTTTGTTCGTTTGGTGCTTTGTTTCTCTGGACAAAATTGTAACGTATTAGGGAAAGAAACTCATCTATATGATTTTATACTAAATCATGTTTTTTGTTAACGAATAGACGCTAATTAATAAGTGGATTATGAGATGAACCTTAGCATGATTCCAGCGTTGGACAAAGTGTCTTGCTACATCTCGACAAGGAGGTCCCCAAAGAGCACAGTGAACATCATGCCATGGCATTCGGGGATACTTTCTGCGGTCTAATTCATCAGCCATTGTGTCTACCCAAGAATTTGGTTCAGATTCCCTGCACAAATATAAAGGACAAGTCTAATGATTTTTTTATATGTTATTAAATAACTAAGATCAGATAAGCTGTATTAAAGAAAAAGAAAAAAATAGGTTGAGATAGTCATTGGATGTAGGGGTGTAAATGAGTTGAGACGCTCGTGAAGCACTCGAGATTAGCTCACTAAAAGCTCCAATTGAGTTGAGCTTAAACTAGCTCAAGCACGAGCTTCAATTTTCATACACCAAGATCAAATAGGCGCGTGAGCCTAAACGAGCCTATTAATTATATACTAGTTATATGACACAATATATTATTACATAACAAATAATATATAACTCTGCTAAAAAAATAATAATATAGATTATCTTTGTAAAATTAATTAATTATCATTATCTAAAATCTTAATTAAACTAATACATCAAAATTAATAATAGTAAATGAGCTGAGCTCTAGCTTCTAAAATTATTTACGAACTGCTTGGTTTTAAAAAGCGCGCTCGAGGTGCGCTTAAGCGTGAAGCGCATCTAGGCGCCAATCTGTGCGCCTTATGTAACACTAGGCGGGCATTGTACGAAAACGCAATAAAAGCGCGCTTTTTGTACACGGGGTGTTTTTGTGCTTAAAATTGTTATATATCTAGCTAAAAATGTTGTACATTTAATTTAAATCATATATAAACCTTCTTTGTATCTATATTTTGGGTAAATGATGCTAAAAACCTATAACATATATAAAAAATATATATATATTCGTCTTGTGCCTCGCGTACGAAAAGCCCACCGCTTTTGCACTTTGCGCCTCGGTTTTAGACCTCGTCGCTTTTGTGCGCTTCGCGCTTTTTAAAACCAAGACGAACTGAACACGATAATCAACCATTTAATTTCAAAAATGCAAAAATGCTATAGTTTCTTTGGAGTAGAAGCCATCAAATTCTAGTACTCCCTTTTAATTATCTGTTCTTTTTGTTCACTTTATAAATACTTCATATCATTGTTGGACTAAAGAAAGAAAGGAGGATTTACCTGGGGTTATAATAGTCCTTTCCAGGCCATATGAAAGGAGGGCGATCACTGAGTTTGTGTTCAATAGTGTCATACCGACCAAAGCATAGATCTAAACCCCCTAGAAAGCAAATTTGATGATCAACAACTACAATTTTTTCATGGTGTGACCTACATTTTGAGAAATTATGACCAAAATCAAATACATGAATCAATGTAAAATTATAACTGTAAATGTAATATCAGTGTTATTGATACGGAACAAAAAAATTGTAAAATGCATACCACAAGTAGATGCCGGCAGCAAAGTGATCAGGATAGCGCAGCACTTTCACATTCTCATGAATCTGAAGAAGCTTTTTCTGACTGTATAAACTATTTATTTTTAAAGCAATTGCTACCTCTTTATAGAGAAGAATGTATATCTACAAGAACGCCGTTCAAATGGTTCCAATCACAACTTGGTTTCACATAATAATTATTGTTAAATACGCACGCAAACACACAGGACCATGTTCCATAAGGAACCAATTTTATGTAGAGAACCGCGTGAACACTGAACATAATACTTACCAGATTTAGTGGGAGAGATCAAGAGAGGCGGTTATGGGGTTACATAACCGCCTTGTGTATCACGGTTAAAGTAACATGTACAAGTGTTTATCCGGCTATCTACTAAAAATTGGCTATGTTAATATATAAGACAACCATTGTACCTTTACACCTTCCTTGGCTTTAGCTTCAAATAGCGCATCAAGGCGAGAAGCACCATTTGCATGAAATGGACGCTTTAAATATAGTTCTGGGCAGAGCCACCACCCCGTAACATAGATCTACATGAAACGTTCTATCAATAATCAGATTTAAATGTTTCGATAAACAATTTGCCAAACCTTTAAACATCTGATTATCACGACTTCAAACAACAAAAACACATCCAAACAATATTTTCTACAACAGAATTATCACAGCCAGTGGGGTACCTCTGATTTTGCATTTGCTATTGCCAAAGCAATAGCTTCAAATGCCACTTGTCCATCTACGAACCATTGAGCTTGACTACCATCATCAGTCAAACCCCTTTGAGGAGCAAAAGAACCAAAACGATGTGGATTGCACCAACCTTCAGTTGGTTTTTGACTTGCATTATAAATAGCAGATATCCAATCTTTGATTTTTGCACTACTTGTAGTTCGTATCTTTGTACTTCGGTTCCCACACGTAACCTATCAAGAATTAAGGTTTTCAAACATCAATAAGAGAATAAAGAGACACTAGTCACTAACCGCAAACACTACATATACCATTTAAAAATAAATAAATACTAAGAAGTATTCCCGTCTGATATACATACCCTGGGATGTCACTCATACCGGTATAACTATCATTAGAATAAAATAACAATGATGATGATGATGATGATGATAATAATAATAATAATAATGAAACAGTTTTAAGAAAAATGGAATTATAAGATGACTGAGGAAAACCTTGAATGCATAACGCAGAGGATTTCTTTCCTTTACTTCCGCTGCCAAAAGCGTTTGATCCTTTTTATCTCCATCGGAAGGTGGTAACACATCAAAAACAATGATATCTAAGAGCTTGTTGTCAAAAGGATCTTCTAATAAAGCCAAAAATCCCGGCTTTAATACTGCCCAAACCTGAACAAAAAATCATACAACAATTTATAAACTGAGAAACACTGAAGAGAGAACTTTTTTTGGAGCCGGGGGGCAACCTCTCTATCTTCCGGGATAGAGGAATGGTTTGCCCCCCTCGTAACCTCCCCATACCCTACCAATAGCTTGATATGACGGGGATTTTACCGGCACGTTTGTTGGTAGTTTGTTTGAAGAGAGAACTTATCATCCAAAAACTAACCTTTTGCCAATTATTTCTGCAACAACACATGAAACATCCGACGTTTGCATCGTCTCTTTGGATATGATTCAAATGCTGAACCAAAACGTAGTCCTCTTTCAACTTTGGACCATACTCTGAAGAAAATGATAACTTAGAGACCTCCAGAAATTGGCAGACCTGACCCAAGTTATAGCAGAAAGAAATTCAAGATTAAAACTGTGAACAAAAAAGGAAACTGCAGTCTGAAGTATTTAACAATTGGGGTTCAGCGGACCCACAATTTAAACGACTTTAAGATTACACCACCATATTAAGGATCATAACAGAAAACGTTTATAGGTACCTCACGAGAATTCACAATATCTATGTTCCCAAGAAAGTGATTAAGATAATTCTGCATTGCAACTTTTGCTCTTTCTGAAACCGTTGACCTCCTGATTGACGGCCTTATAATTGATAGAGCAGCCCTGGTTGGGATAGATCTGTATCGGCGAATATGGTAAGAACATACTTGATATAGAAATTTTAAGATGGAAATTTCAACCAATTTAGTTATGAACAGCGCGATGGCGGTTATTTAGTTAAGTTACATCTCAAATATAATATAAACAACATTTAAAATAATAAGTGAACATGGTTAATGGGTTGAACGGGCCAACCTACCTGTTAACCCTATAACAAAAAAAAAAAAAAAAAAAAACTAAGAAATTTTGTTTACCGAATAAAGCACGTGGAGTAAAGCTTCTATGTACACAGTTACCTCTTTTTAACGCTATCATCATTATGCACAGGAATGGCACCATCATCGGGTTCATCATTATCATGCACAACTGATGTTTGATCTCCTATTCCTATGTGTTGCAGCCAATCTTTAACCTTTGATGTTCAGAAAAGTATAAACAGAAAAAAATAAGGAAATTTGATAAGAATTTCCCGGGAGCTTACAAATAAGGCGTTTAAATTGACAAACAAAACAACACTCAATATAGAAGTTAATAAAAAGAACCTGTCCTTGCTTCTCATAAATTTCCTCAACGATTGCACGTTTCTTCAACTCAAAGTGTAAGTAGATAACTTGTGACGCCTTCTTTAGTAAGCACCACTTGAACTGTTGAGGTGAAAACGGTTAGACATTTAAACATCCATTCATGCTACAAAAGGAAATAATATACACGACAGAGACTTGCTAGAAGATAAAGAAATAAACGTTCGAAACAACATATCTGTTAAAAAAATTATGAAGGGGCTCCTACAGAGCCCCCTCTTATACCTGACACTACTACGGAATCTTGTTTCCAAATTCTCCAACAAATATCCAAAATCTTAATGGCCGACAATATAAACGAATAAGTATGAGGTGCCTAAAACTTTGCACAATAGCTTATTCAAATTAAGAAACCCATGAGGCATATCATGAACGCGAAAGAATCTTATTAACGATAATCACGAATGAATTCAAAACCATTTAAATCTTTAAACAGTAAAGCCAAAACACAACAAACACGAATTCGAATTCGAATTCGACTATCTCCTCAATTCTTTAGTGATCTCATGTTCCTTATCAACCAACATTACATGTAATCAGTATCCTAATCTTTAGGAATTATTTTTTCTTTTCTAAAAACAATACATTTAAGGTTATCTATGTGCAGTACTTAACAAGATATAAATTCCAAGCACCTGAAACCTAACAATCATACCAAATGTCCATATCAACATATTCTCCACATCTATCCTTTAACTGATTACTTATCACATACAATTAACCACAAAAAAAAAAAAAAAAAAAAAAAAAAAAAAAAAAAAAACCCTTCAGTAATTGACAACTGTATCTAATTCTAATCACATACACACACACTGTATCATAAATTCATGTCCCCACACTAATCAATTCACAAACTGTAAAACAGTAATTAGTAAACCAATCAAACACTAACCCACCTGTTTATACTCCATCTGAATGGTGTAAGACAGAAGCAAAGGTCCAATATCACTAACATCAGGTCTAGAAACAGATAAAATAGTAGCCTTAGGCAATTCATCAAATATTCTGTTCTGTTCTGTACAGAAAGACGAAGAGCGTCGAAACCCATTTGGAATTAACCTCTCCGTAGACATTTAAACACTCTATACCATTAAATACATGAACCTTTGTTCAGATAATTGCCGGAAAAGATGGGTCAAATGTCCAGTTTTGACTTTAAAAAAGTCAAAATTAGGATGAAATTGGAAAGGGAAGTCAAAATTGGTGGGAAATTGGAAGTGGGTATTTGAAATTGGTACGGAATTGTTGGTTGGAAGGATGAATTTGTGAGGTTTTGCAGTAGTGTTGGAGGAGGAAGAAGAAGGGGGTGTTTTGATATATGTTGATAGTTTAGGGGTTAGTTGGGAAGTTTAAGATTAAGAGTGTCTTATGAGGTTTATGTGATTGATATAAAAGGTGAACGATGGAGGGAATATTTTGTTTGGATCTCATGGTTTGTACCTTTTTTTAGTTTAGGATTATTAATAGTTTGTTTGTTGTTTTATTAATAGTATTGTTAAGATAAATTTATAATAATTTTGGGCTTATGTTAGTTGTGAGATTTTTTAATTGAATAGTTATTTGAAAATAATAGGTTAGGTATTTTAATATTGTTGAGCGAATATAAAAAATAAAAAAGAAACACAACCCAAAAAATGAAATATTTTTTTACGATAAAGAAAAATATTAATTTCTTAAAATCTTAATTTATTTAAGATATTTGAGAATTATTGAACTTGAGTTATGAGTACAAATATGGAAATTTATATTGAGCGTGAGAGCCAAATGGATCGAAAGATTCATGTTTGGTTCGGGAAGGGATCATGGAATTTTTGAAATGAATGAAAAGGTAATCTACTTTCATTAAGGGGGTGTTTATGAAAATAAGTAGAGGTTGATTATAAAAAAAAATAGAGTGACTTGAATTTTACGTTATAGTAGCAATTTTCCGCACATTATGGCTGAAATTCAATCAGCATCGGTACGGCAAATATGAATATGCATCTACAAAAGAAAACCATAATTTTCTCGTGACACGCATATATATTACTATATTAGATTATATACTAATAGATATTTTATATTAGATTCATCTTGTAAGTTAATGTCACACAAACTATTTGATAAGTTTTATAATCAATTTCTTCTAATGTATCTATAAATTGCCATCTACGATATATAAAAAAAATTGACAACTTTAATGAACTTAAAGTAAATAATTTTAAGTTGAGAAAGAAAGAAATTAGTGCAAAGAAAATGTATATAAATGTGTCTTTGTAGTCAATTTCGTCTAGTTTATCTATAAATTGCCATCTAGGATATATAAGAAAAACCGAAAAAGAATGACAACTTTAATGAACTTATAAAAAATCTTCAATCCTAAGTTGAAAAGGAAAGAGAGTGTATATAAAATGCACCTCATTTCATATTATTAAGAGAGGAAAGTTATGAAAAAATTGCTTTGAAAGACACCCACATCGGCACATCGCCCGTGTTTTGTAACTTATGCAACATGTCTTTTACGGGCCTTTTAAATACATTAGTCAGAGCATTCACAACCTATCCCTCATTCTCTCCCTCAATTTTTAAATTTAAGAAAATCCCACAAAAACTCACTCCATCCCAATCCCTATCTCCATACCCCATTTCCAAAATTTGCAAAAAACCTATGTTGAGCCCTCATATATCGGGTCTTCCATACTTCCCCCGTCTCATTTAGTAATAGTAAAATAATACAAATTGAAGGTGAAGTGGTTTGATGTTTGCTGTAAAGAAAGAAAATAATAATAAAAAAACCTTATAGGGGATATGAATGAGGAATGGGATAAAGAGACTTTGAAAAGGTGAGAGGCAAATTTAGAAAATTATAATTTTTTTTCTTAAATTATATGGTTGGAAATGGCGGACAAGTTGTGAATTTGGTTCCCCATAATTTTGTGAGAGAAATCCTCATATTTTTTATGTGGTTATGAGTGGAGAATATGATGAACCTACTATTTATCAATATATTTTGGGATATTTCAGAGTATTTTGGAGAAAACAGTTTTTCTATGTTTATTTTTAATATTTGTTGAAAGTGGTTGTGAGTGGAGGAAAAAAAAACTTTTTAGTATAATATATAGTTGTGAATGGATTGAAATTTTCTAGTATATTATATAATACTAAAAAAAACTAACGGAGGAGGGCGGGGCACTCCACGGCAAGGGGTATTCAGTTACGATTGTTGTTTGGTAACAACGCTGTAACCCCCTTGACAACGACAGAAAAGTTACCACCTCGGCAAGAACCGAGAGGCAACACAAAAATCGATGGCACTAATATGACCCAAATGGTTCAATTTTTACCCAACGGCTTTATTAAAAACAGCTAAAAAAAGTCATTTACCATTTATATATAAATAAACCCATTGACATTATTTCCCAAAAATTCTTACCACAATCCTACCATGTTTACAATTTTATACAATCTCTCTTAAAACTACATCATCTCTACAATGTTGGGTTGAGCCGAAAAGGAACAAATTACATGCATAAGAGTCAAGGAATCAACAAACTCATTCGGTCGGTCTCCTTCTGGGCTAACATTTTAGCAGAGTTTCGTGTGTTACTCGGTGACACACACTGCACTTGTGATTCACTATCGCATAAGTGGTTGGATCTCAAAAGAGAGAACCCTAATCAAAGGAAAGACATAGCAATAAAAGTTACTCAAGTCGAGTATACTTTTGAGGTCGGCCAAAATTTTGAGTTTGACAATATTTCAGCATGACATATTTTAAGGTCTAGATTACCTTTAGTTTGAATTATTTTTCTAGTTAATGTCGATTCTCTAGTTTAATATGAATAATGTTTTCTAGTTATTGTTGATTTTCTAGTTTAATTTGAATAATGTATTTTTTTTTAATTAGGTAAGACTTTTAATTTTAATGCTATTTAAATTTTTATTAGATTTAATTATTTAATTAGTTTTAAATTAAAAAATAAGTTCTAGATTACTTTCCTTAGAGTGTCACTAATTTTTTGGTGGTTCTATGGTAATTTTGGGTGCATTTGACATGACAGTTCATAATTGCCTATAGATAAGGTACTTACCCTAAAGTACCCATTGCTAGGGTAAGGGTAGGGATGAGCACATAGCGCTGAATACCGATCACGTCTCGTCCTGATCCTGATCTCGTACTGAATCGAACCGAGGGTGTTCGGTATCGATATCGGTACCCACATTTAGAAGTTTTCGGTTTCGGTATTATCGGTATCGGTACAGGATCGGTATAGTATCGATATTTTAAGTTAAAAAACCGATACCATACCGGTATCGTACCGATACCGAACCGATACCGTATGTTTTCGGTATCGGTATTGGATTTTGGGAGTTTTCGAGATCGGTATCGGTTGGTGTCGATACCGTCCCGAGCTCATCCCTACCCCTTGCCTCTTACAATAGTATCTATATATAGTAAAAAAGTTCTTTTGCTGACATGACGTTCAATGAGACCATATTCCCCTTGGGTATGCCACATGGCTTTTTCCCCCTTATTTTCCTCCAAAAGTCTTTCTCTCCAATGTTCCCCCTCATAATTTTTAAACGTTAATAACTTTTATTTACGAGATTTTTTAAAAAAACAAATTATACCAAATTAACGAGCATTTTATTATCTTTCCAATGAGTACCATAGTGTCATGCAAAAAACAAAAAAGAAACGATTTTTTGTGGGTTTTTGTTCATACGGGAAAAAAACACAATGTATTCAGGTAATTTATTAATCATGTCTAGGCAAGTCAATAACCATGTTCAAACTAAGAATTCTATTTTCATCTAGAGCAGAATATGTTAAAACCACTTATTTCCAAAAAAAATAATAAAAAAAAATCACACCTTCAGACCACCGCCTCAATCACACCATACAATGGTTGTTTCTGGCTCTGCTCCTCATCCAAGCGTACATCTTTTTTTTTTAATATGCATTTTCATTCTTATTCACATGATTAAAATTGTTGTTTTCTGATATTGTAGTATATTAATTTTTATGTTAAATCATAACACATATTTTATCCCTTCATATTAGATTTATGTATCCCGAAAAGCTTCCAGGATATAATCTAGTTTAAGATAGTAGAAAGTTATAATTCTTTAATTGATATAATTGTATTAAAGTAATAATATCTCAGTATGATTTTTAGAATAGGTTTGAAATCGAGTTTTGAAAGAAATAAATTCTAATAGAGCACTATTTTACTACCTATGTGTGTGTATATTGTGTGTGTTTAATGCTAAACTAATAGAATACAACTTTATTTTATGTCAACTTGCACTCTATGTGACCAACTTTTAAACCAATTTGTTACTTTGAATAAATAACATAGTAATTTAATACACTAAATATAAATATTTCACATAATTTGAAATGGTATTTTAATTCAACATGGTAATAATTAAAATAGTTCATAACAAAAAGAACTAAAAGGCTAGGGTGATTGCAATCATGTGAAGTTTCAAGCATATTCCAAATGATGAGCACAAAACCATGGAACAACCGGATATTCTACATGGGATTCCCACATGGTAACGTGTTCTTGTTTTACATATTCTACTTATCTTCAAACATTACACAACGCTCCCCTTTACTTCTCAACATTTCCCCGACTTATGAGTAAGGATTGTAATTCCATGCCAACCTATTAGACGATGTTTGGTAATTGGATCAAACGAACATGAACAAGAATGTGTTTATATTCGTTCATTTAATTTTAATAGAACACGAACATATTTTTTTTGTTCATATTCGCTCATTTAGAAAATAAAAAATTCGTGTTCGCTCGTTAAACATCTAAACGAACAATTCACAAAAGTAAAAGAACAAAAATAGGGTGTGAATTTTTGACATGACCAAAACCTAACACGGAATTTATGGGTTTGAGTTTAGTCTAAATGGCTTCAGGTCTATTTCAGGTTGAACCCGCGAAGCTAAACGAGTTGGGTTTGGGTCAACCTAGGAAGGTTGGCGGGTTGACTTGTGTAACCCGCTTATACTATATTTTATTTTTTTAACATGTGTTTATGTTATGAATTAAATTGGTTAGGTATTTTTTATATACTTATAACTTAACATAGCAAGTGGCATAAGATTTTATAACTAAAAAGTGAATGTTTTATATACGCTTGTGCTTTTTGTAGTAAAATTATCAAAATCTCTTAAAGAAAGGTAAAGCCATAGTAGAAAGCAAGGCATCGCTAGCCCGGGCTTTTTCGCATCACGCTAATTCAGTGTCACTCATCGGTGAAGACTTGCATGGAGTTGAGCCCTTCTCGTTTCATGGTGCCTATCTCGATTCTTAGACAAACTCTACCATTCAGTTGAGTAAGCCTTGCTCGAAAGCTCATATTCTTCAATCATTTTGATAAACAATTTGTTGGACAATACTCAACACACCTAAAATTTCAGGATATGTTCAACCAAAGATATTACCTACCCAATAGTGAAATGCTGGAAATAAAGCAAAAAGACTCCCATAGAAAGTACATAATGGAAATGTGCAACCACATAATAAGTATCATGTACAACAATGTCTAGCCTATAATTTGTCGGACCTATTCAAGCAAGCCCCCTATGCTTATGGTAAACAAAAAGATGACCCTACAACAAATAACATAGGTGATTTGTATTGTATCGAACGGACCTATTGGACTCGATAAGCTTATCAAAATCGAATAAGTCGAATTTTCGGCGAATTCGAATACAAAAGTTAAAACTTCAGATTTGAATAACATGATTCAAATAACCCGAAATTCAACTAATTCGACTCGAAGAATACCCCCTACGTGTAAATGTAAATATCAGGGCTAAGGCATAACTTAATTTCTTAAGGGCCGCTCATGCTATCGATAGAGGTAGCAAAACACTTTGGATAACATGTTAAAATGGGTTTGGATGAAATTGTTAGCTTTAGAAGTAACAAACGTAATCTTTGGTTCATGGTATTGGAGATTGTATTTTTGGAATGGTCCTGGCAATCTCACTAGCATTTGACTAAAACTTAAGTACACTCACAAGAGTTTTGTGCACAATATCCACTAGAATGATGTATGCTTCCTGTGCCTTTTGCTGCACTGGTAGGGTAAGGTTCAAGTTCTATTCTTGTTGACCATCCAAATCAAGGTATGCACACGGAAAACGACAATAAAGGAGAGTGGAGTTCATAACATTCTCTTCTGCAATGGGTCTACTTTGTTCACATTCGGGTTGCTGGTCGCTGAGATCTTTGTTATTGCAAGTGTTCTTGTGGTTGATCCTCGATAGGCGTACTTGATTCACTTCCATATAAAGATGCACAAACCACGATTTGCAACTAACTAAATGACCCGAGGACAAGCCAAGCTCAACTCATTTAACTTAAGAGAGCTCAAGCTTAGCTCAACTCATTTGGGACTCTATCTAAACGCTTGAACTTGCCTAGTTTATTAATTAACTATTTTTATTACATGTCTATATAAAATTTCTCAACTTTTTATTTTTATGTAATGTATTATATTTTTTTTTTTTTTTTTTTTTTTTTTTGAAATTAAAACCAACCCTTGAATAATATAATAACCAAGTTACATCTGGATAATGGGTAAGCGAGCAACAAGCTGAGCCGCTATCCCTTTTGAATCGCAAAGCCTATTCTACTAAATACAAACCCTTGCTCAGTTGGTCTCACACTCAAATGACTCCAATAAAGGCACAAGCTCTTTTAAGCTCACCTCAATTCGAGCTATTAAGCAAGCCAATCGTAATAGTTCACGAGCAACTCAACTCGTTCACACCCCTAGCAATATCCCTCATGCGAACGTTACTGCATGTACCAAACGGGTTTGGGGTATTACTAGCCAGCAATACAGCTTATTGAGTATTAGAAATAGAGAAATTCAACGCCCAAGTTGAGCTGGCTGGAAAAGGGTTCTTCCGAAAAGCAATTTGATGAGCAGGCCGGAAAAGGGTTCTTCCAAAAAGCAATTTGATGTGTAGGCTTCGATATTCAAGATTATAAATTATAATAATGTGAATTCAGATAACGAAAGCACCCAAAGCTTACCTCGAGACGACTAGATGCTTTCATGGTTATAACTTATAATATCACCATCATCCCTTTGCCCCAACAGATCAGTCTACAGGATGAAGATGACACTGGACATGGTGCCAGTTAAGGATCAAGTGTTCTTTGACTTTTTTCATACTGTCGTTCTTCATTTTCTGCGTTGAGATTGTGCCATTTTGAATTTAACCACCGTATTTGATACAAATTTATTATTACCTAAAGGCTAAAGGGCATAACAACTGTAAATTTCTGGTCAAAATCATCCATGGAACTCTTCAACACCCCACACACATTTATTCATGCAACAATAGATGATAGACTTTTATTAAACATGTAATTAATCCCATCTAACTCTACAACCACTTGCCCCAAGAGCCTCAAGTAGCTCTACCGAAAGAAGTGGTCTAAGTGAAGCAAGCACCTTAACCTTTTTAAGTCGAGCACAAGAACTCCTAAGTGCAAGCTCATACCCTCTTACCGACACTTTTGTCAGGTTCACCATCTTCACATCTTGCAGGCGTGTCAAGTTCGACATCATCATGCACAAACCAACATCAGATACCTCACAGAAGCTTAAATTTATCTGCATTGAGGTAACAATGGTTAAGAAGTCACATAATGAAGATGAAAACATAAATGCAACTATAGATAACAATACTATGCTTATACCTGTTGCAAATTCCAAGAGTAGTATCCAAGAGACCAAAAACCGGCATCGCTTATATTTACACAATGTTTAATATCCAACTCTGAAAGTTTCCTGCATCCTGATGCAAGAGCTGTCAGACCCGCACTTGTGACTTTAAAAAGATTACGCATCTCTAAATCAGATAATTCCTCCAACTGGCTTAAATATGCCATCCCAGTGTCTGTAATTTTAGTGCAGTAACACAAATTTAGCTTCCGGATCTTTTTGCAGCCACTTGCTATAAAACCTAACCCATCATCACAAACATTTGAACACCTACATCCAAACAAGAACGTGGTCAGATAAAAGTGTACCCCACAACATAAAGATCAGCGCCGTTGTAATAAATGAAAATATGGTACCGGTATAGATCAAGTTCTTTAAGGAGGTTGCACTTTGAAGCAATATACGACAGTCCCTTGCCCGAAATATCAGTACAGATCCCTAATCTTAAGCACTGGAGCTCCACACATTTAGACAGATATTCAAGTCCTGTGGAAAAGGTATGCACAGTAAAATATATTAAAAGATGATAGATTTATGAAGTTGAGTTACAAGTTATAGGCATACAGGAGAAGTAGCAAATTGCGCTGGTCGGGTAAGTTGGGTGACTGGTCAAAACAGGTCGTTTCAAGCACAGGTTTTAAACCATCAAGATGACTCGCCATACCTTTTTTGTCCACTTTTATAAATAGTTAATACGGTTAAATGTTAAATGCGATTAAAAAATGGGGAAAAACCATATAACAATTCAAGAGGGGTGCAGATTAAAAAGTATACAGAGAGAACCCAATCGACCTTTCTGACCAGTTAAGGATGAACCGTAACTCAACTTGACACATTCGTTGGTGTATGGGTCAAAAATTGTTACCTCAGTTATTTTTCTAAAAAAAAAAAAAAGAAGAAAACGAAACACTGGATTTTGGATTACTAACCTTTGTCTTTTACACAGCATTCTGTTAGATCGAGCTCCTCAAGTAAAACACATGATGACCCAATGTAACTAAAACTTTTTTCAGTGAGCAAAGAGCAAGACTCTAACTTGAGGCACAGAAGTTTCGTACATGAGTGTGCTATGGCTGATATTGCCATATCAGTGAGATCATTACAGCATGTTAAATCAAGTACTTTCAAGCCGGGATGCCCATTTGCAAGCTGCATAACACCTGCATCATTCACACCTTCACATTTGCTCAGTCCGACTTCAGCCAAAAACATGCAATTGGAGCTTATGATCTGAAAGAAAGAGTCATTAACTCGCGCTCCATCAACTCTGATTGTTTTCAGATGCTTCAAGTCCTTCAAATTTTGAAAAACAGTACTTGAAAGCTCCTGATACAACAAAACATCACTTTTTGTGTGGAAAAATATTATTATATGCATACAAACTTCATACATAGGAATGTATTAGACTCACGAGAAAGTGGTAACCAGCATTGAGCTTTCGAAGGCCTATGCACCCTCTAGTGACGCTAATAAGGCCAGCAGAACTCACGTGTTCACATCTTGATACGTCTAATACCTGCAACCGGAAAGTATAATTATAAGCTAAAAGTCGCATATCTTTACGGTCAATTTTGATGCAAGATTTTTATGATTTCCTCACATCACAGAGATCTTTGATTACTTACGCACTTATTTCGTTAGTAGAATATAAGGAGATCAAGCCTATGAGCAAATGAGACTAAGGGATCAAAAATTCATTTGGTTTTATACATGGGAGATAAAAAATTAGTGGACATATAAAGAGATACATGGAGATTGACATTTAAATATTGTATCTATCAATTAAGGCACACAGAGACATGCTGAAAAATGAATCAAAATGGTACGAATACTGAATAGATACACACACACACACACACACTATGATGTGCATAAATGAATACTATATGACAAGAAAATACCTTCCGTACTACCATAACACACAAAGTGGTCAAACCTTTGAGTACTCATTCTTTTTTTAGCCGTCAATGAGCTTGTGAAAAACATACATGGCCATATATGATGCCAAAACTGTTTACGATGACATCATGTTAAGGAAATTAGATCCATTTCATCAATACGAAGTCAGATTTTAAGAAAAACACCTTAGAATTTAAAGAACTAAAAGTCAAACCAAAATCCAGAAGAGCCAAAATGAGGAACATCTAGAAAAAGGGGGTCCAACAAGCATATCCGAACATTAGTTAAGAACAGCTGGTTGATGGCAATGTTAAGTCACAGTATAAAAGCAGTGTGGATCTAAGTGACAAGCATCACAACAACAAACGCTGCAAGATCGTTATTCGTGTTAAGAGATATGATTATAAAGTAAATATAAGGAAGAATCTTAGGTTGATGACAAAAGGCTAAACAGTATCTAAGGTGAACGCTAACTTTGGTCTGGAACTTGGAAAGGATTATTAAACGCTAAAACTTGAACAAAGAGAAAGTCGTAAGGAGATATATCCTTAATAAAAATATATATGCAAGAATAAGTTGAAGTAGTTACACATGTTAGAAGTTTGCTAGAGCCGGTCATATGCTGATTTTAAGGATATCAGATTGCATTTAGGGTTGACTCTTGTGATTAGCATAGCTGCAAAACCTCATGATTCTAGGCTAGTTATTAGTTACACTATAATCAAGTGGTACATAAACACTAACAATCCAACCCTCTAAAGTAACAAACATTCCTATATTTAACCAAAAGTCCGAAAACAATAACTAAAACCAAACCATGTGCCTTTTGGGCATTTCATTAATAGTTAACCATTTATTAAAACATGTGCCTAGTTAAATTACACTTTTTTTGGAGGAGGAATGTAAAATCCTCCAAATTGACATTCGTCAACAATCGATGCGCCTTTAAAAGCCTCCTTTAGGAGGATGAATACGAACATAATTTAGAGGATATAACACTTTCCCTCTGTGGACAAAGAGTGCACGTTTTGCTTGCGCTTCGGTTAATACGACATAAATGTAAAACTAGTGCAAGTATAGTAGCAAACATTCGGGTCAACACGTAACTATAAACATAGATTTACAAAAATTTGTACATCATAAAGCCATACATATACATCAAGACATCAAGTATCATCCAAAGCTCGCAATAAATGCAATAAATTAAATGATCACAAAAAGCCCAATAACCTGAAGTGAAGGGCAACCATTTCCAAGAAAGTGCAAGCCTTCATCGCTCACTAATCCGCACCCCACCATCAGTAACACCTCCAGCTTTTCCAAACTACTTATCGACCTTAGCGACTCATTACTTATCTACAAAACAAACAATAAAAACACATGCACTCAAATTTCAGTACTAAAATATTATTAATAACATTAATCTATAACACGAAACCGAATCACTTATACCTTGAGGTATGAAACCGATAGATGCTTCAATCGCGGACACTTATTACACAACAAATCAATCCCCAAATCAGTAATCTCCAAACACCACTTCAAACTCAACTTCTCCAATTTCTGACACCTAACAGCAATCTTAGCCAAACCTACATCTGTCAATCTCAAACACTTATCCAACTTAACCTCCCTCAACTCCGCCGCACACGACAACGCAGCCGCCTCTCTGTCCCCAAACTGATAACAATGCGACACATCCACCGCCAGCAACCTAGGGCACGACGCCACCAACATCTCCAATCCAGACCACCTCAACGACGTCGTTTTACACAACACAACCTTCTTCAACCTCTTACCCCATCCTAAACAGCTGACATCACTCAACAACACCGAAATCGATCCGTCATTAATCCGTGGACAGAAGGAGAAATCAATCGTGTCGACACACGAATAATTCCGTAACAGACCTGGAATAAATTCCGGTCTCCAGAACTTTAACAGAGTCCGATTAACCGATTCAACTCGGTGAAACGCTTTACACGTCGCACGAAACGATTTCCGATCCAAATCGTCAAACACACGATCGAGTATCAGCGATAAAATATCATCAGATAGTACCGAGAGAATCAAACACGACTCCATCACATCAAACAACACACACTAATCTAATTCGTTTAGTTCGTCATGCGCTCTTAACAAGTTTACCATAAAAGAAAAGAGTAGATTGATGTCTATAATCCAGACCTTCCTGTGCTTAATCAATAAAGCTTTAGAATAAGCTGAGTCAGCTAAGTGCGACGACTTAACAATAATCGAAAAAAGCCTCCAAAATAATAATATTTTTTAACGATCTAAGTTGGAACAAAAAGGAAAAGAAGAATATTACATAACTGAGAAGCGAACAAACAACGAGGACGTGAAGCGTTAAATCGCCGTTTACGAATGACGGTCATCTTTTTTTCCGGTGATGGTGGGGCTAATGGCGGTTAGTTGTGTACGGTGACGTCGGTGAGGGTACGATTATTATTATTATTATTATTATTATTATTAGATCATATTTGGAGAGAGAAGAAGACAGAGACCTGAAAACAAGTGGGTAACGATCAGATGCGTCTGACGGATTTAACGTAAACATTCACGTGATATGCCACCTGGCAAAAGGGTGGGTGATAGTGATTGTGGACCATTGGATGGGTTTCGAGTGGATGGATAATGATATCATATGCTGGTAGCAGTACAGTGGGGCCCGTGAACGTGCATCGACCGTACCTATCTCCTTCCTTGACGTCAAAGTTTGAACATGATGATAAACGCTACGAAGTGGAACATTTAGTCCCTGAACTATTAGTCAGTTTACAAATCTATTCCTTTAAGTTTAAACTAGATTATACCCCACGAATATCTCGAGGTTGACAAATCTAATATGACGTGATCTATTAATCTATCTATACTTTCCATAATAGGAAAAGCGTGAGTGACGTCAGAAAGCTGATGTGTCAACCAGAGTCACTGGCCACCAATGCCTGTATGATGCAAAAACTGACGTCATTAAACGCCTTAAAATATTCAAAAAAAGACGTGGGCCACGTGAAAGCACCGCTGTTGTTCTCAACAGCGGTTCTGAATCATTGAGTCTGCCAACCAACAGCAGTTCTGAATCGTTGGGTCTGCCAACCAACAGCAGACGTTATGCACATATGTTTTCAGCTATTTAGGCCCTAAGTTTGAATTTTAAGGAGGAAATTTTAAATCCACATAAGAAAACGTGCCTCATTAGCTCCTTATATATAAGCACATAACCAATCCAGTCATCTCTACTAGCATTAAATCTACCTTAGTTATCACAATAAAACAAACAACCGACTGGATCATCAAATCAAAGTGGGTTGGCCGAAAAATTAGACGCGTATACGTCAAGGAAGAAAACGACATTTCAAAAGGTGATGGAAGCTAAAGAACAACATCTTTTAGAATCCACATTGTTGATTAAGCAACAATGTGAAAGTGTTGCTAAATTGACAATAAATAAATATTTTACGATGTATACTCGGCCACACGACCATCTAGATCCTATGGTGGAGAAAATCGCGATAGCCCGCAAAAGAGAAATTGCGGGAAAATATCAGTGAGGAATGGATCATTTGAAGGATAATTAGTTTTTATTTTATAAATTGTCACTTTTTTAATATTCGGTTTTGAAGAAACAAATAGTTTCACCACCGGTTAGGGATGATAAGATTATGAGTATTCCACAGGGTTGATCCTTCACTAGCAGCTACGGATTGAGGGACCTGCAAACAATAGTTGATGGTGGATGTGGAGACGACTACACGAGGTAGTAGTTTATGACAAAAACGGGGTGAATGGGGATACTATCTTTAGTGATAGCTCTCCGTGTTAGCAGAAAGTGTCCTCTCCTACTAGGGATGTGATCCCTTATATAGGAGAGGTCGTATGCCACCATTACCCAAGTCCTAACCGTGGTTAGATTGTCTCCATCACCCTTAATTATGTTAGTAAGGTGATATAAGGAAAGCTAAATTAATGGGAATGATGGAACTTTTATACCGCCTTTATTATTGAGCGTACGTGATTTATGCATGGCAGTTGACCATGCATAAAATCCGCCTTTGACCAAGACTTGACCTTTGACCAGTCTTTATCGTGCTTTTGACTACTCCTTGCACGTAAACCTTTTCCGCGTAGCAGTGTTTTTCCGGGTTTGGGTATGCGGAATGGTGTATTCAGTACCCAATCCCATCAAGTCCCCCAGTCCAGTGTGTCTCTTATCTAAGAAGTTATGATGAGATGGGAGGGATGCTGGACTCGTAAAATATAGGTCCTTGATGAAGTCTTGTTTTTAAGGCTACATTGCGCATAGGGGTGTGGTGAGTGATTCTTGCGTTGTAGTAATGTTTTGCGAAGAACGAATATTGTGAATTTACGTCAAAGCTCCGCAGGTGTAAGACACGTCAGCATTTGGTTGTGGACAGTTGTCAATTCCCCATGAACTTGAAAACTTGTGGTCATCCTGGCGAGTGGGGTTGACGTGACTAGTGACAGTTGAGACGTGTGCAGTCACGTTGACCGGCGGTTTGTCAGGCGAGTGGGCACGTGAGGCGCGTGTGGCGTCTGTTTGTCTCCATATGTACACGTGTCACATCCCTATTGGGCTCATGTACAAAAAGGTATCGCTGGCCCACTGATCCTGACGTCAGCTGCATTAATTACCATGCCTATATATTAAATTTCGGAGTTGCCCTTTTTCCATTTCCACTCATTTCAAATTTGAAATTCATTTTAACGTATCTCTTCTTCCGTCTTCCTTTCATCTTCTTGGGTTTAGCTATGTCGCAAGATACACAGAACATTCCTGATTCAAGCAAGACATCTGATTCCGTGAAAGATTCTGGAAAAGAGTCATCCAAAAGTATTGATGCCACGACAGTTAAGTGGGATGAAGCTTCCTTTTCTGGGTTTCTTGATCAGTATGATATTTTGAAGGAATGGGAACCAGAGCTTCCGGCAGAAGGTAAAACTGCTTTACAAGTACCACCAGGCAAAATAACTCTATATGCATCAGCGTTTTCGAAGTGCTGTTTTCGTCTTCCAGCCACCAAATTTGTAGTGAATGCCCTTTTGACGTATGGCATTCATCCGACACAATTGACCCCTTTTGGGTGGTGTCGCTTAATTCATTTTGAAGCTACTTGTAGGGCTTTGAATATCCAACCTACATTCGAAAGATTGAATGTATTTTACGTCCTGGAGGCTGCCCGTGGTGGCAATGGTTGGTATAGCTTGGGTACCCGCCGGAAAGTGAAGCAACTGGTGTCTGAGAACTTGAAGTCTGTGTATGAATGGAAGGACAAATTCTTTTATATCCACCGTGGCGTGATACCTGCTTCTTTCCAATGGATGGTGGTTGGTTTGAAGGAGAAGATTGCAGAATTGCCACCGATAGAGGGGTATAAGGAGTAAGATTGGTACAAGTTGCTTTATGATAATGCCACTCCATTGGTGATGGATGAGTGTCCGGAGAGTGTGTTGGCTTTGCTGGGTCTTAGCCTCATTTGTCCGGAAGGACATGATCCTAATCCTCCTAAAGGTGATAATGTTATTTCTGAGTTTTGTTTTTGATTATGCAATTTTATTGAGGCTATGTTTTGCAATTATTTCCAGGTGTATCTCTGTTTGACTTGTTTGCGAAAAGGGGTGAGGCAAAAGTCTTATATACTCCGATTGCTGAGGATGCGTAAGGGTTGGTGGAGAGGATGAGCTCAATTTTTTTATTTCCAAACCTCATTGATCCCCCCAGGCAGTATACTAGAACATGTTAGAAACTGCATCTGTTTCATCTATTTTGCTAAGTATCATGCGTGCGCGAAGGATGCGCAGGTAGGTACGCAACCCGCGTGCTGATTATGTGCGTTCTTCGTGACAGGTGCGGGTATTCAACTCCGAAGAAAGGTTTCCATCAAAGTTGAAGAAGTTACCTCTGAGCGTCGGGAACTCGTTGTTAGTTATTGCAATTCTTTTGTTTTTTCTCACGTATAGGTTGATATATACAGATGTGATTTCCGCACCAGGCACGAGTACGTCCAAGAAGCGTGCCAAGGCGAGTAAGAAGACCAAGCCACCAACTGCTCCCATTATTGTTGAAGAAGTGGAAGATGAACTCACGGAGTCTGACACGGAGTTGGAGCATAAACGCACCAGGCGTTTGTCACCTGTGCGTCAGTCTGATGGTGTGTCTGCGGAATTATTCCAACAGAGGATGGATGAGTTGAAGCAGAAGCAAATTCAAATCCCGCAATCATCCGGAGAGGCAACCGAGCTGCTACGTCCCGAACCTATTGCGGCGGTTCCCATTGATGTTTTTAAGCCCTTAGCTGGGTCGAAGGGTAGTAAACTTGGAGTGGCTGTGAAGCCCCCACCTGTGCGCCAAAATCTTCCTATGAAGACTCTGATGCATTTATCTGGTATGGCGAACTTAGCCTTTCTTTTAATACTTTGAACCTTATTTCATGTAACTTTTATAATAGCTTTTTATATAGGACAACACCCATTTGCGGAGTCCCGCTCGGAGCGGACTTCATCTGTTTTTGAGAAGGTATCGTCTTCGGACCATCCGATTACTGAAAACGTTGGTGCAGTTGAAGATCCAACGAAGAATGTGACTAATCTGAATATTTCCGAGGTAATCGTTGAGGAAGATGTAACACCTCAGGTAGAGCCGATCGCAGATGACTCGACTATTGCTCTGGAGAAGGCAGCTGGGAAGAAGGTGGACGAGTCCTCAACTCCCAATTTAAGTGTTGAAAGCCCTAATGTTTCTTTGGAACGAGTGTAAGAGCCAGGTTTCCCGCAGGGACCAAAAGTTGCTATTAATTTGGAGAAAGAAAAAGAGGATGAGGTTGTCAAGGAGAACCGTTCTACCCTTGTGCGGACTGTGGAAGATTCTACAGTAATATATATAAGAAGGCACATTCGGATGGTAGTTGGAAGTCTAGCCAGTCTAGTCATTGACGAGGAAAGTTTTCCTCGCGTGGAACTGACCAACCGAGGCCATATCAGCCACGCTGGAATATCATGGATACGACTCGATTCACAAATGCGCTCGACGCTCAAGAATTTGTGTCGTTGTCTTTTCCACCAGCTGAGCGTGATTATCAAGATAGTGTGGATCGTCGATCACTTTTTATCGACATGTCTATGAATCTTGCCTTGGGTGTTAGTAGCCTCGGTTCTCTTATCCGACGCGAAAACGAGTTCATGCGTGATTGGCAGAACTTAAAGCAGTCAGAGGCTAGCTTGTTGAAGCGTGAAGAAGAATTCCAGCGTGCTCGCCATGACATCCGGTCGGAGATTGGTCATCATAAGAAGATGGCTTATGATGCTACGGAGGAGGTGAACAGGTTGAAGAAAGAGAAGACTGAAGCTGCTAAGGCATGGTCCGTCGCTTGTCAAAGGACCAATCAAGAGACTGAGCTGCTACGCTCCACTATTGAAAATTTGAAGAATGAAAATTCCTGACTTGTTAAGGAAGCGGAGCAGAGCCGAAAAACTTGTGACGAGAAGCAAGCAGAGCTGGCTGATACCATTCATAAGTATAATAGTCAACATGATGATCTCATCAAAGCTACCACCTCATTGTCTGATGCGGAGGCAAAGATAAAACAGCTTAGTGTGGAGAAGGCCAAACTACAGGAGGAAAAGGTTTTGGCAGAATCCTCCTGTTCACAAGCAAAATTGGATTTAGATGAAGTGCGGAGTGCGTTTGGAGAAGCCACGGACATAGCTGTTGCTGCTAATGAAAGGATTGCCTGGTTGATGAGAGATGGTGCTGTGGGGGTAAGTTAGCCTTTGCCCTTTTGTAAATTATTTTGTCTTGTTCCATGAATGTATATGTTGAATTGGAACCTTTTGTCTTTGCAGATATTCAAGCGTGTTTGGAATGACCCCAAGCTGACAGAGGTGATTGCCCGCATCTCTAGTACTTCCGTGAAGCAAGGCTTGAAGCTTGGATTTTGTGAAGGTTTTTGTCATCATGAGGACGGTAAGAAGAAAGATGCCGGGCCATATCATGACGAATCTTATGATGATGAGCTGATACAAGCCTATGATGATTACGAGCATTTAAAGTTTGAAGTGTTTGACTTGTTGGAGGCGTGTATGAAGACTGATGACCCCGTTGGTGAGTTGCGCAATTACTTCAAGGAGTCGGATCGCCTTGGTGATGAATTAGCTGAGAAGGCGCGTAGAGAAGAGGAAACCAAGAAGGCTGCCTCTACTAGCGGAGCAGGTACATCTTCCGCAGCCGGTGATATGCGCGAAGAGACTCCGAATACCGACGATGTTTCTCAATATTTGAATCTTCGATGAATGTCCTGCTTTATTTGCTTTTTGTGGTTATGTAACAACTATGAACAATTTGTCATGTTTTTCTTTATGTCAAATTGATGGTATGTTTCTTTAGCTTGCGCATCCTTGCCAATCATTAGGTGATGTCATCCCTTTTCTGACACAAGTGTCTGTCAGTCTGGCAATGATTGATGTGACAATTATGACGGCTGTTGTCAGGGCGACTGTCACACTATTCTAGGGAAATCGAGTGGTTGCCATTAATGGTAATTAATTTCCATAATCTCTCTCATCTATATATAGTAAGTGCATGCTTTTATCTTCTTCATAAGTTACTTTTGAAAAAATTCTTGCATATCTTCTGAGTGAATGTCGACTAGTACTTCTATCAGTAGGCTTCGAGCAACAAAAAGATTAGCTTTACAAGGGATGATGGAGTTGTCTCAGCATCCTGTCCATAATCAGTCTTTGATAGATGCCCTCGATCGACTTGCTGAGTATTGTGAGATTTTGTTGTCACAAGAATATATGAGACCTGATAATCTTGATGATCAAGGGACTTCTGATGGTCAGCCGTTGAAGATGAAGAAGCTTTCAGAGTTAGGAGATTTACCCCAAACTTCCCATCGTAAACTCAGGAAGGTTAGGGGTTAATGGAAGCATGCTTCTTATGTCTTTAAGTCTTTATAGGTAGATCATAAGTAGAAACTTTTGAAGTTGCTGTTGAATATCTATGTGTGGGGTATGTTTGTTTTTGTGATGGTCCCCTTCTTTTGTGTATGTCAATGTATCAACAGCTTATGTCTTTTTGTTTGGATTTTGTAGTATTAAACAATGACTTGTATGAAAAATGCTTGCTTGTAATATAAATGAATTGGACTTAAAGTCCTTATTACAAAATCTAAAACAATAGATTAAATATAGTATATGCGCAGTTGCGCTGCATTCCAAGTACGTGGCACTAGTGAACCATCTAGGCGTTCTAAAGCATACGCGCCCTTTCCCAATACTTCTTGGATTTTATAAGGCCCTTCCCAGTTTGGAGCAAGCTTACCAGGTTTTTCAGCGTTTGATGCCTCATTACTGCGGAAAACGAAATCCCCAATGCGGAAAACGCGTTCTTTGACTCGCGCGTTGTAGTATTTCTCCAACTGTTGTTTAAATGAGGCTTCGCGGACATAGGCTGAATCTCGACGCTCGTCTAGCAAATCTAGATTCATTCTCAGTTCTTTTTCATTATCAGTTTGTTGCCCGAACAAAACCCTTGGGGATGGGCATGTTACTTCTGTGGGAATTACTGCTTCAGTTCCGTATGTCAAACTGAATGGTGTTTCTCCGTTGCTTGTTTTTGAAAGGATGCAGTGAGCCCACAGAACATGAGGTAACTCGTCAAACCACCCGCTTCGTTTTGTTCCCAGACGGGTTTTGATACCTTCAATAATACTTTGGTTCACGCGTTCTACTTGGCCATTTCCTTGAGGGTGCGCAACTGAAGTGACTATTTGTCTGATTTTCATGGATGAGAGCCATTCTTGTAAATGTTGATCCGCAAACTGCGTGCCATTGTCACTTACAATTTCTAGTGGCAGGCCAAATCTGCAAATGATGAATTCCCATATGAATTTTTTGATGTTGCGCCCGTCGATTGTGGCCAGTGTTTTAGCTTCTACCCATTTGGTAAAATAATCGATGGAAACCACTAGATATTTCACGTTACCCGGCGCTGTAGGGAAGGGTCCAACTAGATCGATGGCCCATTTCTGGAATGGCCATACTGCAGTGACGGGGACCAAGTTGTTTTTTGGCCTGAGTGTTCGAGGTGCGTGCCATTGGCAGGCGTCGCATTTGCGCAATTCTTTTGATGCATCGAGGTGCATTCCGGGCCAATAGTATCCCGCGTTCATGAGTTTTGCTATGACCATCGTAGGTCCCGCGTGCAATCCGCAGGTACGTTCGTGGATATCCATTATCAAGTATGTGGCTTCCGCAGAGTCTACGCATCGTAGCAATGGTCCGAGGTAGGATCGTCGGTATAAGATACCGTCGATGACCTCGTAATGTAGGGCCTTCTGTTGCAGCTTCCTTGCTTCCGCTTTGTTTGATGGAAGGATCCCTTTGGTCAAGAAGGCCATTATGGGAGTGATCCAAGATTCTTTTCCTGTTTGGACCACATTTACTTGTTTTTGTGGTACCGATGGCTTGGCCAGTACCTCAACTCGCACATCTTTTGCCATGTGATCGAATGCGGTTGATGCCATTTTTCTTAAGGCATCTGCCGGCTTGTTCTGGCTTCTACGTATGTGGGTGACTTTGCAGTGGAGGAAGCTGTTCATCAGTTCTTTGGTGTGCTATAAGTATAAAATCATAGATGGTTCTCTTGCTTCATATGAGCCATCTATGTGGTTGGCAACTAACATTGAATCGACATGGGCCTCGATGTATTGCGCTCCGATGGCGATGCGTAAGCCTGTTATCAAGGCTTCATACTCTGCCTCGTTGTTAGTTGTTTGAAAATCGAGCCTGATTGTGTAGGTATACTCTTTCCCTTCTGGTGTTATCAGACGTAACCCCGCACCAGCTCCTTCATCATTACAGGCACCATCAGTGAATAATTTCCACTTTTGTGTTTCATCAGGCGGAGTTAATTCTAATGACACTTCGTTTGCGCATTCTTCAACCTTGTCTGCTGGGACTTCCGCGATAAAATCTGGCAGGATTTGTCCTTTAAGAGAAAGTCTTGTTTTGTATGTGATTGAATGTTCTCCCAATTCGATGGCCCATTTGGCCAATCGTCCAGAAAGTTCTGGTTTGCGCAAGATGTCATTGATGCGGAAGTCTGTGAGGACATTGATTGGATGTCCTTGGAAGTATCTGTGCAATCTTCTGGATGCGTGGACTAACGCAAGAACCAGTTTCTCCATTGTGGAATAGCGGGTTTCAGCATCCAGAAATGTGCGGCTGATGTAATAGATTGGGGTTTGTACCCCTTTCCTGTCAACCATAAGTACCGCGCCAACCGCCTTATCAGTGACGGATAAGTACATAGTAAGCGGTTCTTTTGGTAATGGAGCGGTGAGTGTTGGCAAATTGCTCAGACACTTCTTCATTTCTTGAAAAGCCATTTCCGCTTCTGTGGTCCAATGAAAGTTGGATTTCTTCAAGCAGTTCTTCAGTGTGTCCACGAAGGGGAAAGATTTGGATGCGTAGTTTGACAAAAATCTGTTCAAAGCTACGAGGCGTCCCATTAATGTTTGGACTTCTTTGACGAAAGATGGAGATGGCATGCGTTCGATTGCTTGTACTTTGTCTGGATTGGGGCGGAATCCATCTTTTGTTAAATGACCCCTAGGAACTTCCCTTCCTCCATTCTGAAAGAACATTTTCCTGGGTTTAATTTCATCCGCACGCTGCGCAGTTGATCAAAGGTTTTTTGGATGTCATTTAGCATCTGATCCTCTTCTCTACTTTTGATTACCAGATCATCGACATACACCTCCAAGTTTACACCGATTTGTTTTACAAACGCGGTGTCCATTAAACGCTGATATGTTGCCCCAACGTTTTTTAACCCAAATGGCATTTTGGTGTAACAAAAAGTTCCCATATCTGTGCGGAATGTTGTCTTGTCCTCGTCTTCTTTGGCCATTTGGATTTGGTGATAACCCTTGTAGGCATCCAGAAAACATTTAAATCTGTAAGGTGCCAGCGAGTCAACTTTTAAATCAATCTCGGGCAGTGGGTAACAATCTTTTGGGCAGGCTTTATTCAGATCCTTGTAATCGACGCACATGCGCCAAGTGCCATTGGATTTACCAACCATCACTGGGTTTGCTACTCAAGTTTGATACTTGCTTTTACAAAGAATACCCGCCTTTAAAAGTTCCATCACCTATTCATTCATCGCTTTTGTTTTTTCCGGCCCCATGCTGCGTTTCTTTTGAGCAACTGGCTCTGCGTTCTTGTAGACGTTGAGTTTGTGTTCCGCAATGTGACGCGGAATGCCAACCATGTTTGCTGGCTTAAAGGCGAATGTATCCATGTTTTTTGTTAACAGTTGCTTCAAATGTGTGCGAATGGAGTCGGAGATTACATGGCCGATGACAACTGTCTGTTTCGGGAATGCAGGGTTGATAACCCATTTTTCCGGCTCAGTTCTGACAGTTGGTTTTGTTTGTTTTGCGGGTTTCGGCGCATCTGTTATATGGCATGTTTTATTTCCGCGTATGAATGCGACTCCTGTTTGCGTGGGAAATCCTGCCATCTGATGTGGTGTAGATGCGTTGCAATTGAATTTTGCCAATCCTTCCCGTCCTAGCAGGATGTCATGCGAGGAATTAACGGGAAGGACAATGAAATCACACGTTTCAGTGCGCAAGTGCTTTCCGTCTGAGTGTTACTGGAAACGTGAGTATTCCCAGCGGATAGATCGTTTCATGGATAAAGCCGGAAATTGGCTCTGTGACTGGTATTATTCTTGCTTTATCATCATCGTCCAGCTGGTCGAAACATTGCTGGTACATGATGTCTGTGCTGCTGCCATTGTCTAAAAACATATACCTTGTCTGGTAATGTCCGAAAACGCTTGTGATGATCAATGGAGCTGTCGACGAAGCCCCTCCTTTCACTCTTGGCATGATTACTTGTCCTTCTTTCCATGAATCATCGTTTGTGTCCGCAAACGTGCGTTTGTGACTTGCAATTTTGTGGATCATGTTGCAATTGTTGCGCGATGTGCTGTACACGTGATGCGCATTGAGGTTACGTATCCTCTTCTGAGGGGGCTCGTTCCCTTCAGTGTTGTCTCTTTGCTTTCTTCGCTTGTTCTTCACGAGGTGTGTTAGCTGTCCAGATTTTATAGCATTTTCTATTTCCATCTTCAGACTGTAACAGTTGTCTGTTAGATGGCCATAGTCTGCATGGTACTCGCAGTATTTGGATTTGTCGACGTTCCGTCTGTCACCTCGAAGCTCTTGCGGTTTTGGAAATTGGACCTGTTCAGTTTTTGTAAGTCCCAAATACTAGATCTTGTTAAATGCAATAGATTGTTATCACTTAGAAACACCTATTTGTTAGGTGTTTTAAGTGATTAATCCAGAAAAACAAAGATACTAGATAAAGCTAGCAAAACCGACACACAAGATAAAGAGATTCAAGCTTTCCATTACTGATAAACATCAAAGAACCATGGATTACACAGAATTAAGTACGCACCCTTTAAACTTGTGCTATCAAGATAATATCCAAAACCCTAACCCTAGAGCTGCACACACACATTGCTTATATAGGCAGGCTAATGGGCCTGCGCACTTAACACAAGTGCGCAGGGCCCGTGCCCTAAGTGCGCAGCCTAGGGTTTTCCTTACAATACTTTATGTTAATTACATAACAAGCCCTTCAACTATCAAACTATACAACTAGCCATCAAAAGTCTATGATCTGGTAACTGTGGTCTCAATATAACCCAACAATACTCCCCCTAGACCACAGCTACCAGTTCTTCCATCTTCAATCAATCTCAACCTCGCTTTGCTCCCCCTCGGCCTGCTCTGGGGGGTCTTGAATGTACAGGGTGACCGGATCTTCTTCAACCGCTGGAGGAGCTTGAGTAGATTCTGTTGCAGGTCTTTTCGGATCAGCTACTGTTGCAGGATCTTGTGTCTGTACCTCTGAAGTGGTCTCGGCTTCAGGTTGAGTAACTTCTGCAGCAGCAGCAGCTTGGGCATCTTTCTCCCTTTCTTCTTTTTCTTTATCTGCTGCATTGATCCTGTCAACTATATCAAGCAGCTCCCTTTTCAGATTCATAGCCCGATCCACAGCCCTCCTGAATAACACCGCTTCTTCAAACAGGACATTCCCAGCACCTACGTTGATTTGATTCGCGAAGAGTATATTCAGATCCAATAGATTAAAAGCAAACACATCTACCGGATCCAGGATCCTTATGGCCTCCGAATCGTCCTGCAATTTGATGACCGCTTCACCAGTATTGCTGTCATAAAACCACTTCTTAAAGTCCCTCAGCATAACTGGAAGCTCAGATCGAATAGGAACTCGTGTGACGACCTGAGGAGGGTCAATCACATAAGTTATCATGCCTTGTCCTGTTGCTGGATCGATTCGTCTCTTGGAGATTCGTCTCCTTTGTTTCTGTGGCTTGAAGATTTGGAAATCGGTCTCACATTCCTTCTTTATAAACCAATCTAGCATGGACCCCGTGGTGTCATTTGTGCGGTTGATGAATGGGGCCCTGCTGAGTTCCCTGATATCCCAACGAGGGAGAGACTTCAGTTGCTGTTGACCTTTGAAGTACTGTATCACTCCCCCTCGTCTCTTCACAGCAAACAACCTTTTCTCTTCGTCATACTTCCAGGAGATGATCCTCTCCTTATGAGCTTCCCTGGTGTGATGAATGTTTTGATGCAGGGCTGGAATGGTGATGGGCCTTCTAGGAAACCAAGTTGATCTTTCAGGATCCAACTTATGCCCATCTGACGTCTCGTATACAACTTCTTCTTCCATTCCCATCTCCACAAATCTATCGGGCATCTCATCTTCACTAATCTCGTCCACCTCACTTTCATCAGCAACTCTTTCTCTCTCTTTCTCTTCCTCCAGAAATTTCCTGAAGTCAAATACCTCATCAAATGTTGTGCTGGGAGCACCAGTCTGCTGTTGCCTCAATTCTTGGAACATGTCAAACATTTTCATCTGAACCTGATTCTGAAACTTGATCAGGTATCGTTGATCCTTGATGATTTTCTCCATATTCCTGTTCTTGTGCTTGAGCTTCTTGACTTTCTTTCTCAGCTCTTGATTGTTATGCACATCGCTTTTCAGGGTACAGATTTCCCTGGCAGCTGTCTTTCCAACCTCTTTGACTAGCTTCTCATACAGTTCCTGATGCACCGGTTTGCGACGTGGTGCAGCAGGAGCTGAGGAGGATGGTTCAGTTGGCCGTTGAGCTGGTGCTTTGGGGGCTGGAGCAGCAGTTGTGGATGGCCTTGGTTGTTCTTCTGCCCCGAAGATAGACTCCAAGATCACCTCTTGCTCAATGTCATCCTCAGTCATTACACGAGGAATCTCAGACTGAGGTAACTGTTCTCTCCTTTTCTTTCTCTCGGCCCTCTTTAACTCTGCAACTTGTTGTAGGGCTGCAGCAGTTTCAAGCTGTTCAGGTGTCAGTGTTTCTCTTCCTTCTTATAACAAACCAGCTGGCCTCTTCCTTTTGCTGGGCTTTGATGGAGTAGTTTCAGTAGCCACTCTTTTGCCCCTGGCCTTCTCTAGAGCTATCTCTTCAGCAGTTGGCTGGGCTGAAGATGGAGCAGGGTCAGATGATCCAGGTGCAGAAGCAGAAGTGGATTGTTGACGAGATTCTGTAACATCTAGCCTTCTCTTCTTGATCTTGTTGTAAAGCTCCATGACCAAAGGATATCGCTGTGCTGCATACATATTCTCCAGCATGGGTTCCCAGTCAGGCGTGTTGCACTCAGTAAAGAATCGTGCACCTTTGGTGAAATTGTATTGATCACCAAGGGGCAGATTCTCGTGTTGTGCGTTAATCATCATCTGCACGAACCTTGGGTACATAACCCATTTGCCTGAGGCAGCCTCAGCATTCTTCACCATATAGTCAAAAATCATGCCCGACAGGTTGAAGACTTCATTCTTGCAAATCTTTATCATTGCGGTCGACCATTCTGTGCTGAGAGCGTTGTAGCCTCCTTTCCTGTGACACAGAGACATGATGAACACGTGACTGATGAGTCTCCAGTCTCTGGTCAGCTGACTTTTCTTGATATCGCCTCTCTTGTCAAAATCTCCTTTATAGCCGAAATTCTTGAATTGTTGGTGAACATCAGCTTTGGACATAAATCTGACAGTTCCTGGCTGATCTTGAAGTCTCAGCACGTTCCGAACGGTATCTTCAGTGATGACTACAGCCTTGTTTCTGACTGTAGCGTTGATTCGCTTGACTCGTCCAGCAACTTCAACTCGAGCAGACCTCCAGAAGTCTTCAATGTGAGAACAGTAAACTGGTACGATATGCTGCACAGTGTATCCGACTTTGCTACGTCTGATCCAGGTCACTACGTCTTTAAACTTGACATCATCGGTCTCAAGATTCATTGGCTGATTGTGCATTCCTCTTGGATCCCAGTCGAGTGCCATCTGTTTAAACCAAATGCACGAAAAACAAGTTAGATCTCTTGAATGTATGCAGACGATCAAACGACTGACTTTAGACTTAAACTTCGACGGACAACGTACTTAGACTTAGACTTTATTATTTATTTATTTATTTATTTTTAAGTTTTGTGTTTTAACAGTCATAGGATTAAGGTTTGATGGATTTGATTTATCAGTGTCCATGATACGTTTGATTTTCGGTTTAAGATCGTTAACGTCCAGGTCTAAATACGCAATCCGTTCAAGTGTCTGAATAGTCATGATGAAGGTCACAGTTTGTTTTAATGTTCAAGTACGCAGGTCCACAAGTGCGCAGGCAAAGTCAAAGTCAATTGAGCCAAGTACTCAGTCAAGTACGCACATACTTGACTGATCACTTAGGTTAGTACGCAGGCATAGATGGACGAGAACTTAAGTGCGCAGATCAGTCATGACTTGGGCATGGTAACCCCTAGTCATGACAGGCAAGTCTGCGTACTAGATAAGTACGCAGACACTTAAACCTTTGTTTAAGATTTTAAGTTCACAGCCAAGTACGCAGGTCATTAGGGTTTTCAGAGACTTTGTATGATTATGAGACAAGTGCGCAGTCTCTATGAGACAAGTGCGCACTGTTCATTATCATGTACGCAGTCTTCAAAAGTTCAAAAACCCATCTTCAGACAAGAATCCAACTGATTTAAAACAAACTTATAAACCCTGTAATCACAGCAATACACCATTAGTATAAGATCTACCTTAATCAGTAAGAAATGATATGAACAGAATAGTGGAGATTAATGGTGATTAATGGATAAAAATAGTGATTAGAGTTTGAATGTATGATAATGAACGGCGATGATTTGGGTTTAGTGATGATGAACGATGATGATAACTGGGATTAGGGTTTGAGAACAGAGAAGAAAAACAGTAAAAAGAAATTACTGAGGATATATATACAGGGACCATATGGGCCTACGCACTTGAGTCAAGTGCGCAGGGCCCAGTTAAGTACGCACAGTACAAATTTTGGCCCAATAAGATTTTAATAGCCCAAATTCATTTTAATAAGTGGGGTTTTACCAAATCTCACCTTCTGCATTCAAGATCATACTAACCATACCTGCCAGAACCCGTTTCAACTTCCCGTTGGATAGTTGCAGCCTAAGAACAATTGTCGGTATGCTTGTCCACTTAAATCCATGCCTTTTCTCTTTCAACATGTGTTTGGTGATGCTGTTTATCATGTTTTTCGGTAATATTGACGAAAATTTTATGGACCCCACAGTGTGCTAGGTATTGGCCTACCGATCCTCAAGGTTTATCGAAATATAATGATGAGAGCTTCAGGTCTATGTTACCATAAGCAAAGTAGATTATCATTATCTTGTCAGATGATGAGAGCTTCAGGTCTATGTTACCATAAGCAGAGAAGATGATCATCTGATTGTTTGGTGAGCTATCTAAATATGTTTGCACGTCACTAACATTGCGTGTCTTTTGCTGCTCAGTTTCAATAATTTTCTTAGCCCCGCATTGGTAGCTTGCACTCTTAGGTGTCTTTTGATTTACCTATGCACAAAATTTTCTGTGTCTTTTAATTTCTCAACCTTTGTATGACCGGACTTAGCTTGTGCAGGCCTATAGCACAGTGGGAATCCAGCTTTCCGTGTAGATCTTCATTGTTATTCACCTATTAGCAGTTTACTTGATTCCAGGCTGAATCTACCGACACATCGTTGCTTAAGGCTACAACATCCTCTGGGTCCTATTCACATGCTGACGAGATATGATTAGTTTCTATCATTTCCTGAATTAATTTTGCATTAGGGATGGACTGGTTTACTTTCTCCCCCAAAAATCTTGTTTTAAATAAAAATAAGATTTTTCTGTAAATTATGCACAAGTAAAGTTTTTTTTTTTTTTATTCAAAATTTATCATCTCAAGCCATGTAACCAACTGATGAAAACGGGTTTTGTCAAAAGCTTTTGTGAAGATATCTGCCTTTTGATCAGCAGTATCTATTGGCAACACCTGTATATATCCTTTGTTGTGAGCTTCGCGAATGGAGTGAATCCGAATTTCAATATGTTTGGTTTTAGAATGATCAATTTGATTCTTCACAATGTCACGACATGCATCATTATCAATGAAAATGGGTGTATGCATGACATTCAAACCGTAGTCCAAAAGCTGATTTTGGATCCATAACACCTGACAACAACAACTGGATGCAGCTGTGTATTCAGCTTGAGCAGTGGAGATTGACACTGTAGTCTGCTTCTTGCTCTGCCAAGACACCAGCCTGTTACCCAGAAATTGACAACCACCAGAGACAGATTTTCTGTCAATCCTACAACCTGCATGATCACTATCAGAGTAAGCGATTAAATCAAAATTATCACTCTTAGGATACCATAAACCAAGTTTTGGTGTCCCTTTGAGGTAGTGGAAGACTCTTTTTACTGCAGTTTCATGCGATTGCTTGGGATTGGACTGAAAACGTGCGCAACATCCAACTGCCCACATAATATCTGGTCTGCTGGCTGTTAGATACATCAGTGAGCCAATCATTGATCGATAAGTGTGAGGATTCACTGAAAGGCCTTGAAGATCTGGGACAAGTGTTGTTTGGGCCGCAAAAGGAGTATTGGACAGCTTGAAGTCGGTCATGTTGTATTTTGCCAGAATGTCTCTTGTATACTTGGCTTGATGGATGAGAATTCCGTCTTCTTTCTGCTGAACTTCCAAGCCTAAGAAAAACGATAATTCTCCCATCATGATCATTTCAAATTGAGACTTCATAATGCTTTCAAATTCCCTGCACAAATTTTCGTCAGTGGAGCCAAAGATAATATCGTCAACATAAATTTGAACAAGGATAGAATGTTTGTTGACTTCTTTGGTGAACAGAGTCATGTCAATCTTCCCTCTGGTGTACCCATTCTGCAGCAAATATGAAGATAAGGTCTCATACCAAGCTCGAGGAGCTTGATGAAGTCCATAGAGAGCCTTATCCAATTTGTAGTATTTGTTGGGATGATGAGGGTCTTCAAAGCCTAGGGGTTGACAGACATAAACTTCTTCCTTGATCTTCCCGTACAGGAATGCACTCTTCACATCCATTTGAAAGACTTTAAAGTTCTTGTATGAGGCGTATGCCAAGAAGATACGGATGGCTTCAAGTCGAGCAACTGGAGCGAACACTTCCTCATAATGAATACCTTCCTGCTGACGAAACCCCTGAACTACCAGACGAGCTTTGTTCTTGATCACCACACCTCGTTCATCCATTTTGTTGCGAAACACCCACCTTGTTCCGATAGGATACTTCCCTTCAGGTAGATCCACAAGTTCCCAAACTTTGAGCTTTCTAAACTGAGACAGCTCATCCTGCATGGCTTCAACCCAGATTGCATCTCTGACAGCATCTTCAATACTGAAGGGTACCGTCTGAGATAAGAAGGCTGATAGTGCAATATTAAGCTTATCTGCCTGATTTCCAGTGAGAACACCCTCAGAGATTGGTCCAATAATGTTCTCCACAGGATGATTCTTAGATGACTTAAATCCCATGTTTGGTTCTTCTTGAATTTGGGAAGGCAGATTAGAAAGGTGATCTACAGGACTTGATGAGCTGGATAGATCATTTGCAGACTGTTGTGCTGAAGATGTATCTTCTGAAACTGGAGTACTTTCAGGAGATGGTGTAGTTTCAACAGTTGCATCACCATTTGTGGACTAAAGAGGAACAATTGGATCAGCTACGAGTGGAGAAAATTGGGTGGTGAAAGGTGCAGCATCGTCTTCAGAAGAGTAAAGAGTATCTTCAAGAGGAGAAGGATCGGCTGCTTGATTGTCAGATGATTGTTCTTCAATGATACTGAAATTGTTGAAAACAACATCCACGTCAAAGAACCAGTCAGGACCGGCTCCTGTGTTAGTAGAGTTGGATTCCTGCCAATCAACATAGAAAGATTCGAGAACCATTTTGATTTGTTTGTTGTATACTCTATAAGCCTTTTGACTTGAAGAGTATCCAACAAAGAAGCACTCATCACCAACTGCATCAAACTTCATTATGTTCTCGTAGTTGTTAAGCAGCGTACATGAGCATCCAAACGGCCTGAAGTAGTCAATCAGAGGTTTTCTTTTAAAAAGCAATTCATAACCCGTTTTCCCGCGCGTCTTCACAATTAAGACTTTGTTAAGAACATAACAGGCGGTATTCACAGCTTCAGCCCAGAAGATGATCGGCAGTTTGGAGTCGATTAGCATGGTTCTGGCCGCTTCAATAAGTGTACGATTCTTCCTTTCAGCAACTCCATTCTGTTGAGGAGTTCTCGTAGCACTGTACTGAAGATGAATTCCTTTGTTGTTGCAGAAAGTCACGAAGCTTTGATTTTTGAATTCAGTTCCGTGATCGCTTCTGATTGATCTAACTTTTGTCTTTACTATGTTCTCAATGAGAGGAACAAACAACATCAATATCTCGGCAGCTTCACTTTTGTATTCTAAGAAGTACACCCATGTAAAGCGAGAAAAATCATCTGTTATCACCAAACAATAAGACTTTTTAGCTAAACTTTTAACACTAATAGGACCGAAAAGATCCATATGCAATAGTTGAAGAGGTGAGTCTATAGAGTTCACTGTTTTGGACTTGTGCGATTTCTTGTGTTGTTTTCCTTTGGCACATGCTAAACATTTTTCAGAAAAAGGGAATTCCTTGGAAGGAAGACCTCTGACAAGATTTAATTTTGAAAGTTTGTTAATGTTTTTGAAGTTAACATGTCCTAATCGCCTGTGCCATAACAGTGACTCTGACTCGGATGCTTTAGAAAGTAAGCATGTCATTTGACATTCTGATTTAGCATCTCTCATATTTATCACATATGTGTTATTCTGTCTAGGAGCTTTTAGCATGATCATATTGGTGGGCGGAATGAATCCAGGCTTCAGAAAGATGCACTCCATGTCATTAAATAACACAGATATTCCTTTGTCGCAGACTTGTGATACGCTCAACAGGTTGTAGCACAATTCTGGAACATAATTCACATCTTCTAACGTCAGTGCGTCAGAGACCACATCTCCTATTCCTACAATCTTCCCGCCCTTTTCATTTCCGGCGAAGGCAACGAACTCTCCATCAATAAATCTATAGTTCTTAAGAAGTTCCTTTAGACCAGTCATGTGTCTAGAAGCCCCACTATCAACATGCCATTGGTATCTCATCAGTGCGATCAGCCATTTCTGTAACTTATTCTGAAATACAACAGAAAAAAAACACAAGAAATACACATATAAATACTAGAGACTCTATGTACAATCGCGACTCAACCCTTTACTTAGTTGACTTTGGGAATCCAGGTTTGGTTTAGTTTTGATCTATCGTGATTTTCACCCAAAACTGACTCTTGTCATTTCAAAATTTTTGTGGTTTTATCAAAGATTTTTACTGTTTCTTGAAGGTTTTTAATCTGATCAAAAAGACAGTTTAGTGCTTTGACATCACTGAATTTTAAATGACATGTTTTAACCACATGACCCTCATTTCCACATCTAAAGCATTTTGAGTGCTTTGGCTTGATCTTTGGAGAGGGTCTGGATGATGATGGTTGTGATACTCTTCTCTTGATCTTGCTTGAGCATGAGATTTCACTGGAACATGGTTCATCAATGTTGTTGTTGCTTGATTCCTCATTTGTATTGCAGTCTGGCTTGCTAATGTCACTTTCTGTATCACTCTGTGATTCTTCAGGAATTGTGTTATCTGTTTCACTTTGTGATTCTTCAGAACATGACATATCTGTTGATGATGGAGTAAACTCTGGAATTTTTTCAGTAAGAAATTTTCCAAACCTGTTCCTCTTTAGTTCTGGTACAAACGGAGATGGTCTATATACATTTTCATTATCAGAGAATGCATCATTAAGATCAACACAAACTGACATAACATTGTCAACACAAATATCTGAGCGTTTGATAGGATTCTTCCTATCATCAAGGTCCACAACGCCCTTTAAATTAAGTTTAGAAGTTAATGTAGTACAGTCATCCGGCCTAGATAAACTATTACAGTTATCCATCCTAGATAAACTATTACAATCATCCAGTTTAGTTAAGTTATTACATTCATCCGAATTCAAAATAGTTTTAGACTTGTCAGGACTCCAGATGAACCAATTCACTGTAGAGTAATTGGCACCTGGGTGACCTAACCCCATCGTTTGTCCACCACAACTCTCATCATCGTCCACCTGATCCTGTTGGGTCATATCTGCACTGCTTTTACTTATATTAGAGTTTGACTCAGATTTGACACATTCTTTTCAAAAAGATCATTTTTTGGATGTGGTTTTGGAATGGGTATATATTCACTTTTGCTAAAAGGTAAAAATAGAGATTTTACAATTCCCTTTTTATCCTTATACCCAATTCCATCTTTGACGAATGATTTCCTTGAACAATCAAGGATATCTGTATGAGCATGCTTGCTTACATTCCATTTGTCCACAACAATTTGGAGATGATTTGTTTCATTTCTAGATATTTCTAGTTTTTCTGTTAAGTCATTTATTAAAAAATCTTTTCTGAGAACAAATTCTTTTAGAGTTTGCATTTCAGCTATTGTTGCATTTAACTTTCGCTGATATGCTAACTCATTTTCTTTCATTTCAGTGTTGATTTTTCGGATGTCATCCATTTCTCTTAAAATTTTCCTATTGTGGGACAAACAGTAAGCAACAGCTGTAACACACCTTGGTGAGCACAGCTTTGATTTTATTTCAAGAGGAATACTTACCAGATCTCTTTCCTCAACTGTCTTGGGCACGCTCTATAGCTTCTCATTTGCTTTGCTGGTGGAGGTCTTCTCAGCCACGAGTGCTTCCTCAGACGCCGCTTCTTTTCCTTTATCGGCCACTAGCACTCCTTTCAGACCTGTATTCTCCAGCGCTCCATTCTTTGGCATCTCCACAGACGGCCCTTCCAGAGAGTTCACGCCGTGTGTGGATTTGGTGCAGATTTTGGCCATCAAAGCCTTGTTTACATCAGCTTCAACCGCTGCAGCCTCCTCTCCCCAGTCAAAGTCCTCAACCACCAACGCCTTCTGCTGATTTGCTTCCCTTCCATCAGTTATGGCCACCATTCTTTTTGCTGGCTTGATTTCTGCTTGACTTAGAGTGGGGCACTCATACTTGAAGTGCCCAAGAGTCTTGTAGTTGTAGCATCTGATCTTAGACTTATCAAAGCCCGCTTTTCCCATACCAACTCTTCTACCAGTTCTATCTTGAAACCTCTTCACCCTCAAAGTAATCATGGCCATCTGCCATTTCAAATCCATTTCCTCCATATCATATGGGTCAACCTGATACATGTCTTCAGGATTCATCATCTCACTCTTAATCTCACCTGTCTTTAAAGCCTCAAAGCTAGACTTGAAAGTGTTGAAGAGCTCAACATGTTCGTTTGCAAGCTTTGTGAGCTGTGGGTTAAGTGTCTTAGCAACTGTGTCAAAGTATGAGACTGTCTTTCCCGAACTTGAACTACCACCACCCATTGCATCCACATATGCATGTGACGAGCTTGAACCCATGTTTCCAACTGGAGTCATTAATGCCAGATTCTTCATAGCTGTGGTGGGCACAACTTTTGAAGCAGTCTGGTTCATCTCTCTTTTCGTGATGTCCATTTCGAAAGACTTTAGAGTATTGATGAGATTAGCCAATGTAGATTGAGCATCTAGATACTCTTTTCTGATCAACATGCACTGTATGCTCCATTCTTTGGGCAGGGAGTCGAGCAGTTTCTTGATGGAATTTCGGTTGTTAACGGGAATTCCTGCCTTCTTCATCTTGGTTAACATACTCATGAATCTCTCGATATGTGAGCTCAAGCTTTCACCACGAATGCTTCCGAGCATGTCATATTCTTTCTGCACCATATCTTGCTTATACTGGCGCATCTCTTCATTCCCTTCATAGTACTCATTTAACGCAAACCACAGATCGTGCGCAGTGCCATACTCCTCAAACATGTCATAAACATCGTTTGATAAGGCCATGGTAAGGGCATCATAAGCCTTATGATCTCTTTGAAGAAGCTGTTTATCGACATCAGTGTAAGTGGTTGGATCAGGGTTAAACTCTTCTCCTGTGGCAGTGGTTCTCATTGGAATGTGTGGGCCCAACTGGATGGAATTCCATTGGGTGAAGTCCGTGACATAGAAGAATGACCTCATTCTGTTCTTCCAAGTTCCATAGTCTTCTACACCTTTTAACTTAGGAACTCTAGTTGTTGTTCCGGTTTCAAGTTCTTGTTGAGTGATAGGATTTATAGTTGAGTGGTTATCGTTACCGACCATGATTTAAGTAAATTTTAACAGTTTTGTTTATCAGATTTTATAGTTAACAGTCCAGAAAATGTCCAAAGTCCTTAAGTACGCAACTAAGTACATAGAGGTCCAGATCAAGTATGCAGCAGCCTGTAAGAATGTAAACAGCCTTGTCAAGATGTAGTCTTTTGATAAGTACGCAATCCTGCAAGTACACGTGTAGCTGTGTTTCTTGATAAGTGCGCAGATAAGTCAACACTTGGGCATAGTAAGTGCTCAGTCTTGACTGATCAGTCTGCGCACTAAATGAAGTACGCAGACACTTAAACTCTCGTTTAAGATTTAAGTGCGCAGAAACCCTAGCCAAGTACTCAAAACTACACTTCTCAATAAGTGCGCACAAAAACAAGGATTTCTGTTTAAGTGCGCAGAAACCCTAGTTAAGTGCTCAAGACGATTAAAAGCAATAAGTACGCACAAGCTTGTTTGCGTACTAAAACCAGAGATTTAAGTACTCAACAATCACAAGTATGCAGTATATGAGCTAAGTACTCAAACCAAGAAACAAGTGCTCAGAGTATGAAATAAGTGCGCAAAACAGGCTGTGAAAACACAAAAAAGTCAGCTGAAGTCTTTCCAAAACATTTTCATTTCATTCTGAAGTGCTTGGATTAAATTTCTACTTAAAATGAAATACTTTTAATCTTTCAGAAACACAATTTCCACGAAATTTGAAGCCAAAATATAAGAAAAACACCTAAATTCAAAAGTTTATAAAGAAAATAATCTTGATAATAAAAACTAACAAGATGAGGGTTTTGGTATCTTAAAATAGATACAATCTAGAGCACAGAAGCTCTGATACCAAATTGTAAGTCCCAAATACTAGATCTTGTTAAATGCAATAGATTGTTATCACTTAGAAACACCTATTTGTTAGGTGTTTTAAGTGATTAATCCAGAAAAACAAAGATACTAGATAAAGCTAGCAAAACCGACACACAAGATAAAGAGATTCAAGCTTTCCATTACTGATAAACATCAAAGAACCATGGATTATACAGAATTAAGTACGCACCCTTTAAACTTGTGCTATCAAGATAATATCCAAAACCCTAACCCTAGAGCTGCACACACACATTGCTTATATAGGCAGGCTGATGGGCCTGCGCACTTAACACAAGTGCGCAGGGCCCGTGCCCTAAGTGCGCAGCCTAGGGTTTTCCTTACAATACTTTGTGTTAATTACATAATAAGCCCTTCAACTATTAAACTATACAACTAGCCATCAAAAGTCTATGATCTGGTAACTGTGGTCTCAATATAACCCAACAGTTTTCAACACTTCAGATGGTGTTTTAGACAGCGGGGTCCACTCGTAATTTTTCTTTGAGTGCCCTTTGTGCTCGTGAGGCCCTCTCGAGCTGAGCATGTTCCGCGCGTCTTGCGCGGAAGAGTATTTTCCTTCTTATGCCGTGCCGGAAATTCTAGACCAAACAGATTGTTTTCCTTTCCCTCTGTTGTTAGAGGGTAGATGATGGTTGCTGTTTTGGTGCATGTTTTTATTTCGATGAAAAGATCATTCGGATGACGCATATACCTTTGCCGCTTCAATTACTTCGTCCCAGGCGTGCGGCACGCCATCCTTTCCCGTCAGACACTTCATTAAATCATCATTTCTTACCCCGTGTATGAATGCTGCATGGGTAAGTTCTTCTCCGCAGCCTAGCTGAAGGGCTTCTTTGTTGTATCTGACGATGTAGTCTTCCAAGGATTCATTCTCATGGCGTGTGCACAAGAGAATGTGCGCTTTATCCTTCTTGTGTTTGCGCAGGTGTGAAAAGTGATTCTTGAATTTTCTTATGAGATCATCGAAGTCTATCAGACTTCCGACAGGCAAACTTTCGTACCAGACCCTGGCTGCCCCTGTTAACGTTTGCACGAACAGATGGCACCAGGCTTGTACAGGCCACATCTTAGAACTGCCTGCGCAGTCAAAAGCATGTAAGTGATCGTCTGGATCACGTAAACCATCGTATTTCCCAATTGTACTTGGGAGTTTGCACTCTTGAGGCATTGGTGCTAGCGCGATGCGCGCACAGAATTTTGATCTCTCAGCGAAAGTCTTTGACCTATATGGCTTGTAGAGATCATCATCTTTTGGTGCCAGGTTACTGGCAATAGATTTAGAATGTTGTCTTCGATTGGAATCGTGATGCACCTCATTTTCTTATTCATAGCCATCTGGTTCCTCATTCAGGTTGACGGGGTCCTGACCGTGAGTATTTCTACCACGGTCTCCACCACGTACCGCCTGACGAGGTCCATTAGTACGACGGCCATTGTTGTTTTCCCGAGGTGATTCTGAATCATCCTCCCTTGTGTCGAAACTTAATGTCTTTTGGACATTAAGTTTAGCTTTTTCCATCACCATCTTCTAATATTCGGCAATTGTTTTTGAATTTTTCCAAGCCAACCACTCGTCCGGATCTACCGGAGATTGGTTGTCTTGTTTCTTCTTTCCTCCAACGAGTCCTCCCCTGATTGGGTTGAACTGAAATGTTGAAGCTGGTTGTTTTGGAGCCATGTTCTTGGTGACGGTGTTTGGTGTGACGTCTTGGATTTCATCGTTGATTGTTGCATCTACTTCAGTAGTGTTGTTGTTTGCATCCTTTGAGAGAGCCATGGTTGCTAGTTTGAAAGATATGTTAACCGTAAGGGATGGCGCCAATGAAGAAACAAATAGTCTCACCACCGGTTAGGGATGATAAGATTATGAGTATTCTACAGGGTTGATCCTTCACTAGCAGCTACGAATTGAGGGACCTGCAAACAATAGTTGATGGTGGATGTGGAGACGACTACACGAGGTAATAGTTTATGACAAAAACGGGGTGAATGGGGATACTATCTTTAGTGATAGCTCTCCGTGTTAGTAGAAAGTGTCCTCTCCTACTAGAGATGTGATCCCTTATATAGGAGAGGTCGTATGCCACCATTACCCAAGTCCTAACCGTGGTTAGGTTGTCTCCATCACCCTTAATTATGTTAGTAAGATGATATAAGGAAAGCTAAATTAGTGGGAATGATGGAACTTTTATACCGCCTTTATTATTGAGCCTACGTGATTTATGCATGGCTGTTGACCATGCATAAAATCCGCCTTTGACCAAGACTTGACCTTTGACCAGTCTTTATCGTGCTTCTGACTACTCCTTGCGCGTAAACCTTTTCCGCGTAGCAGTGTTTTTCCAGCTTTGAGTATGCGGAATGGTGTATTCTATAACCAATCCCATTAGGTTTTTTTTTTTTTTTTTCAATTATGTAATTTAAGATATTCCATTTAAATGCAATATTAGCTTTAATTACCTATATATTTATAGATGTGTTATTTGAATAGTAACATGGCATCTTTGTAATTGCAGTGGTTGTTAGGGGTAAATTGGTCTTTTTATATGCAACACATATGAAGGTGAATCTCTTATCACCTCTCCATTTGGAGGAACCAGCTTCCATCACCGCCACCGCCACCGCCACGTTACAGTCGCCATCCACACCACCATTCCGATCAAGATGCATGTCCCTTTTTTCGAGTAGATCGATCTGACAAAGATTCCGATTGATGTATTGTAAAATAAATCTATTTCCAGTGTAAAGTATGTACAGTTTCGAGTCGTTTAGATAGTTCTTTTATTAGTTTTAGGCTTGTACTCGTCTATTTTATTTATTATAGGTTTTTATAGATTTGTATTAGTTTTGTGTCATTTTTAGTACTTATGTATTTATTTTATATTTTGGTAGGTGTTCGTGTGAACGTTGGAGCGTAAACGAGCAACTTTGGTCAAGTCATGAACACGCGAGTCAAGAGCACGAAGTTGTAACACTATATTATAATAATAATAATAATAATAATAATAATAATAATAATAATAATAATAAACACAAAAGTTTTTTGACTTTGAGGCTCACGGCCCAAATCTAAAGAAAAGTAAAAAAAATAGGGCTTCAAAAATAACTTGAGAGGTATATTATTATGGATGTGAGGAAACAGCGGCACATATTATAATGGTTGGAGGAGCATAACATTAGAAAGTCTTGGAGGGGACATCGACAGAACAGAGGAGGTGGAGTTGATCGAACGGGAAGGAGGCTAGGTATTATTTTGGAGAAGCATATCACGACAGAAAAAAGAAAGAAGCGGGGGTTCACAGTTCTTCGGGTTTTATCAACACGGTTTCTCGTTCCTTCGTTTCTTTATTATTTAGAACTATGTTTGCTGAATTATTATTGGATCTTGTTTATTTTTCCATGACAATTATTGGCTAGATCATAGAACTACCTAGGCGATGATGATTGCACATGTTTGATTAATTATTTTCTTTGGTTTTGAAACTTTTGGTTGTGGGTGAATTTTAAAGTAAAGAACTTTTTATTTTCTAGTTTGATGTGTATGCATATTTAGTTTTATTTAAATAACTTTTATAAACTCCACTTGCGTTTTTGTGAATGTCTTTCATGTATGAATGCGGGTTAGGTTGCGGACTGGGTGTTAGCAACTAGTTTATGGTTAATTGCCTAGGATTATCCACAGGAGTTGTAATTGTTAGTTAGATGATTCTAAGTGTTCTACCAATTCTCAATAGCTGTAAGGTGCGAGATTGTTGGTCTGTCTAGGGTGTTAAATTGCTAGATCTAGAGGCTTTGTAAGAAGATCTTCCTAGTTTCCCTAGCATTCCTTGTAAGCCAAGTCTTATCAGAAATATTGTAGTTACCCCTTGCACTTTTGGGTGTATTGTGACTTTTGCACTGTGAGGTAGACTGTCTAGCGGGTACTTTAAGATTTGAGTAGGTAAGCCTGTGAGGGTAACCTCTCAACCGGTGGTTTAACAGCACAACAGTATTCTAGGGTTTCCCCTTGAGAAGGGTCGAGGGTGTCTAGTTTATTCTTGATGTTTAGTATTTTAAGATCCCAGTTCCACACCAGTTCCATCACCATTAGAAACTTATCATTCATGTGTAGGATTCTAGCCTAGGTAGTGCCTTCCCATCATCTGATCCCAGTTACGGTTTTCAGTTTGTGTCTATAGTTTATTTAAGTTTTATTTTATTTATTTGCATTAGTTTGTTAGAAACCCCCCTTTAAGCAACAAAACATTATCAAGTCAGTTTGTAGATAAGTAGTCGAGTCTAGTTTTCGTCTTCCATTAGAGTCTCGTGGGTTCAATATCCGGACTTACTTTAGCTATACTAGAGTCGATAGGTTCACTTGCCTGTCAGTAGTTTAGTTTTAAAGAGTCTAGAGTATTACTAGGTGTCTAGTTTTAGGTTTAATTTAGTTATTTTTATTAAACTACTTTTAGCACATCACCGATCAAGATGACAAACCTAAGGTCAGATTTCGTTGTCATTTAGCAAATACTTTGCAATAGTAATTGTCGTTAAATTTGACGGACCGTCAACGCCATCTCCACCGTCTTGACTGTAACCGTTACCGCTACGTGTCCTCATCTCCAGCGTTTGCCCTTTCCTGCCAGTCCACAACATAACACCCCTTCCTGCCAAAGTCCGCTGCAAACGTGGAACTCTGCCTTCTCAGTCTTTTCTTTCTCTCTGTAATACTTAGGTCATATGTGGAGGGCTGGAGAGAGCCGTTACTGGCGGTTGATTCAACCGATTACCGTCTTAGGCGGTGGTGTTAACAGTCGCCCACGGTGGTTGTTTTTTCCTTTTTTTTTTGTCTGTTTACTGGTGTCTTGGGGAGTTTTAAATCTTTATTTGCTCCGGCTGTAAACCCTACAGATTCACGGTCATTGCCACACATGATCGTCACTGGAGATGCAGCGCCGCCACATATCTGGTTGACAAAACCACATGCAACGCTAGATCGGGACTGTTGTGACTATGGAATGCGAAAGAGTCTACGAAGTCGCCTTTCTTCCATGGTTTGAAGCCACCAACACCATAAACGACTTTTCAACCCGGTCGTTAGATTCTCATAGGAGAAACTCTCCAACGATGGTTTGAAGCTCTTTCTCTCACATCCCCTCTCTTTCTCTAAGAATGTTTGTTTTGCATCGATGAAAATTGTAGATCTGACTCAGCTGGAAACTAATTAACCAACTGGCTATGTTGCTTTGATGTTAATAGATAGAAGAAGAAACGGTGTTTGGCAAATGTTGATCTTATTGAAGTGGAAGGGGTAGACGCCTGTGGTGAGGGATGGAGAGGAAGAAGGGGTTGTTGTGGATTACCTTGGGTGATGTAATGTGGTTGTGTGTGTGTGTGTGATGTAATGTGGCTGTGTGTGTGTGTGTGTGTGAGAGAGAGAGAGAGAGAGAGAGAGAAAGGGGGAGAGAGCGAGGGAGAGGGAGAGGGAGGGAGAGAGGGATGGAGGGAGAGAGAGAGGGAGAGGAAGAGGGAGGGAGAGGGAGAGAGAGAGAGGGAGAGAAAGGGAGGGAGAGAGGAGAGAGAGAGAGGGAGAGAGAGAGGGAGGGAGAGAGGGAGAGGGAGGGAGAGAGGGAGAGAGAGGGAGAGAGAGAGGGAGAGGGAGGGGGAGGGAGGGAGGGGGAGAGGGAGGGAGGGAGGGAGAGAGAGAGAGAGGAGTACCGTGGTTTGAGTAGTTTTAGAGATGTGATGTGGAGGTTTGGTTGATTGACCACATGGTTTCAACATTTGTAATTTCATTTAATATTTTATAACCATTCGTATTTTTAAAAGAAACTACTAAACTAATGGAGTCTTAATTTAACAATTAAACTTTGTTTTTCCAAAACATATCCATGTAATAGTGTATTTTGTTAGTACAAATTTTAGTGTTCAACATATATGAAAGTATTGAATTAGCTAGATATTGTCTTATAGTAAAACGATTGTAACAATGATGATGCCATCTATAAATATTTTTAAATAGCTGAGCTTATGAATGAGTTTTTGTAGTTGTCTTGTACGCGTTGTGTTTTACGAAATATAGCGCGCCACTATAACGCGCTTCGGGCAAATCTATGTCATTGTCGCATCATGAGTCTGATTACCGTCCTTCTGAAACTGTCTACGGCATAGTGTTAGTACCTATAATATAATATGGAGCGTTGTCATTGTGCAACAGGCGACAAGGTATTTTAACCGGTTTAGCGCGCCGCACGGTATAAATTCGAATTAGCCTACCTTTTGACCCCGTCGCGTGCCGCGCAACGTGCGGCGGGTAAAAAAACTAGTTACATTTAATTGTTTTACTTATTTTAAAAAAAAAAAAAAAGTTCTAGGCAAAGTACTATAGAGCGCCGCCAGTGATTTGGTGGTTCTAGGGTACTTTGGGTGTTTTTAACGTCACATAATATGGGTGTTCAGAGTTAGGGTACTTACCTTAGAGTGTCACTTCCCCTTAAAGGGGAGACAGAGTACTCCTCGGCTGCCGTTGCTGATCGGCAACAGCGTTGCTGCCCCCTCGGCAATGGTAAAAAATGTTGCAGCTCGGCAATAAGTAAACGAGCTGCAACGGTTAAGTTAATTTATTTTTTTGACTGTTGTGCCATGTTGACCATGCAGTAACAGCTGGGTTTAATTTTCTTTTTCTTTTTCTTTTTAACCATTTCTCTATATAAATTATCATACCTACTCCCATTTTCGCTAACAAAACCCACCGAGCTCCACCGTCACTATCACCGAATCTTCACTCTTCACCAATTTTCACCCATAAAACCCAATTCGAGCTCCACTATCACCGAATATGGTTCATTAGACTGAGGAGGAGGAGATAGCTTTGGTCACTAACACCGCTATAGCCATCCTATTGGCCTTGTGTACTAGCTCAATTCAAAGAGCTAGTAGGTGAATCCAACCGCACGGTTAATTCACTTCACCGGAAAGAGGGACTATCTCAACAAGAAATGTGAGTTATTCAAGTGTCGGTACGCTGGGGAATTTCCCAACATTTCAGCGCGACAAATGATAAAGTCCTGCTGAGATTAGTTTATATCTTTTTAGTTAAATTGTATGTTTTTTAGTTTAAGTGTGTTTTTTTTATTTTAATTGTATTTTTAGTGTGTTTTTTTAGTTTAATTATGTAATGTTTATGTTTTATATATAAATGTATTTTTATATAAGTTTATTTGTTTTATTAAAATGAAAAATGAAAAAAATAAAAAGAAAACATTTAGGCAAAGTACCATAAAGTGCCGCAAGTGATTCAGTGGCTCTAGGGTACTTTGTCTTTAGGGACGAAATATTTTGAGGGCCAAGGGTATCCCTGACTCCTTTGTTTTTGACGCAGTAGTGGAAATTTACGATTTTGTAGGTAAATTTAGTCCGATTGAGGCCGGCCCCTGCCGATTTACCACTATTGATCGAAAAAAATTGAGTTCGGCCCCTCCCGATCGGTGAACCAAGCTTCGCCCCTTGTTTGTCTTTATTTTGACATAGCACTCTAAGAGTGGTCAGAACAGGGTAAGTACTATAAAGTGAACTTACCAAGGAGAAAAGAGAATAGATAGAGTATATGTCATCATCATCATACTCAGTTAATCTCACCAATAGCAAAAGCAAAGGTATGGTTTGAAAAGGGTAAGATGTAGACATCCTTACCTTCACCCCGTGGGAATAGAGAGGCTGCTTCCAGTGAGACCCCTGGCTCAATAGTGGTTTTGTATCAAGCCTTAGACATAAGGCACATAACACTTAGCAATCGGGACAAACCCGACTGGTGTATGTACACCCTTGTCTTTTGGCTATCAACGCCACCACGTTATGCATGATTAACCGTCCGTCATTTTTTACGTTATTTTCACGAAATTAGTAAAATAACGTTAAAATTAGTGAAACTTTACTTTTGCCCCCCGAGGGCCACACATCTATATATATATATATATATATATATATATATTGCAAAGGGATTAATCCTGCATGTCATGCTCTTATGCAATCTCTCCTTTGAGAGATGCCACATAGGATATGATGTGGCAACTCTAAACCAATTAAAAAAAAGAAATAAATATGATTTAACCTAATCTATTATAATCTTTAACCTAATCTATTAAATACCTAATCTACTAAATCTAAATATTAAACCTTTATTATTTTATCTCTCCTGTTTCCTCCTATAACTTTTAAACGTTAATATCTTTTACATACGAGATTTTTTAAAGAAAAAAATTACACCAAATTAACGAGCGTTTTATTATCTTTCCAACGAGTACCATAGTGCTATATAAAAATCGGAGAAAAAAATGACTATTTTTTGTAACCCGACAGGTATTGTGTCGGGTTTGGGATTAGTTTAAAAAAATTGTGGGTTTGGGTCGGGTCTGGGATTAGGTGATACCCGACTCGATTACCCGAAACAACATACCCAAATACCCGAACTACATACCCGATCATATACCCATGATTTTTTTAATGCATCACATATCCCTTAGACTAATGCGTTCGATATTTCAATAACTAACTTTTTTTTTTCTTATTTCATGTTAGTTCTTTTTAGAATGATCGATTACAAACTTCCGAATTCATTTGTAATGGCACTAGATTTATACCCCGGTGCAGAGATTCGTTTTTTTTATATTTGAATACGATAACTTATGGTAAAGATTTGTTTAAAATAATAATAATAATAATAATAATAATAATAATAATAATAATAATATATTTTATTATGTTATATTATATATTTCAACCCGGGACGCTCCCGGGATAAAAACTAGTATACATATATTATAATATTATATGTGCACAGCCGTAAGCGGGCCTAACAGAACTCCTAGTGTTTTCCCCTAATGATGACAACTGCTAAAAGGTATTGTGGTTATTTTTCTACAACTGACTTGAAATAACATAACTATTAACAATTACAAAAGTAGTCGTTATTATTTTAGGCCCGGTCTATTTCAACCCCCCACCTTCTATTTTAACCCCCCTCAAAGCGCCTCGCTTAGGCCTAAGCGAAGCGCTTTGCCCCCATTTCGAGGAGGTCAGTACGAGGTCAGAAAAGCTAAAATTTTTTACTCGAAGCGCCTCGCTTAGGCCTAAGCGAGACGCTTCGGATAAATTTTTTTTTTTTGGTCTTTTGAGTTAGTTTTTTATGCTTTTTCCTGCCACCTTTCAATCTCACTGTCCAACAACTGAATTTTACTTGCTTGCATGAAAAGTTTATTTTAATTGTTCGTTTGACAAACGCCTGGCTAACCTGTCCAGTTATCAATCTCACTGTCCAACAACTGAATTTTACTTGCTTGCATTAAATGTTTATTTTAATTGTTCGTTTGACAAACGCCTGGCTAACCTGTCCAGTTATCAATCTCACTGTCCAACAACTGAATTTTACTTGCTTGCATGAAAAGTTTATTTTAATTGTTCGTTTGACAAACGCCTGGCTAACCTGTCTCAGTTGTTATCCGAGAGATAGCTTCTCTTCAGATTCTGATTGCACCGGTGGAATTGGAATTGGAATTAATGAGACAACTTTTCAGATGTTATCCGAGAGATAGCGGTCAACGATGAAGACAGCCCGAAAGTGGATACCATGGATCAGAGAGATTCAAGCTAATTAAACTCATATCTCAAGCCGGTGCAAGTTATGTTGTAGCATCTTTGATCATCTTCTTGTAATTACTTTCTATTGTTTCGGGTTCCCTTCCATCGTTGACAGATATCTCTCTGAGATGATAGCTTCTCTTCAGATTCTGATTGCACCGGTGGAATTGGAATTGGAATTAATGAAACAACTTTTCAGTTGTTATCCGAGAGATAGCGATCAACGATGAAGACAACCTGAAAGTGGATACCATGGATCAGAGAGATTCAAGCTAATTAAACTCATATCTCAAGCCGGTGCAAGTTATGTTGTAGCATCTTTGATCATCTTCTTGTAATTATTTTCAAGTTTCTTTATAATCATTGAAGACAACCTTTTCAGTTGTTATCCGAGAGATAGCGGTCAACGATGAAGACAACCTGAAAACAACCGGATGGTTGGTATCTATAGGTAAGAACATTGTGGATGAGGATTGTTTATCTTCCCATTGATTTCAAGTATGTTGCCACACAAGACGAATGTTGCAACATGAGTTCGACCAAGATGACACACGAAGCTTTAGACTCCAACCGGATCCAAGTATTACTGTAATGATCAGGAACATTCCAAATAACTGTTCAATTTCAGCTTTTGTTTAACTATTTTAGCAACTTCCATAGAGAAGTTATCAATCTCACTTCTCACTGTCCATGTTTACCTTCAACGTCCAACGGTAATGAGTAACCTAGTAACCTCTACAATGATGTGATTTGTTTTAGATAAGGAGGTATATGTACAATGAACTTTTCATGCAAGCAAGTAAAATTCAGTTGTTTTACTAATTTCATAGTCTTGATACTTTTAACAATCGGATCGGCGCTAACGATGAGTTTGATGAATCATTTTACGTGGTCTAATTAGGTATATGTACAATGATGTGATTTGTTTTAGATAAGGAGGTATATGTACAATGAACTTTTTACGCTAAATAAAACCGATTAATGTTCTTTATATATGAATAGTGACCCTCTGGCAATCATCGTTGGTATTAATGGCAAGATATGTGGCTTTAGTCCCTTACGCAGGTTTGCCAGAGGGTCACTATTCATACATACAACTTTTTGCTCTAGTGGTGTGCTCTACCTTTTTGACAAACACCTGGCTAACCTGTCCAATTATCAATCTCACTAGCAATCATCATTGGTATTAATGGCAAGATATGTGGCTTTAGTTCTTTATATGAGTAATGTCATGCACAATGTGTACTCACAGTGACATCGAACACTTTATATGAGTAAAACGATCGCTTTACCTGAAAACAACCGGATGGTTGGTAGCTATAGGTAAGAACATTGTGGATGAGGATTGTTTATCTATCTTCCCATTGATTTCGAAGGATATTCATGTGAGAATGATTTCGTTACTGTAATGATCAGAAACATTCCAAATAACTGTAATTGATTTCCATGATCTACCTTTACATTATTATTATTATTATTATTATTATTATTATTATTATTATTATTATTTACATTATTATCGTATTTTCAACTTAGTTCCTTTCTCTCGAAAAGTAATTAAAAACACTTAAAATGAATTAAAAACAATTGTTGCGAGTTAGGTTTAGTTGGAGGACCACGTACAATGATTCATCAAAGTTGTACAAAGCTGGATGTTTTTACTGGAAAACAAAAACGAGCAATTAACGAAGCGAAACGGAGAGATATAATTTTCTTGGCTTGGAAACAACTTAAAAGAACCAAAAATGAATTAAAATTATTTTTTGGTGATTAACATATAATTTTAAAGAATTAAAAGAAATTCAATTTTTTTTAAAAAAAGGCCAAAGCGCCTCGCTTTGGTCAAAGCGAGGCGCCTGTGGTCTAATCAAACCACTCAATCGCCTAGCTTTGGCCTTTTTTTAAAAAATTTGAATTTCTTTTAATTCTTTAAAATTATCTGTTAATCACCAAAAAATAATTTTAATTCATTTTTGGTTCTTTTTAAGTTGTTTCCAAGCCAAGAAAATTATATCTCTCTGTTTCGCTTCGTTAATTGCTCGTTTTGGTTTTCCAGTAAAAACATCCAGCTTTGTACAACTTTGATGAATCATTGTACGTGGTCCTCCGACTAAACCTAACTCGCAACAATTGTTTTTAATTCATTTTTAAGTGTTTTTAATTATTTTTTGAGAAATGATAATTTTCAGATATTACAGATCAATGTGTTACCAAGCATGTCAAGAAATGATAATTTTCAAATATTGCAGATCAAACATTTAAAAATATATTAACAAACATTTAAAAATAACTTTTCATGCAAAGCAAGTAAAATTCAGTTGTTTTACTAATTTCATAGTCTTGATACTTTTAACAATCGGATTGTTTTTCGAGAGAAAGGAACTAAGTTGCAAATACGATAATAATCAAACTCATATCTCAAGCCGGTGCAAGTTATGTTGTAGCATCTTTTTGATCATCTTCTTGTAATTACTTTCAAGTTTTTTAGAATCACTGAAGACAACTTTTCAGTTGTTATCCGAGAGATAGCGGTCAACGATGAAGACAACCTGATAGTGGATACCATGGATCAGAGAGATTGATTTCAACCTAATCAAACTCATTGGTATATAGAGAGCAAACCGACGATCATTCAAAATTTAAAGTTACCGCTAACCTCTGTGCCATCATCGACTACAGCAACGGGAAGTTGAAATTTTGAATGATGTTCGTCGACTACACCGAACACACTACAATTATTCACTATTTTATACATACAACACACCTTCATCGTTGACCGTACTGTCCTTCTTGATCTTGATCTTCACACTTGCTTTTGACAAAGGTTTGGCTGACCTGAAGTTCCTTTGCAACCAGGTAAAAAGGAACTAGGTTGCAAATATAAAAATCCATCACATCACGATTATACTCTTTATGTATGAATAGTGACCCTCTAAGTATGCGATGCATAGAAAAGCTTACGAGGTTAAACTTGGATTTTGGTGAAATAAACTTGAAGAAATGATTTGGTGGATCAGCCATGGGTGTGGTATGCTCAAAGATTTAATTTAAAAATATTTTGTAAGGATTTATTTATAGATTCTTTGACTGTTAACTTACTTGTAGTAAATTGATAAGTTGGGGAGTAGTTGAGTAAGAATTAAATGAACCAAATAAATACAGATGGAATTTGGACCGTTTTTTACTTAAAAGCGGCTGGTTCTTTGATTGACCCGTTAGCCGTGACCGGTGACCCTCAAGCTAATCAAACTCCGGGCAACCCTTGTTTGATTATACTCGTGTACAGCCTTTATCAGGTTCTTTTGGCCACAGGTACAGAAAGGTTATAAACGTTCATGTCGTTTCAGGTTGCCTTCATCGTTGACCGATATCTCTCCGATAACAACCCTTGTTTGATTATGCTCTTTATGTATGAATAGTGACCCTCTGACAAAATCGCGTAATGATAGTCGTTTTCGGCGTCGTAAAGCGATCGTTACTGTAATGATCAGAAACATTCCAAATAACTGTAATGATCGCTACGGTTAGTAGATACCATGGATCAGAGAGATTCATGTCGTTTCAGGTTGCCTTCATCGTTGACCGATATCTCTCCGATAACAACTGAATTTTACTTTCTTGCCTGAAAAGTTGTACCGGTTATAGAGAGAAATGAACAGTTGGATCGAATGTTGATTGGTATATAGGGAGCAAACCGACGATCATTCAAAATTTAAAGTTACCGCTAACCTCTGCGCCATCATCGACTACAGCAAACCGACGATCTTCCTCCACGGCACTCCTAGTGGTTGGAAACTGTGATGACAAAGCTGGTGTGTGTTGAAACAAGGTATGGATATGGAGAACATGGAATGAGATGATTTCGATTTTCGTACAAAGATTCCATAAGTAAAAGTAAGTTGTTATCGGAGAGATAGCTGTCAACGATCAAGGCAACATACTTGAAATCAATGGGAAGGTAAACAATTCCTGCTCATCTTGATGAATATCTTCATCAATCTCCTTGGTCTACGCATAAGTGTGAGAGTTGATCCGACTGTTGATTTCTTTTTGCAACCGGTACAACGAACTCTGAAGGTTTGCGCGTCAGCGTCGATCTGATTGTTAAAAGTATCAAGACTATGAAATTAGTAAAATAACTTTTCAGTTGTTATCAAACGAGGACTTGCCTGTGTCTTGGAAACACAAGGATGACAGATGACACACGAAGCTTTAGACTCCAACCGAATCCAAGTATTGCCGCATTTAATGAAATTTAACGCGCATACCGCATTCATTGACTTTACGTGGTTGATGATGTCAAGTTTAAGTCATTGACAATGATTAGGGTTATTACTTTGTTTTTTAAATTTTTTTAACTTTTTATAATTATTAAATTAAAAAAAAAAAAACCAACTCAAAACATCAAAACAACTACCAAAATAAATTACCCCCTCGAAGCGCCTCGCTTAAGCCTAAGCGAGGCGCTTCGAATTTAAAAATCAGCTTTTTCTGCCCCCTCGTACTAACCTCCTCGAATTGAGCTCAAAGCGCCTCGCTGCGCTTTGAGGGGGTTAAAATAGAAGGTGGGGGTTTAAATATAACCACCCTTATTTTAATCTATCATAACAGAACTCCTAGTCTCCTACCCTAAGGATTTTTTTTGTTTGATTGAATTCAAAATAAAGGAATCAAAGGTTCACTTGGAAGCATAAGAAAGCACAAAAGATGCATATATAAGATCCCACCTACATGATTCCAAACTCTTTGGTACAACCATGTATTTATATCACCATTCTTAAACACATAAGCAATTAAAAAGATACTAATACCTAGGACACTGATAAAAATAGCTTGGAGGTTTGGACAGACAAAACAAGACCTCTAATCGATCCAGCAGCCGCAAGACCCGATACAAGCAAGCACACCAAACACAATGCCCTCAACCAAATCCACTGAAACGAACTCTTCCGAATCTTTGCTTGCACAATGTACATTTCTATGGGGAAGTATACTGTCAACGGCCAGAAAGTTGTCGCGCCAATTAGAGCAAGAAACGCATTGAAAAATGGAAACATCGTCGCTACTAGGGTTGCTAGTACAACATACGTTGACCTCCAGATTAACCTGAAAAGATTGATCCTATAGTATCCAATGGTGTATTCTTTGTTGACGAATCTGCTTTCTGGCCACTTTCTATGACTCCAATTCTCCACGAACGCGAAAATCGGTTGAACTATTACCTACAAAATGTCACCAAGCTTGAACATCTGGAAATTGACTAATATCATAAAAAAACCAACATATTTTCTCATTTTTTTGATAGAAAAAAAAAACTCTAAATATAATTTTGTCACTTTTTGAAATACTACAATATAATCTTTTAGTGATTTTTTTAATGTCACTTAATTCATTAAATTTCGACAAATTTAAGAGGTAACAAATCCATTACGCTTTTTAGACAAGTGTAGATATGTTTTCGTAAAATTTTGTGACATGGTCAGTGACTATAATATGTCAAAAAAGTTATGTAAATTCTTTTAAAAAATGTGACTTTGACATGCCAACGAGTATTGAAGTGTATTAGATGGATCAAGTACCTGGTAAGCACCAAGAAGGTGTATAACAATGCACAAATTTGCAATGTCAACGAGCCAAAAAGGGTCGTAGAAACCGAACCCAGTCAAGTAATTCCCTGGTGCGTCGTTACCGAATGCTGCGTATCCAAGTAACCCACACAACATGTAGAATGCCGTAGAAGCTGAAATCCCAATCGTAGTAGCCGTTTTCATCACTTTGTTTTCTGGAGGACTTGATTTTAAAGTATCCTACGTTTGAAAACAAACCTTTTATTTATATTTAGCATTCAATATATATGGTACAACAATAATGGGAATGAACCATTCAATATTTTTTTTTAATCTCAAAGTTTATCATTATTTTGAGTAAAGACAAAATACAAATGGGCTTAAACATGCTTTCTAAATGAAGAATATACTAAATCAACAATCAATTAAAACATCAAATAAAATAGAGTGAAAATGAGGAGCCGAAGAGACAACCCCCTCCGGCATAGGCGTCCTGGTGGTAAAAATGATTCTAGACCTGTCACGACGTTTTTCGTCTCTAATTTGCCTAGAGGGGTGACGGATACGATGCTATGGATGGCGTTTCAGCCACATGGTATTGTTAAAGATTCATATGTCGCGAGGAAAACTGACTCTAGAGGGAATTGGTTCGGCTTTGTCCGATACATTGGTGTTAATAACCTGAACGAAGTGCTGAAGAACATGAACACAGTCAAGATAATGGAAGCCAAGGTGGGGGTGTCGGTTGCGAAGTATGATAAAAATAACAGGAGGGTGCCCCAACCGGGGGCTGGGAGGTCGGATATGTATAATGATGGTGGTTTTCCAAAAGAAGGTGGTGGTCCTAGTGTCCAGGTGCAGCAGCAAGTGCACAGTCCAGGTGGAACGACTTTTAGGAATGTTTTGACCGGGGAAAAAGAGGAACCGTCATCTTCTACTAAAGTGTTGGTGCTGGATGAAAGAGCTGTATTATACCCTAACCATTGTATTATGCGTACGGTTATTGCGGAAGCTAAAGATGTTGGGACTCTTAAGAAGGTTAAAGCGATGATGAAGACTGCGGGCTATGATGGGTATCCGGTTAGTTTGGTGGGGGGTATGAAAGTGATGCTTGTATTTCGTGACAAGAGAACGGCGGTTAACTTCGTCCAAAACAAGGACTCTCTTTGGGCGGACATTTTCATCTCGGCATCACTGTGGGGTGGTGAATTCATAAATTTTGAGAGGGTAGTTTGCTTGGCGGTGAGAGGCATGCCTTTACAAATTAGGGAGAGCTCTTTCTTTGATAAGGTTGGGGAACTTTTCGGGAGGGTAGTTAAAAAGTCCGACTTCTCATGGTTATCTCCGGATAATATGGAAGGCAAAGTTTGGGTTTCAGTCACTGGTAATAACCGGATTGGTGAGGAGGTTAGTGTTGCATGGGGGGGTAATATCTTTACGGTCTGGGTTGCCGAGATCGAGGATCAAACGTTGTTATCTGTGGTTGAAGAATTAAAATCTGACGTGTTCGGTGACACTGCGGGTTCTGCAGCGTCGGCTGCCGGCGATGAGGACATGGAAGAGGGGGAGTTCCGAAGAGAGCCGGATGTCCAAGTTGTCTCCCCGACGAAGGAAGGTGAACGGGTAAAGGAAGTTGAAAGGGTGGGGGTTGATCCAAATCTGCATGGGGCAAGGGACCTGCATGGAAAGTCTCAATTATCACCTAGGGGGTTGGGAGAGCATAATGATAATAATATCCCACATACTAATATTCCTATTGGTCCACATAATGTGGCTGAATCTGCTTTTATAAATAATAATGATAATAATAATATTAATAATAATAATAATACAAATTCTAGTGATAATTTGGGTGGGGCAGCCTCTAGGCACGTGGGGGTTGCTGGAGCTTCTGTGGGCCAATCCAAATCTTTGGACCTTAATGCTCCTGCTAGTCCATTCCTGGTGGGCCTTGGTGATAATACAGGCCAACATTTTAAGTCTAGGAAAAGGCCCAGAAGGGTGAGAAGTCCTTCGCAAGAGGAGGGGGATGTTTATATGAATCTGAATAATGGTCAGGAGGAGGGGGTTTCCTTGTTGGATCGAATTAACGAGGTGTCTGGGAATAGGGCTGGTGCGAACCCAAGGGTTATGGAGGAATCGACGATGGAGGTTAACAATGGGGTAGTTGATGAACCGGTGGGGGCTCATTCGGGTGTGGGCGATCCAGGCCCGGTTATTCAAGGGGATGGTTCTGTTGAGGCAATGGCTGAAGTGGATTCTACTGTCGAAGTGGGGGCAACTATTGGAACGGATCTTAGCAATTTTAAGGACCTGGTGATGGAGTCAGTTGTTGGTGAGGGTGTTTTAAATGGTGATCAATGAATTGCCTTAGTATTAATATCAGGGGGTGCGAGACGACAGGAAGACGTCTTGGGTTCGTGGCTTAAAAACATGTCATGGGTCGCAGTTTGTGGGTATTCAGGAATCAAAGCTGGCCGAGAATTCGTTTTTTCAGTTTAGTAGTCTTTGGGGCAGGTCCATTTTTGCGATGGAACAAGTGTTCGCAGAAGGGAGATCGGGTGGAATTATTAGTATGTGGGATCCTCTGGTTTTCCAAGCAAGTGAGACTGTCAAAAACAGGTATTTTTTACTAGTCTCTGGGGTTTTGGTTGGGTCGGGGATAAGGGTTAACATGGTGAATGTGTATGCTCCGAACGATGCGGTTAGGAGAAGTCAGTTGTGGAATGATCTGGTGCTGATTAAAGAGGGTAGGCTTGGATCGTGGGTTTTCTTTGGGGACTTTAACGAGGTCCGGGATGCTTCTGAACGTAGGAACTCGGTGTATGTGGCTTCTAGTTCGGAATGTTTTAATGATTTTATTCATAGGGCAGGGCTGAGCGAGTACAGCATGGGGGGTTTACGGTACACTTATATGTCGGATAATGGTCTTAAAATGAGTAAGCTGGATAGGTACTTGGTTTGCGGTTCATTTATGGCTGACTGGCCGGGGGCTGCCGTCACGGCCTTGTCCAGGTGTGTGTCTGACCACAGCCCGGTGACTTTGTCGATTAGGCCCGCTGACTTCGGGCATATTTCATTTCGCTTTTTTAATTCCTGGCTAGAGTTGCCTGGTTTTCTGGTGTTTGTTAAGGGTTTGTGTGACGGTTTCCGTTTCTCGGGTACGGCTGACCTGGCCATTTCTACGAAACTAAAGTTTTTAAAAAGTAGAATTAAGTTGTGGGTTGAGGCGGGGAGGTCTAGGCTGGAAGGTGAGTATAATAGTAAAATGGGGGAAATACGCAGATTGGAGGCTTTGGCGGAATCTAGGGACCTCCTTGATCATGAACTTAACTGTCGAAACGAGTGTAGGGCTTTCACTTTAGATTTTGACCGGCGTAAGAAGATGGACTTGAGACAAAAATCAAGGGTACGGTGGGCAATTGATGGTGATGAGAACTCACGGTATTTTCACGGGGTCGTTGGTGCTAATACGTCTAGCAACAGAATTCACGGTTTACTGGTTGATGGGGATTGGATTTCTGACCCAGTCTTCATTAAAGATAGGGCATTTGCATATTTTGAAAGTAGGTTCCATGAACCTATTCTGTCTCGGCCGACAATAGCCTGTCCAAATCTGAATCGGTTTTCTAATGATGAGGCGGAGTTGCTTGTGTGTCCATTTTCTTTGCAGGAAATTAAGGATGCGGTCTGGGCATGTGATGGTGATACGGCGCCGGGTCCCGACGGTTTCAACTTCAAGTTTCTGAAAAGGTGTTGGGATGGATTACAAGGTGATTTTATCCGTTTCTTTAATGATTTCTATGATAGGGCAGCCTTGTCTACGGGTTGTGCCTCGTCATTTATAGCGTTGATCCCAAAAAAGAAGGATCCTAGTGGGTTCCAAGACTATCGACCGATTAGTCTCATTGGGTGCGTAAACAAAGTCCTGTCCAAGGTGTTAGTCGCGAGGTTAAAGCTTGTAATTGGCAAATTGGTTTCGCCCGAGCAATCCGCTTTCTTGGCCGAAAGGAACATCACGGACGGCCCTTTGGTGTTGAATGAGGTAATTAGCTGGATGAATCGTTTCAAAAGGCAAGGTATGGTATTTAAAGTTGATATTGAGAAAGCCTATGATTCGCTTAATTGGGGTTTTCTAGAGTCAATCTTGGTACAAATGAATTTCCCGCCGAGATGGTGTAGGTGGATTATGGCTATTGTGTCCTCGGCCCGCGCTTCGGTACTAATTAATGGGTCGCCAACCCATGAGTTTGTTTGCCATCGAGGGTTGAGGCAAGGGGATCCTATTTCCCCTTTTCTTTTTGTACTTGCCATGGAGGCTTTGACCGGTATTATGAAACGCGCATGTGAAGTTGGCTTATTCCGGGGTTTGCAATGTGGTTCGGGTGGGTTGGAGTTGTCCCATTTTTTATACGCGGATGATGTTATTTTCTTGGGTGAATGGTCGGAAGTGAATGCGCGTAATTTGAAACGGATTATGAGATGTTTCTATTTGGTTTCGGGCCTTAAAGTAAACCTTAGTAAGTGCAGCGTTTTTGGTGTCGGTGTTGGGTCACAAGAGGTTCAAACCATGGCAGCCATCCTGAATTGCAAAGCCGGGTCGCTCCCTTTCAAGTATTTGGGTCTTCAAGTCGGGGCGAACATGAACCTTTGTAAACATTGGGACCCGGTGCTGGAGGTCGTGCGTGATAGATTATCAAATTGGAAAGCTAAGACCCTCTCGTATGGTGGGCGAGTTACTTTGTTGAAATCGGTGCTTAATGCTATTCCTTCGCATTATTTCGCTCTATATAAGTACCCGGTGAGAGTTCTTGAAGATTTAGATAGGTTGCGCCGAGTTTTCTTCTGGGGTGGGTCGGAGGAGAAGGCCAAGATGAATTGGGTAGCTTGGAATAAAGTCATCGCTCCTATCGAATATGGAGGCCTGGGTTTTGGGTCCTTACGAGACACTAACTTAGCGATGTTAGCTAAGTGGTGGTGGCGTTTCAAGGTGCAGCCCAATGCGCTTTGGAGACGGGTCATTTGGGCAATTCATCATTCCTCAAGGGGTTGGTGTTCCATTCCGGCGAAGCTGACGATTGCTGGTCCGTGGAAGCATGTTTTAGTTTCTGTGGGGCTGGTTAATCGGCTGGGTTTCAATGTGGGTTGGGCCATTAAAGGGGTGTTGGGTGATGGGTTGGGTATATTATTCTGGCTGGACGTCTGGTGGGGTTCGTCTCCGCTTTCTGTTCAGTTTCCAGCTCTATTTGCGATCGAAAACAATAAGTCTGCGTCAGTTGCTGCGCGGGTCAATGAATGGGGTACGGGTTGGGTATGGGAGTGGAAGAGGGCCCTGCTACCGGGTGTGGAAACTGCTGAAATGGAGTCTTTCTTGCAGCTGATTCCTGTTCCTGCCTTGTCTGATCACCGTGATGCCTGGACGTGGGCATCGGAGGCACAATCTGCATTTTCTGTCAGCGATTTAAAGCGCCGTCTGTGTGATCTGTCTTATTCGCAGGCGGAGTTCGTTTTGGATAGGAATTCATGGGTGCCAAAGAAGGTGGAAATTTTGATTTGGAGAGCGGGCTTAAACAGAATTCCGACAAAGGATGTGTTGCGAAGGCGACACGTGAATGTTGGATCTGATCTCTGTCCTCACTGCTGCGAGTTCCCTGAATCAGTTGAACATATATTTATTGCATGTGGATTTGCGCAGGCGGTTTGGGCACTTGTTTCACAATGGTGCCGAGTGGATCCGATTTACGCTTTTCAGTTTACGGATTTGCTGCGTTTTCATAACTATGTTGGCGGATCTATGAAGCGAAAGAAAGCTTTTCAGGCGGTGGTGTATATTGTTATATGGTGCTTATGGAAGAGCCGAAATGAGGCGATTTTTAATCAAAAACAATGCTCTCTCAGTTTGGTGTTCGGCGAAATTAAGGCTCGTAGTCATTTGTGGGTGAGAAGTAGAGCAAAGTGCCCGTCTTTAGATTGGGAGTCTTGGTGTGCGTTCGCTTTGTCGAATGTAGGTTGGTAGTTTAGTTGTTTTGTTTATGTCCTCTGTATTCATTGTTGTTTGGTGACTGTTTGTATGTTAGGGCGTTTTTGCTAGTACCCCCGCTAGCTTTGGTGATATATAAATTTTGTCGTTCAAAAAAAAATTAAAACATCAAATGAGCAATCTCACAATTCACCATTTCTAGGGTTAAATATGATTTAGTACTTGTAATTTGACCCAAGTAATCATTTTGATCCAAAAGTTTTAATTTGCTTTTTTTGTCATATAAATAAAGGTCCGGTCCACTAATCTTAATAAAAATTTTGTAAACTTTTTTATTGAAAGACAAAAAAATATACTAAATAGACAACAAATTCAATGTTTTGAAATGTGAATATTCAACTTTGTTCAAAACTTGATCCTAACTTACACATAAAATAATAAAATAAAGATAATGAAGAGAGTGGTTCAAATTAAAAACACTTAGCGTGGGCGGGGTGGTCAGTGATGGCTACCCCATAATGGCTGTTATGTCCGCAAACACCGGCCCGCCCATTTTATAACGGTCGCGACTCTATGGGTGTGTTTGGTATGAAGTAATGGAATGGAGGGGGAATGGAATGGATGAGGTAATGGAATGGACAAGGTAATGGAATGGATCATTACCATTCCATGTCTTGTTTGGTTGCCATGTGGGAATGAAACAAAACATTACTTTGTGTTGTTAGATAGGCAGTAAAAGACGAAGGAATAAAATCGGAGGTGAGTGGTTGTAGTGGGTGGTGGGTGGTGGTCGGTGGCGGTGACGGTGGGTGGTGATATGTGGCGATAGCGACAGTGGTGGCGGCGGTGGTAGCGGCGGTGGAAGGTGGCAGCATCGATGGTGGGTGGTGGCAGCATCGATGGTGGGTGGTGGCAACATCGGTGGTGGGTGGTGATGATGGTGGAGGGTGGTGGTGGGTGGTGGGTTATGGTGTTGTTAGTAAAATGTGAATGAGGGATGGAATGAAAAAAAACATGGGGGGTGGATGGAATGGTTTTGAGGGAATGAAATGCCTTGTGGAATGAGTGATTCCATTCCTTTAACCAACCAAACACACTATTTTTCATTACCTTGTAATGGTCCATTCCATTCCCCCTTCCATTTCATCATACCAAACGCTACCTATAAATCTGTGATGGTCATCACACCATTTTAGAACGTTGGCAACGGTCTTTTGGTCTTTTGACCATTAGCTAGCCGTTAATTTTTTTTTAATAATTAAAACCTCTATATAACCACATTTTTTTCAACCAAAATTAATACCACAAACAATCAAATAATATCTCCAACAATCAAACAACCCAAAAAAAAAATGCAAGGCCCTTCGTATCCACTAGACTCATCTAGTTCTTCCGACTCGTCGGGTGAAACAATGAAATTTTTTTGCAAAGGTTTGCCAAGCCGCAGAGCATCAAGATACGCGACGCGCAAAGAAATAAATGATTGAACGTGATCGGTGGGGGGCAAGTGAAGTGTTGATGAACAATTACTTTGTAGAAATCCCAAAGTACAATGACGCGATGTTTAAAACTCAATTCCGTTTATCAAATGAATTATTTTTAAAAATTGTCGGAGACATTGAAGCTAACTACGAATGGTTTAAAAAAGGGTACGATGCTAGGGGAAAGAGGAGTTTTACGGAGATACAAAAATGCACATTCGCGATTCATCAACTTGCTACGGGTAACATTCCTGACGAATTTGATGAATATTTAAATATGTCGATTAGAACTTTAAGCGAGTCTCTTTACGTTTTTTGCAATGCTATTATATTTTTATACGGTAAAGAGTATCTACAAACATCGACTAGACATGAAATAACATGTCGATAGTTTAGATATCGTGTTCGAGGACCCGTACCCACCACTCACTTAATTTTTATTATTTTATTTTATATTTTCTAGTAATTTTTTTAATTAATGTAAGTTTTTTTATTTAATGTAATGTTGTATTTTTAATTTTAAAAAAAAATACAATTTGATAGTATCATTCCACTCTAACCTTTTAGTGATGGAGTGTGATAAAAGTGAGGTAGCATCATATTATTGGATGTGATAGCCTGATTCTATCACCCACCACCCCATCCACCCTTAGGGAAAAAAATAAAACCCAATCTGGGGGTACTCTCAAACATGATCAAGATTCTTGAGCGAGGTCATTGGTAAAAAAAAAAAAAAAAAAAAAAAAAAAAAAAAAAAACCTTAGAATTGTTGCGCGTAAGTATGTCACTATTGGGCTAGAGAGATTTGTTTATCAACGAGAAAGAAAAAATAACTTGATGCATTCCCTTCATAGTAATTAAGAGGATGTGAGGTGTACATGGATGCGACAAGGGAGAGGAAGAGTGAAGTTGTTACAAGGTAGGCTTGTAAAAGAAGAGAGATGAGGCACGAGGCACGCATTGATGCTGGAAAGAGTAGAAGGTACGTAACGATTGTTGGCACAATAAAAAATTACACAATCAACTAAGATGAACGCACGAATTCAAAAGCTATCACAGCTTAGACTTTTTATTGCTTTCAATTGTGAGTACATGCATAAAGGAAGAAACAGACTTACTTAAATAGACTAGAAACAAAACAAACAAAGCTGAAAAGCCTCAGTCGTCCTGAGGAACCGGACAACCCAACTGACTAGCCAAACGGCTTTATTTTGAACTTCAAACAAAAGACACGTGCATGCATGACCCAAAAGGGAGGGAACTTTAATTACTTTCAACACTACCCTTAATTCAAGTTCCCTCATACCTAACATCTTCCTGAACTTCATAAACTTCTCTTTGCACAAGGCCTTGGTGAGGAGATCTGCCACCTGATTATCAGTGCCACAAAATTCCAAAACAACCTGCTTCTGAGTGACAATATCTCTGATGAAATGATATTTAAGTTCAATATGCTTAGACTTTCCATCCACCACTGGATTCTTTGATAAATCAATAGCTGAACGACTATCACATAAAATGACCGTTGGACCATCTTGCTGAACATCAAGATCACTGAGAACTCTTCTTAACAAAATTGCTTGACAAGTTGCACTTGTTGCTGAGATGTATTCTACCTCAGTACTAGATAATGCTATTGAATTTTGTTTCTTTGAACACCAAGACACCACTTCACTTCCCACGGAGAACACATAGGCAGAAACACTTTTCCTGTCATCAAGATAGCCTGCCGAGTCACTATCAGAATACCCTTTCAATTCAACCTTTTGATTCTTCATATATGACAATCTATACTATAGAGATCCTGCAACATACCTCATAATTCTCTTAGCAGCTCCAAAGTGTGTTAGTGAAGGGGCTTGCATAAATCTTGACAAAACATTGACTGCAAAACTTATGTCAGGCCTAGTATGCTGCAAGTACATCAGCCCACCAATGAGACTCCTATAAATAACTTCAGCAGCTGCACCACTATCATCATTTCTCCTGTGTTTTTCATTAGAATTCATAGGAGTTCCATCAACCTTGCACCCTATCATGCTAAACTTCTTTAACATATCTTTTGCATACTTACTTTGACCAATAAACAATCTCTCATTATTCTGATGAACTTCCAAACCTAGAAAGAACTTAAGAAGACCAAGGTCAGTCATATCAAATTCTTTCATCATACCTTGCTTGAAATCCACTAGCAGATCTTTACATGAACTGGTATAGATTATGTCATCCACATAAAGACAAACATACATCAAAACATTACCTTCCATCTTCTTAACATATAAAGTTGGTTCATTGCTGCTTCTAGTGAAACCATGATTAATGAAATAGGCATCAATCCTTGCATACCAGGCTCTGGGAGCCTGTTTAAGCCCATACAAGGCTTTGAGCAGCCTGTACACCTTTTGTTCCTGTCCTTCAACTTCAAATCCCTTAGGTTGCTCAACATAAATTTCAGCCTTAAGTGTACCATTCAAGAAAGCAGACTTTACATCAAGTTGATACACCCACCAACCTTGAGCAGCAGCAACAGCTAGAACTATTCTAATGGTTTCAAACCTAGCAACTGGAGCAAAGGTGTCCTGAAAGTCCACCCCTTTCCTTTGAGAGTACCCCTTTGCCACCAATCTAGCTTTGTACTTTAGGATTTCACCATTTGGACCCAACTTAATCTTGTAAAGCCACTTCAGACCAACCACATTCCTATGAGCAGGAGCCTCTACCAATTTCCATGTTCCATTTCTTTCAATTGCCTTGATTTCTTCATTCATAGCCATTCTCCATTCCTTCTTGTCAACTGCATCTTCAAAAGTCATAGGATCACAAATATTCAAGGCAAAGTCACATACCATATAATCTTCCAATGGAGCAGTTTGTTGGTAGACTTCACTTAGAGACTTGGTCTTGATTAGTGTTGAATCTGCATCAACTGTTGCACCAGCCCCATTTGTATCAGAAGTGGACTCAGACCTATAATTCTGAGTTTGTTGAGCAGCTGACAAGTCTGAGGAATGGGAACCTTGAGGAACATCAGGAGGTGCATCATTTGACCAATCATCAGTATGGATGTCAAGAAGATCATCAAACACACTCAAATCCCAGAGGTGTTTATTTTGTTCAGTCTTCAATTTGGACCAATCCCACTCCTGATCTTCAAAGCATTTGATATCTCTTCTGCTTATGATTTACTTGGTTACAGGATTGTATAATCTATATCCTTTTGAGGGATATGACTGACCAATCAAGATGCATTTAGCAGAAGTGGCCTCAAACTTGGATATTAACTGGCTTGGTTTAAGGCCAAAGGCAATACTCCCAAACACCCTTAAATCATCCACTTCAGGTTTTTCACCTGACCATAAGTCTAAAGGTGTCTTTGCATCCAAAGATTTTGTGGGAGAAAGATTCAATATATACACTGCTGTGGGCACAGCTTCAGCCCAAAAATAACTTGGTAAACCTTTGGCTAGCAGCATACATTGAGCCCTTTCAACAACTGATCTGTTCTTTCTCTTACTCACACCATTTTGCTCAGGTGTGTAAGGTGTGGCCAACTGCCTCTTGATTCCATGTAGCTCACATAAATTGTTAAACTCCTGTGAGCAATACTCTCCACCTCTATCACTTCTCAGCACCTTGATAAACTTTTCTACTTGCTTTTCAACCAGTGCTTTGAAACTTTTGAACTTGGCAAAGACTTCTGATTTTCTTTCAAGAAAGTACACCCAAGTCATTCTAGAATAATCATCAATAAAAAAAGGAAATACCTGCTTCCACCCAAGCTTCTAACAGGCATAGGCCCACAAACATCTGTATGAATCAGCTCCAGCAGTTGTGAGGCTCTCTTTGTACTTGAGTTGAATGGCATTTTATGCATTTTACCCAATGCACAACCTTCACATGCACCAACATCTTTCATTTGAGGCAAACCAGTTACCATGTGCTTGTTATAGAGTTGTTGAAGAGCCTAAGGATTCAAATGGCCAAATCTGTAGTGCCACAACCTTGTTTCCTCATGATGTTTATTTGAACTACAAGGCTTAAGCTTTGAAACATCAGGAGGAAACATATTATTGGCTGCTAACTAAACTCTCATCAGTTCAGTTTGTGTTTCCTTGTGAACAATAGAACAGACATTGTCATCAAAAAAGCAGTGCATAGCCCCTCCTCATGAGTTGACCAATACTCATCAGGTTATACTCAAGATTTGGAGCATAGTACACATCATCAAGAAATTTGTAAGTACCATTAGTGAGTTTTATTTTGATAGTACCTTTCCCTTCAACAGCTAAGTTCTTCTTATCTCCCAACTTGACATCCAGCTTGAATGACTCATCTAGTTGTGTGAAACTAGACATCACACTAGTCATGTGATTGGAACAACCTGAGTCCAAAAATCAAAGACTTGGATTTTCTGACTCACCTGTACCAACTGCCATGAACAAATAAGGAGTCTCATCTTGAGTTGCATCTTCTTCATCACCTTTTGCAGCCATTCTTGCCTGCCCTTCATCACTAAACCAACAATCCCTTTTCAAATGTCCAAACCTGTTACACTGGTAACACCGAGGTCCTTTGTTTCTGTCTTTACTGGACCTCCCCCTTCCTCTTCCTCTTCCTCTTCCTCTTCCTCTTCTTCTTCCTCTTCCTCTAAAGCTTCCACGGCCTCTACCTCTGCCAGGTTGATCATAAGTCAATCTTCTATTTGGCTGAAATGCATGTAATGCCTGTTCATCAGACTTCTCTTTCTCACTGCCCTTCAATTCACCATTCTTACTTTCATTTGATCTGCAGTTTAGTCTTTCTTCCTGGGATTGAAAAGATCCCAACAGTTTGACAGGTGAAAGACTAGACAGATCATAAGCCACCTCAATGGATAGCACAACAAAATCAAACTTGGCAGTTAAGCTTCTCAAGATCTTCTCAACTATCTTCTAGTTTGGCACTTCTTCACCAAATGCCCTTTGTTGGCAGACTATACTCATAACTCTAGAGAAGTAATCACCAACAACTTCATTTTCATAGATTGAACCTGTGAGTCTCCCTGGAATTCCATCTTAAGTTTGTCCCATGCTTCTTGAGACGTATCAGCAGCAGCAGCAGCAATTCTAGAAAACAAGGTGTCATGAACACCTTGTTGAATCACTGCAAGGGCTTGAGCATCTCTCTTCATCTCTTTCCTGACTTCAACAGTATTTTCACCATGATCTGTGATCCCAAGATTCACCAGATCCCAGAGATATCTTGACTTAAGAATAGTTCTCATACGTGCACTCCAATATTCATAACCCTTTCCTTTAAAAACAGGAATGGGAGCAAGGTTGGTATTATTTGGATTGGATGATTGAGCCATAGTAGATCTCATCTCACTCACACGAGCTCTGATACCACGTGTTGGCACAATATGAAATTACACACTCAACTAAGATGAACACAGGAATTCAAAAGCTATCACAGCTTAGACTTTTTATTGCTTTCAATTGTGAGTACATGCATAAAGGAAGAAACAGACTTACTTAAATAGACTAGAAACAAAGCTGAAAAGCCTCAGTCATCCTAAGGAACCGGATAACCCAATTGACTAGCCAAATGGCTTTATTTTGAACTTCAAACAAAAGACACGAGCATACATGATCCAAAAGGGAGGGAACTTTTATTACTTTCAACAACGATATGCGTGTGTGTGATGATAGTGTGAGACATTGGTTGCGAAAGGGATTATAATAAAAATTTGGATTGTAAAAATCAATGTGTGTGTGTGAGAGAAAGAAACCTGTATCTCAAAGAGAACTGAAGTGAAACCATAGGCAAAAGCAATGTCTCCAATGGCACAAAAAATGTTCCAGATTTTATCGTTGCTTGACATATCATCTCTATGTGGCATTCCAATACTTGTTTTAGGATGGCCACCTCCTTTAACATTCAATAAGAGAAAATATTAATAAAAGAACAATTCAACATATAATCCAACTTTTTACATGTTTCAGTTATCATAATGTAATAGTTTTTTTTTTCTTAATCAGAATGATGCATTTAATTAATTTACTCTGCGTGCCCATGTTTTTGCTATAAAAGGCAAGTGCCTTTACTAAATTTACCCTTCTAATTAGAATGATCCAGTTTTCGCTGGACAAAAATAAATAATGTGTGTTTTGATAAATGAATAAATAAAACAAAGGGAAAATTGCGAAAATGGCCTTTGACCGAGTTGTTTTTGCCAAACTAGCCTCCTCAGCGTCTCAGACGTCTCCCGAGACATCTCCAACTCCGACCAATAATTTACCGTCACGTCATCACCCACCCACTCCCTCTCTCATTCTCTCATTCTCTCCTTCTCTCCTCATTAATTCTCTCCTCTCCCCATTAATATCCGTCTCTTGTGTTGCAAAATTTCAAGAAACAAAAGATTTCACAAGATCTTTACAAGAACTTTCTTGAAGAATTAACAATGGCGACATCAGGGAATTTAAAGGTTCTATTTCACATGCGTGCATGAGGAGTTGCTAACCATGACTACAAATGGTGGAAGAAGTGGCTTCTTTAACTCCAGTAACCTCAAAGTAGGGGACTTTTGTGGAGATGAGCTTCTCGCATGGGCTTTGGATCCAAACCTGTCTTCAACTCTCCCCATCTCAACGACAACTGGGAGGCACAAGTGCAGAATGCCTTGGCAAACATAGCAGCAGCCGGTACCTCCCCAAGTCTTAGCGTTGCCATCTATGCCTCCAGGTTTTCTGCCAATATATTACACAACTTGAGGACTAATCATTCACATAATCCTAATTTATTATGACACAATGGTAATACTTCACAGCAATAGTTATTGCAGGGATGGGCTTCTTTACAGACGCATACGATCTGTTTTGCGTCTCCTCTTTAGTCACCAAAATGCTTGGACGCATACGATCCGCTACCACCTCCGTTGAAACTTTTGTGGGAGAGAGAGAGGATAGAAGAGAGGGGAGAGAAAGGTAGAGAAAGAGAGGAGGAGAGGAGAGTGAGGTAATAAATGAGGAGAGAAGGAGAGAGAGAGAGTGGGTGGGTGATGATGTGGCGGTAAATTATTGGTTGTAGTGGGAGACGTCTTGGAAGACGTCTGAGACGCCTTGGGAATGTGGAATCGTCTCTGACGTGACGGTAAATTATTGGTTGTAGTGGGAAACGTCTTGGGAGACGTATGAAACGCCTCGGAAACTGGGAACCGTCTTTCCAAAGACGGCTGAGGGGGCTAGTTTGGCAAAATAACTCGATCAAAGGTCATTTTCGCAATTTTCCCTAAAACAAATATGATATTTATATCGACGACTTTCTAACTTTACAGAGCCTATCAACTTAGATATTGAGGCTTTGAGCCGAATGTGAGGGTACGCCGTACGTGTGACCGTTTATATTAAAAAGTAAAATAAAATAAAAGAACATAGTAAATCAAAACTGAAGTAGTATATATATTATATGTGTGTGTATTAATGAATACCAAGGGGACATTTTCTTAAAGATAACAAGAGAATTAATTCAGACAATGCAAGACATAAAGAAAATCCACATAAAACTTATTTCGATGCCTGATATCGTGACAATTAAGTGATGAGCGTATAATAGTGTGATTACATCATGATATGCTATGATCAAACAAAATAACGTAATTGATTAGGACTATTAGAAAACTAAGACGTTTATGCAAGTATTCATTGGAAATTCGTGGGAAACAACAATTTACAACCATACTTTTTCCTATATATTTCTGATCTAACTTGTTCCTATACATTTCCAACCGAACCATTTCCTACACATAACAAATATTTCATGGATCATATTAAGTTTGAATGATAATTAACCTGCGATTTTGGCAATTGAGAGCCCCATGCCAATGGTTGAATACACAAAAGACATGATGGTCGCGATGATGGAAAGGAAGGACAGCTTGTGAAAGTTAGGTAGTTGGCTCAAAACAAGTTCTATAAACGCAAAGATTAATAGATAGGAACTATTCATTGTGTGGCATCCCTTGTCATGACCATATTTTCTGAAACAGTTTGACCTTTTAATTGCCCTATTCAAACGAATACACAAAGTCATTAAAGTCTTAAAGATACATAGACAACTAAGCGATCACGTGTGTGTAAAGTTTTGCATACTTACCCCATAGCAATCGATGAAGTGATGGTGTATCCAATGCTTACACCGATGAGAGTTTGATATTGAGCTATTGCACAAAATATGTACCGACGCCCTCCTAGAACCACAACAGGAATAAAAAATTTGTAAACAATACATATTAGTGAAGTATTTCTATACATTATATAAACCCTAAAAGTATGTGTAATACCTTGTATCTTTTACTTGGTTATAGTTTGTGAACTATACTAGGCAATGCGCTCATTAGATGATGAAATTTGCATTTTCAAGGAATTTAACATGATGGATATCGTACCAATTTGGTGATTATTAATTAAAAGCTTTATGACCAACCATGTCAAAATATGTCTCTTGTAACAAAGGGAGTGAGAAAAAGGGTACTAAACTTCACTCAAGTATGTTTGGGAAATGTAACCATATAGTGAGAGGTACCATTGTAAAGTTAGATCCGTCATTTTAGCGCCCAAACACCACTACGGTGGGGCCTTAAGGGGCGCTAAGTGGCTTTAAAATTCATAAAATTGGTATTGGGCGCTAAGTTAATAACGCCACTTTTTTCCTTTGCAGGTGGGGACTAAATTTCAACCAATGAATATAAAGAGGGTGGTGCTATAATGAGCTTCCACTACAGAAGGTCTAACCGGTTGTGTAAATTAGTTTAGACACAGTAACTAATTTGACGCAACGTTGTAGTCATTGGTTCATCAACATTTAAATGTTTCGTTATATATAAATGACAATTTCGTTATTAAAAAAACTTAGAGAAGAAAATTTGAATGAGAAAATCTAACAATATTTTTTTTCCTTTCCTAGCCGACATACTTAACTTTTTCTTAATTACATTCTTATAATTTTTTGATCAGTTACATGTCATAACCATAAATCCTAATGATCCATGATCTTTTACATGTGTATTAAGTGAAAACCTTTTCTGTTTTAAAAAAGAACAAAAAAATTCTAGAGAAGGAAAAAACTTAGGAATTAAAAGTTAACTATGTGTAGTGGGCGTCAACCCCACTCCACCTCATCCTTTGGCGCCCCAACACACCATTATTCCAATTTCGCTAAGAGTGTGAGCCCCTTTGGGCATCATATTGCAGCAAAGCCCTCTCGCTCTCCTTTCATTTCCAATTAATTTTCTAAACTAATCATTTATTACAAATCACCCACTTTTGTCTTAATTTGTTTTTTTAGTTCTTTAATTTAAACATTATTTTAATAAACTAATTAGTTAATTACACACCTTTGAGAGTTTAGTTAACGAGAGCCCTCATGCTTATGTGACAGTAACGTGATAAAAAAACGTTCATACACATATATAGTAATACACTCAACACAGGGGAACAACTATTGATGACGTGTGTCCTAAAACGACAACGTCTAGACCTCTCGTCAAAAAGATAAGCAAAATAAGTTTGATTAAGAGGTTGCCTGACTTAGTGGAGCTGATATAAGGCAGCTGACCTGCCGTATAGGAGCCTCAGGGCAGAAAGCAAACAGTAAAATGTCTTGGAAATGTAAAAAGGGATTTTGGCTTATTATCTTTGCAAGGGACAAAACATCACACAGCTCCATACCTTGTATTGGAAAAGATAAAAGCTGAAAATATCCCAAAAGGGAAAAGTCTCACTGCTGGGAACTAAAAGAGGGTCAAAATACATCCAGGTATGATAGGGAAGCTACCCTGAGGGAGCTCCTGGGCAGAATCCGACTGCCTATATAAGGAGACCCTTGGGTAGACATTCCACACACACACTTCTCACTTCTTCTCTCTACTCTTATACTCTCTACTTCATTAATTCCCAACTCCAAATGAATATGTACTTATTCTCACGCCGGAGTCCAAACGCAGGAGGCTCCCTCCTGCGTTAAGGCTAACGGTGTCTGCTACCTTTGTGCAGGTCCCTTCCAGGAGCTTGAAGACCCCCATTCTCAGAACCAAATCCAAAACCTTAACTGAATCCAACCTTAAAACCTAAACCTTAACGTAATATACCCTTAACCTATAATCCTAAGCATCTCCTAACCTAATACCGGTCATTTTCCTTGTTGTAGCAACAAGTGGCGCCCACCGTGGGGCTGTCGCTACTTTGAACAAACTGTTGAGAGTCTCTACAGTCCCATTTGTTCCTAAGTAACCTCCTTTTGTGATGACTGGTGGAGATAACCGCCTAGGAGGGGGTCTTCCAGAAACTCCGGCCACTAGCCACACCTCAGGTGATGCCTCTGGCCGTGAAACGCCTGGAACGGACGGACAACAAGTCGAACCGTCTCTAGGGGACATGCTCAACTTCCAAACACCGCCATCCTCAAGGGCTGTTAACTCGTCTCCTAGGGACGACTTGTTGTTTCCAGTTGAACGAATGGATATCACCCCGGAGGGAGTACGAAGAAATTTCTTGCAGCTCCGAGACCTCCTGAATGGTTATGTGCGAGAGGAGAGGTCCAGAGGAGTCAGGGTCAGGTTGTCCTATGACGAAGAGCCTGTTGTCACCCTCTCACCTAGCCCTCCGTTACTGGGAACCACCACCTCACCAGCAACCCAGCGTGACTACACTAACCATCACCCCTACTTGAACAGCCGAGGGGACATTTACTCAGGAGGAGGAGGCCCTAGCAGCTCTGTGCTCTCTCCGGGGACCTCATTACCACTTTCCTATGAAGACGCTTTAAGATCGTTACCGTTGGCCAGCAGTGCCGTAGCCACCTCCCTTGCGGGAGCAGGGAGTCTTGCTGGAGGATTCGTCGTTCCTCCAGGAGCTATGTATCCTAACTACTCACAGTCTCAATACTTCCCCATATGGCCGGGAGGATATCCTTGGCAGTATCCTTCACCTTTGAACCAAGTATCAGTAACTCCCCCTGTGGGAGGGCAAGGTCCCATGACCTCCCAACCTTTGATTCAAACTCCTGTAGCTGAAGTTAGAGCAGAAACTACACCTTCTAAGCCGTACCGACCCAAGTCGTTGGAATGCTTCGCTGAACACATTGCTCATTTCGATTTCCCCAACAAGATCAAGATGCCAGCTAATGTGAAAACATACGACGGCACAGAAGACCCGGATGACCACTTGAACGTCTTCTCTGGGGCAGCCACTGTGGAAAAATGGAATGATGCCGAGTGCTGTCACATGTTCATGCAGACCCTGGTAGGACCGGCTCGCCTGTGGTTCAGTGGCCTACCGTCTCGGAGCATTTCCTCGTTTGATGATTTAAGGAGAGGTTTCACCTCGAACTTTAACCCCCTCAGAAAGTGTACCAAAGATGCCGCCATATTGCATCAAATCCAACAAGGGGAGCACGAAAACCTCCGTAGTTTCATCGAGAGGTACAAGAGGGAAGGTCTGCAGTATAGTGGTGCCACCGAGAAGATCCGGGTGTCGGGATTCATGGGAGCCATTCGTCCCAAGAAGTTACTAAGAAGATTTCATGAAGATGTTCCCCAAACCATGGAGGAGGCTTTCGAAAGAGCAGAAGCCTTCCTCAGGGGAGAGGAAGCATTAACTCGACAGGACACCAGGAAGAGGGATCGAGGGAGCTGGAGAGACAGCTCAACGAGCTCCCGGAGGCCTCACTTTCAACCCTACAATGAAAGACGATCAGGGAGATCCTATGACAACCAAAGGGGAGAAGAAAGACGACGGTCCCCAAGATCAGGAAGGTACCATGACAAAGAAAAACAGGTTTTCACTGTCCTCACTAAGACTCCTCAGGAGATACTCTCCACAGAGGAAGTAAAGTACACCTTCCGACCCCCCAGACCTCTGTCTAAGCCAGCTAGCAAGAGGGATGCCAGTAAACATTGTGCCTTCCACAATGATACGGGGCATCACACAAACGATTGCTACCAGTTGAAGAAACGGATAGAAGAAGCTGTTAAGTCCGGGGAACTCGCTCACCTGATCAAAGACATCAAGGGGAGGAGAGATGAAGGGAAGAAAGATAAAGAGGTCAATATGGTCAGTCTTGAAGGAAACCAGCAGGTCAAGAAGGCTCGAACCGAGCCCTGGAACAAACAATACATCTGCCTCCCTCCGGCTCCCGATGAACTGATAGTCACACCCGTGATAGTGGAAGCCGAACTTGATGGCCTCCCTGTGGACAGGGTATACATGGACTGTGGAGCCTCATCAGAGGTGATGTATGAACGATGCTTTGAATCCTTGAGCCCGGAGATCAAGTCCAAGCTCAAACCATCCGACGCCTCACTGGTGGGTTTCTCAGGGGAACGAGTACATCCCCTAAGGAAGCTCACACTTAGCGTCTGTTTCCGAGACGGAGACTTATCAAGGACTGAGGAGCTAACATTCTCCGTTATCAGGTACCCTTCAAATAACATTGTCATCTTTTCACTGTCAAAGACAGAAGAGTTGACTTGCTCCGTTATCAGGTACCCTTCAAGCTATAACGTTCTCATTGGAAGAATGGGAATCGCCACTTTCGGTGCGGTCGTATCAACAACTCATGGCTTAATGAAGCTTCCCACTCCTAATGGAATTGCAACCCAGAAGCCAACGGCAGAGGCTCTTTTGATAGCCTCCGTGGAAGAGAACAGAGGTTCCAAGAATCCGGAAACACCAAGCAATGGTCCCATCCGGGAGGTTAGCATTAATGCTGCCTGTCAGGAGCAGACCATCAAAGTAAACAACCTGCTTCCCGATAAGGTTATGAGTGAACTAATTAACCTTTTGTAGGATAGTCAAGACGTGTTCGCTTGGTGCCCCGGAGACATGACAGGTGTCCCCAGAGATATGGCTGAACACTCTCTCAACATAGCTCCCTCATACAAGCCAGTTGTCCAAAAGAAAAGGAGCTTGGCCCCAGCAAGGAGCCAAGCTGCCTGTCAGGAGGTGGAAAAACTGGTAGAAGCAGGCATCCTAAGGGAGGTTCAATATCATTCGTGGGTGGCAAATCCGGTCATGGTTGCCAAGCAAGACGGATCTTGGAGGATGTGTGTCGATTTCAAGGATCTCAACAAAGCCTGCCCTAAGGATTGCTATCCCTTGCCCGAAATTGATTGGAAGGTGGATTCTCTTGCCGGCTTCCAATACAAGTGCTTCTTGGATGCCTACAAGGGATACCATCAAATTCAGATGAAGCAAGAAGATGAAGAAAAGACAGCCTTCCATACCGACAAGGGGATCTTTTGCTATAAGAAGATGCCCTTCGGTCTGAAAAATGCGGGAGCCACCTACCAACGGTTGGTGGACCAAGCTTTCTCGAAACAAATTGGAAGGAATATGGAAGCTTATGTGGATGACCTTGTCATCAAGAGCAAATCGGGGGAGGCCATGATCCAAGACATCCGAGAAACGTTTGACAACCTTCGAAGAATAAACATGAAGCTCAACCCTGTCAAGTGCTCCTTTGGGTTCGAGGAGGGGAAATTCCTAGGCCACATTGTTGGAAAGCAAAGCATCAAAGCAAACCCAAGCAAGGTCCAAGCAGTCCTTGACATGAAGTCTCCTACCACAAAGAAAGAAGTGCAGAGCCTCAACGGTAAAATTGCTGCCTTAAAACGTTTCTTGCCTAAGTCCGCGGAAAGATCCTTACCTTTCTTTAAAACACTCAAAAACTGTGTCGATAAAAAGGATTTCCGGTGGACAGCTGAGGCAGAGGCTGCCTTCTTGGAACTCAAAAAACACATAGCTTCCCTGCCTGAAGTGGCAGCCCCTGAGGTAGGGGAAGTAATAACAGTTTATTTGTCTGCAGGAGCGGAGGCTGTGAGCTCAGTCCTCTTGGTTGACCGAGGAAAGGAACAAGTCCCAGTATACTTTGTCAGCAGAGCCCTCAAAGATTCTGAAATTAACTACACTCCCATAGAGAAGCTTGTATTGGCACTTGTGCACACCGCCAAGAGGCTCAGACGGTACTTCCAGGCCCATCCCATGAAGGTCATCACAGATCAGCCCATACGAGCCATCTTAGAAAAACCAGAAGACTCGGGGAGGTTAGCCAAATGGGCCATTGGCCTAGGAGAACACAAAATAGAGTACCTACCGAGAAGGGCTTACAAGGGACAAGTGTTTGCTGATTTCCTTGCCGAGTTACCCCACCTGCAGGCAGATGAAGAAATGAACGAGATCGAGGAGCAACCTGATCTTCAGGGGAAATGGTGCCTTTTCACTGATGGAGCCTCAAGTGTAGAAGGTTCCGGGGCTGGTCTTGTCATCAGGGACCCTCACGGAACCGAATACACTTATGCCCTCCGTCTGGACTTCCCCTGCACCAACAACGCTGCTGAATACGAGGCCCTACTGGCCGGGTTGCGATTGGCAAAAACAATGAAGGTACAAGAGCTAAAAGTCTTTGTTGATTCAAATCTTGTGGTCAAGCAGGTGAATGGAGGATACACAGCCAAAGAACCCTCAATGATTAGGTACAAGGACAAGGTCAAAGAACTCATCAAAGAATTCAAAGAGTTCTCATTGGAGCAAGTGTCAAGGACTAAGAATAAGCAGGCAGATGCCCTCAGCAAGCTGGCTTCCTTGACTTTCGCTCACCTTACCAAGAAGGTCCTAGTTGAGGTGCTGAAAGAACCATCCATTGATGACAGAGAGGTACAAGATGTGGTCACCGAAACAGACTCCACATGGATGACACCCATAATGTCCTACTTGAAGGAAGGGAAGCTGCCAGAAGATGAGCTGGAAGCTAAGCGGTTGGTCATAAAGGCGAGGCAATATGTAATCGAAGATGACAAGCTCTACAAGAAAGGGTACTTGGCACCCCTACTAAGATGCGTGGGCCCCAACCAGAGTAACTACCTCATCAGGGAGGTACACGAGGGCATATGTGGCATGCATTCTGGGCCACGGTCCGTGGTATCAAAGCTCATGAACTTGGGCTACTACTGGCCCACCATGCACAAGGATGCCTCCGAAACAATCCGAAGATGTGAAGCCTGTCAGCTACAAACACCGATCAAGACCAACCCCAAGCATGACCTTGTCCCCATTATCTCAGCATGGCCCTTCTACAAATGGGGGATGGACATTGTGGGTCCCTTCCCGCAGGCCGCGGGAAAATTGAAGTTCCTTCTCGTGGCAGTAGACTACTTTACCAAATGGCCAGAGGTTAAACCATTGGCTACCATCTCAGGAAAACATGTGATAACCTTCGTATGGGAGCAAATAGTCTGCAGATACGGCCTACCAGGGGAGATGGTGACAGACAATGGGAAGCAATTTGCCAACAAACCTTTCAGCAGCTGGTGCTCCGAGCTAGGCATCAAGCAGGTCTTCAGCTCAGTAGCTTACCCCCAGTCCAATGGACAAGTTGAGCGGATGAACAGAAGCATCGTTGAAGGAATTAAAACGAGACTAGGGAGATATGGCAAGAAATGGATTGATGAGCTCCCCAGCGTCCTGTGGGCCATAAGGACCATGGAAAAGACAAGCCATCAAAGGACCCCATATAGCCTCGTCTTTGGAAGCGAAGCTGTCATACCAGCCGAGATAGGGGTAAGCTCAAGAAGAAGTACTCGCCAAGATGCTCACCACAATCAAAGGGAGGTCCTGCTCAATCTGGACCTACTCGAAGAATCAAGAGACCAAGCCTCCATCAGGGAAGCAAGGTACAAAAAGAAACTCGAAGCATACTACAACACAAGGGTGAAGAAAGAGGCCTTCAGGCCAGGAGACCTCGTGTTGAGATGCAATGAAGCCAGCAAGCAGCAGAATGTAGGGAAATTGGGCCCCCGATGGGAGGGTCCCTACGTCGTAAAAGAGGCCCATAAAGGGGGATCCTATAAGCTAGCTGATCCTAATGGCAACATGATTCCAAGGCACTGGAGTGACAAGCATTTAAAACGTTTCTATGTTTGAAAGTTGTAAACGTCTCTTTTGTACCATCAAAGTTATGATGAATGAATGAATTATGTTTCAAATTATTAACTTGTCGCTTATCTTATCAAAGGGTGAGCCCCTCCAAACCAGGCTCCATGGGATCCGGCGCTATACCTACCCATGAAACGGGGATGAGCTCCCAGGCCACAACTGCTCAACAGGTAACAAGGCTAAGTAACCTTCCTGTATACAGGGTGAGTCCCTAATACAATCCACGACTCCATGGGACAAGTCCTTAGAAGGAATACCTAAACCCATGAAAGAGGGTGAGCTCCTCACACCAAGACAGCTCCCACATGTTCACACTTAATAGAAAACGAACATAACACTAAGAAACCGTTTGAAAAAAGTTTAAAACATAAACGAAAAAAGCTGATAGGATGAGCATTGCATCGGTTCCTTAGCTAAGTATCCTAAGTTGGATGACTGCAGCATTCACCTTTGGGAGAAAAGTTAAAGACATTGCAAACACTATGAACGACAAGTAACAGAGTCAAAACAACGAAGCAATAAACATAGATAAAGCATCACCCCCTAAAGGGGGGAGCATTCCATTAAAAGATAAAATATTAAAAGCCCCAAGGGCTGAGTACAGCATAGTTCGGTTACAAAAGACATGCTAAAAACTTGAAAACATAACTAAGGCAAGTCACGGGGTAGCTGGGTCTTCGGCTTCATGGGTGGCAGCATCCTCACCAGGGGGAGCCAAGGCTCGGTTACCAACATCATCATAAAGGCCCTCTGTGTCGAGACCGGCAAAGGGACCATCTTTGCTAGAAGGAGGGAGAGACTCAACCTCCAGAGCTTGTAGGGGGGAAGGACTCTCAAATACCTGCTCTAAATTTGGAACCTTGGAAGAACTAGCAGGTTTCATACGTTTGGAACTACCCTCCCCACCGTCAGCTCCCTCCAGCATGATCATAAGAGGCCTTTTTGACACATAAGAGCCAAACACTTGGTCGGCCACATCCTTTTTAAGGCCTTCCGGCTCCAAGTCTTGAAGGAAGGAGAGAGGCTGCTCAGAAGCCTTGGCAATAGCAGAGATATAGGGGTAAGTCGCAAGCTCCATTGCCTTCACAGCATTCACAAACTCATCACCGGAAGAAGGCTTAAAGGATGGCAGCTCTTCAAGATCCTGACCCTCCCGAGCCGCTTTAAAGCCGGCTTGAATCCCTCCATGGCGACCGAAAGCTATAGCCTTTGCATAAATGTCAGCCAGGGGAGCATTAAACTCTTGGGAGTGCAGGAGGTTGGTGACAAAGCGAGCTACCCCCTTGGAGACCAACCACTCTTTCTCGTCGGTCAAACGGTCCACCTGGACTCGAAGCTCTGTTCCCACCCTCTCCACCGAGGCCAACTCCTGCTTAACTGCCTGACGTGCCCGAGCCAACCCCTCCCTCTCCTCTGCAACTTTAGCCTTCTCATCATGAAGACCCTTGAACATCTTCTCAAATTTTTCCTTCTCTAAGCCAAGCTGAGTCTTCGACACAGCCAATTCTTGAACCAAGTCCTTCTCCCGAGCAGCAAGCTTGGTCAACTCCTCCCTCGCCTTCACCAACTCGGCCTCATGCTCTTCAAAAAACTCTTCCACTTGTTCCCTCCTTGCCATCAACTCACCCCATCTGGCCATACCATCCGGGAACAAAGATAGGAATTGCCCGAAGTGATAATACATCTTCTTCATCACGTCCCTGTCTGTCCATTCCTTGTGAAGCTCTCTCTCAGCATCTGGAACACAATGGTCTATCAGATCACGGCACACGGAAGCTTTCTTCAACAAATCAGTAGGCTTAATGTCCCAATCTGGCACAAACACTCCTTCAACAGGCTCCTGCTGGGCAGGAGCATCAGAAACATCTTCAACGGCAGCTTTGGAACTTTCACCACCTTCAACTGGCAATAACTTTGAACTTGGACTTGGGGCAGCAACGTCCTTTGGCTTCTTGAAAACAACATCGTCTTTCTTCGGGGAGGATAATGTCAGCTTGCCCTTCCCAGGGGCAGGGGTATACCCCAACGCTGAAGAAATCAGAGAAGAATCTTCATCTTCATCTCCTAAGACCAAGGGCACAGCAGTAGAAGCCCCCTGACCCGAAGAAGCAGTTTGAAGTCGCTTGCTGGAGCGACGGGCGGTAACAGACCTCTCCACAGGAGGCTCTGTAGCAGCAACAGACGATGTGATCACACTTGTGTACACTCCCTTGAAACGAACATGCTCAGTCTTCACAACAACATTCTGACCCTCAGCAACACTCCGGACCTTGAATTTCACGTCAGCAATATCATCCAAAGCCAAATAATCCAAAGTGCTCATCTCTGCAAAAAAGACAAAAGGGTCAGACAACATAACAAGGATAAGGGTACCAAAGAGGAGACAGGGAGACACCTACCCTTCCCACCATGATATATCACCGGGTCAGTCCCAAGATCATCCCAGTTGGCACTCAAACCCACCATCACCAGAAAATCCTCAGGAAAGGTACGAAGACGAGTAGGAAAGCCACGCAGCTTCTCCAACAACACTTGGTCGAGAGTACCAGGTTCAGGCTCCTTCTCATTCAGGGGAGCATCCGAAGATCTCCGAGGAGTTTTAAAAGGTAGGAAGTCAGAGTTTAAGAAAAAGAATTTGTCTTTCCAGGAGGAAACAATCCCGATGACACTAGAAATGAGAGCCGGTTCACATTGAGTCTTCTCAATGGTAAACCAGTTCCCATTTTTAGCCAATCTGAAAAACCGCCGGTACATGGCCAAGGAAGGCTTATGACCAAGGCAGCGACACACTATCTCGAAGTGCAAAATCCTTGCAACTCCGGACGGGCACAACTGATCAAGGGAGAGTTGATGATATTCTAAAACATTAAGGAAAAAGGTGGAAAAGGGATACCTAAGGTTACCCTGATCAAACTGACGGGTATACACCGCCACCTTGCCAGTAGGAACGGAGGTCACAGGAGTTTTCCCCTTTGGAACAGTAGGATTAAAAGACAAAGGAATACCGATCTCAGTACAGAATCGCTCAACATCGGACTTAGATAGCCGAGTAAATTGATTCGCGAGATCAGTTTTCGACATAATGAAAGGCAAGGTATGACAAAAGGGAGAAGTTACTTACCAGATTTATAGGGAAGAAAAGAGGATCGCCGGTTGAGAAATAATCGTGGGAGAGAATGTGACGGTTTTCTAGTTTAGGAATGAAATGGAGAAGAAAGAGGGTTTATCTTTTTATAAGAGATTTAAAATTTGAATTTAATGGCATTAAACGGTTATCAAGGGAAACCATCATTCAGCTGTCCTAGGGGATGACGTCAGCCTAGACCCTTGTCATGTCAACAGTCGCCTGGGACGGCTGATGGGACACTCGCCTGCTCCCTAGGGAGTAATGGTGGATAGCCATATTAAATTAAAAAATCAGACCATCATGACAAATGCAAGGCCAAAAGCTTGCACGAAATTTGATGAAGGAAAAAATAACACACCAACGCTCCCATAAGGGAGCCAGGGGTTTGTAAAAATTACCCGGTGCTAACCTCAGCTCGAGCAGCGTTACCACCAGGAAATAAGACAATGAACAAGTCACAAGCACTTCTAACTTCTTTACAAATGCTTATGACTGGGGGGCTGATGACGTGTGTCCTAAAACGACAACGTCTAGACCTCTCGTCAAAAAGATAAGCAAAATAAGTTTGATTAAGAGGTTGCCTGACTTAGTGGAGCTGATATAAGGCAGCTGACCTGCCGTATAGGAGCCTCAGGGCAGAAAGCAAACAGTAAAATGTCTTGGAAATGTAAAAAGGGATTTTGGCTTATTATCTTTGCAAGGGACAAAACATCACACAGCTCCATACCTTGTATTGGAAAAGATAAAAGCTGAAAATATCCCAAAAGGGAAAAGTCTCACTGCTGGGAACTAAAAGAGGGTCAAAATACATCCAGGTATGATAGGGAAGCTACCCTGAGGGAGCTCCTGGGCAGAATCCGACTGCCTATATAAGGAGACCCTTGGGTAGACATTCCACACACACACTTCTCACTTCTTCTCTCTACTCTTATACTCTCTACTTCATTAATTCCCAACTCCAAATGAATATGTACTTATTCTCACGCCGGAGTCCAAACGCAGGAGGCTCCCTCCTGCGTTAAGGCTAACGGTGTCTGCTACCTTTGTGCAGGTCCCTTCCAGGAGCTTGAAGACCCCCATTCTCAGAACCAAATCCAAAACCTTAACTGAATCCAACCTTAAAACCTAAACCTTAACGTAATATACCCTTAACCTATAATCATAAGCATCTCCTAACCTAATACCGGTCATTTTCCTTGTTGTAGCAACAACTATATATACTATAAGCAAAATTAATTTGACATTTTAATGAGAATAAAGTAGTTAATTACCAAGATTAGTCTTAACAGCTTGCATGTAGTTGTAATTTCGAGCTCCTGTAACAGGATGAGGAGATCTGTAGTAGTCGGTGAGTAAGATGCATGTGTACCAAGAGATCACTGCAAACACTACAAGCAAACATGTTCCGAAAACCCAACCCAATTGCGCTAAACACCATGTTAGTGACAACACTCCTGATCCTACCACTGCTGTTATTATATGTGCACTTGCACTCATCCATGTCCCTTCACAATTAACCAAACAAAATATAGTTTTCTTAGTTGGAGAGAACCCAGTTTTATTACTGAGATCATGACAAATAAATTAGTATGCATAATACAACTAACAAAAAGGAAGTAAATTAGTAAATTACAACATGTATTTAGCATAAAGATATATGTGTGGCCCTCGGGGGCAAAAGTAAAGTTGCACTAATTTTAACGTTATTATATTAATTTTGTGAAAATAACGTTAAAAATGACGGACGGCTAATCATGCATCAGTTGATAGCCAAAAGACAAGGGGGTACATGCACCAACCGTGTTTGGCCTGATTGCTAAGTGTTATATGCCTTATGTCTAAGGCTTGATACAAAACCACTATTGAGCCGGGGGTCTCACTGGAAGCAGCATCTCTATTCCTACGGGGTAGAGGTACCTCCTCAGACCCTACCTTAGCTTTTGCTATTGGTAAGATTAACTGAGTATGATGATGATTTAGCATAAAGATAGTCTTTAAAAGCTTTCAGTTGGTATTAAAGTTCATCCATGGGAATTTTTTTTGAACGGCCAACGAAACGTTTCTGCTCGACTACCCATGAGACCCTTAAACTGGCGAACTCAAGAACCCTCCCAGGACTATGCAAGGGGCTAGCCAGGGTTGCTAGACTTGCCCACGAGGTTATCTATGGGAATTTAATTCAAAGAATGTAACGGTGAGCTTATAATAAGATGAATTTTATATTTTTTTATTGTTTTTTTCTTTTATAAATACAAGTGCCAAAGCATTTATATTGCACCTTAAAACCATTATCAGTATCAGTGGAGGAATCAGAAATAACATTAATATACATGTGTTTTTTTTTTTATAAATACAAGTGCCAAAGCATTTATTTCACCTTAAAACCATTATCATGTATACTGTATACAGGGGAAGATGTATGAAATACAATATGACAGCACACACGTACTGATCAGTCATATGATTCGTTTGATTTTCAATATTAAAAAATAATGAAAAAAATGGTAATGCATATTGTTCCTCGCTCATCTCTTCTAAAATTAAAAAAAAAAAAGAAGATTTGTTTGATTGTTTGTTTGTATGTAATTATATGACAATATATATGACATGCACATGTTTAGTAATGGTGTGTAGATTATACCACCTACACAAATTAGTTTTAAGTTTTTTTTTTTTTAAACAATGTATATGTAAGTATATGATTTATATATAAAATATGAATCATTGATTAAGAAAGAAAGAAAGAAAGAAAACGGTTTAAATTAATTTATGTTCTCGTAATAGTCACAGTTTTCACCGCAATATATGTTTGTTGATAAAATTAACTAACCGAAAATAACATGCAGTTTTACCTGTTCTTCTAGTCTGTCCATCATCATCAAACTGATCTTGAGTGTCTTCTCCTTTCTCTAAAGAAAAACTTTCTTGTTTCTTCATAGATGCCATATCAGTCGCTCTTGAAAACACAAAGATGGGTGATGAATTGATCAAAAGAATACATAATATAGGAGGGGGTGGAGGTGGTTGATTAAAGAGGACAATAACTCCTGTAATTTAATAGTGGAATTGAAGTACACTACATTTGTTTGTTTATGAGTTAGTTTTTATTTGCCCAAACATATTCTGGGATTCGTGCAATAAGTTTTTGTCATTATTTATTTTTTTGAAGGCTAAATGTTGTTTTATTCACACCTAACAAACATTTGCATCATGTTACTAGCAAAGGGCAAAGCATAGTGGAGGCCCGGATTGTCCCGTCTTCTACCGTTTTTAGCGTAATGCTGGAATTTTGTGATTTTCGTAGGTAATTTTTATAAGAATTGAGTCCGGCCCCACCGATTAGATCTTCCAGCCCCTACCGATCGGAAAACAATAAGCCCGGCCTCCGCCGATTCGATCTACAGGCTTCGCCACTGAGCAATAGCAAGGGTACTAGTCGAAACAAACCAAAAATAGCACACCTAGATTGTCTTTTATAACATCATATTTCAAGCATTCAGCTACCAATCTGCACCTCAATGAATCTTGAATCAGCACCATCAATGACAGATCCAGGATTATTTTTTTCCAATGGGTTTGCTGGTTTTAACTTCATAGTTATGGACAAAAAAAAATTTCAGGCCGATTTGACGTTCGAGTAGGGTAATCAAATAAAAAGTTACAACAAATTAAAACTTGAAATAGTGGATCAACAAAGAGAGATTCTAAAAGTTTCAAGGCTCTATAAGATCTTAAAAATTTATAACCACCAAACCATATTAATCCACTTGTGTACAATTTCCTAAACATACAAATTAATCATGTAAGAAATTTGCACATTATTATAGTTTCCTCAATAGAAAACTAACAGGTTAAAATTCTAGTTATACCCTTCTGCAAATCCCAAAGTCCGAAATCAATTATTTCAAAAGATTCAAAACCTAGCAAAAACACCAAATTTGGATTTGAATAAACTAAGAGCGATACAACAACCACATTAGTTTAAATGTTTGAGAAATTCAGCAGAAAGCAAGGATATATTGTTTTAGTAGCGTCGCAAATCAATCAATTAACTAAAGTATTATATCATAACAAAATTATAATTTTTATCCTTCTTTAAACATTCAATAAAGGTCAGCTATCCGGGTTACCGATACACCCATAGGCAAAATGTCACCTACTCTTGTGATGGCAGACAACGTTGATGACCCGGCCCGTCACCATTTTAAAAGGAAATCCATAAGCCGTTGACCCATTATGATAAACCTCTGGCTCGCGTATAAAATAAAAGCTTGAATATAATCTTGGTCAAGACGTGGTATTAATTAGTTAATTACCCTTTATGTAATATATATTACTTTTATACAAAATTAATATAAGATACTTTAATTTTTGTTAACATCACATTAATAATTTTACATCCACTTTTGCCAATACAAAATTATCACCCTCACTGTTTGATCCAATCTCAAGACTCCAATGGCTGATAAGTAACATTTACAAGCCTTGGCCTCTTGATGATTCATCAAGGTAAAGAAAGGCTCGATCAACTGTTAACTGTCGATCCATGATTCGTCTATTTTTAACGAAGTTGACAATATCACTTTTGTTAATGATGTTATATGGCAAAAGATTAGGATTATGTGCCTATATCTAAAGAAAAGAGTATTGTCACCAACCTTGGTGAGAAGGGTAACAAAAGACCCTTTGGACAGGCTGGGTTGGTTAAGGACTCGTTGTGTTCAAATATGAATGAAAGACCATCTAGATTTTTTAAAATTATATTTGTGTTCTTGCGTATTATTACTTTACTAGTCAGGTGCCCGCGCGTTGCAGCGGGAAATAACATTTAGTTAACATGTGCATTGTGTGTTGTATTTTAAGCAATTATACTGTAAAAATTAAATTTAAGATGTCAATAAGAAATGTACTACAATATAGTATAAATGATTTCGGTTCATTTTCGTTTGTTTTCGTTTCGGTTATTACTTAACCATAACATATCATTTTTAAATTAAAAAAAAACTATAGCAATACTATACTCAAATTAAAAAGAAAAAAATGTTCGTATATACGGCGTAATAATATTAGGAAAATATTAACGTATAAAAAAATTATGGACGTTTAAAAATCGTGGGGTAGTTGGTTAAAACAAGGGTGAAAAGTGTAATTGTTATTTAAATAAAAAAAGTTGAGTAAAGTTGAGGGGAAAATGTGTAAGTATTGTATAAAAGACATATTTGCCCTCAAAAAGTAGTTAACATATGCATTGTGTGTTGTACTCTAAGTAATTATGCTTGTAAAACTTAAATTTTAAGAGATCCTTATTAAATGTATTATAAGATAGTATAGATAAGTTTCGGGTTTTAGAAATTATAAATTCTTATACTAACATTTACAAACGTAAACAGTTCTAATTTCTTATTGGTTCAAGATTTATTTTTATATTAACATTTTATTATTATTTCATAAATTATTTTTAATATTAAAGTAGATGTGCTATGACATGTAATTAATTACGTGCTTATTTTTATTAGCATTTCGGTGTGAATATTTTTCGCAGGGTTATACATGTAGATATTTACATAATCTATCCTCTACTATGACTAAGTATAATGTGTCTTGAAAGGGATATGGTGCCAAAAACCACCATCTCCCTTGTCCAGATAGTCTTGCTATACAAAGTTATCTTCATCACCGTAAGCGTAGGATGTTATTGAGACTATCGGTTTTCAAATACTGTTTACAATTGGAATTGTTGTATATAGATAAGTATTCTATGAGGTGTCCCGCCCACATGTATATTTAACAACCAAACACTCGGCAAGCATGAAAAGCTACGTCGTTGTACAAATGTAAGTTAAAAATATAAACCAAATATAAAATTAAAGTATTATATTTTTAATGAAAAAATAAAAGAGAAAAAAGTAAAAAAAAAGGGGGGGAATAGAAAAAAAGAAAAACCAGAATACTCAACCAATATCGGAAGTAAGAACATTCACAATAGCTTCCCCATCTCCTATCACTCACAAATAATCACAACCACTTATTACACTAAAAATCATTACAGTTTCTCTCTCTTCAACTCACAACCACTTTCAACAAATATTAAAAAATACATACAGAAAAACTGTTTTCCCCAAAATATTTTCAAATATCCTCAAATATACCGATAAACAGTAGGTTCCATATTTTTCTCCACTCACAACCCCATAAAAATATGGGGTTTTGTCTCACAATATTATGGGGGCCAAATGTGAATGCTCTAATAACTGACGCGCAAAATGATTCCTCATAGAATTTCATGATTATGGCATTTAATTCAATGGTATATTTAACCATCAAAATTAAGGTTGGTTTCTCTTCTTCTCTAAACCTCATAATTCCGTATAAAGACTTAAGACCCACGCTATCACAAGCCTTAAACAAGAATTTAAAGGTTTGGTATTATAGTTTTATCAGTTTATTTTCTCTATATCACTTTAAGGATATTCATATTTATTTAATATATTTGGCCATAACTTGCCTTGGTTTTTATTTTACTGAACCCAACTAACTGGATTTAACCTAGTTAGTTTTTTGCCAACGTGGCATATCACTTTCTTACCAACCAAGTCTTTTTTACACGTCATCTATCACATGGCATGTGGTGTTGTTGATAAAGTATCCGAACAAAGCCCACCAAATAAAGTAATTAACAAATCATAATCCTTCAAGTCACCATCAGATGCTTTTGGGCGGTCGTTTTTTTTTTTTTTTTTTGCCCTTCACACATTTTTTTTAAATTCGCTTTCATTCAAAAACGGCAAAGTCCTTAAAGCGAGGACCGCCAATCAACAAAACATCATATACAACGCCACTTTTCCCAATCTAAGTCGCTAAACTTTGATCTATTCTTTAACCAAAAAATGAAGAACTCTTAATACTAGCTATTATGTCTCTTCCCATCCATGAACTATACTCTTTCCCCATTTACCTCCATTCGCTTTGTTATTGAAAATCTCCATTCGCTTTGTTATTGAAAATCTTGTCGTTTTTTCTCGTGTTTTTATTGAAAAAGACTACCGTATTCACATTCTATATATATTAAACGCTCAGCTCATTTGAACAGTAGATATATTACTATTTTAACTATGAGGGTAGTTTGGGGTTTTCACACCTCATCGTGTTTTCCCAAACACATACGTCAGCCATTTTCGCCTCTTTTCCATAGCTAGCCACCGCCCCAACGTCTTCCATTCCATCACCATCTTCAATCCAAATCCAAATCTACTTCTTGCACAAAACCCACTCCACGAGAAACTGATGACAGATATATTGAGAGAGACACAAGAGAGAGAGACGCAAGAGAAGAAACATACTAGAGTGACGGCCAGAGGAGTCGGCCATGGTCTCCGGCTTAGAGATTGTGAGTTAATCCACTAATTCACAGCGGTCTCTGAGTTCCTGTAGTGGACCTCTTGATGATGGTAACGGAGAGTTCATTTGAATAGCGTCAGGAATCTAACGTGCACAGCCATACCACCGCCACAACGACCCTCACCGCCCTGAAGTACCACCACTGTCACACTCACACACCGTCATACTCAGCAAGCATATAGACAAAGCTTAGAGAGAAGCGACAAGTATACAGGTGGAGGAAGTGGTGTTGTTGGTGGCCATGGTGTGGGTGGTAGAAGAGCTGGTAGAGAAGATGGCGGGAGTGGCATATGGTGGTTGTATTAAAGCGTTGTTCATACATAGGCGGTGATGTTGCAGGCGGTGGTTGAGACAGTGAATCGAGTGTTACAACTTACAACCATCGATTTGAGAGAGAGGAGTATTATTTATATACTTTTGTTGAAACATTGTTGTAGAAGATCGAGTAAAGTAGAGGAAAAAGAGAGAGGCGAGACTGAGGGACATGGAGATTGAAAGAATCTTTGATATGAATTTTTTTATATTTTCTGTCCATTTCCAGTTTTCAACATCTTTTCATAATGACATTAGGAGAATTATTTATGTGAAAAACCATAACATTTACACAGTATATTTTTTTATATCTTTAAGTGTAAACCCAATTTGTCTTTTACAAAAAATTAGGACAACATTAATTATTACTACAAGGTAAATAGGTTTCATCTGTCATTAGGGAAATTTGACATATAATTGCAAGGAGGTTAGAGCCAACTCAAAAGTTTGAGGTGTAAAATTACAGTTTAGTAGGGAAATATATGCTGATTTTTATATTTGCTAAACCAAATTTTGGAAGTAATTTTTCTTAACTATTTCCATTGCTTCTTATTTTAATTCAAATTTTGAGGCGCAAAAGCCGATGATGAGTGTCCAAAAAGTGTCGGAAGTTGTGGTCTTTTTTATTAGCATATCGGACTTTGTGTAGCTTGAAATTGGAAGCATGATTTTGGATACGCGATTTTGGAATTGCATGTACCAGTTTAAACTTGGACCGTAACAAATAAGAGATAATTAAACAAATAGTCCTTATGGTTTACAGAAAGTAACAACTTAGAGTACTAACTTTATTTTTTAACATGTTAAGGGTTTATGGTTTCAGTTTTGTAACATGTTAGGGTACTAAGACTAACTCCGTTAGTTTTTCTAGTTTTATTTGAACGATGAACCAAAACTGTCATGAAATTCAACACGAAAAACAACCATTTTCGCAATAAATTTAACTATAATAATATACCTTTGTATTTCAACAGTAATCCATAGCAAATTTGTAATTTCCTTTGTATTTGAGGGTATTTGATTCCCTTTCCCCTTAGAAGCTCTGTGCTTCTCTTTCTCATTTGATTCCATTACCACGATGATGTTCCTGTCTTATCTTTCTCTGCATTCGTTACCACCACTAAACCCACTGCCATACCACCGCCATACCCACCGCCCATTCCTATGTTTGTTTGATACCGTGAGGATTCCCGTCGCCGCCACGATTCCGCCGACATCCACACCACCATCTGATCAAGATTCCGATCAAGATGCATGTCCCTTTTTCGATTAGATCTATATAATCCAAGGTCAGATTTCGTGGTTTTGGGCATCTGATGATGGTGTTGCTGATGATGCTTTCGTATCGAACTCTTAGGGCTGCTGGGCGGAGGTGGTTGGCGGCGACGGTGGTGGAGGCTTGGGTTTCAGTGTTGGTTGTAGTTGGTTGTGATGTGTGTCTTGGTTGTGATGAGTTGAAAGTATTTCTGAAAACTGATGATCATGGCGTGGCAAGGACAGTGGATGGCGGGTTTTAGCCTGCAACCCGCCTTGCAGCCATGTTTTTGAGAAACTCTGAACCACAGAAAGCTCACTTTATTTTGGGTTGTTCTTGCGTTTGATTGATGCAGATTTTTATTATGTTCGTTTCAGGTTACATGTTTATTTTAGGTCGCTTGATTTGTGTTTTTCTTTGTTTTTGGGATTTCATCTGATTCCTGACTTGATATTGCTAAACCCGTCACCACCCTACTTACTGCCACACCACCACATCTATGATTAATCGTAAGATAAGAAGGGAGAGAGAGATAGAGGAACAGATCTGCAGTCGTAGCGTGCGGTGTTTAGGGTTTCATTTCATCTACGAGAGCGCCAAGGGTTTCATCAAAGGGTGGTATTTATTTCATATTCTTGATTCAAATTAAATAAATTGCATGCGATTAACTAACTGATTGTGATTTGCTAATTAATTGTTGATTAGATGGCATCATATGATAGGAAGAGGAAGAGGATATCTCATAATGTAAGAATGTTATGCCTCGAATGTCATTGTTTTGTTTACTCATCGTTCGATTTACACTAATTATTAATTATTTTAATCTGAAACCAATATTTAGAACATTTATTCCGTGAATACAAAAGACCATTGGACTTTGTTGACTGATCAAAGCTATTTTTTTTGGGCTGTGATTGTTTAGAAAAAGCATACGGAGTCTATGTTCATGACCCAACCATCAATAAAAGAGATGTCATATGAGGAGCTTGTAAAACAGGTACTGTTATATAACTTCATTATCAAATAAGCCTAATAATTGATTTGGTTAAAAGGAAACGATATGAAACTAGGGCTTTAGGAACTTCTGTTTTTGATCAACTTTTTTGCTGGCTAATATAATATGTGTTAGGCTTATAAATGATTAATCATAGTCTCTTATGATATTTATATGAATACTTAGCATTAATTGTTTTTAGAGACCATTGGACGTTGTTGACTGATACTTTATTTGCTGTTATTGTTTAGGAAGGTGCCTAATTATCTTTTTTTATCCTTGAGATGTTATACAAATTGTTAGTTTTGTCCATTCTTCATTGTAGTGGACCTTGAAAAGTTATGGAAAACTGAGTTATAGATAGCTGAGTTCATAATTTCCTGATGGAGACAATTACAATAATGTTAAGTTAAAAGTAGTTGATTTTGGAATGAAGGTTTTAAAGAGAGACAAAAAAAAAGGTGTTGATTTTGGAAAGAACTGAACATTGTTGTCGGATTACATGTCTAATCTAAGGTTGTAAAGAGCGGCTACTCGACCTATTTAGAAAGAACTAAGCATCACACCCGTATCTTGGTTTGTCAAACGCGCAACGCACGTAAATTTCAAACGCGCAATGCGCGTGAATTAAACTCTTTTTTATATTTATTCTATGTTGATTTATATGTTTTGCAGGTACATGATCCCGCCGGAGAACCACCACGGTTGCGTGGTGTTATCGGTAATTTGAAGTTCAAAATACTTGAAAAAAAACCAAAAAGATGAAGAAAAATACCTTTTATTTGGAAAACCTATTCTGGTTTTTTTTTCCGATTATAACCGATGGGATCGTCCATTACGATAAGGTTTCATTAGGAGTTCTCAACAGATCATGGAATCACTAGCCGGAAATCAATTATTTTTTTATCAACTATTTGTTTAGCTGATATTTTTTTTCTTCTTTTATTTTGCTTGCATAACTTGGGCAGGAGTTGAAGCCTACATTGGCTGAAAGTAGATCAAATCATCAAAGGTAATAATTTTGTTATATATTTAGAACACAACTTTTTGTTTGTTGTTTGTGAAAGAATTAGTTGTAGAACTGGTCATAATTTCGTTAAGGATGTCTACATTGGATTGTTTTTTTATGTTGTTAAATGAATTTTCTCCCGGGATTCATGAGTGTTCATAATATTGAGTTGTGATCTGTTCATGTCTAGGTTGCTACAAGAACAATGGTTATCCATGCTTTCTTGCAATGGTGATCTTAATCAAATGCGAGGACCATTACGCCTGTGGTAATGTTATCAACTTGACTCTTAATATGTTTAATTGTAGTTTATATACTCTACTTTTTGGATTACGAGGACCATTAAGGCTGTAGTAATGTTATCAACTTGACTCTTAATATGTTTAATTGTAGTTTATATACTCTACTTTTTGGATTACGAGGACCATTAAGCGTGTAGTAATGTTATCAACTTGACTCTTAATATGTTTAATTGTAGTTTATATACTCTACTTTTTGAATTAATGATAATTGTTTGATCTATCCTTGAAGCAAATCATATTTTATGTGTTAAAGGAAGGGATGATTTTCACTACCTCTGTTTTAAATTTGAAACATTTTTTTTTATTTTTTGCAATGTCTATCATTTCGTGTTGCAGACTGAATTAATAACTGGCTTTACGTTAGCTGCCATATCAGGATTGTCTTTTGGTACGTTGGCCACATTGTTCACCAATAATGCAAGGTTCTACCCATTGTAAGATCTGGTATACTGGTAGCACTATCTAACATATTATTGCTATAGTGTAATTTTGATCCATTTACTAATGACCAGATCGATTTGTGTTATGCTTTATCCCTAATGGGTCAATGGATCCAACAAGTGACCCGTTTTAGGAACGACGACATCTTCTCTACCCAACTCACCCTTGAAACAATCAATAATATACATATAACATCATCTTTATTTCTGAATCTTTTATTGATGTATATATTCTTAATTTGATTGAAGGTGATGGCAAATGAAAGGTTAAAAAGTATAAGGTGTAGAGTGGTTGCAGACAGATCAAAGTCGAGTGTTTCAATGATACACTTTGGAGGTCCGCCATTGGAGAAGAATTCACCATTTGGGCCGCTCATGGAACAAGGTGAAGAACCAATTGGTGACACTATTTTCTTTCACAAATGATCTCAATGTCCTTTGATTTGAATAATTTTCAAAAGTAAATCAACATGGCTTCATGCATGTATAATCAGTTGTCTGAAGTCCTTTTCTTAATTTGACTGTAATGTAATATGACCAAGACTTACTGCTTATGATGCTATGGAACATATCACTCATATGACCGATCATTAAATGTGTAAAGGTTTGGAGTTTGTAACTGGTAGTGAATACCTAATCTAACAAAGGCTTGAGCCAACGTGCTTGAAGCGCCGCAACGCGGCGCAATGTTAAAACACTAGTTAAATATAAAGATTGTTTTCATAAATTTCTAAATAATATATCAAACTTTTAACCATAAATAAAAGTAAAAAAAAAAAAGAACAATTTAATTACCAAACAAAGCTTGCTTATACAACTCATCACCACACTCCTCAACCGAATAACTCTTTGCAACATACCCCGACTCTTCTCGTGCCATCACGGCCTTAGCATTCCAATACCACGGCTTAACATAAACCGATTTCGACCACGAGTCGACCGCGAAGACCGACCCCCAATCACGATCCCCGTGATTCGCTTCTTTTAACCGCTTTCTAACCAACAAACTCCCCACATCTTCCCTTCTCATTTCCGTTACACTTCTCAGTATTGTGATACTAACTAACAACACCAAAACCGCATCCTCATCCGGCACGAATTCCACCGCAGACATTTTCCAGTTAACTAGACCTGTAGCTCTTCCACTTGGGTATTCGTCTGAGTACCGAACAATGGTCACAAACCCGTCTTCCTGGTCTTGGTTTTCTTCGCTTTGGTACTGCATTTGTCGTCCGGTTAACAACCGGATTTGTAGATCATTGTTGTTGGTTTTTACGTCGAAGTTCATGTCGGATGATATGGACAGTTCGTGTCCAGTTGAGAAGGTCCATGAGGCGCGCCATTGTCCTGATGGTGCGTTTGGTGTTGCGGTCGCGATCACTTTCTCTGTACTAGATTTGTGAATGTTGATTGAGTAAATGTTTGTTATTTATTTTGAGTTCTGAGAAACATACCTGGAGCTTTGCCTATAGAGCCAGCGACGTATGACCACGAGCCTTCGCGTATCTCTATGCATCGATCTTCGCGTTTTACGACCGTGGGTTTGTTGCTGCCTCTTCTCCATACCCCTCCTGCGATTCTACGATCAAAATCGAGTAAATGCAGTTATTGATATCGAATTATTGAATGAATTTATTCGCATTATGGGCCTATTTTACACGAAAAGGAAAAAGAATTCGACTAATGTAACCTCATTCGAATAACGAAACATTCTCTTCCAGCATGATCAAGAACCGTACGAGACAACCACCGCCCTTCTTGAGGTCGGTACTGGTTCATTTTCAGGATAACCTCAGACACCATGGCTCCCGAATCATCAGTCACCCGGTCGGGCACAGATTTCAACAAGTAAGGCGCTTGTGCAGGCGGTGTGATCGAGACGAATACCCTGAATCTTTGGCCGATCACTCCATCTAAAGTGATCGACGGGGCTCGAAGCAACTCGTTCCACATAAATGTTTTCGATTCGAGTAGCTTACTTCCATTGATACAAACTCCACCTTTTCGTCTTAGTTCCACCACCATCCCTTTCGTCCCGAATTCGCAATAAAGATCCACCACTTTCTGCCATGAATTCGACGGAATGGTGGATATCAGGTTGTTTAGTTTGAAGTCCCGGTGACATCTAAGCAACTGGAACCGTAAAAACTCCTTCGAAACATCTTTTTGCAGCGTCTTCGGCGACGCAGTTTGCTTCACCAACATGTTAACCTGTTATGTAAACAAACAAATAACAACAAACATTGCTAAGATTAAATGTAACTATGTCACATAACTTCATAACACAATAACCAACCTCAAGCAGAAACCGAGGCAGCAACGGCCGATACTTGACATTAACATCAGTATCCGTAACTTCCCAGCGTATCAATGGTTTCGCATCATCAATTGCTGGGCAGCCAGCTTTCTCATATGGCTGATCAAACACTCTTTCCCAAAGCTTTTTCATCACCTCCAAATCTTCCTCATTTACAGACTCTCCAGACTCGATTATCTTCGACATATTGTCCTCCATATCCTTTACATCGGTTGCATACGCTATCGGGTAGCTCTGATTCATCAAACATGATTAAGTTTAAAGTCCCGGGTGGGCTACTTGCCTACGATTATGTATTCATTATTCTTTTGGTTAATAAAATTTGTCAGGGTACCGTTTCTAATTACCTTATGAGTAATCCACATTAGTAGAATATCCGATGTGGGCACAAAAGCTGTGCAGCTATCGGCGAATCTTTGCAACATAAAGAGAAATCCCTTGTATCGGTTTTTGGCAGCGATTAAGTACACGAGTTCTAGCATATAAGGTTTGGAGAATTTGGTGAGTAGACATCTTTGCTTTGATATTTCTCCCAACAGATAATCGTTTTGAAGAATGTTCGTGTGAGGATCATCAGAACTGACTTCGTTTTCGAAAGATTCAGATGGGTATTTGGACATCCATCTTTCTTTACATCTTTCTAAAGCATAATCCTTGTTTTCTTGGTTAAAAATGGCTGGTTTTCCGATGAGTTTCGAGAATCTTGTATCACAGTATTGCCTGTAAGCTACCTGAAACAGATTGATTAAACGGTTAAAGCTTGTGTGATGATAGATGAATGCCAGAGTATCGCCCCGTACTGGTACAGCCCGGACCAGAATACCAGACAACAAGTACCAAGCAACCATGGGCGGTTCTTCACTAGCTATGTGATTCATGTTGAAAGAAAATAATCAAGAAATTAGAAGTCAAATGAAAAGTCAAACTGTGACTTTCAGAAAGTCAAATAGAACAGTTTTAATTAAGCAGTTGTGTTGGTTAGTATGTTAACGGTTATTTAACTGCCGTAAACCAAGGCTATATAAGGTCTCATATGTATCATAATTTGTGTGTGGGAATAATATTAGTATTGTGTGTATACTGCCGATTTCCCAACCCTCTATTCCGAGTCCCTGCACAATTATATGCATACTCAACCAAATTGTCACTGGCGTAGCTTTTATAGGGAGGGGAGGGGCGGCCGACCCCCCCCCCCCCCCGAATTTTCACTCAGAAGTTCCGATTATATAGTATTCACATAGAAATTTTTGGGTATATACGGTTTCGACCCCCCGAAACAAGTGATTTCTGATCCCCCGAAGTCTCGGGTCAAGCTTCGCCACTGCAAATTGTTAACCATCAATGTTTGATGCGCAGCCCGGTTCGAAATCTATCAATTCATGATTTGTCTTTCGGGCCCAAGTATCCGGGGCTAAAAAATATCCTCTAGTTGAGGCTACTAGAATTCCATCAGTTATTCAGTTAACATATTAGAGTTCTCTCAAAAGGATACATTTTCAATGCCCTATTTATTCATCTGTATGGCCTTGTATTATAAAAGAGGTCATTTTTTGTTAATTTTCTAGCTTTCCATATAATGTCGCACTTGTAATAAAAAGCTAGAAGGTCAAATTTTATTAACGTGCTAGATTGTCGTAGAAATTTAATAAACATCACTGCAACATAAATTCAATAATTTATGCCCTTGAATCTTGATTCTTTACTTGGCTTTGGTCTCCTAAATGTCTATGGTCCGGGCCCATAGCCAGCCCGGACCATACCCGTACAGGATGATACCCAGAAAGTGAATTGATTTCGCTTCTGGGTATCTAGTAAAGTCAACTATCAAGTATCGTTATATAAAGAAAGAGAGACAAATTAACATACCGGATTTAATGTATGACAAAACCAAACCCATTCAACATCAAGAGGAGGAAGAATCATTGGTGGCTTGCCTGATTCCACTGTAAGATCAGATACCATCGGCATCCACAGCTCATCGTACCTACAAATTATTAAAACATTATAAAATTAAAAAACAAACAAACTCAGAGACAAATCTTTTAGTTAGTGTGTGACTCGTGTTGTAGTTTATGATGTAGCTAGCTAGGTACCTACCTACGAAGAGCTTCAAGAAGAAGAGGAGTATGGTGAAGCCAATGAGAGTCAGCAACATCTCTCAAGAACCCAATGTTGTGTCGGGCAGCCGCCACCAAATCTAAGCTCAGCCGCATCTTCTCATGATCCTCGGACACCTCGCTCAGGCTTCTCATGGACGGCGATGGGGTTTGGTCGGAACAAGACATGTGCGTCTTTCAATAACCGAGGATGCAAATAATATTGGTCGTATTCATGGATTACAGAAATTATTTATTTAATATATATAGTAATATTAAATGGAAAAAAATGGGAAAGTACAGTAGTGGTTGGCATGTGATGTGAGGGAGGGGGGTGGTTTAGGGAATGGAGTAGTGGAGAGTCGTGGCACTTTAGAGCAAGTGCACTCGAGAAGCTACAATAATTCTTTCGCTTTTAGTGGAATTTGATGATTATGACCATTTAACCCATATGATAGCGAACTTTCATGATTATTATTATTATTCTAGGTATTAATATTAGTGCTTGACCGGGATAGGGTACCTAATCCTGACGCGGATAGCAACCCTATCACATAAAATGCACCACCTACAAAGAGTCCGCGGAAAGCAACTTCAGAACAGCAAGGACGTTAATCCCCTGATGTTTGTGGAACTAAACATACGCATGCTAACAAGCTTATGCGCAAGATCACATCAGCTATGTGACGTCACCGTCATAAACGAATCTCTGCGCATGAACATATGCACGGAATATTCGACTAACATCTGCTTTTGATACGATGACGTATGGAAGATCAAGAATGAAGAGGATCCAGTCAGACGCGCAGCAGGCTCTGCGCCAACCGGAGACCAACACGTGTCAGGGGTGGTCCAACAACCCCTGACAAGGAACAATGATATGATTGCTTCAATGCTTCCCTCATGCTGTTGTGAACAGTACGAGTCGGAAGTACTATACAGGCATGTCCACCTGCTGCTAGACGTCAAATCAGACGCCACCAACTGGTCAACCATGTTGTGTCAAAGAGAAGTGTCACATGTGTAACACCCCAACCGATGGCGGAAACATAGGGATGTCACGTATTGATGATTGTTCAGTAGCTCAAGGTAGATAATAAGTTTCAATAATCAATTAAATGAATTACATACAATTGTTCTAAAAAAGAATTTGTACATCAAATGAGAAACACTAAATATAAATCTTCAAGCATGAACTATAATCTTCAAACAACACTATAACCTGAAACATGTTAAGTTGAAAAATATTTTGGATCAACAAAAGTTGGTGAGAATACATAGGTTTTGTTTGCATCAAAAATAGTCTAAAGCAATGTAGTACAATTCACGTGTCAAATGTTAATCTAAGTCTACATGTCAAAACAAAAACACAAATTATAGTATGCACATAATCAATCCTCCGACATAGTTTAGGTCCATCCCGCATCCACGGTTCTCCTTATAAAGTTTAGGTCCATCCTACATCCACGGTTCTCCTTATAAAGTTTAGGTCCATCTCGTATCCACGATTCTCCTTATAAAGTTTGGAACGATAACAATCACGTGCGCTCCCCATAGATATGGTCAACGAATCTAGGTGGGGTTATCAATCCAATAGATCTATCATTGAATAACCTTCTCGGGTAGGTTATACTCGTTGTTTCTTCAGGTCTGTTCACGAGCCGAGCCGATCCAAATGGAGCTTTGCTCGTGCTTGGCTTGTTTACAAACCGAACTGAATCGAGCGGAGTGGCTCGTATACAATCGAGCCGAAAACCGAACGAGCGTTCTTCGAGCGTAATTTTTTCAGAGCGAGAATCGAGCAGAGAGTAATTTGGATGATTATAAAATTTGGATGTTTCCTTCGATGTTTTCATTGTCGGGTGACAACTAAGGTCGAACTGTCCGATGATAACAGTAATATTGAGATCCCAGTGTCCGAGGATGAGGCTTAGATTGTAGCTGGTGAGGCGATGAGCATATGGCAGAGAACATTTGTTGCATTGTGACGTAGGGTGATATCAAGCGACAATTAGTGATGGACGACTAATAACATAAAGAAGTAAGACCGGTACCTCATGACTTATGGTTTTACTATTAAATCTAGTGTTAAATTTTTTATTGAGTTAAGTGGGCTAGTTATATTTTGTTTTCATATAGTGAGCCAAATCCAATAGAATGCTATATATAAAGCTATAAATTTATCTGTAAATTGTATGTATATTTATAATTACATACATATATAATCAATAAAAATTTATTCGAGCTGAGCCGAGATGTCACCTAAGCAATGTGGGCTGCTCTCTTTTTTAAGACAACCAAGGATGTGGAGACAACCCTCCCTTTTTCAAATATATTATTATTCTTATTATTATTATATATATCATTAAAAAGCAACTTTGGATGTGAGAGCGAAATACTGTTTCGCTCGATACAAGTGTTTAAAGCTTCTCTTTTCCCCGTACAACCATGTGAAGCACAATCACATATATATGTAGGTTCTCTCTCATCTTCTCCACAAATTTCCTGGCCATCCTTTACTCTGCCTCTTCTCTCTTCTCTCTGCAACTTCACCTCCGCTCCACATACCACCAATGCGTAACACCGCCACACAACCCACAAAAATCCGGCAACGGTTCTTTGAAACACTCGATTCGCCACATATTTTACGCTGGGACCTCCAATTAATCATTTTAAAACCCACCCCCTCAGCCGCAATCTTCAACACCTCGGGACACCCTCCTCCGCCGTGACCTCTGTTCGTTGTCTTTTGCCGGGTAAATCCCTCCACTATTTAGGTTATGTTGACTGATTATTTGGTTATGAACGATTGTTTGATTAGGGGTTTACTTGGTTACTGTTGTATGTTGAAACTTTAGGTTAAGGATTGTAATTTCATGATCGGCGGTGATGGTAGCCGGCTTATTCATCCACGGTCTGGCAATGGAGGTGCTACGGAGGTTTGGCAGCGGCGGCGGCTTGGGGTGTCAGGCAAGTGGTCGACGAGCTCTGTAGCCGACGGTGACGGTAGCAATAGCCGGCGGTGATGATAGCTTTTTCATTGGCCGACGGTTACGTGGCGTTTTGAGTAATCCGTTCTAAGTTTTCAATGTACCCGCGCGCGAATTGCCATCGGGTCAAATACGAGTACCCGGTTGCCCCTGCCGCGGCAACGCGCGGCGGGTATAAACCTAAGTGAAGAGTTTGTTTATTGATTAGCTAGGGTTTGAGCCTTGAGGTGTGCAGGCTGTTTTATTAACTGCTTTTGTTCATTGTAATGTTGTTAACTTTTGGTTGCAATTGTTATGTGAATGAAGTGGTTTAGGTGGTTATGTGTTTTAGATGCTAAATTTTAGTTTTATAAGTGTTGTGTTTGCGCTGAAATGTTCGTAGGATGAATCATTTGAAGAAGTTTTACAAATCAGTTCTTTAACAGTGTTGGAGTATTTCGTGATAATTTTGTGACCATATTTGTAACTTAGGGACCAACTGCACAAAGGCTTGAGCTGCAAAATCGTTTGCTACCTCAGTTGTCGAAACGATATAATCGCGCGGGTCTAATTGCCATCGGGTCAAATACGAGTACTCGGTTGCCCCGCCGCGGCAACGCGCGGCGGGTATAAACCTAGTTATTATAAATGAACACATCCACAACTTATTGCAACACAAACACACAACAGAGAGAGAGAGAGAGAGAGATGACCGGAGAGACTAGCCGGCCACCAGTGATGGGGAAGTCACGACGGCGCAACCCACCACCACCATCTCTAAGACTCAAGGGTGTGGCATCGAGGAAGGCTTTGGGGAAGCCTATGTGACACCTTCCCCCTCGGGGAACACCCCCCCCCCCCCTATTCGGTGCAATCAGTGCTCACTCCCCGTTCTCCCCGATCAATATAATATCGTTATTTTTTTTTTGTCTTTCCCTTTAAAAAGTATTAAAAAGGGAAAGGGAAAGGGGGAACCATTTCCTTGGTTTGGGGGATGAGAATGAGAAATGACGTGGCGCTGATGTGAACAAGATGGAAGGGGGAGCACACCCCATAGCCTAAAAACCCACCATCTCTGTTTCATTGAAGCCGCCACCACCATCTCCGGCGACATCCTTCTTCTCCGGCGACAACCACCACCAGATCGACCACCTTCTTCTCTGGCGAGAAAAGGCTTGTATTTATATTTAAAAAAAAAATCTATAGCTGTTAAGGGGTAAGGGTCAAGAAAAAATAAAAATATTAAATGCACCTTGGGCCGTCTTCAACGTCTCAAACGAGACGTTTGGGATGAAGACGTGGGGGGAGGGGTGTTTAAGACGGGGGACGAGCCGGGATGACATGAGATGGACCTCCACACCGAGTAGCCTTATTAATATTCCTAGCATGTTTTTTTTAATAGCCAACAAAACTTTTTATTTCATGTGTTATCAACAAACCTAACGAAACGTAAACCCGGGTACAGGGGCATGTAAAGCCCGCGCGACCAATATTCCTAGTATGTTGAATTTGATGTTATTCTTCCTAGTATATTGAATTTAACCTTGTTTATGTATTTTAAATTAATAGGACTAATATCCTTAAAAAAAACTTTGGCCCTTTTCATATTTTAAGTTTTCAACTTATACGTGTGTTTATATTAGGTTAGTACGACGTATATTTGTATTTCTTGTTTTAGTTAGAAAGACTGCATAAAGACGACATTCAGAATTATAAGCATCTTATCGAACACTATAAAGGCACACATACAATTTCATTATTTATATTCAAATGTGTCGATAAAAAAAACCTTTTTTAAAAAAATAAGGCCATATTTGTTGGGAGTTCTAAGCCCTAGCTTGGGTTCCTTATCCCGTCTTAGTATGTAAAAGTGGTTGATTATATCAAACTTGAATATATGTTCGTACAAAAGTCAATGTATCTTACCGGTTTGTAAATTCAACGTCACAGATTCAAATTTGACAAAACAAAAGTTGCAATCTCATGTTGTAAGTTGACATTAACTCCATGCATATCTCACAAGCGGCATAAAGATTAAAGACTGGGTGTTATTGTGTTACATTAGTTGATATCGCGTGTTGATCGATCACTCAGAAAGTTGGATGCTAAGAAAGATTAATTACCGAAGCCAGAGAGTTCAAATGTTGCATTAATTGTTGAAAATAGGAAGATCAAGACCTGAATATTATATTTTTTTTTGAAAGGGTTCATTAAAACACGCGACCGGCCCTCAAAACAAGGACCGACGCAAACCAACTACAACATATACAAAGGATAAGACGCCAAATCCTTCCAAACTTATTTTGTTATGGGGTTTAATCATTCTGCAGTATAAAACGATGGAGGCTTCACAAGCGTTACAAGGAATATTTACATAGAAACGTACAAATTAAATCTTTAAATTTTTGAAATGTGCCACGAGATTGAACACGTAATCGTGAAAATCGAAGAGTATGACATAATTCGATTATTGATCTTCACGATCACATGAGGAATTAAATTGTCAAATACCATTACAGTGTGTAGTGGTAGAGACATTAGTGGGCAATGATAGAAGACCCGAAGGATTCTGGGTTCAATTCTTGAGCCAAACGGGTTTTACCAATCTCATTGCCGTGTCTACTGGCGGGTGGGTTATCGGGTTATCCCCAGAATTGGTGTTTGATAACTCGGATACTCTCTGATCAGTACTTGAATTTGTCAAAAAGGTGCCCCAAGAGTGTTCGGGTTTGATTTGTTGGTTGTTAAAAATAAAACCTTGAGACCCATGACCTCTTGGTCTAGTGGTATGGTGTCTCACTTACAAATGTAAGGTTGGGGGTTTAAATCCTTGCAAATGTAAGGTGGGGTGAAATTAAGGTGTGATAAAATTTGCTGTTAAAAAAAAAAAAAAAAAAAAAAAAAAAAACCCTTGTGGAATTAAATTGGGACAAGGTATTAATGAGAAGTACAAATTCTTTTTTTTGATCGGCGAACAACTGTGTGGCAACCACCCTTGCGGGGCGCCGTGCCCAAGAATCGACTACTCGACCTCCAGCAGCCCCCGCCTTCTCCCGATGCGCGGAAACCCGAGCCCCACCCGCCCGAAGGCACGACAGTGTTATAGAACTCGGTAAAACCTCGCCGCCCGTCAGATTCGAACCGGCGCCACCCGTATTCGATCTTCACCCGGATAGAAGTACAAATTCTAACTTCGACTAATAGAAAATGAAAATTAATTAATTTTACATCCGTTAGTTATGTAATTATTTATAGTACTTGTTATGTTGTGTTGACACAATATCTAGTTACGTATAATTTCTTACTTCGGAACTTTTATTTTATTTTGTTGATACATGATATTTGTTAACAAGCTGTTTGATTAAAATCTTTATCGTTCTAGAATATTTTGTATTAAAAGAAACAAATGCAAATGATAAATAAAAAGCTGAGAAGGGTATCTATGTTTGAAACTTGAAAGGTACGTAAAGCTACAAACTAAACATAGGACTAAACATATGACTTTAGTCAATTTACTATGATATGATCTAATCTAATATATCTCCCGACAACATTGAAATGACACCACATGTGGCATTCGATGATTTTAAAGGAATACTTCCAATCCATAAGGCTATGGGGTGTGGAGACATGAGGAAGGTCATGTCTCCATGCCACATAGGATGCCACCTAGGCTTGGTCATGTCTCCATATGCTTGAGACATGGGTGGGGTGTGGAGACATAAGAAACCCATGTCTCAAGCATTAAATACTATTATTTTTTTTATAAAAATTAATTTTAACAACTTTTATAAAACTAACAAATAAATAAAATAATGTTAAATTAAAAACTAAATATTATAAATAAAAAGTACAAGACATGATAAATTTTAAAAATAAAAACGAACACACCGAAAAAAAAAGATACGATATCCTAAAATATATAAAACTATTTCCACTTGTTAATCAACTTGTCTTGCAAATTTTTCAACGCGGCGCGTTTGTCTTCGGGATAACTCGAGATATCGGCGGACATAATCTTCCACTCTTCCACCGCCTTCGATTCGTCAATCAACCTAATCTTATCTTCCTTGATTTTTATTTTTCTTTCATTAGCTTGGTTGAATGCTTCCATTTGCGCGCTTAATGTTTCAAGCCTGGAAGCGCTCCCGCTCGAGCTACCCGTTGCCGCTTTCTTCCCGGCCGCCGCCTCTTTTCGAGCTTTGTCCCGACCTACATAATAAACATTAAAATATTTTTATACTATAACGAAAACGCAACGAATTATATATAAAAATAACTATAAATTTATAAACCTATGGGGCATGGCTCCTCCATGAATTCTGGTTCATCAAACTCGGGCTCGTCGTTGATATCAATGTCGATTGGAACAGACGGACCTCCCTGTTTAGCTTTAGTTTTTCTTTTCGCCCGTTGAACCTCGTTCCGAACCCCTCCCCATTTTTGTTCATCTTTCAATACCTGCCAAGCACGTATCATAGAGAACGATCTATTTGTCTCATTTTTATATTTCTTCAACGCCGCCTCAAAAATGTTTTGCTCGTTCCAACCACTAGGCGGATTTGACTTAATACGGTTGTAAATTCCATTGAATTTACCACAATCCGCATTTACCTTTCGCCACTTCGAGCTAAGAGCGTCGTTTTTTCGATACGGGCGGCTTTGCATCAACTTGTGAAAGTATTCGTTCGCCGCATCCCATAATTGGGATATCGATTGGTCGGTACCTTTAATTAAGTAATAACATCAACAATATAAACATAAACATATATATTTCGAAAAAAAATAAACACATATATATTTCGAAAAAAATAAAACATAAACATCTATAAATTTAAATATATTACCGATGTTGGCACGTGTTGAAGCAAAGACATACGCCTTAGCTAAGGCTTCCTCTTCGACATCGGACCATGGTCTAGGGGCTCCCTCTAGTGGTTTACCACGTCCCGGTCCCGGTTCTCTTTGTTTTCCTTTGCGTTTGCCTTTGGTTCGTGGCGTAGGTTGGGTTTCGGGAATTATCTCATCATCGGTTTCACTCTCCGATTCTACGGGTTGAGATGGTCCAAGAGGTGTAGTGGGTTGGGATGTCCCAAGAGGTGTAGTGGGTTGGGATGTTCCAAAAGGTGTCATGGGTTGTGGTGGTATAGAAAATTGTTGGGTATTTTGGAAGTTTTGAATTTGTTGCATATAGCTTTGCATTTGCATATATGCGATCGGGTTTAACTGTGCAAAGGCGACCGGGTTTTGAAGCATTTGGGCTACCGCCGGGATCGGTGTAACGGTTTGTGAGATGGGTGGATCGACTACCGGCGTGTAACCCGGTGTCGAGAAAGGGTGAGTGGGGTTTTCATTTGGGTTTTGGTTGAATTGTTGGAAAGGATCCATAGAGAATTTTTTATAAAAATGTGGTTAGTTTATAAAATGTAGAGATATGTGGTATAAAATGTAGAGATATGTGGTTGATTTTGGTTGATTTGGGGTATTTATATTATAAAACTTAACATTGAAAATATAAATAATTTAAAAAAAAAAAACAGACGTTGCTTTATGACCGTTTGACAACGACTTTATTTCAAAAAAAATAAAATAAAATAAAAATAAAAAATTCTGATTGGTCAGGCTCTGCCGTTCTCAGAAGGACGTGGGGGACGGGGCATCAATGGGACGGGGCAGGGGGGCGGTGTACTGGGGGGAGACGGGGCAAAAATCAGGGACCGGGGGGGGGGGGGGGGGGGGGGCGGGCGTCTCCATACCCATAAGCCTAATTAAACCGACATACAATCAATTAATCATCAATAATTTTTCCTAAGATAATAATAATAACATTTAAGCAAACTAAAACCACCCACTATTGGTAGAGTGGTACGAGGAAATGAAGATAAAAGCTTGAGGTCATTTGTTCTCAAGTTCAAATCCGATCCAGATGGGTTTTACTGCAGTGGGCCTTCGAGCGGCGGGTTTTTCCCTGAATTGGTGGCTTGGTGGACTTGGGCTGCCCACTGGGCACCAATTTGTCCAGTGCTAACCTTCTGACAGTTCAGGTGATATTTAGTTGGTCGTTAAAAAAATATATATATATTTAAGCAAACTGTTTCTTTATCCATTTGGCATAGAACTCTTTTTCCTATACAAATAAAAGTTTCAGATGTAATAGAGATTAAACATATATTTTTAAAAAAAAGTTGGCACATCACATGAAATATTTCTGATACGAAAAAACGTAAAATGTTACATATGATATTCAACGCGAAATTTTGAAAACAGATATAAAGTATTCTAAAAGTATAAAACTAAAACAAAACTATGATTTGATGACATGAGAAGGGGTTCGTTAAGTGAAATGGAGCAACCACCACATGTATTTGGTACGCAAGAGTTATCCATTCTGTTTTTTTGATAGCATTAAAGATACTTGACAAAAGTTGATACTTTTTTAAATCAAACTAGTAATTTGACCTAAGCGTTGCCAAAGAACTGTTGCACCAAAGTACCAAACAATAACTAGAGGTAAAAACGTTGGACTACGAACCAAAATTTGAGGTAAAAGTGATATATACACGTTATGATTAACATTTAACAATAAAAACGTTATTTCTTTTATACTTGGGTGTATAAAAGTAGATGTAATTAACATTGAACCACACACACGTCGTGGCGTGTTAATTTGCAAAACTTAGACCAAAACGTAAAATATAGAAATTGATAAGTAAAACATTCTCGTAAATTTAAAATCATATAAAGAGGTTAAAAGTAAATTGGTTAAAGAAATGTTAAAGTTTATGTCGTATGACAACTCTATTAAAGTTCAGGAGCTAGAAACGTAAGTTAAAATCTAATTTTCATAAAACTTTTAAGAGGATAATGGTTGTTCATGATTATAATACATATACATAACTAAGAGGGTGTTTGGGATTGAGTTTCAAAACAACTTATTGACTTATTGGCTTTTTCAAAAAGTCAATAAGTCAATAAGCTGTTTGTGTAACTCAAAAGCACTTTCTGTTTTGACTTTTGGCTTTTGGCTTTTAAGGGTGGAAAAGTTGTTTTTGAAAAGTTAGAAATCCTAGCTTTTGGCTTTTGGCTTTTGGCTTTTGACTTTTGGAAAGAAATCACAAATATACCACTCATACAACCAATATTCACAATAAATTAAGCGAAACACTTAAAAAAAAAAAGACAATCTATTGACTTTTGACGTTTCTCATCCCAAAAGCTAATCCAAACACTTTTTCTAAAACTCCTTTTTCAAAAAGTCATAAGCCAATAAGCACTTTTAACTAAAAGCACTTTTGCATCTCCAAACTCAATCCCAAAGACCCTCTAAACATTCCAAAAGATAAAAATAAAAACATATAAACAATAAAGATCAAACAGCTGTCAAACACTTGTAGCCTAATTGGTTGAGGGCCTAAAGTTTTCTATGGGAGGCTTGGGTTCAATTCCCACTAGCTACATTTGGAGGACATTGGTGAAGGGAAAATGAGGGATGACCCAGGCCATTGGTTTGGGTTGAGTCCTAATCCCGACCGGTTTTACCGATTATTTCACTGTCGTGCCTTCGGGTGGGTGAGTGGTCAGGTTTTCCCGGGAATTGGTGGCAATTGGTAGCCCGGGTACTCTCGAGTACCTGATTCACCAAAAGGGTGCCCGAGAGTGCTCGGAAATTGATTCGTTGGCCGTTAAAAAAAAAAAAAAAAAATTAAAGGTCAAACAGCCGATGGGTTTAGATAGTTGGTTTCAAGTTTCAAAGCAATCGAACTGTTATAACTGCCAAACCGTATCGTTTGGATCTCAAGATTTGTTTGATTTGTTGGGTATGCTTGTCAGAAATTAGAACGCATGCACCATCTTTGATTTGTGACTCACATATCATCGTTTAATGCAAGTATACTACAAAAATAACAAATGAAATCATCAAACCAAAGGCCAAGCACACTTGGGTAATGTCATTTCATATACAACGCCACCAACAAACACCCCGAGTAAATCACACAATGAGCCACATCTACACAGAACAATTCGAAAAAAAAGCGTTTCTTTTCATACATGTACAAACCCTGAAACTGGTAACTAAATTTATGAAAAGCGAGATAACCAAAAAGCCTCAATCGCACGGTACCTCTTAACAAATTAACATTCACTAAATACGCGCTACTTTAACAAGTTAAGTCTTTGCCGGATCATCTAATCTCTGATTCTTTCACTGCAGGTACCTCCTCGGAGTAAGTGGACATATCAATATCTACTAGTGTAAGATCATAGGGTAATGAATCCGAGGCATCAGCTAGCAATGAAGCATCCATGGCCTCAACTTCTTTAGTGCGATTAATGTTCTTTTTATTGTTGTTGGTATTATTATCATTATTATTATTATTATTATTATTATTATTATTATTTTCAGGTGTGATGTCCCCAAAAGACGATGATGATGATGACGAGAGGGTGGCTAGCTGTATATCATCTAACTTGTTTGCTCCAAATTCTTTGCTCTTTCTGACGGCATCCATCTCTGAACCGATTGGGACAAAGGTGCGAGCCCTGTACTTTGTACCACCTTCTTCACCCGAATCGCTGCTATGGTTGTAGAGCACGTAATCATGGTATGTTGGCGCAAACTGCAAAGAATGTGAAATGAGTCAAATGACCATCATGATGGTGTAGATAGATAATCATTGTCATTTTAGAACATCATAAACCCCCGGATATCTACACAATTAACCCACTAGTCAAGTGCATGGGTAGATTTTGGGTCAGTTTTGTGCTCAAACCAAACAAAAATTTTGGTTTTCCAGTTTCAGTAAAACGATCAATTTCGGTATTGGGTAGGCATTTGGTTACGCTACGGGCCAGTTTTCGGTTTAACATTTGGACTTAAAATGTTTTAGGCCTAAAAAGTGGTCCAAATAACGAAATTGGGCTAAAAATGTTTAGCAAAAAACTTTTGTTAACCACTTATTAGTAAACTTGGGCCTTTGGACCATAAATTCAATAACATCCAAACAAGTGCAGTGTGGTTCTGTTTTGGATCAGGATCAAGATATAACCAAAACCAAACAGTAATTCTCGATTCTCAAAAGGAAAAAAAAACAAAAACAAACCGTCAGTTATTGGTTTGGTTCAGTTATCTTGGTGCGGTTTTGTCGATTGGATTCGGTTTTGGTTCTGGTTCAGTTAATTGGTTTTTTCTCGCCTTAATACTCTCCACATTTCTTGCAAGTATGTTAGATGTTCAAAAGTGAGCAAGTCAAATAAAAACGGTACGAAGTGACTATCATTCTAATGATAAAGAAGAGCAGACCTGGTGAACAGTGTCATGATAGAAGTCATTCAGCTTCAAAGCATGTGAAAGACTAGCTGTAAACCCATGGGATGCACCAACATTTGCACCGGCATACTCTTTGTATGGAAATGCATACAGATGGCCTACTGCAGCAATAAGCATCTCCACACAAATTATGAAGTTTTGGAACTCGGCTGCTTCCTCTGCAGTTTTTATGAGATCATACTTTGCAGCAAGAAAAACCAAAACACCCTGAAAGTGAAACAAGACCAATGAGTAAGTATATATAGCGAATAGAGAAAAAATATAATGCAATGTAATAAATAAAGTAAGTGTGGTTCTTTTATGCATATCCTCTTACAAAGACCAACAACATAAAAGCTTCAACAAATGGAAAAAAGTCCTTATTCTTCAAAACACCCTTTTTTCTTTTGAGTTACTAAGCTAGCATGCAAGGCCGATTAGTCAGTTAAAAAATTGTTCTATATTTCTAATTTAGCAACTAAAAGCAAACATACTTTTCCCAAGGTTTTCGCACTTACTGTAGCTAAAAGACAATCTTATAACTAAAACAATACTCTTTAGTCTTTACACAATAACAATTCAAAAGTCCTACCCTAAAATTCAACTGTCCAAAACCTCCAGAAATTGCCTCCGTATTGGTAAAGGTCGGTTGGCCATTGCTCAATGTTTATTGAAGAGAGAATATATTTTAAGGGTCAAGTTAGATAAATGTGTTTATCAATAGTTTTGACAAGTCTGCAAAGTAAACGTGCTTTTGACAACAAGGCTCAATCGTGTTTAATTGACTGATAAGTGATATGGGAGGGTACAATTGTCTAAGATGTAGATTTTGCAATTCAAAACTTCTAATAGATTTGTTTTATGGTGCCTTTATGTAAGCAAGCAAGTATATCTGCATTAACTAACAAAAAGCACTTTTCAAGGACCATTGTTGACCACATGCATACAGAATAGCAAATGGGTGAGAAGTGCTACCTGCCAATACGTCAAAAAGACGACACTCTTAATGATGATGAATTTTGGAACGGGATTAAATGGCTGGAGCATATCCCTGCATGCCATGTAAAACAACGCCAAAGCATACAAAGCCATAGTGTAAGAAATAGTGTATATAATTGTCAGATATAAGTATGATTGTGCCACGCTGAAATTGCCATCATGATATTTCCCGTTGGCATAAAGTACAAAAGTAACTGCCACCAATATAGGTTTGAGAATCACAAACTGCAAACACCCTTGTTTACATCTCCTTATAAATCGCCTGCACAAGAAATTTAAAAAACGCAAGTAAAATTAAGATATATAACCCAAGATTTTGCCACCTCTAGCTAGAACACAAATACAAGGATAGTCTTAGAAGTTACCCATCGAGTGGAATGGGAGGGAAGCAACATGTCATCAAACACCAGTTTGACTTGAGAACGCGTCCAGATAGACTTAAGACAACAGCACCTGGACCACCAACCCATGCCAGGCACAGTGACAGAAAATTATATATAACCCAGGCTTCATACCTGGAACAATGTATATATAGATTATTACATATCACTCGCTTAAAATCCGAGTAGCCAACAGACAAAAGTTTTACTGACAAATTTGTAAGTACTTAATGGTTAATGCATGTTAAACATACAAAGAAGCCCACATGATGCACGCATTTCCTTTACTTTTCATCCTTAAAAATCAGACTACTTAAAAAAAAAAAAAAAAAAAAGCGACCCACGAAGGTTTCATACATACACAATGAAGTGATCAACTTCCTTTTCAGTTTTCATGTATGCAAAGTTTGATGACCATTACCAAAACATAAATGATAAATCCATGTAAAATGTTGCGTGACAGGTATTATACAAAAAAAAAAAAAAAAAAAAAAGGAATGCCACAAAACAGTCGATCCCATATAATTAAGTATAACATGCTCACACTTCTCGGATAGAATTGAAGTAGATTGAGCTCTTATTGAATACAAGCGATAGAAAAGACATCAAGGCATAAACCTGTGAATAAGAATGAGTCATTAGTAATTGCAACATGCAATAAAAATATAAAACCACACAAAGAACTAAATGACAAGAACAAGAAAAACATATTAAGTGATAATGAATATTGACAGAGAAGAACTAAAGCATCAACACAGAAATCAATGGTATTATCACTGTGCCATATCGATACAGAATTCAGGAGACCATTGTTAACATCTAAAGATTTTTGGAAGAAAGGGAAAAGATGAAAGAGATGGCCAATCCCTTCAATTGCCATCAAGAGAATAATCCTTTTAGAATGGTCTAGTTAACAAACTTAAAACAGACAGAAGAATCACCACTAAAAACTTTGTTCTATATTACTGCAAGCTTGAAAATTGGGAAATACCATATTCTCTCGAGAACATACTACAGTTAAAAGTATAATTGAAAGATCAAGACGTGCATTCGTTCAACAGGTTATAACCGGTCGTTAAAAAGAAAAGTTTCGGCTTACGTTAAAATATGGCTGCCTCCAAAATGCAACTATAGATAACTAGAGTCTGATCCATGCCAAACCCAAATCATAAGTCTACCAATCACACCTAGCCCCTAGTTGATATCACAAAATAGCCAAAAAAGGATGGAAAGGGTCGGTCATTCCATTCAAAGAAGCAAAACGTGTTCGTTAAAATAGGAAAGCATTAACTTATCCTTGCAGGGATATCATTCCTTCATATACAGTGGTTTGCATTCCTCATGTATCCCCCTTTCCACTCTGTTCTCCAAAGGGAATGAAATATAGCAAATATACCCATCAATCGTTTCTGTGGATCGGTTACTAATCATGTGTAATCTCACTGAATCAACCTTTTAATAAGATTGTAGATCGCACCTAAAACTTCACGTAGCAGATGTAAAATCGTCCATGGTTCATCAATTTATAAACTAGTTCCAACCAAAGGACTGTATTATGTTCCTTCCTCTTTTCTGTCTATCTCAAGCCTTAAAGCTACTTATTTCATTATCGATTATCAATGAGTAAAAAAGTATAGTAGCAATGAAAACTTACCAACAACTTGACTTTTTGCTTTATTTTGGTTGTGAAGATATCCCATAATGTTAGGTTGTCAATTGACTCAATTCTTTGGTATGTAGGCCATAAAATGCATGTACTAGGAGCAAATAATGTATAGGATCCTAGCTATATAAAATACAGGAACTCAATTTCACCTATCATGAAAATATGCTATATTGCTATTCCATTAGCTCCATCCAATAAACTTATAATCTAAGAAGTTAACGCGGTGGGAAATCGAATATCGATCAAGGGCCAATATTTGTGATATAGGTTATCGCGGTGGGTTATCGGTTATTTTAATATCATGCAGAATTTTAATATATATACACACACACATATATATAACCTAAAACATAGTCATATATAATTCTAAATTACTAATAGTAATATTAAATTCAAGACTCAAAAGTGTCAATATTTGAAATATTATCTATATACAACCTTAAACATAATCATATATAATACCTACAGATTTGGTGGAAGTCACAGACGAATGGTAGAAGACCAAGGATAGACGAATTCGCAGCTTGGAAGTGTTCGACTAATCGACTGTTAGGTTTAGGGTTCTGGAAGTGTTACTGGGCAATTGGGCTCTTAATGTTTATAGGCTTATTCCAAAAAAATGATTTTTATGGTCTTTTATTTTAATTTGGCCTGCAAAAAAAAACCCTAGAAATACGACGCTATGACTGAAATATGAGAATCAAAATATCGTTGGAATATCGGCAAATATCAACAATAATATCGGTCCCGATATTTGACACCGAACATCAACAAAGGTCTCATAACCGATATCCCACTGATATTGACTGTATAGCTTAGGATTGAGTTGCTAATGCTGGCAGCATCATCCCAATGGCAACATAGAGTAAATATAATATATTTCTATGTGATCTATGAGTTTTGCGCAAGTGAGGAACTTCACCACGATAGAATCCACCTCTCTACTATTCTTTCATAAAAAAAATAACCTATGTTCCTATTGGTGTATCAATTATTAAACTTAATCTTTGACGAGGTATGGCCCAGGCAAACCCAGCCCAAACCTCAAAACCATGAGCCCAAACAATAGAAAGCCCACCGACTATACAAAGTCAAACCAGTCAACACAAGTCAAACGCATTAAATAGAAAGCTGGTCAAAAGGCTAATTCAGCGAAGAGACAATCATGCAAGGAATGTCTCCCCTCGATAATCAAAGGAGCAACTATAAAAGGAGGAGTAAAGGTAAAGGACGATATACAATTTTGCAATACTCAATCCATATAAGCTTCACCCCTTACACCAAACAAATACTTATTCTCACGCCGGAGGGTGGTCACAGGATTACCCCCAATCCTGTGGCGAGTCCTAACGGTGTTCTGTTTTACAGGTTCCTTATTTGTTATTCTGAGGCGAGTTGGAAAGAGTCCCCTGTTCTGCATCACATAGAAGATCCAGAGTACCATCCCAGGTTCTTACTTCTTCATTGGCGCCATCCGTGGGAAAATACGACGGGACCTTAATTCAGTCACCCTTTTAATTGAAAAACTAGGCAATCCACAAAACTAACTTAATCGTGGAGAAAAGCCTCGGCATATTTATAACTCCCAAGTCCGAAAGACGCTCAAAATTGCAAACCTTCTCCCAAAGAACTCATACATCTATGAAGATCAGCTAAAACACAATATTACAACCTACCTAACCCAAGATACATGTTGGCTTGGAAATCCACAATAAACTACACAGACACACTATCATAGTTCACCTACAAACACGATGCACAGTTTGTGTCTTTTACAGTAGTACAAGGATGTCATTAACAGAGGCAGGGCAACAAAAACATAAAGTTCAATAACAACGAATCATCAAAGTCACTAAACAAACATCTTATCGAAACTGTAACCATATGTATAGAATTATGCAACTACTAATCACAGAGCATTTAAAGTACCACTAACTATCAAAATGCTCAAAAAACAAGAAGCAGAAACTCACAGGAACCATAAAAATGATGCGAACGATAAACCGCTGATACGTCGGTTCAGTATAATTCAAAAGATGCCTATAAATATGAAGAAGCGCTAATCCAATTGCTCCAAGAGTACAAGGAAGCGCGACTAAAATATAATAAACCGGCCCCATCACACTCTTCACAGGACACACACACCCTTATCCCCCTGAAATCCAGAAACAGCAAGCATGTGTTAGTAATACAAGACAAATCATGGTGTTTATGGACACAATAACTTGTTGTGTAAGTAAGTTGTTGTAAGCAAAACCCTAACCGTCCAAATAAATGATAGTTTGATGGAAAATTAAGACAGAATTAAATAAGTAGATTGGAAATTATGGATAATTAATGATTGACCTATGTGAGAAATGAATAAGGGGGATTGGGGTTGATGATGGATCTGATATTATTATTATTATTGTGTGTATTAGGGGAATGGGGATCTATGAAAGCAGTTTGGTTTGAAGGCGAGTGAGTGATGGAACGAGAATATCGGGTTGTGGTTATGCTTAATGGGTATTTTGCAGGTAATGGGTTGCTTTGGAAGTTTCTAATAATTGTAACTGTCGGCTAATGTTCCAGCTAAATCCATGTTGTTATCAAGGTTGCTTTAGAAGATATTAAAAAAAATGATATCTCGTTGTTTAGGTTAATTATGGAATCATGCTCTTGGAAATTAATTCATGGTTGAGCCTTTTATTACTCATGATGACAGTATAACAGTCTTTTATGTTATTTTGGGTTGATGCGGCGTTGGGCGTTAAACGATAACACTGTTAGAATCGGGTTTGGAAACACAGATACACACTCATAAGAGGGGATTGAGCACCCTCGGCTACCTCCAATCAGCCTTCAGTAGTCCCGCGGCTACACTGGCCCGTGTCATGGGGCTTGTATTTTCGGCTAAGGCAAGCACACGAGGCTTCACCAATTTTGAACGTTAATGTTATCGTTGCTTTATTAAAAAAAAATCAATAAATGCCATTCAAGTGATCGTTGGCCATTAAAGAAAAAAAAATAAACCTTTATAAATAACCATTTCATCCAAACCATATTCATTCTTTCACATACAAACAATATTGCCATGGATAAGCAAAAAAAAAAGTTGTTGGTTCAAGCAAGAAAACCACCAAATCTCGGGTAGGCGATGCAAGCTCACGAGGGGCAAACCGACCAGAATTTCAAGATGGTCTATATCGACCTAGACAACCACAACCCAACCCACAAGGATATTTTACACAACCCCCACCCAATTTGTATGGCCCAACATACAACACGTAATTTTTTCCTCGTGGTAACGTGCCTACACAACCCTAACTCAACCCACAAGGATATTTTACACAACCCCCACCCACTTACGACATTTTAGGAGAGGCCATGGAAGATTTCGAGGTGCTTGAGAAGAAGCTAAAGATGATGATGATGATGATGATGATGATGATGATGATGTCGTTCCCGAAACCCAATTTGAAGATGATGAAGAAGAGGAGCATATTGGAGAAGATGTTGAGGTTCGAGAAGAACCAAAGGGAAAGAAAAAAGGGCAATTTGTTGGTCGCGCTGAGCGAACCGATTGGGGTCAGGATGAAAAAGTTGCTTTGGCGAAAGCTTTCGTACATGTTTCGGTCGATTGGGTGAAAGGAAACGAACGGAGTGCTGGTAGTTTATAGAATGTCGTGTTAAAGCATTACAACGAACTAGTTGGTGGTTCCAATCACACCACTCATCAAGTTCATTCAAAGTGAGGTAAAATGTTGCAATTGAATTCGTTCAACGGCTTTTACATTCAAGAGGTACTAATTTTTTTTCCTTATATTATTTTGAATATTTTTATAAAATTATTATTCGACCTTTAAATATATTTGTAATTTTTATTTTTATAGGAGCGGATCCAGAAAAACGGTTGCACCATGGTAGATGTCATGACAAGGGCGCTAGATGATTATCAAGAAAAAACAAAGAAGCCTTTCAAATTTTTAGGGGCGTGGAAGATTGTTAAAGAAAGTGAGAAGTGGTCGAAAGTCCCGTTGGTGAACGAGAAGTAGAGAAGTATTTCGGATAAGTGAAGAAGGTTGTCAGAATCCGGATCGCACTTTTCTACAGCAAACGCGGAGATGGGATCCGGTGGGTCGGTGACGGACTTAAACGAAGACAGTAACCTGACACAACCTAGGAGACGAGAAAGGAAACAAGTCGGGTCGTCTAGCAAAAGTGGTTTGGGCGAAACATTCTCGGAGTACACCAAGAATAAAGAAATGACAATTAAGGAGATGGCGGAAACGGAAAATAAAGTCGCGGACGAGTATATGTCGTTACTCGCGGCACAAATGGCGAGTCTCAAGAAAATATATTTCAACACCGACTTTGAGTTCTTTAACAAACCGCATGACAATCTTAGCCGCCCAATGAAGAAAGTGGCCATTGCTCGCAAACGAGAAATTGCGTTAGCATATAATTGGCCAATGGATGGACCTGGGTCGGATGAGGATTAGTTTTATTTTTTATGTTATGGTTCGTATTTTATTTTTATTGTATTGACGTTTATTTTATTTTATTGAATTAATGTTTATTTAGTTTTATTTTATTTTAATTAATTAATATTAAAAAAACGGATTAGGGTACGTTAGGCTAGGGCATTTCCAGTGATATGGCTACTTTAGGGTACAAATGACATGCCATGGTTCCATTGGTTGGGATATGGCTACATGGGGCTTGTGCCCCTTCCTCCCTAATAAAAAATAAACGGACATGAGACAAGGATTTTAAGTGGTTTAGTTAGGTGTGAAACCTACGTTCGTTGCTGCATCTGTCACACCCTCAAAATCCACTTGCGGAGTTTTACCGCGAGGCGCATGACAAACCAGGATCCAAACCAACGATCACAATAAACAAGTCTAAATGAATATAAATGCAATTTCAAACATAGTTTAAAATCCCCGTTTACAGCGGAAGCTTATTCAAAACAATTATTCAAAAATAAACCAATGTTCAACGTTTGTAAAATCATGCAACCCTAGCTAGACGCCGTGCAGACGCGTGCGCCCTAGTTCCATCGTGCTACCTTAGCGACCTGAGAAAACATGTAAAAGTTTACGTCAGCACAAAAATGCTGGTGAGTTTACAGGTTTTGAAATCCAAGTACCAAGTCCACCTGTCCATACTATAACAAATCGAAAACCAGTGTACGCTAGCTAGACGTATGTTTTGTTACTACCACGATTGGAAAACCATTATTAACTCGAATACCAAATGTGTGCCCGATGTAGTAACCCTGTTGTTCCTGTTGTTCCTGTTTGAGACAATATGCACCCGCCGACCCTCCAAGTCGACGAGCGGGGTTGGTCACTCCCAATAGCGCTATTCACATTTCCCCGTTGTGCAAACCCGCACATTCATGGTTCCCCCCGGGACTTCCAAAGATCGTGTAGTACACAATAGAAACCCATAGTATGACAGTAGTTACCAAATAATCGTTTTAACACATGTTTTCTCCCCCGAAAGTATAAAACCAGTTTAAAAGAGGGGCCGTAAACTCACCTTAAGTTGCGTTACTCCTTAACCCGAGTAAACTCAGCTGCTATGCTAGTCCCGTAAGCGGCGACCTAACATATGACAGTTACAAGTACTTAGACTAATAACCCGCAGGTTAATTAGTCCCTAGATGTCCAGACCATAACCAAGTTCGTTTGAAAACACCGTGACTGTTTAACTGACCCAAAGTACAAGACTCGACATCCCTTTGGTGACCCGAGACTCCCCGTGTTATGTTTACGCTCCAAAACATACAATAACGCAATCACACTTAACATACGTTAACGCACAACAAGTTATAGCACATAGTTCACGTATCACCGAATTACATCCAAACATATGTTACCAAGTTATTAGATATGTTACCAAGTTATTAGATATGTTACGGGGTTCCTAGCATGTTCCTACATGTCAAATCGGGTCTCGGAATGCTAATTTACACTTACAGCAGCAGTACACGCGATTAGGAAAAGTCAACTAGCATTTAGGTTGGTCAACTAGCATTTAGGAACCCCAATCGCCTCTATTATAGGTGATTAGGTGCTATACCATATGTTATTACTAGCATTTAGGCTATACCACATGTAACTACTAGCATTTAGGCTATACCACATGCAAGTTACTAGCATTTAGGGCTAATCGCCCCTAAGGTCACACGAGTAGGCCCTAATCGCATGAGTTATTGGCGATTAGCACCCTACTCGCCTATAACATAGGCGATTAGGAATGCTACTCGCCTGTAACCTTGCTGTTCCGGTTTTTCGCGCGTTTAACGCTCCAATCAGATCCAGAACGTGTGTAACCACCCAATATCATCCCAAACACTATCCTAAACATGTTTCAACCAAAACCCTTCGTTTTGCCTCGTATTATCAGCCCTGCATGCAATCATGTAATCCAAACACCATTCACATAGCATGCAACATCACATTAACATGCATAACAATAACCCTAATAATCAATTACTCAGATATTATCATCATAACATTAATATTATTCTGATTTAACCTAATAACATGTTAATCCATCATTATGAATCATAAAAACCCTAGCTTTCTAATCATAAACACCCATAACACATGTATACTAGTTAGAATCCGATTAACAACCCTTATTAACGATTTTCAGAAAGCTTTTTCGTTTTAGAACAGGTCTGGACCATTAGGGATTGATTAAAAACGTTTATAAAGATTCATGGATGGAAACCAAACCTTAGGATTATGAAAGAACGATGGATTATGCTTGAATCCTTGTGTTTTGATCAAAAATCGCGTTCCAGAGGTTGTGTGTGTGTTGGGGCAGGTTATGGGACGACTAGGGTTTGTATAATGAAGTTTATGAGGTCAAGTATGGTATTTATAGTCGTTTTTAGTCGTCCAGCACGTAACACGCGATTGTGCAGCCAGTACACGCGATTAGGGAGGCTAATCGCATGAATGTTCACACGATTAGGCCTAATCGCCCCTACAATCACACGAGTAGCCATCTACTCGCCCCAAAGGTTGCCTACTCGCCTCCCCTATGGGCGATTAGGCTTCCTAATCGCCTATAGGGGTTAGTTTCGTGTGTTTTGCGCCTTAAACCCCGTTTTAACATATGTTAACACATATTAACGTACCGACAAGTCACATAATGATTGTAAACACATAACACAAGTAAATACACATATTCACACTCGTTCACCAATTCCCGGGACTCGAGACTCGTATGTTCCGTATGCCCTGACGATCCTACAAATCGTCACCGTTTGTACACTTGGTTAAGGACCGACATCTAATGAACCTCTAGACCAACATCCAATGATCCTCTAGACTAAACCGATAGTTCCCGAACCATAACCCGACTTAACTAACCCAGTTAAGTACAATATACGCGTGACTCGCTAAGGTAGACTTTCATCTAGACAACGTTGTTAACCAGAATTTGCCGGGTGTCACAGCTGCAACCAAGATGTTTTATTAATATGCTCCCAAACACTCGTAATGAGCAATTACAAGTACATATATTTATAATAAAATATTCCCCAATAAATAATAAACGGGCTAGAATAATACTAAATGGGCCAACCCTGCCTTACATAGAATTAGGCCTAAAAAACCCAACAAACTTCCACTTAGAGGCTCAAAATTCTTCAATAATATGCATTTTGTTGTGAACGCTTGTACATTTGGTAAATTCCTCAACCTTTTTTGGCCGTGACGGCCTTCTCATCAATTAAACTGAAAGCCCGTTAAAGCTCCCTATGACAATCTGCACCTTCCACTTTTGTAAATGAACACAATTGGTCCCTCAACTATTTTAAAATGATCATTTTTAACCCTTGTAGTCTAAAAAGATCAAATATAATTATAAGTATACACGTTTTATACTCACATTTACACCCGAGCACCCGTCCTCTGCAGCTGTTACAAGTCTTAGACTTGATTATGGTCATTTTTGTTTCGTATTTGATTTTAATGCACAATTAAGCTCAACATAATGATGATAAATGTTGAACCTTTCAAATTCCAACCATTAGTAGCATTTATGATTGGTTTAATAATGAATTAAGCCAAAAATATTAATATAAAAACTAGTTTCTTGACCCATTTTCAAGTTCACCAACAATTCATCTCTTCTTGTCTATCATCTCTGCGAAGAAATCTTTGAGAATTATCTCGTATTATTGGCGAATTTGGAAGCTTATTATTCTATTATTCGGTTTTCTTTTCTTCTTAATTGGACTAGGTACGTTGTAAGTTTTTCCAATTCCTTTTTGCAATACTCTTAGTTTTCATTTGTAGATCAAAAGCCCTATGTTTGTTTGGTCAATTATAGTCTTTAAGGGCTTCAATTGAATTTTTAAGGTTAGGGTGTTCTTAGGAGTATTTGGGAATTTTTTTAATTAAAAATCTTTTGAACTTTAAAAAAATTCATAACTCGTTATTATTAACCTACAAATTATGAAATTTGGCATGGTGATTCATATGGCTGATTAGGAATTTTAGAACTCAGTTTTGGCATTTTAGGCATTATATAATATTTTCAGTGATTTTTATATGTTTTAACCATATTAAATTCATATTAAATCAATGATAATGCGTTTGGTCATGAAAATTGGTGGAAATATTTTCCATTATATTAGAACAATTTTCATAACTATTTTTCTCAGTTTTAACATGTTTTCATATGTTATCATTTTTTTTATTTGTTTTAATAAGCTTTAATCAAATAAAATTTATAATAAATCTATTTTAACCCCAAAAATTCTATAAAAATTATTTTGGAAAATTCAAAGTGAATTTAGTTTATTTATGATTTTGTGTAATTATTATTGATATAAAAATAATAAAACATTTCCTAAATATTATTTCAAATATTTTTATGAATTAAACTTAATATTATTAACCTTAGAAAAATGCATGTGTTAGAAAAACCAAAACTTATATTTTTGTATCTTGTAATTTCTTTTAATGTAATAAATTATTCAATTTGATGTATCAAAATTTACATTTCTAGTCCATAAGCTATTGAACAATCGTCACTACGTGACACCTCGATGTTTCCGCCATCGGTTGGGGTGTTACACTCCCCCAAGTTCCAACACATCAGTCATGGTTGAAAGTGCATTTGACCCATCCTCAATCCCTACCGGCTCCCATTGACATAAACTGTCGGAACCTAAGATAATATGAGAACATAAAATATTCCCCATATTAAGCAGGTTCTCTTTTTTTTATTTAATAAAATAAATAAATTAAATAACTCTAAAAGTGTTTATTTATTTTTTTATTCATTACTTCCGGGAAAAATACAACATTAATCTTCGTTATCCTTTATCATCTCTAAGAATTCAATTCCTAACAACTGTTCACCACCGTTAAGTGCTAATGAATACCTTGATCTGCAATATTTGAAAAATATCATTTGTTGACATGCTTGGTAATAGAGAGGAACACTTTCTTCTTTTGTTCTACAATATTTTGTTAGTTGTTAATGTTATTCAAGGGATCCGCTTGGAGTCTAAAGCTTCGCGTTTCATCTCTAAGTATTCAATTCTGATAATCCACACATTTCTCCTGAAGCAAAACCTCTCTAGGTTTGCCATCACCCAACGGATTCACCTTAGGCCTCGGTTTGTCCACTCCAATTCCTAAAATTAATTCCAATTCCACCGTTGTTCATCACTATCCACAATGTTCTTACCAAAAAATTAAGTTTCTCAACTTTACAATGGCTATCAAGAGTAATAATCAATCAATCTCAGCTGCAAGTAATAAATAAAGAAAGAAACTTTTATTTAATGAAATTTAATGCGCATACCACATTCGAAGATCCTTGCATTGGACACAAACCCATGGAATGTATAGATGATTAACCATGTGGACTTACCTGAAGACTAGATTCGGTGCAATCAGAATTTGAAGAGAAGTTATTATCATCATCATCATCATCTACAATGTTCTTACCTAGAGCTACCAACCATTATGAGATCCATCTTCATGGAAATTGAACTCATTCTACAAAAATTAATGCATGCTTTGATACGTTTGAAATATTTTCTGGCGACACCTAGTTCCAGACAGGTTTTATATGTTGTTTTAGGTTGCCTTCATCGTTGACAGATGATATGATTTATTATTGTTATTTTATTTATGTTTTGAGGGTGTAATGATGATGATGGTTATGATTTGAAAAACGATTTATGAAAGTATCAAGAATCGGAAATTAGTAAAATGATTTTATAATTCTTTAAAGGCTGAACACGAGTATAATCAAATAAGGGTTCCGCGTATCGGTACGTTTTAATTGATCGGATGTGACTTCTGAAAACCACAAACGATGAATTAAACTTTCCGAAACGCGCCACACAGAGTCCGGAAGTCCAGCATGTCGATTAGACATGCAAAAATTGTGTTTTGAAAAAATATGGGTATCGACTGTATAGTCGAAGCACCACGACAATGATTTATGAAAGTTGTACAAACTTGGATGCTTCTACCAAAAAACACAAACGAGCAATAAACGACCCGGAACGCCTCAAACGAATTTTGTTGTATTAGAAACAACTAAAAACATTTTAAAATGAATTAAAACAAATTAATTTTTTATTTTTAAAAAAGGCCAAAGCGCCTGGCTATCATAGTCAAAGCGATGCAATGAGATGATTTCGTACAAGATTCCAATACAAGCAAGTAAAATTCAGTTGTTGGACATTGTGATCGGGAGAATTCCTATGGAAGTTGCTATAATAGTAAATCGTTACATCCACACATTCCCTCAACACAAGCTTTGTCATCAGAGTATCTGTCAACAATGAAGGCAACCTGAAAACATCGAACGCTAAAGTGGGTCACTATTCATATATAAAGAACATTAAAATCTATCTGATCCATTCATCACAATCATTGCTCCAACATAACTTACACCAACTTGAGATATGAGTTTGATTAGCTTAAATCTCTCTGATCCATGGTATCCACTAACCGTAGCGATTATCGGAAGATTTATTTTAGGAATTGTTTGAGAATATATTTTCTGATCAAAGGATCCATAACTGAATAGTTATTTGGAATGTTCCGGATCATTACAGTAACGATCGCTTTACAATGCCGAAAACGACTATCATCACTCTGTATGGGTTGCTTGTTAGCGCCGATCCAACTGTTGATTTCTTTCCACAACCAATACAACGAACTCTGTATGGGTTGCTTGTTAGCGTCGATCTGACTGTCGATTTCTTTCGACAACCAGTACAACGAACTCTGTATGGGTTGCTTGTTAGCGCCGATCCGACTGTTGATTTCTTTCTGCAACCAGTACAACGAACTCTGTATGGGTTGCTTGTTAGCGCCGATCCGACTGTCGCTTTCTTTCGACAACCAGTACAACGAACTCTGTATGGGTTGCTTGTTAGCGCCGATCCGACTGTCGATTTCTTTCCATAAGCAGTACAACGAACTATGTATGGGTTGCTTGTTAGCGCCGATCCGACTGTCGATTTCTTTTGACAACCAGTACAACGAACTCTGTATGGGTTGCTTATTAGCGCCGATCCGACTGTCGATTTCTTTCCACAACCTATACAACGAACTCTGTATGGGTTGCTTGTCAGCGCCGATCCGACTGTCGATTTCTTTCCACAACCAGTACAAACGAACTCTGTATGTGTTGACAGATATCTCTCCGATAACAGAAGAATTATCTTCAATGATTCTAAGATACTTGAAGGAAGAGGTACCTTGAAGACTAGATTCGGTGCAATCAAAATTTGAAGAGAAGTTATCATAATCATCATGCACTAGTACAAAATAGTGAATGAGCAGCTGAATATTATATTACAATAATATTACCTTAAGCAAAAAGTTGTGTTTGAAGCCTCGTTCTTTTAGTTTACATTTTGTTAGGACTTTAAACAGAGAAGATGGAGGGTTAGTTATTACTCTGCACTTCAAGTAGAAGAATATGAAGAAGAATAAATGAAGTCTATTAATAGAGGTTTGTAGGTTAGTAATTACTGGCGGGATGCAAATCGTGATGTGATAGATTTTTATAATTTTATTGGTTATACTTTTTTTTTTGGAATTAGAATTGGAATCATTGGTAGTTCTGTTGAGGTGTCGAGTGTGTTGTAGGGAGTGGACAAACCGAGGCCTAAGGTGAATCTGTTTGGTGATGCTAAACCTAGAGAGGTTTGCTTCAGGAGAAAGGTGTGGATTATCGGAAGATTGATTTTAGGAATTGTTTGAGAATATATTTTCTAATCAAAGGATCCATAACTAAACAGTTATTTGGAATGTTCCTAATCATTACAGAAGAGAAATGGTTTGAAGGTGTGTGTTGTATGTATAGAATGGTGAATTATTGTAATGTTATTATTGAGTTTCATATGTTGTCGGAGGTTGAGGATAGTGAATCTACCGGAAAAGTACCAAAGTTTTTGCGGCCGGTGATGCCAGATCTGGATATGTCGAGATTGAAGAAAGCTTATGAAAACATGAGAATGATGGTTGAATGTAAAATGTAGACCAGTGGGAGGGTAAACAAAATCGCCTATCCGATTGTTTGATTTAAAGGCTGAACACGAGTACAGGGAAGTTGTTGCCGGAGAGATATCTGTCAACGATGAAGGCAACCTGAAACAACAAGCAACAAAAAGGGTTGCTTGTTAGCGCCGATCCGACTGTTTGATTTAAAGGCTGAATACGAGTATAATCAAACTATCAAGAATCGGAAATTAGTAAAACAATTGTTCAGGCAAGCAAGTAAAATTCAGTTGTTGTCGGAGAGATATCTGTCAACAATGAAGGCAACATACTTGAAATCAAGGGGAAGGTGAACAATTCCTGCTCCTGGATCTTGAATTTTACATTGCCAAAGGTCTTGATGAATATCTTCATCAATATCCTTGATCTACGCATGAGTGTGAGAGTCGATTTCCCTTTTGTGAGTGACTAACAAAGAGATGGTCTTTTTGATGAATGTATTATTCACAAATATTTCCATCTTTCTGTAACGCCCCAGCCTGACGTGGCCGGGTCGTCGGGTCGGGTTATCGGAGTTACGCAGCGGACTTCAAGATATTGACAGTCTTGACTCTTCCAGGATCCACGTCATCATATCTGTTGGGTTACCTGAACACATGCCAAAAAATAGTTTCTGTCAACATAAAGTTGGTGAGGTCGTGTATTTTATAAAGTGAATGGCCAGTTCGTTTATTTATAATTCATTTCTGTAAAACATGCTTTACTATTCTAATTCTGGAGGGGAAATTTATATATTCTATTATACCAATTCAATTCGATTAAATTATACCGATTATATGTTAATCTATTATATTCTATTAGTTGCCATTCCTATCGATGGTATCACTCTGTTTGTGATAAATACTTGTACCGACTGGTTCCTGCCCTCTAGTTGGTGCAGGAAAGGAAATGGCGGATACCGTCCAGTACTGTCCTCGTTGTTTCTATTATCCCCTTTTCTATTATATTTCCTTTATTAATTCTATTATGTAAAGCATTTCTATATTTTCTAATAAACGACATGTGTTTCCCCTAAAACGTTTAATAAAACAATAAAAGAGGGGAGTTCACGATACTCACTGGTTTGCGTATAGTCTTCTATAGTTTCTTTTATTACAATTATATGTCAAATATATATATTGATACGTTTTACGCGTGGGACTCGTTAGATTGTATTATTTAGGATATATATCACATATACAATTTATGTATATATAGAGTTCGGTATATATTAGATAGTCCTAAACTCGGGGTTTATTATTGACACGACACGGACATCCTAGAATCTAGCTGGCTATTACAGCTTAGCACTCGTAGCTAATAAAGCTGGCCATTACAGCTTGGCACACGAACCTATAGGACTCTAGACACGTACTTACCCGGATGCTGGTTCGGCTGATCATATTATCATTAACCCGAGTCTAGTATATCGTTCTATATATCGAATCTTATATATATAAACGTATATATTCTATATATGATTATTATTCTCTTATTATTATTATCAAGTCCGTACGTTGTTCGTATTATATATATATATAATCGTATAATTCTAATAATCCTCGTCTAGTCAATGGACCGGGTTCTATTCCGGGTGTTGACCGAGTCACCGAGTCGACTCGGTATCGGTTTAACTCTCCGATTGGATTAACGGTACCTCGCAATAATCACAGAAACAGTATTATAATCGGGTATCAACGATTAATACCAACATATCTATAATAACTGTTAGATTATACCTTTCGAATAATCGTTGGTATGAGACCGGAGGTCAACCGGACCTTACCGGAGATTGACCGGAAATTAGCCGGAAGCTCGACAGAGAATATAACACAAACTGGAATATAACGGGAATCAACCGAAGGCCTCAATCTGCCCGATTATAACCCACGAACACACCTTCATCAATATCTATGGTTCGGGTCTGATTATAAGGGTCCGATAACAGTAACAGTGAGCAGAACAGATGGGTTTACAAGATGGATTAACGGGTTTATATCAGATCAGAGGTTAGTCGGGTTGAGCTTGGTTAAACAGGGTAACCGGGTTCAGATCAGAAAGTGACCGGAATATAAACGGACCTGATAATTATGTTTCAAAGGTGATTATTAGTGACAGTCACCATCACCGGTGACTGTCTGGCTTCCTTAACAGAACAGAGGGATGAAAGGGGTGGTTATGGCTTGATATTGGTGGATCCGGGTTCGATTATTTCACATCAGTAACATAAGAATCAAGAGGGTTTATGTCGGGTTAAAGGTTTGGGTGACCAGAGGGTTATCGAGCTTGGTTATAGACGACAGTCACCAAGACCGGTGACTGTCCGGCTCGTTTAATTGGAACAGAGGAAGAACATGGCGGGGTTTTGGTGGTGGTTCGTAATAGTGACAAGGTGGGTTATTATCGGGTTAAGGGTTCCGGGTTTGTTTCAGAACAGACACAGAGGATTACCGGTTTTTATTAAGAACAGAGGAGAGGTGGGTTGGTGATGCCGGAAAAGAAGGCGGGTCCGGCGGCGGCGGCGGCGGCGCTGGCCGGAGGTGGAGATGGTTGTGGTTGCTCTCTGCTGAAACACACATGTGTGTGTGAATTGTCTGGGTATAGCGAACAAGGAGAGAGAGAGGAGAGTTTATAAAACAATAATAATACAAGGGGTGTTTGGCAATAAGGATAATAACTGGAACACGGGTGTTTGGTAACGAGTATAATAATAAAATAAGAAACGTTTGACAATGTTTAAATAGTAGATAAGGAGCGTTTTATTGAGATAATAAAAATCCAATAATTATTATTTACAAAATCAATTAAAACGGTTAGTCGCGAGATTCGAACTTAAATAATTAAATAAATAATCGGGTGGTCGGGTACGATCCGACCCGTTTAAGAGACCCGTAACACTTCGAGGTGTTACATTCTCCCCCCCTTAGGAAATTTCGTCCCCGAAATTTGAGTGATCTTGTATTTTACACCCTTAATCGATAAGGATGTTACAATGCTAACTTGAACACTCGTCACGAGTCATAATCAGTACTCGTGGTTTGCGAGGAAATCGATCTTTATATCAATTCAAATCTACGTTTTAACCTTTCTTGCTATAGTCATGTTGATACAGATACATGGATTATCTGTATTTTCTGGTATGACTATTAAAGGTTTTCCGTATAGATTGATATTTTTCTTTATACTATGAATATTCTTCTTATCTTATTTCTCATTAGAATGAGAAACAGACTGAATATCATTCTTATATAAAGACAATTCGAACATACTTTGAGATTCTAATCGTTTTTCTTCAAAGAGATTTACAAACTTCCAGCAAACATTGCTAGAATCTCAGATCGATACGATTTATTCATCGCCTGCTATTCGGATTCCTTTACAATAATGGATTCTAGTTGGTTCTTAAGAGATAGATACGGAAGTCCCTTCATTATCATGACTTGAATGGGATCCGAGCTACTACCTCTTATGTTCGAACTTTAGAATCTGTCATCATTGTAAATTCGATTCTTAAAGAGTAGAAATGATTTCTTTAAATCATTAGATGTATCTTATCCGGATTTTAAAGGTGCCGGAAAAGACTAATTGAACTTGTTGAATTATACTGTTTCAACAGTTCCTTTTTATCATCTTGATTTATTGAAATCGATTATTAAGATTTCTCTTAAATCATCTATAATAGTCTTACTGACTATTTCATTGATGATTAACTGCATTGTATTTCGTTACATGTTATTTGACTTTTCTTAGTGTATTATTGTGAACGAGGTCTTTCACAATTCTACAGCCAACATATGTAAATTTATCTTTATAGTCTCAGAATCTACTGGTAACAGTCGTTGTTACGATTCTTTGACTTAAGATTCTTATGGCAATGCATCGATTATTCTTTCTCAAAATCATGATTATCATTCAGGTTCAATGCATGAATACTTATTGCGTTAAGTATTTCTGCAATTATTCCTTCTTGATATCATTATTTCGGAATTCGATAACGCTCTCGATTAAATATTATATAATTTCTTTTTATAAAATTTCTAGTCGTTTCCTTACGACTATTATTTGTATCTAATTATTATATTTCTTGGCATATCGGATGCCTTTTTAAATAATATTTGGCATTTCCTATGCCTTTCTTTTATTCAGACATATCGGATGTCTTTCTAGATTATAATTCTTTTTATTCTTTGATTTATATTCTTTTATTTATCTATTTATATTTCTTTATATCCAAGCAAATACTGATACTATTTATAGTACACACTATAAATTCAGTATTTCTATAATATATATTTGCTTGGAATAATTCTTTCTTACTTATGTATTCGATTAAAGTTTATACTTTTAGTGTCTGACAACACTTTCCGATAAACTTATATATAGGCAATCTATCGTAGATTCTTAATCCAACTTATTATAAGCGAAGCTTATCTCGTCGGGATAATTTTATAGATAGTTCTTGCCAGAACAGTGATTTCTTATAATAACTCTCATAAGCCATTAACTCGGAACAAGAAATCCATCCTTATTTGGCCAGAGAGTTTCACTGGAAAAATGAGCATAATTCTATTCATTTTTCGTTTTCACTTCGATTATACCTTGCGAATCTCTACGCGATTCCGCTTGGTATCAATTATTTTCTTTTAATGATTCGTTGGATTCTACCGTTTCCGGTTTCTGAATCCATATAAATTTATATCTGTTATATTTTAAAGATTTAACAATTCTTTCATCACTTCAACTTGGTAACACTTGACTGTTCTACCAATTTGATCGTACTATAACTCACGTGAGTTTTTATACGAAGTGACTACAAAGATTTGTTCATAGTAATATATATCCTTATAAAGAATTCTGTAACTTGGCGACAAATGTCCGGATATACCTTCTGTAAGGGTCCAGATATCATTTGCCCCTAAGATTACACAGAAGATATACAATTATTTTTGGTTGGCAATCAGAAATCAATATATTGATTTCTATGATTCGTAGAATTTAACCAATCAATGGTTTTTATTCTACGAACATATTCTTAGTCATATTTCACGAGGAAATTTCAATTAGATTGCCAGTTCTGTGGTCGTATTCTCCACATATGATACGCTGATGGTTCGACTGTATATTTCTTCTTTTTATTATTATTTCTTATTATTTCTTTTAATATGTTCATGATACAAACATACCGTGATCTTGATAAACTCCTACTCGAATGTTACTGTGCCTGTGGCATTCATAATTATGTCACGATCATAATTACTATTCCACCTCACCTAACATTCCAGTACTTATTTATTTTAATCACAATAGGTATGTGTCCTTCACATATTATTTTGATATTCTGTTCTTTATTTTCTTTTCAAATTATATTATTTCGGCATAAAACATATTGATCCGAGTCTAACGAAATAGACTGTCAATCGTTCAAGAATTTGATCGCGCCAAAAGATGTCCAATATAATTATCCCATCTTTAATCTTTGACTTGCTCAAGTCACAGGATTAAGAGAGTACTTATATGGTCACATAATCTAACGAGTATAATTCGGTTTCTTTAGAGAGATTCCAAATTATTTTTGTCACGAGAATTTCGAAATAATAATATTTCTATTCAAATTATTATTTTAATTCTCGGGAGAAAAGATCGAAGATATCATCTGGCTAAGGTTTTTCGATATATATATCCAAAGAAAGATTTATAGAACGTGGTAAATACTTATTATTTATATCGAGATAAAATATCAAGGAAGTTGTACGATCGGATATGAATATAGAATCATGCCAAAAATAATCTTGACAGATATCATCTGGCTAAGGTTTTTCGATATATATATCCAAAGAAAGATTTATAGAACGTGGTAAATACTTATTATTTATATCGAGATAAAATATCAAGGAAGTTGTACGATCGGATATGAATATAGAATCATGCCAAAAATAATCTTGACATATATACGGATACAAATTCAACTAAAGATCTTTACGAAAAATGGTACCGAATATGGAGTGAAATATATTCGGACAAAATGGTACAACCGAGGTTTTTACAAAATTACAATATAAGTTTAGATTATAACGGAATATATGCTTATCGTTTATATTAAAATAATATCGAGAAATTATATAATCGAACATAGATATAAAATTATACGGAAGAACGCTATTAATATTTATATGTACGAATACGAATTGATGAATAAATCTCTATGAAAATAACATTAAATGCGATATAAAATATGTTTCGATAAAATAATACGGTCGTGGTTCTTTTATATAAAAACTTTTAGGAATAATTTTATAATAATAATACTTATTTTCGAAAATAATAACTATCTGAAAAGGGTCGTTGTAAAAATTTTTCATAGTGTCGGAATTCTTAAATTTTTAATAAATAAAATTCTTATTATAAATTGATAAAATAAATAAATTTCTTAAAATATCGAAATCAAAACTTTAAGATTAAATGGATAAATTTAAATAAAACCTGAGATAGATTCTGGGGTGTTTCAAAAATTATCAATACTAAAAAAATAAAATATCAACAGGTTTTCTTAATTAAATAATCGTTTATTTAAAATTTTGAACGGAGAGTATTTATATATATTTTCTTAAGACTGAAATACTGGTTTAGTATAATAATAAAATAAAAATAACCGAGAATAAATTCAGTAAATTACTGAAATATTCTGAAGGAATTTATAAAAACAATTGATATTACTGTGGGAATATTTCAAATTTTCGATTAAAAAGAATTGGAGGGAATTCTTTAGAAACACAATATTTATATGTCTCTAGCATATCTGATAAAATTTCGGAATTTTCGGAATAAAAATAATATTTCTGGAGACTCAATCATAGGAATGTTCAAGTCGGAGCGTAATATTTGTATTCTATTTATAATATTGAAATAACCGTGAGGTTAACGATCTGATAGAAATAGTCACTGGGACTGGAATAATTCAATAACTTATCGGAAGTTTCTTGAATTAACGATGGATGATTTATGTTTTATAATCTATTTATTTTTCTATATATATTTATACTTTTTATAACTTATTTCATTTCTTTATTTATATCTCGATTTAATTTCTGACTTCTTTTAATATATCTGGTTTCTGTTCTGTATTTCTATCTTATTTCTTTTAATGTCATGATTTCTATTTTATATTCTTTCGTATTTCTTACGGCCTTAATATCCTGTAAGATTTCCCAGAAATTAAATGTGTATGTAAATTCACAATTATGTACAGAATTGTCAATTTACCCCACATAATCATTCTAGTAATATCCTGTAGTGGATTTGTTTTAATTTCTAATATACTATTATGGTTCTCACCAACTTTATTATGGTTTGGCATTTAGGTACCCAAAATTTTACCTTCTAATATTCTTTTATCCTATCCATATTTCTAATCACAATTTCTTTTAAAAGACATTTCTGGTAGATCCTGGATTAATAAATATTTCAAGACTGTCCATAAGCGCAGCTCTGATACCAACCTGTAACGCCCCAGCCTGACGTGGCCGGGTCGTCGGGTCGGGTTATCGGAGTTACGCAGCGGACTTCAAGATATTGACAGTCTTGACTCTTCCAGGATCCACGTCATCATATCTGTTGGGTTACCTGAACACATGCCAAAAAAATAGTTTCTGTCAACATAAAGTTGGTGAGGTTGTGTATTTTATAAAGTGAATGGCCAGTTCGTTTATTTATAATTCATTTCTGTAAAACATGCTTTACTATTCTAATTCTGGAGGGGAAATTTATATATTCTATTATACCAATTCAATTCGATTAAATTATACCGATTATATGTTAATCTATTATATTCTATTAGTTGCCATTCCTATCGATGGTATCACTCTGTTTGTGATAAATACTTGTACCGACTGGTTCCTGCCCTCTAGTTGGTGCAGGAAAGGAAATGGCGGATACCGTCCAGTACTGTCCTCGTTGTTTCTATTATCCCCTTTTCTATTATATTTCCTTTATTAATTCTATTATGTAAAGCATTTCTATATTTTCTAATAAACGACATGTGTTTCCCCTAAAACGTTTAATAAAACAATAAAAGAGGGGAGTTCACGATACTCACTGGTTTGCGTATAGTCTTCTATAGTTTCTTTTATTACAATTATATGTCAAATATATATATTGATACGTTTTACGCGTGGGACTCGTTAGATTGTATTATTTAGGATATATATCACATATACAATTTATGTATATATAGAGTTCGGTATATATTAGATAGTCCTAAACTCGGGGTTTATTATTGACACGACACGGACATCCTAGAATCTAGCTGGCTATTACAGCTTAGCACTCGTAGCTAATAAAGCTGGCCATTACAGCTTGGCACACGAACCTATAGGACTCTAGACACGTACTTACCCGGATGCTGGTTCGGCTGATCATATTATCATTAACCCGAGTCTAGTATATCGTTCTATATATCGAATCTTATATATATAAACGTATATATTCTATATATGATTATTATTCTCTTATTATTATTATCAAGTCCGTACGTTGTTCGTATTATATATATATAATCGTATAATTCTAATAATCCTCGTCTAGTCAATGGACCGGGTTCTATTCCGGGTGTTGACCGAGTCACCGAGTCGACTCGGTATCGGTTTAACTCTCCGATTGGATTAACGGTACCTCGCAATAATCACAGAAACAGTATTATAATCGGGTATCAACGATTAATACCAACATATCTATAATAACTGTTAGATTATACCTTTCGAATAATCGTTGGTATGAGACCGGAGGTCAACCGGACCTTACCGGAGATTGACCGGAAATTAGCCGGAAGCTCGACAGAGAATATAACACAAACTGGAATATAACGGGAATCAACCGAAGGCCTCAATCTGCCCGATTATAACCCACGAACACACCTTCATCAATATCTATGGTTCGGGTCTGATTATAAGGGTCCGATAACAGTAACAGTGAGCAGAACAGATGGGTTTACAAGATGGATTAACGGGTTTATATCAGATCAGAGGTTAGTCGGGTTGAGCTTGGTTAAACAGGGTAACCGGGTTCAGATCAGAAAGTGACCGGAATATAAACGGACCCGATAATTATGTTTCAAAGGTGATTATTAGTGACAGTCACCATCACCGGTGACTGTCTGGCTTCCTTAACAGAACAGAGGGATGAAAGGGGTGGTTATGGCTTGATATTGGTGGATCCGGGTTCGATTATTTCACATCAGTAACATAAGAATCAAGAGGGTTTATGTCGGGTTAAAGGTTTGGGTGACCAGAGGGTTATCGAGCTTGGTTATAGACGACAGTCACCAAGACCGGTGACTGTCCGGCTCGTTTAATTGGAACAGAGGAAGAACATGGCGGGGTTTTGGTGGTGGTTCGTAATAGTGACAAGGTGGGTTATTATCGGGTTAAGGGTTCCGGGTTTGTTTCAGAACAGACACAGAGGATTACCGGTTTTTATTAAGAACAGAGGAGAGGTGGGTTGGTGATGCCGGAGAAGAAGGCGGGTCCGGCGGCGGCGGCGGCGGCGCTGGCCGGAGGTGGAGATGGTTGTGGTTGCTCTCTGCTGAAACACACATGTGTGTGTGAATTGTCTGGGTATAGCGAACAAGGAGAGAGAGAGGAGAGTTTATAAAACAATAATAATACAAGGGGTGTTTGGCAATAAGGATAATAACTGGAACACGGGTGTTTGGTAACAAGTATAATAATAAAATAAGAAACGTTTGACAATGTTTAAATAGTAGATAAGGAGCGTTTTATTGAGATAATAAAAATCCAATAATTATTATTTACAAAATCAATTAAAACGGTTAGTCGCGAGATTCGAACTTAAATAATTAAATAAATAATCGGGTGGTCGGGTACGATCCGACCCGTTTAAGAGACCCGTAACACTTCGAGGTGTTACACTTTCCCTATGAAGGTGAATCCGTTGACGATGTGTAAGTCAGCAAGGGTATCGCTATCTTTAAGGACAACACCATTAAACATCAAAGTCAATACAAGTTGGTGGTTATTATTTTGTTTTTAAATTTTTAAAAATTTTTACAATAATTATATTAAATAAAATTAATAAAAATAAAAAAACCAATTCAAAACATCAAAAATACCCCAAAATAAACTTTGATTCGAATCGCCTCGCTTTGCTAAAGCGAGGCGCTTCGGGTCAAAAATCAAAACGTCTTGCTTTGGCCAAAGCGAGGCGCTTTGAAGGGGGTGGAAATAGAAGTGGAGGGGGATTTATTATAATCACCCTATTCTAATGGAGTAAATTTTAGTGACATACGTCAAGAAATATAAGCGTTTTGGTTCAAGGCAATACCACTACTTCATCTTGTGACTTTAAAGGGCCATTTTAGTAAAAAAAAATCAAACACGATTGGGTATTATGTAATTGGCCAAAAAATTCATATATAAAAGGGGGATTTTGGCTCATTTGTAGTAGATTTATCCAGGGTTAAAGCATTCATATTTGGTCTATCAAATGTATGTGAATGTGTCTTTCAAATTATATGAGGTGAGTGTAAGTGGTTCTTAGTGGAGGAGAGAGAAAATATTTGGTGAAAACACTGTTCACCCCTATAAATATTTTAATATTTTTGTAAGTGGTTGTGAGTGAGGAGAGAGAAAATGTAATGATAAAAGTATGAAAAAAAAGTATCATTTATTTAAGAAGGAGAGAAAATTTTAGGATAGAATAGTGATTTTTAGTGTAATTTGATGAAACTGATGAGAATGCTGTTAGAGAAAGAAATAAAAGAGAAAACTATAGATATGAAGGGTAGCATGCAATGTAAGAAGTGTTATATCTTTTGACCTCGATTTTTTACTACTATGCGTTTTCAAGCTCAACAAAACCTATGGATCCACAACTTTATCACTAATACTAAAGTTCCTCATCACGATTTATTTTTACTACTTGTACTCTATCCTTCAAATCAACATCCTTTCTTGTACCCATTTCACTCTTAAAATCTTCAAGCATGTCATTGGAATAACTTAGGTGCAAATTGTTGAAAATATTCATAATAATGGTTCAATTGTTATTTAGGTGTGTTGGGCTGGATTATTGTTTGATTATGGGCCTGACTTGACATTGGGCTTATTTTGGATTTTGGGATCAACTGTTGATTGTGTGACCCAGCTTTATTGGCTGTGTTATTTGTGTCATTATTATATTCTTTGAGGTTCATTTGTGTGTGTTTATATTTTGCAGGGTCTAAAGTGGAAAATGGGAGTATATAAGGCTGGGGATTGTTTGAGAAGTCATTCATGATCACCAGTTGATGTGTTGCAAAACACATCTCTTTTCCTATGTATTTTGTATATTATTTGGTCATGTTTTTATTCGTTTCGTGTTGTTTTTATTATGTATTTATTTATTTCATTATTTTATAGGTGTTCGTGAGAAATGAGCTTAAAACAGTGAAAAATAAACAAGACGCGAGCACCTAGTGTTCATGGACGTTGGAGCGTAAACGAGCAGCTTTGGTCGAGCCAAGAACACCCTATTCTAGCTTGGAGTTTAATAATAATAATAATAATAATAATAATAATAATAATAATAATAATAATAATATATATATATAACTTAAAAAAAAAAGAAGCCTATTGTGACCTTTTGGATGTCTCGTGGCCCAAGTAAAAAAAACAAAGTAGGCCTTCACTAATTTTGGAAGGCATATCATTGTGTGGAGAGGCGTTCTCTCTTTGGGGGAGCCAGGTTCGATTCTCATGGGAGGCATGTGATGGATACACCAATCCTTGTGGTGGGGTAGGTGGTTGGGAAGTGATGGAGAGACCCTTGACCCTTGTGGTCATGGGTTCGACTCCTGATCCCTCCAGGTTTTACCGGTTCACTACCGTCGTGCCTTCGGGCAGGTTTGTGGGCCGGGTTTTCCCTGGAACAGGAGACGGGTGGGCCGAAGGGCTCTGTCCGTACGGACTAGAGGCCGTCTGGGGCCCCTTTCGGCCATTGGGGGCCGCGTACAGAGTACCCGACAATACTTTAGTTGATCGTTAAAAAAAATGTGTGGAGAGGCGGTGCACATTAATTATAAAAAGAGATCATTATTTTTCGTGTAGAAGACAGTAGCCGCCAAGGAGGACACGAATCACAACAGCATCTTGCGCAGGTTTTAGAGGTTAATTGGAGGAAGGCACGGGTTCAAGAGTGAAGCTACGGGTTCGATCATTAAAAAATTTTAGTTTTTATATTTATTTACTCCGTGTTCATGAATATTGAGACCATGATTAATTTTTATGTTGAACCTTTGTTTTTATTGTTTTTCATTACTATGAGTAGCTAAATCTTGAACCACTACCTAGGTTGTATGATGACTGCATGTTAATTTATAGTTCTCGGTTTTGGATTTATTTTTGAATGGTTAATGTTTAGGTAACGATTTAGTTAGTGTTTATTATGTTGTGTGTGCGTAGTTAAGTCTACGTTATTATTTTTGAGAGTTCCATAATCGTCTTAGTGAATGTCTTTCATGTTTGGATGATTATTAGGGTTGCTCGCTAGGTGCTTGTAGCTTATTTTATGGTTTTGTGCACGAAATCCATAGGAACTTGATAAGAGAATTTAGAGGACTTAGGTATTCTTCCATTCTTGAGACCGGGAGGTGATGGAATGTTGGGTTGTCTAGAGCTTTAGGTGTTGGGTTTTAGGTGAGACCGGGAGGTGATCCTATCCTAGTTGTCTTTAGTTTTTTGCAATTCCAAGTCATAGTTAACCCAATTAAATTACTCCTTTACATCTTAGGGTGTAATGTGATTAGAGAGACCGGGAGGTGATCGAGTCATTAGAGTACCTTAGCATTCTTAGTGACGTGAGACCGGGAGGTGATCCGAGCTAGATAGCCAGTGTTTTATTCTTTAGGATTCTTTGGGATGTGTTGGTGAGACCGGGAGGAGATCTAGCACGTCTTAGGGTTTCTTATGTTATCTTTAGAATCTGGTATCCATTCAGGTTTCCATTACCGAGAGTTGTGAGTTTGCATGTAGGATTCTTGACCTAGGTAGTTGCCTTCCTATCCTGATATTTTCCTCAATTATCCTTGCTGTCAGTTTATCTTGTTTATTTACTTTATTTTATTTTATTTAATTATTAAAAAAACCAAAATCATATTCAAAACCAATTTATTTTAAGTCTTAGTCGAGTCTAGTTTTGTTTTCTAGTTGTGTCCTGTGGGTTCGATACTCGGACTTACTTAGTCTGTACTGCATTGATAGGTACACTTGCCTGTCGTGTGGTCTAGTTTAGTTGAGTCTGTTTTATATTACTAGGTGTCTAGGTTAGTTTAGTTTTTATAGACCATACATAGCACATCACCAGTCTTCTCTCTCATCTCTCTCGTCTCTCTCTGTACTTTCACACACACAGATTAGGGTTTTCTATATTGTTGATCTTGTATTTTTCAGTTGTAAGTTCGTATTATTCTTTGTATTTTGTTGTCAACAACTGATCATATTCGTCAGTTGTTGGCAAGTTCTTGTATTGTTTCTAGATCACAACTATTGTTGAGATTCTAGGGTTTGGTTTGGGAACTTTTATGGGTTGGTTAATAATAAAATTTTGTCACTGTTTTGTCGCTATTTCTGGTGTGTTGTTGTTGCTATTTTGTTATTGTGATCGTGGTTAAGTATTATAGATCTTAGTATTTTTACACAAACTCAACTTTTGTAAATTGTGAAGAACTAGTGTGCGTTGTCGCGGGGTCAACCCACCTCAGGGAAGTATAGGTGTTAGAAAATCCTCTAGGGTGTCTTCTTTTCCAAAAAAATTTGATGAGTTTGTTGTTGATGACGTGGGTCCTAAAACGACCACGTTTAACCCCTCGTCAAAAAATAAAGCAAAGTAGAAGTATTAAGGTTTACTTGACTTCTTACAGCTGAACAGCTAACATAAGGCAGCATGGCTGCCATACGGTAGCTATGCAACAGAAAGCAAACAGTAAAATCATTGGAAATGTAAAAAGGTGCTTTGGCTTATTACTATGGGCATAAAACAAAACATCACATAGCTCCAAGCCATGCCTAGGAAATAGTAAAAGCTGAAAGTGCACTAAAAGGGCAAAGTCTCACTGCTGGCAGCATAAAGAGAGTCAACCATGACCAGGTATAGTAAGGATGCTAACATAAGGGAGCTCCTGGGCAGATTTCCATCGCCTGTATAAGGAGACCCTTGGGTAGTCATTCTACACACACTTCTCACTACTCCTTTTACTCTCATACTCTCTACTTTATTACTCCAAACGAATATACACTTATTCTCACGCCAGAGTCCAAACGCAGGAGACCCCCTCCTGCGTTAAGGCTAACGGTGTCTGTTACCTTGTGCAGGTCCATTCCAGGAGCTAGAGGATCCCCTAAATCATAACCTTAACCTAACATACCCTTAACTTATAAACCTAAACATCTCTTAACCTAATCCTGGTCATTTTCCTTGTTGTAACAACAAGTGGCGCCCACCGTGGGGCTATCGCTACTTTGAACAAAGCTGTTGAAAGTTCTTCAGTCCCATTTGTTCCTAAGTAACCTTCTTTTGTGATGACCGGTGGAGATAACCACCAAGACGGGGGTCTTCAAGAAACTCCAGCCAGCAGTCACACCTCCGGTGACGCTGCAGGCCACGAAACACCTGGAACGGACGGACCACACGTCGAACCGTCTCTAGGAGACATGCTCAACTATCAAACTCCACCGGCCTCAAGGGCTGTTTATTCGTCTCCTAGATATGACGTGTTGCTACCTATTGAACGAATGGATATCACCCCGGAGGGAGTACGAAGAAACTTCTTGCAACTCCGAGACCTCCTGAATGGCTATGTACGGGAGGAAAGGTCCAGAGGTGTAAAAGTCAGGTTGTCTTATGATGAAGAACCTACCGTTACCCTCTCACTTGCTCCTCCGTTATGGGGAACTACCACCTCCCCAACAACCCAACGTATTGACACAAGTCCTCACCCCAACTTGAACAGTAAGGGAGGTATTTTCTCAGGGGAAGGTCCTAGCAGAACTGTGCTCTCCCCCGGGGTCCAAGAACACACGACAAGACAGTTGTTGGAAACCACACAAGTGTCCTTGTCGTCCTCAACACCTCTCTCCTTTGCAGAATCTCTGAGGTCCCTGCCATTAGCCAGTAGTGTCGTTGCTACCTCCTTGGCAGGAGCTGGATGTCTTGTTGGAGGGCTTGTTACTCCTTCAGCAAGGACGTATCCCAACTACTCCCAGCCTTAACACTCACCTTATATACCGCCATATTTCCCTGCATGGCCCGGAGGGTACCCGTGGCAGTACCCATTTTCGTTAAACCAAGTACGAGCGACATCTCTCCCCGGAGGTCAGGACTCGGGTATTCCCCAATCCCTTGCTCAAACCTCTACGGCGGAAGTCCGAATTGAGGCTACCCCCTCGGAGCCATACTGTCCCAAGTTGTTAGAATGTTTTGCCGAGCACATAGCACACTTTGATTTCCCCAACAAGATCAAAATGACAGCTAACGTGAAAACATACGATGGGACCGAGGATCCCGACGACCACCTGAACGTTTTTTCTGGAGCAGCCACTGTGGAAAAATGGAACAATGCCGAGTGTTGCCACATGTTTATGCAGACATTGGTAGGACCGGCCCACCTATGGTTTTGTGGCCTCCCAGCCCAGAGCATCTCCTCATTTGATGATCCGAGAAACGATCTGGAAGACCCAGTTTCCAACCCTACAACGAGAAACGATCTGGAAGACCATTCGAGTCAAGAAGGAATGAGGAAAGACGATGGTCCCCCAAATCAGGAAGATACCAAGAAAGAGAAAGGCACGTATTCACAGTCCTAACCAAGACCCCTCAGGAGATACTTTCCACCAAGGAGGTCAAGTACACCTTTCGTCCTCCCAGACCCTTGTCCAAGCTTGCCAACAAGAGGGATGCCAGCAAGCACTGTGCCTTCCACAACGACACCGGACACCACACGAACGATTGCTATCAGCTGAAGAAGAGAATAGAAGAGGCCGTTAAGTCCGGAGAGCTGGCTCACCTGATCAAATACATCAAGGGAAGGAAGGATGATGGGAAGAAAGACAAAGAGGTCAACATGATCAGATACGAGGGGACCCAATAGATCAAGAGGGCTCGTACTGAGCCCTGGAACAAACTGTAACATCGCAAAATTTTCCCCAAAATTTTAATACATAAAAAGCCCTTATATATATATATATTTATTTATTACACCTTTATCATTAATATTATACAAATGTGCCTAAGTCTTTATCCTAACTAACAACTTATATACATACATAAATGTATATAAATAATAATAATAATAATATGATTCTAAATTCTTTTTTTTTTCACATACAAGATTTTTTTTTTTTAAATAAAGCCTTGAGTCAAATAGTCAATTCATCATAAAACCTTACTTTATGGTGTTGACCAATTTTTAATGGCTAATTGAATCCAAAACTAGTATAAAAACCCACCTATGACCCATTATACTTTGCACCTCTAAATCGATTGTTTCAATCCGATTAAACTTTCCCTCATACCTTTCTTCTATAGTCTATTACTTCTACAATTGAAGCTTTGGTTATAAGCTCTTGTAATTGGCAACTTTGGGGCTACACATATTCTATTTCTCGAGACTTAATACTTTGCTAAGGTGAGTTTACGTAACCATGTTTATGCAATTCTTCATACTTGCAACACTATACATAAGCAATTCTACATGCATGTCTAGTTGTAAACTTTAATGCCTCATGAATTAGACAACAACAACAGTTTCAACGAGTTTCAACGTTACATAATCATTAGCTATGGCCAAGCCGGCGATACTCAATAATAGATCTATTGGATTGACAATCCCACCCGGATACGTGTACCTCCTACATAGGTAGCGTGGGTGATTGTTATCGTTCCAACATATTACTAAGGTGAACCGTGGATGACGGGATGGACCTAAACTAGTCGGAGGTTTGATTATGTCGATTCAACATATTATGTTTATTCATGTAGACTTAAACTTACGATAGACATATGAATTGCTAAACTTTTATACTAAAACTATTTGCTTGACATGGCTTATGTATTCTCACCAACTTCTAGTTGACCCCCCCATTTTTCCAAACTCAACAGGAAATACTGATGCTTGAAGTCTAGAGCTAGCATGAGGAGATATTTGAAGTTTAAGCTTTGTTTGATTATTTGATGTAGACTTTAATGTAATTCAATTTTGTAATGAAATAAAGGATTATTTAAACATATGTATTACCATGAGCTACTGAACAATCATTCATACGTGACACCTCGATGTTTCCGCCATCGGTTGGGGTGTTACAGATTGGTATCAGAGCCTTGGTTATAGGGAATTAGGTTATTAGAAAAAAAAAATCTAGTCTATAACCATAGGAATATAACCAGTATTTGCTCCTTTTACTTGCTATCCTCTATCTCACTCCTACTTCTTATCCCTACTTCAACCCCTACAAGAAGATTGCTCTACATCACAAGATCTACTCTTAGACTAATAGGACAATCCTCAGGTTTAGCCTGAACCACCTTGAGATCTCGTCGAAGTTCTAGATTTTAATAACGAACACGTGCAATCTGGAAGGGTGAACGCCTGTATTCTGAGTTTTCTGTCTAGGACTGGCATTGCGCATATATCCCAATCAGATGAGGGACCCGGATGCCTACCTGGGAATTCTCGGGATGAGTGTTCACTTATAGGCTAAAGCATGTCTTCACTATGTTATTAGAATCTAGAAGTTTTGATAAGTCAACGTTTTTGTTTATTCGTTTTAATTAATGAATAAATGATTACACTCATCTTCCTTAAACTAAGCTCAAAAATCTCAAAATTTTACAGCTTAAATCAATCTCATTTCATAACCATCCATGGATTTCACAATCACACTTCACGTTACCATCTTAGCCACTTTTTAAATATTCAACACCCTACCCAAATCATATAATCTTCATACTATAAAATAAACTCTTTATCAACTATCTTCACATTCACTATCTCTCACAACTTTGATTCTGCTTCAAGAATTTTTCATCATCCTCTCAAGAACTAAATTCATATCCTTCACCTTCTCACACATGAGCTAGTTACCCATGATAACCAAACTATTGAAACTTGATTGTGTGTTGCATCAAACATAATCCTTAGTTATACATGAGGATTCAACTATTTGCCTTATTTGAACATTTGAAACTAGAATTCATGGAATATAAACTATTTACTATAGACACACCTAGAGTCATTAACCTTATCTAGGGCAACTCTATTACAACTCGTATGCTATACTTGATACTTGATTGCTTACATGTACATATTATCAATTTGCAATTCATGTGTGTAATAATTGGTACACTTAATCAAACAACTGATAGAGGATGAAGTACTTGCTCAACAGTTAGTAGAGTACAAAATAACCTACTCAACGATTGGTAGAGGTCATCATGCCTGCTCAACAGTCGGTAGAGGCCCTACAACCTGCTCAACGACTGGTAGAGGCTATCATACCTGCTCAACAATCGGTAGAGGTTCCTACTCACTGACTGGTAGAAGTCTTTTTCCTGCTAAACAGTTGGACTCATTTTTGGATACATGGTTAATCATATTATTTTACATGTGTGTCTAGAGTTATAGAAGGACACAAAACCCTAATGTAAGGTAAATTGGTGATTGCGGTCCGGAACGTAATCATGAATTTACAGGTACGTTAAGGTAGTGTGAAATTCTATCAAGGTTTTCGGTAGTTGACCAATTATAAACCTTAGTTATCTGGTAGTTCATTTAGTCTTTCAATAGTCCATCAACTCATTCCTTTTAGGACTCCTAAAACTTAAGATTCTTATTCTCCTTGCTATTTCAGATGAACCTAATCCAACCCTTAAAACTCACACATATCAAAACTCTTACCCAAATTATTCGAAACAGTTTATTCTGTTACCTATAAATTTATGTCATGCCTTAACTCGAAACTTCCCAAACCACCCTTGTCCTAATTTCTACCCAATCACCTTCAACCCTGTGTTTTCAATAAACTTCGGGACGAAGTTTCCAAAAGTAGGGGAGACTGTAACATCGCAAAATTTTCCCCAAAATTTTAATACATAAAAAGCCCTTATATATATATATTTTTTTTATTACACCTTTATCATTAATATTATACAAATGTGCCTAAGTCTTTATCCTAACTAACAACTTATATACATACATAAATGTATATAAATAATAATAATAATAATATGATTCTAAATTCTTTTTTTTTCACATACAAGATTTTTTTTTTTAAATAAAGCCTTGAGTCAAATAGTCAATTCATCATAAAACCTTACTTTATGGTGTTGACCAATTTTTAATGGCTAATTGAATCCAAAACTAGTATAAAAACCCACCTATGACCCATTATACTTTGCACCTCTAAATCGATTGTTTCAATCCGATTAAACTTTCCCTCATACCTTTCTTCTATAGTCTATTACTTCTACAATTGAAGCTTTGGTTATAAGCTCTTGTAATTGGCAACTTTGGGGCTACACATATTCTATTTCTCGAGACTTAATACTTTGCTAAGGTGAGTTTACGTAACCATGTTTATGCAATTCTTCATACTTGCAACACTATACTTAAGCAATTCTACATGCATGTCTAGTTGTAAACTTTAATGCCTCATGAATTAGACAACAACAACAGTTTCAACGAGTTTCAACATTACATAATCATTAGCTATGGCCAAGCCGGCGATACTCAATAATAGATCTATTGGATTGACAATCCCACCCGGATACGTGTACCTCCTACATAGGTAGCGTGGGTGATTGTTATCGTTCCAACATATTACTAAGGTGAACCGTGGATGACGGGATGGACCTAAACTAGTCGGAGGTTTGATTATGTCAATTCAACATATTATGTTTATTCATGTAGACTTAAACTTACGATAGACATATGAATTGCTAAACTTTTATACTAAAACTATTTGCTTGACATGGCTTATGTATTCTCACCAACTTCTAGTTGACCCCCCCCCCCATTTTTCCAAACTCAACAGGAAATACTGATGCTTGAAGTCTAGAGCTAGCATGAGGAGATATTTGAAGTTTAAGCTTTGTTTGATTATTTGATGTAGACTTTAATGTAATTCAATTTTGTAATGAAATAAAGGATTATTTAAACATATGTATTACCATGAGCTACTGAACAATGATTCATACGTGACACCTCGATGTTTCCGCCATCGGTTGGGGTGTTACACAAACAATACATCTGCCTCCCTCCTGCTCCAGACGAATTGATCATTACCCCTGTAATAGTGAAAGTTGAACTGGATGGCTTCCCAGTAGACAGGGTGTACATGGACGGTGGTGCCTCATCAGAAGTAATGTATGAACGGTGTTTCGAATCACTGAGCCTGGAAAACAAGTCCAAACTTAAACCATCAGATGCCTCTCTTGTGGGTTTCTCAGGGGAACATGTACATCCCTTAGGGAAGCTCACCCTAAACGTCTGTTTCAGAGATGGGGACCTATCAAGGACGGAGGAGCTGACCTTCTCTGTGATCAGATACCCGTCGAGCTACAATGTCCTTATTGGAAGGATGGGCATTGCTACCTTTGATGTTGTAGTATCAACGACACATGGCCTCATGAAGCTCCCAACACCCAATGGAATTACAACCTTGAAGCCGTCAGCTGAAGCCCTTCTAATAGCCTCTGTGGAGGAAGCTAAAGACCCCCGGGAGATGGAGGCACCAACCAGTAATCCCATCAGGGAAATCAGCATAAACCCTGCCTATCCGTAGCAGACCATCAAAGTAAACAACCTGCTCCCTGATAAGGTTATGTTTGAACTAATCAACCTTTTGCAGGAAAGTCGAGACGTATTTGCCTGGTGTCCCGGAGACATGACTGGGGTCCCGAGAGATCTGGCGGAACACTCCCTCAACATAGCTCCCTCTTACAAACCTGTCGTCTAAAAGAAAAGGAGCCTGGCACCTCCCCGAAGCCAGGCTGCTTGCCAGGAGGTTGAAAAGTTAGTGGAAGCTGGCATTCTAAGGGAGGTACAATATCACTCATGGGTGGAGAATCCGGTCATGGTAGCCAAACAAGATGGTTCCTGGAGGATGTGCGTAGATTTCAAGGATCTTAACAAAGCTTTCCCAAAAGACTGCTACCCACTACCCGAGATCGATTGGAAGGTCGACTCCCTCACTGGCTTCCAATACAAGTGCTTCCTGGATGCCTATAAGGGGTATCACCAGATTCAAATGAAGCAAGAAGACGAAGACAAGACAACCTTCCACACCGATAAGGGAATCTTTTGCTATCGAAAGATGCCCTTTGGCTTGAAAAATGCAGGAGATACTTATCAACGGCTGGTGGATCAGGCCTTATCAAAACAAATCGAAAGGAACATGGAAGCCTACGTAGATGACTTGGTCATCAAAAGCGAGTCTGGGAAGGCAATGATAAAAGACATCCGAGAAACTTTTGATAACCTCTGGGGAATAAATATGAAACTCAATCCAGTAAAGTGCTCCTTTGGATTCGAGAAAGGGAAGTTCCTTGGTCATATAGTCGGGAAACAAAGCATCAAAGCAAATCCAAGCAAGATCCAAGCTGTCCTGGACATGAAGTCACCTTCCACAAAGAAGGAAGTGCAGAGCCTCAACGGTAAAATCGCTGCCCTGAAACGTTTCTTGCCTAAGTCCGTGGAAAAATCCTTGCCCTTTTTTAAGACACTCAAGAATTGTATCTATAAGAAGGATTTCCGTTGGACGAAAGAGGCAGAGGCAGCCTTCCTTGAGCTTAAAAAACACATAGCTTCCCTGCCAGAAATGGCGGCACCCGAAAAGGGGGAAGTAATAACAGTTTACTTGTCTGCGGGATCTGAAGCAGTCAGCTCAGTCCTCTTGGTTGATCGAGGAAAGGAGCAAATACCCGTCTACTTCGCCAGCAGAGCCCTCAAAGACGCCAAAATCAATTATGCTGTAACACCCCAACCGATGGCGGAAACATCGGGATGTCACGTAGTGATGATTGTTCAGTAGCTCATGGTGAATATCAGATTTCATTAAATGATTTAATTAATTTACATACAATGATTCTACAAGACTTCATACATCAAATTGAATGAAACTATGCACGTATCTTCAAGCAAATCTTCAAACAAGTAGAACCTGAAACATGTTAAGTTGAAAATATTTTGGGTCAACAATTGTTGGTGAGAATACATAGGTTTGTGAAAATAAATGGTAACGATAGTTTGTACAACATTCAAAGTTGTATGATGATAGAGTATGATACCGACATGTAGCAATGCGTCTTTGTACAACCAAACCTTGTGTCGACTGATGACTAACTCGCAAGTTAGTTAAATGTTGTTACTGTTATCGATCATCCCTGAGTCTACGCGGGGGGATGGGTTTGTCAGACCTATAGCGCTATAATCTAAACAGGCGGCTTGATCATTGTTAATGATTGTACTGTGTCTTTTTGTTACAGTCAAATGATAGAATGATGATGTAATTGAATCACAAGTAAATATGATAGTATAAAATGTTTAAACATGTTTCACCCCAAAAATAGTGAAAATAGAGAAAAGGGGCTATGTAAACTCACCTTGGCAAGTTTTAAACTTCTTGAAAAGATGAAATGATGGTGTTGCCAAATATTACCCTATAATTAGGTAATAAATAATAAGTCTAAGTCTAATTAATTTATATGTGTATCCTAGGGTTTCGATTTGGGGATAACCAATTGTTGAATTAACAATAAAATGTTAATTAAATAAAAGGGAAATTTGATAATTAATAAAAGAAAGTCTTTTTATAAAATTTGAATTTTGAATGTACACATTAAAGTGTTTGGAGTATAAAAATAATTTTTTATAAAATTATTTTATTCAAAATAGATTTTTAAATCTATTTATTACAAATTGCCAACAATTAACTTTAATATTCAAAAATACTAAAATTAAAGAATTTCAATTTTAAAAAATCATAATTCTGTTCTAAATATTTAAAAATAAATTGTATAAAATTTTGGTGCAAAAATAATGAAAATTGAATTTATTATGATTTAATTATGATTAAAACTAACAAAAATTGATTAAAAATATTAAATAAATGATTTTTCAGAAATAAAAATCATTTCTGAAAAGCTTAGTGTTATAAAAACTTAGGATAATTTTTGTGGAAATTAATAAGATCGTTTTGATATTTTTATATAATTTTATAAATAAAATGGAATAAACTTGATTTATTTATTATATATAATAAATAAATAAATTTTTGAAAACTAAAAATTGTAAATAAATCTTTTACATCAGATTTGATAAATATAATTTTTTTAGAATTTATAAAAAGGTTTTAATATTTAAAAATGAATTTACAAGATTTAATGTATAATATATATATAAAAATGGTTTGTTGTAAAATGTAAAATAAATGGAAAAAGGGGTGTCCATGCTGGGACTCGAACCCGGTTCCTCTCTGAAACAAACCCAGGTCACAACCACTTGGCCTAGGCCGGTGGTTGTGATATTTCTTGTTTAAAAACAAATAAATACACATGCGAATTCCAGATTTATCCCCAAACTACATAAACGAGCCCTAGATTATACAATTGAACAGATCAGCCAACATTAGCCCGATTAATGTTGGGGCTTTTGTTGGTTGATCGCTGATGATTGAAACCCATAAAAGAATGAAGACTCACAGTGATGGATCAAGTATTATCTTCGGGTCAAAGATAAAGTCAAACAACGAACTTGATATCAATAATCAGAGTATAATTGAGAGAATTGGAGGTGGAGAGAGTGTTGTGAGCGAGTAAACAAGGTTCGCAATGCATCAATTTATACTGATGTTCAAGGATTAAGGTTAATTGGAAGGTTTGACCTCGTTTTAAATTTATACGCGTAATAATAAAGAATTGGTCAATGATTTGGTGTAATTGACGTGTATTCGTGTAGTAATAGGCCGATAATCACGTTACATTCCATTTCAGGATTAAAACGCGTCAAAAACGTTGATTAGATTGGTCAATTGTTTACCATATCTGCTGCTGCTGTTTCGACGAGCAGGAAGAAAGAAAAGAAACAGAGTTACGCGTGTATATATATAAAACGGGTAGGAATGAAATCAAAATGAAATGGTGGCTCAGGTGGTTAGTGCATGTGTGTTGAGTGTGGTTGATTCGGGTTCGATACCCGGGTGGAACAGAGGTTTCCCTTTTTTTTTTAGACAGAAGGGGAAGGGAGAGTGATGCTGGGCCGGGTATCAGTTGGGCTGACTCCTTGGGCTCAGCAGGCCCAACTCCTAAAATAAGGAAGGGGAAGGGTAGTTGGGTTTGGGCTTAGAGGAATATTGGGTTTGAGTTTGTTTGGTTTAGAGTTGTAGTATAAACTAAATTTATTATTATTATTATTATTATTATTATTTTTATATATATATATATATGTATATGAATATATAAGTTGTGTGGTCGGGTAATAAAACTTAGGCATAATATGGAACTAATATACGTTTTTATAATTGAAAATTTGGCGATGTTACAGTCTCCCCTACTTTTAGGAACTTCGTCCCGAAGTTAAAGGAAGACACTAGATTAGCAATTGGTCGACTACCGACACTCTTGGTAAAATTTCACACTACCTTAATGTACCTGTAAATTCATGATTACGTTCCGGACCGTAATTACCAATTCACCTTACATTAGGGTTTTGTGTCCTTTTACGACTTTACCGATTGTTGAGCAGGTCTGATAGTCCCCACCAGTCGTTGAGTAGGTGGTAGGGCCTCTCCCGACTGTTGGAAAGACATGATGACCTCTCTCATCGTTAAGTGGATTGTTTGGTAGTCAACTATTTGTTGTACAAGTAAGTAAGTATAGATATATCAATCAGTTCATATTCAAACAAGCATGCACACAGATGTTATGATAATACTTGAATTTATTGAAAATAAAATGTCAATACATGGAATTAAAAGCAAACAACATTTAAATAGTGGGACTTGCTGTTAAGTAGCTGAAGGGTCTTGATCTCTGTTTAGTTTAGGGCATCGGTTACGGAAGTGATTTGGGTCTCCACATTCATAGCATTGACCATAGTTGTATTGATTAAGGTTAGCAGCTTGAGCAGGGTTGGTGGGTTGGTTGGCATTTGGATTTGGGGTCTCACGACACGTGTTGACGAGATGGCCATACCTACCACAATTGGTGCACAAGCGACACGCTGAAGTAGTGGGATGATGTCGGTTGCATGTGTTACACAACGGATGGTTTCCTGTATAAGGTTTCTTGTTAGAAGCTTGTGGGGTGAGGTTTGCAGCAGGATCCCTGGTTTTACGTTTCTGGTTCTCAGTGGTTACCGCGGCTACAATACTTGTTTTATTGCCTTTCCGAACTAAGGTCCCGTTCTTTACGTGATTATCAGTCAAGGTAGCCGCTAAACGTTTGGCTTCCTCCAAGGTGGCAGGATTCCTTCCCCACACCGTATCCTGGATTTGCATGGGCAGACCACCGATGTACTTCTCGATGGCTACCGGCAGGGGAGTGACTTTGTGAGGCAATAATAAGCTAAGCTCATGAAAGCGGGTGTTGTAGGCAAGGTTTTCTCCACTATCTTGAGTTAAGGTGTGGAACTCATCCTCAAGCTTCTTAACTTCATTGCGAGGACAAAACTCTTCCTTCATGACCTCCTTGACTTGGTCCCATGTCATAGCAAGAGCAACCTCGGCCCCACGAGTACGCTTTTCTTCATTCCACCATGTGAGTGCTCGTTTATGGAGAACACTCATGGCGTAACGAACCTTGAAGTTGTTGGGGCACTCACTGTTGATGAAGGTATTTTCAATACCCTCAAACCATTGGAGGAGTCCTGTAGCTCCTTCTTCACCACTAAACTTTGGAGGGTTACAAGAGTTGAAATGTTTAAGGGTGCAGGCTTGGGGTCCATTTCCATTGCCATTGCCGTTCCCGTTCCCGTTGTTGTGACCATTCCCGTTGCCGTTCAATTGGATGACCTGAGCGAGTAAATTGGGAACCAGAGTTGCGATTTGCTGCGCCATTTGTTGAGAAATGATCGCAGCCAGTTGAGCATCGACGCCGTTGTTGTTGTGGTTAGGAACTTGGTCATGGTTATGGTTGTCACCACCTTCTTCGTGGTTCTCACCATTGCTGTTGCGAGTGCTGCGACGTGGAGGCATGATCTGTAATAGACACAATGAAATGAATGAGATTATTTAAGGAATGTAATCATTTATTCATTAATTAAAACGAATAAACGAAAACGTTGACTTATCAAAGATTCTAAATTCTAATAACATATGAAGACATGCTTTAGCCTATAAGTGAACACTCATCCCGAGAATTCCCAGGTAGGCATCCGGGTCCCTCGTCTGATTGGGATATATGCGCAATGCCAGCCTAGACAGAAGACTCAGAATACAGGCGTTCACCCTTCCAGATTGCACGTGTTCGTTATTAAAATCTAGAACTCTGACGAGATTTCAAGGTGGTTCAGGTTAAACCTGAGGATTTTGCCTTATTAGTCTAAGAGTGAATCCAGTGATGGAGAGCAACTTTCTTGTAGGGATGATAGTAGGGATAAGAAGTAGGAGATAGAGAATAGCAAGCAAAAGAAGCAAGTACTTGTTAAATCCTATGGTTATAGACTAGATTATTTTTCTAATAACCTAATTCCCTATAACCATGGCTCTGATACCAATCTGTAACACCCCAACCGATGGCGGAAACATCGGGATGTCACGTAGTGATGATTGTTCAGTAGCTCATGGTGAATATCAGATTTCATTAAATGATTTAATTAATTTACATACAATGATTCTACAAGACTTCATACATCAAATTGAATGAAACTATGCACGTATCTTCAAGCAAATCTTCAAACAAGTAGAACCTGAAACATGTTAAGTTGAAAATATTTTGGGTCAACAATTGTTGGTGAGAATACATAGGTTTGTGAAAATAAATGGTAACGATAGTTTGTACAACATTCAAAGTTGTATGATGATAGAGTATGATACCGACATGTAGCAATGCGTCTTTGTACAACCAAACCTTGTGTCGACTGATGACTAACTCGCAAGTTAGTTAAATGTTGTTACTGTTATCGATCATCCCTGAGTCTACGCGGGGGGATGGGTTTGTCAGACCTATAGCGCTATAATCTAAACAGGCGGCTTGATCATTGTTAATGATTGTACTGTGTCTTTTTGTTACAGTCAAATGATAGAATGATGATGTAATTGAATCACAAGTAAATATGATAGTATAAAATGTTTAAACATGTTTCACCCCAAAAATAGTGAAAATAGAGAAAAGGGGCTATGTAAACTCACCTTGGCAAGTTTTAAACTTCTTGAAAAGATGAAATGATGGTGTTGCCAAATATTACCCTATAATTAGGTAATAAATAATAAGTCTAAGTCTAATTAATTTATATGTGTATCCTAGGGTTTCGATTTGGGGATAACCAATTGTTGAATTAACAATAAAATGTTAATTAAATAAAAGGGAAATTTGATAATTAATAAAAGAAAGTCTTTTTATAAAATTTGAATTTTGAATGTACACATTAAAGTGTTTGGAGTATAAAAATAATTTTTTATAAAATTATTTTATTCAAAATAGATTTTTAAATCTATTTATTACAAATTGCCAACAACTAACTTTAATATTCAAAAATACTAAAATTAAAGAATTTCAATTTTAAAAAATCATAATTCTGTTCTAAATATTTAAAAATAAATTGTATAAAATTTTGGTGCAAAAATAATGAAAATTGAATTTATTATGATTTAATTATGATTAAAACTAACAAAAATTGATTAAAAATATTAAATAAATGATTTTTCAGAAATAAAAATCATTTCTGAAAAGCTTAGTGTTATAAAAACTTAGGATAATTTTTGTGGAAATTAATAAGATCGTTTTGATATTTTTATATAATTTTATAAATAAAATGGAATAAACTTGATTTATTTATTATATATAATAAATAAATAAATTTTTGAAAACTAAAAATTGTAAATAAATCTTTTACATCAGATTTGATAAATATAATTTTTTTAGAATTTATAAAAAGGTTTTAATATTTAAAAATGAATTTACAAGATTTAATGTATAATATATATATAAAAATGGTTTGTTGTAAAATGTAAAATAAATGGAAAAAGGGGTGTCCATGCTGGGACTCGAACCCGGTTCCTCTCTGAAACAAACCCAGGTCACAACCACTTGGCCTAGGCCGGTGGTTGTGATATTTCTTGTTTAAAAACAAATAAATACACATGCGAATTCCAGATTTATCCCCAAACTACATAAACGAGCCCTAGATTATACAATTGAACAGATCAGCCAACATTAGCCCGATTAATGTTGGGGCTTTTGTTGGTTGATCGCTGATGATTGAAACCCATAAAAGAATGAAGACTCACAGTGATGGATCAAGTATTATCTTCGGGTCAAAGATAAAGTCAAACAACGAACTTGATATCAATAATCAGAGTATAATTGAGAGAATTGGAGGTGGAGAGAGTGTTGTGAGCGAGTAAACAAGGTTCGCAATGCATCAATTTATACTGATGTTCAAGGATTAAGGTTAATTGGAAGGTTTGACCTCGTTTTAAATTTATACGCGTAATAATAAAGAATTGGTCAATGATTTGGTGTAATTGACGTGTATTCGTGTAGTAATAGGCCGATAATCACGTTACATTCCATTTCAGGATTAAAACGCGTCAAAAACGTTGATTAGATTGGTCAATTGTTTACCATATCTGCTGCTGCTGTTTCGACGAGCAGGAAGAAAGAAAAGAAACAGAGTTACGCGTGTATATATATAAAACGGGTAGGAATGAAATCAAAATGAAATGGTGGCTCAGGTGGTTAGTGCATGTGTGTTGAGTGTGGTTGATTCGGGTTCGATACCCGGGTGGAACAGAGGTTTCCCTTTTTTTTTTAGACAGAAGGGGAAGGGAGAGTGATGCTGGGCCGGGTATCAGTTGGGCTGACTCCTTGGGCTCAGCAGGCCCAACTCCTAAAATAAGGAAGGGGAAGGGTAGTTGGGTTTGGGCTTAGAGGAATATTGGGTTTGAGTTTGTTTGGTTTAGAGTTGTAGTATAAACTAAATTTATTATTATTATTATTATTATTATTTTTATATATATATATGTATATGAATATATAAGTTGTGTGGTCGGGTAATAAAACTTAGGCATAATATGGAACTAATATACGTTTTTATAATTGAAAATTTGGCGATGTTACATATGCTCCCATGGAGAAGCTTGTGCTGGCACTCGTGCACACTGCCAAAAGGCTAAGGCGATATTTCCAAGCTCACCCAATGAGGGTAATCACCGACCAACCCATACGTTCCATCCTTGAAAAGCCGGAAGATTAGGGGAGGTTGGCAAAATGGGCTGTTGGCCTAGGGGAGCACAAGATAGAATATGTACCTAGGAGGGCTTACAAGGGGCAAGTATTTGCTGACTTTCTAACCGAATTACCCATCTTGCAGACATAAGAAGAGATGAATGAGGTCGAAGAAGAACAACCTGACCTCGAAGGGAAGTGGTGTCTTTTCACAGATGGAGCCTCAAGTGTAGAAGGTTCCGGGGCTGGTCTTGTCATTAAGGACCCCCACGGAACCGAGTACACTTATGCCCTCCGTCTAGACTTCCCCTGCACCAACAATGTTGCTGAATATGAAGCTCTACTAGCCGGTTTAAGGTTGGCAAGAAGCATGAAAGTACAAGAATTGAAAGTGTTCGTCGATTCAAACCTGGTAGTCAAGCAAGTGAATGGAGGGTACACAGCTAAGGAGCCCTCAATGATCAAGTATAAAGACAAGGTCAAGGAACTCATCAAGGAATTCAAAGCCTTCACACTAGAACAAGTGTTAAGAACCAGGAACAAGCAGGCAGATGCCCTGAGCAAGCTGGCTTCCCTAACGTTTGCTCACTTAACAAAAAAGGTCCTGGTTGAGGTGTGATGACCTCGGTCGTTACGGGTCATGCAAAACCTAATTAACCTAGGTAGATAGGGTAAATAGGGTATCAATCCAAGGAGCGTGTGGTTAGTGATTATCGCTTAGTTAACTTTGAATTTGTTACTTATGAAGATGCTAATTAATCATGCAATATGCAATTTTATCATTCAAGAATTTGTTGAAGAGTTGTTGATTAAGATGAAACTTAAATTGAATTTGTAAGAAGTAAATAATAATATTTGTAAACAATTAGATAAAAATGATTACACTAAGGATTGGGTAATTGAACACTAGGGCTTTCAACAATTGGGCATAATTGGATGAACAAAGATAATGCAATTGGTACTAACGGGTTGATTGTTCAATAAACTTAGGTATCAAGTTTCGTCAATATTCAATAATGGACTAAACTATACTTTATCATCTAGAACATACAATCCTATTGGCACAAGATCAATTAACTAAAAATGAGTCTAGCATAAGATTAATCACTACTCAACACAAATAATTCAAGTACATAAGAACATTAATCAAAAAGTTAAACAATACCCAAATGTTTCAGCCCTAGATATCAAGAACTTACATCCCTAGTGTAATACAAATGTTTTTAGCCAAGCATGGCTATGGTGTTCATCATCTTCAAAAGAGGGTCTTTAATCTTCAAGGAATTGATGCTAAAACTTGGAGAATGATATATGATGATTTGTCTTCAATGGTGATGATTAATATATTGAAGAAGGAGATCAAAACAGCTAAAAACTCAGTCTTCTCTCATAAATTTCGTATTAAAATGCATTCCACCAGTTTTGACTTGAAAAAAGGAAGTGTTTGACCGAGTTTGACTTTTGGCGTAGGATACGCCACTTTTGGCGTATCCTACGCTAACTCAGATTTGCCTTAGCCATTTCCTGCTGGCCTACGCCAGCTATGTTCCTCCTGCCTACGCCATTGGCGTAGGGTACGCCAATTTTGGCGTATCCTACACCAACACCCCTCAGTCGTCCGTTTTTGATTTTCCAGCTCACGTATGCTTCCGTTTCTCGCCCGGGCAACTCCAAAACGTCATTTTTGCTTCCTTTTAGTTATTAAATCCTGAAACAACATAGCAATATCAAAGCAACACCATTTGACACTAAACACTCTTTAAAACTCATTTATGGGCGCTTTTATACACATCTTTTAATCAACCCATCAAGGTGCTTCGGGAACCATCCATTGATGACAAAGAGGTCCAAGATATTGTCACTGAAACAAAATCCACATGGATGACCCCCATTATGTCCTACCTTAAAGAAGGGAAGCTACCAGTTCCCATTCTTAGCCAACCTAAAGAATCGACGGTACATGGCCAGAGAAGGCTCATAACCAAAACAACGACACACTATTTCAAAGTGAATAATCCGGGCTACACCAAAAGGACACAACTGATCAAGACCAAGTTGGTGATACTCTAAGACATTAAGAAAAAACCTAGAAAAAGGGTATCGGAGGTTACCCTGATCAAACTGACGGGTGTAAACGGCTACCTTACCAGGAGAAATAGAGGTTACCGGAGTCTTTCCCTTTGGAACAGAGGGTTCAAGAGACAACGGGATACCAACTTCCGAACAAAACTGTACGACATCAGATTTGGACAACCGAGTAAACTGAGAAGCAAGGTCGTTTTTAGCCATAATGAAAAACAAGTGTGAAAGAAAAGGAAGGTACTTAGCAGGTTTTATAGAAGAAAACAAAGACGCCGGCGAAGAGGGGATCGTGGGTGAAAGTGGGAAGTTATGCTAAAAAGGGAATGGAATGAAAAATCAGGAGAAGTTATCTCCTTTTATAGATTCAAAATTTGAATTTAATGATAAAAAACGGTTACCAATGAAGCAAATCGTCCATTTGTCCAATAGGATGACGTCAGCCTAGGGCGCCCATCAAATCAGTAGCCACACGCAGCAACTGATGGGACATAAATCTACCCCCAAGAAAGTAATGATGACCAGCGATATTAATTAAAAATAGGGTCATAATGAGAAACGAAAGGACAGAAACTGAGATAAAAAATTGGCAAAGGAATTGCACAAATATACGGCTCCCATGAGGGAGCTTGGAATCTAATAACTCCTCGGTACCAAGGTAAGATTAGCTAACATTGCCACCGAGGCAAGAGACAATTTACAAGTCACAAGCACTTATAACTTCTTTACAAATGCTTATGACTGGGGGGCTGATGATGTGGGTCCTAAAACGACCACGTTTAACCCCTCGTCAAAAAATAAAGCAAAGTAGAAGTATTAAGGTTTGCTTGACTTCTTGGAGCTGAACAACTAACATAAGGCAGCATGACTGCCATACAGTAGCTATGCAACAGAAAGCAAACAGTAAAATCATTGGAAATGTAAAAAGGTGCTTTGGCTTATTACTATGGGCATAAAACAAAACATCACACAGCTCCAAGCCATGCCTAGGAAATAGTAAAAGCTGAAAGTGCACTAAAAGGGTAAAGTCTCACTGCTGGCAGCATAAAGAGAGTCAACCATGACCAGGTATAGTAAGGATGCTACCATAAGGGAGCTCCTGGGCAGATTTCCATCGCCTATATAAGGAGACCCTTGGGTAGTCATTCTACATACACTTCTCACTACTCCTTTTACTCTCATACTCTCTACTTTATTACTCCAAACGAATATACACTTATTCTCACGCCGGAGTCCAAACGCAGGAGACCCCCTCCTGCGTTAAGGCTAACGGTGTCTGTTACCTTGTGCAGGTCTATTCCAGGAGCTAGAGGATCCCCTAAATCATAACCTTAACCTAACATACCCTTAACTTATAAACCTAAACATCTCTTAACCTAATCCCGGTCATTTTCCTTGTTGTAGCAACAATTGTTGAAGGGAAAGTTAAGTATGGTATTGAAAAAGTTGTTAACTATTCCAAATTGTCTTCTAAAAATTTCTGTTTTGTATATGAGTTGAATAAAAGCTGTGAACCATCTTCTTATTTAGAGGCTTCAAAAGATCCTTAATGGATTAAAGCCATGAATAATGAGATGGAAGCTTTAAACAAAAATCAAACTTGGATTTTAACTAACTTACTTGAAGGAAGGAAATATGTAGGATGTAAGTGAGTCTATAAATTTAAGTATAAGTAAAATGGTGAGGTTGAGAGGTATAAAGCTAGGCTTGTTGCTAAAGGCTTTAACCAAAGAGAGGGTTTAGATTTTGGAGAAACTTTCTCTCCTGTTGTTAAAATGGCCATTGTTCGGTGTACCATTAGTCTTGCTGTTGAAAAAAACTGGTCTTTATATCAACTTGATATAAATAATGCTTTTCTATATGGTTCCATAACTGAAGATGTGTATATGAAACCCCCCGAAGGATATTTCTCTAACAATGAAAAAAAGGTTTGTAAACTTGTCAAGTCTTTATATGGGCTAAAACAAGCCCCTAGGAAGTGGAATAAAAAATTAACAAGTGTTTTGTTAGATATGGGTTTTGTTCAAAGTGTTTGTGATCAATCTATGTTTGTTAAAGCTAAAGATGATGTTTTTGTTGTTTTACTTGTTTATGTTGATGACATTGTAATTTCTGGTAACAGTGAAACTGAAATTAATTATTTCAAACAGTCACTTAAATTAAATGTTCAGATCAAAGATCTTGGAAAACTAAAATACTTCCTTGGTATTAAGGTTTTGTATTCTGATTTGGGAATTTGTTTAAGTCAAAGAAAATATTGTCTTAAACTTTTGAGTGAATTTGGTTACTTAGGTTGTAAACATGTTAGTACACCAATTAAACAACACTATATTGTTACATTAAAAAACAAGAAGTTTGATTATGTATTAGATAATATAACAGGTTTTCAAAAATTAGTTGGAAAATTGATTTATTTGTCTTTAACAAGACCTGATATTAGTTATGTTATTCAGTTCTTGAGTCAGTTTATGCACAAACCTACCCAAGGTCATTTGCATGTTGCTTTAAGGTTAGTAAGGTACCTTAAAATGTCACCAGGAAAAGTTTTTTTTTGTTTAAAAAGGGTAGTGTTCTTAATGTTCATGCTTTTGTGGATTCTGACATGGCAAAATGTTTAACCACTAGGAAATTTGTTATTGGTTTCTCTGTCTTCCTGGGAAACTCATTGGTTTCCTGGAAAAAGTAAAAAACAGAGCAAAGTTTCTAGATCAACTGCTGAAGCTGAGTATAGAGCCATGTGCTCAGCTACTTGTGAGTTGATTCAGATATCCAATCTTTTAGGAGAATTGGGTATCAAATGTAATCTACCTATTAATCTATTTTGTGACAGTAAGGCTGCCATATCTATTTCTGAGAATCCTATTTTTGATGATAGGACAAAACATTTTGAAATTGATCTTTACTTTATTAGAGAAAAGGTTTCAAATGGTTGTGTTCAACCAACTAAAATAAGCTCTGAATCTCAGATAACAGACTTATTTACCAAAGGGCTTGGTATTCAGCAACATGAAAAGTTTTGTAAGCAACTTGGCATGATTAACATGTTTAACAATTGAACCAAGGGAGAATGCTGAAAATATTCATAATAATGGTTCAATTTTTATTAAGGTGTGTTGGCCTAGATTATTGTTTGGTTATGGGCCTGACTTGACATTGGGCTTATTCTGGAGTTTAGGCTCGGTTGTTGATTGTGTGGCCCAACTTTTATTGGCCGTGTCATTTGTGTCATTATTATATTCTTAGAGGTTCGTTTGTGTATGTTTATATTTTGCAGGGTCTGAAATGGAAAATGAGAGTATATAAGGCTGGGGATTGTTCGAGAAGTCATTCCTGATCATCAGTTTTCTCTCTCATCTCTCTCTGTACTTTCACACACACAGATTAGGGTTTTCTATATTGTTGATCTTGTATTTCCAGTTGTAAGTTCGTATTATTCTTTTTATTATGTTGTTAACAACTGATCATATTCACCAGTTGTTGGTCAGCTCTTGTATTGTTTCTGGATCTCAACTATTGTTGAGATTCTAGGGTTTGGTTGGGGAATTTTTCTGGGTTGGTTAATAATAATATTTTGTTACCGTTTTGTCGCTATTTCCTGTGTGTTGTTGGTATTTTGTTATTGTGATTGTGGTTGAGTTGAATATTATAGATCTGTGTTAGGCTATTTTCAGAAGGGCGTTTTAGTGCGAGAAGAAACATAAATCTTACTTTTTATTAGTAATGGTTCATATATTTTTGAAGTTAAAACTTTTCTTATATCATTGTTTATGTTATATATACAAAAACTCATTATATTAATGCAATCAAATGTTTTTTTTAAGGTTTAAACATTTTTCCTACACATGTGTTATATAATACGTAGGTAATGTTCTTACACAAAATTTGTACATGTGTAGGTTATATAAATTAATGAAATTGCTTCATATATTTGTTTTATTTTCAAGATAGATGAATAAACAACACATTTCAACAATTTTGTTACGCTCTTATTTTTTTTAAAGTGATAAAAATGAATTATTAATCTTCTTCTCGCACTTCTCGCATTAAAATCTCTTCTGAAATGAACCATCCCCTTATAGATCCTAGTATTTTTGCACAAACTCAACTTTTGTAAAATGTGAAGAACTAGTGTACGTTGTCTGTCGCTGGGCCTTTAACAAAAAATAGAATTACAAACCGTAAATCACGTACGCGCATTGCTACGTGTTAACTCGCAAAATTTAGACCGAAACGATAAAAAACATTACTAATGCAGATTTAATTTAATAATAATAATAGTTAAACAAATTTATAAAATATAGGGATTATTATTAAATTAAAAGTAAATCATAAGGGTTATTTTGTACTAGTACAATTTTATTAATACTACAAGGGAAGAAAAATCAAATATATAAGTTGCAATAAAAGCTTGTAACTTGAGCTTGTAAGTATATGCCGAATAAAAAACTGGACCGATCACCTCCATACATCACACACCAACAACCGATAGAAACAAAGAATAGTTGAATAGCGTGTGAGGTGCAAAAATTAAGGAGTTAACAACGAAAATAGATGGCGAATCTTAAACTTTTAAATAGGAGTGAAAGTTTTAAGGAAAAAAAATAGTGTGTAAGGTACATATAAAATTTTCAGCCCCAACTAAGATCCGTCCATAACCATTAACAATAGAGCTACTAGAAATATCTTCTTGGAGTAGAAGTGTAGAACCATTGTACTTAGTTTACCAAGTAATTTGATGACAAATTTTTGAACTGTAGCCCAATTTACTTCTCTTTTATCATTATCTCCGTATCGGCTTGTACATATATTTCAACTTAATTGATTTGGATTTCAAAGCAGCTTCTGGTGTTCGAGCTAAGGAAAACACATCATTTCATTTTAAGCTTTTACAAAATCAAGATTCAAAAAAGAAGAAAGGTAGAAAAATATCTCCAATCAATTGATAATTTAGCCAATTTAAGAGTTATTTTTTAACGGTTAATGTTACCTTCCAAATCTCCTATATACACAAATAATCAGCTAGCCAAACTTGGTTGTTTAAGACTTAACTAACTTTTAACTATTACAAGTTTACACATGTAACCTACACACTATTCATCTGCTACAATTTACCCATTAGTATTATTTTTTTACGTAACAACGTAAAATGAATCACATTAATTCATAACATAGGAAATCCACACTACCCTCTACACTACAGGTTAAATATACGTACCCACCTACAAATTACTGAACTCATTTTGTAAAGGTTAAGCTAATTTCAATAAGCGTCCAATCTAATAATCATTATCATCACACCCTTTAATCAGATTCATTTTGATCCAATTTACTTTTCAATAGTTCTATATATATCTTTCGATTATAATTTTCATAAATAGTTGTTTCCTCTCATTAATATGATAAAAAAATAAAAATAAAATAAAATAAAAAAACTTGAGGTATACCTAAAAGGTATAATATAAATAGTTAGAGGTTTTAGCTATAGCCAACAAGGTGTTCTCACACACCATACAACACAACACATCCATAAACCTCTAACCTTATCCCTCCATCATCTTCTTCCTCAACATCTCCAACAACAGTATCCATAACCATGGCCTGTTCTTCTTCAATCATCAACATCTCCTCCATATTCCACAAGAACCCATCTCTAGAACACCTCTCAAGAAAGCTCCTAACACACCCTCCTCACAAACCCCATTTCACCTCCTTTATAAAAGCTGCTGCTGCTTCATCCAATTCCAAACCCAACCAAACAGCTTCTGGGTTTGTCACGTCTGCCACTGCAACACCTAATTCTATCTTAAGTGACAAGGCCTTTAAAGGGTTGGGTGTGTTTGATGAAGATGATGATGTTTTGGATGGTAGTGATAGAGAATATGATAATGATGATGATGTGTCTGAAGGTGAATTGTTAGGTGATGGAGATGGTTCAAGTGTTGGTGATGATGATGAGTTGTTGGTTACTAAATTGGGTTTGCCTCAAAGACTTGTCAAAGCTCTTGAAAAGAGAGAGATTACAAGATTGTTTCCAATTCAAGTAATTTTCTTTATGTTTATCTTTATGTATATATGTATATATATGTGTGTGTGTGTGTGTGTGTTTTGTTTTGAATATTGTTAGCAGTATTTATATTGTGAATTTGAACTTAATGTTACTTAAGAAATGTGGTCTTATCACTTACCTGTGAATGACAGACTTGGTTTGAAAAGGGATAGCTTACTGAGGCGACGAGGCGTAAAAGCGCAAAACTTTTTATCGCAAGGCGCAGTTTGTTTATATAAATATTTTTATAGTTCTTATAGGTTTTTAGGCTTTTAGCACCATCTATCCAAAATTTAGTTTATAAATGAGCTTGATATATGAATAATATATTATATACACACACAGAGCCTAAAAAGCTATACACAAAGAACCTTCCTCTACAAGAGGCGGATTCAAAACTGTGCCTCATGCGCCTCAATTGTGCTTTTTGTACATGGCGTGCCTTGCTAAGTCAGAAGAGAGAGACCGTGTGCCTAAGGGTGCCTCATGTACGCGTTTTAAAACCAAGTAGATAAATTGCTAATACTAATATTAATGTTATCTAGTATGTCTGCACAGTGCACACAGTGGTTGTCTGCCTTTAAACTTCAAACCATTTTCATTTTTTATGCAAGCATATGAGTAATTGTAAGCATGATATATTCTAAAGTTAAACCACACATAAAGTATGTTCAGTCAGATATCTTGCATACTGAATTTTTATCTTTACTATTTTGATATTTTCAAGTCAAATACGTGTTGACTTGCTTTTGTTCAATCATGTAGAGAGCCGTCTTGGTCCCTGCACTAGAAGGTAGAGATATTATTGCCCGTGCCAAAACCGGAACAGGAAAGACACTAGCTTTTGGGATTCCTATAATCAAAAGACTTACCGAAGACGATGAAGAAAGAATTGCTCCAAGGTACCCATGAACCAAGTTTCTTTTTTTTTTTTTCGTATTTATATTACAACATTTGATACTTGATAACTCAAATAATATGTTGGTTCTAACGGCTTTTTTTATATATTTTGTTACCATAAAGGCGTGGTCAACGACTTCCCAGAGTTTTAGTACTTGCACCTACAAGGGAATTAGCAAGGCAAGTAGAAACAGAGATCAAAGAATCTGCCCCGTATCTGAGCACGGTTTGTGTGTATGGTGGCGTTTCATATTCTTCACAACAAAATGCTCTGTCTCGTGGGGTTGATGTGGTGGTTGGCACACCTGGAAGACTTATTGATCTTATTGGAAGCAATAGCTTAAAATTGGGGGAGGTTCAGTTCTTGGTTCTCGATGAAGCTGACCAAATGCTTGCTGTCGGGTTTGAGGAAGATGTGGAACATATTTTGGAAAAGCTTCCATCAGAGAGGCAGAGCATGCTTTTCTCCGCAACTATGCCTGGTTGGGTCAAGAAATTATCAAGGAAATATTTGAATAATCCGTTGACAATTGATTTGGTAAGTTTATTGTGATATTATAATTTAGTATAGCTTTTGGCTAGAATGTTATATAGGAAGTTTTAGGATTTTGCGCTTTAAAGTTGCTTATTTGATTACCGCGCCCAATTATATGTTTATTGTCGTATACTTATTCCCGGACTAGGTGCAACAAAATTGATCATCAAAGGGTGATTTTAATTTTCATAATAACATTTTCTGTTTACTTTTATGATAACAAAACGTAGTTCTTATTTTTGTATGTCTTTGTGGTTATCTTTTTCCTTTTTTTTTCCGCTATAAGATTGATTTTAATGGTATTTGATGATAGTGGTATTTTCCTGTTCTGTTTTTCTAAACTTTCTACATATCCATGTTCAATCTTCTTTTTCATAAACTAACAAAAATTATGTTTTTGTTGAACCTTAAAAGGTTGGTGATCAAGATGAAAAGCTAGCGGAGGGTATCAAGCTTTATGCTATACCGACAACCTCAACTTCAAAGCGGACAATACTTGGTGATCTTGTTACGGTATGAGACTGGTTCATTGTTTTGTTTTGTTTTGTTTTGTTTTTTATGTGAAAAGGTCAAGTCTTGAATCATTTAGTGAATGGGACACTTACAGTTAGTTTTATATTGTCGTGATTGTTTGTTCATAGGTATATGCAAAGGGCGGGAAGACGATTGTCTTCACTCAGACAAAAAGGGATGCAGATGAGGTGTCAATAGCATTGACTAATAGTATCACTTCAGAGGCATTACACGGTGACATATCTCAACATCAACGAGAAAGAACCTTGAATGGATTTAGACAAGGAAAATTCACTGTGCTTGTTGCTACTGATGTTGCTTCTCGTGGCCTTGATATACCCAATGTCGATTTAGTAAGTGTTTGACCAACAAAACACATTCAAAGACCACTATTAACAACCCTTTTAATGATATCATAAAACCATTTTGAAACTACGCATCAAAACAACCTTTTAGTGAACTTTCGGGCGAGATTGTAATGTGACTGCTTTTCTTTTTAGGTTATCCACTATGAACTTCCAAACGATCCAGAAACTTTTGTACATCGATCTGGTAGAACGGGACGTGCAGGGAAACAAGGCACAGCCATTTTGATGTTTACAAATAGTCAAAGGAGAACTATTAGATCTCTTGAGCGTGATGTTGGATGCAAGTTTGACTTCATAAATCCTCCAGCTGTTGAAGATGTATTGGAATCTTCCGCTCAGCAAGTTGTTGCTACACTCGCTGGTGTTCATCAGGAATCTATCGAGTTCTTTACTCCAACTGCACAAAAGCTAATTGAAGAACAGGGTGCAGGGGCTCTTGCTGCCGCTCTTGCACAGTTGAGCGGTTTCTCAAAGCCTCCATCATCTCGTTCTCTTATCTCACATGAGCAGGTGCTGTATTTTAACATTTTGCACACGCTTTTATATATCTGTAATCTTTATCTTTATTTTGATTTTATTCCCGTATGATTGCATTGCAGGGATGGACCACGTTGCAATTGACTAGGGATCCTGCTCTATCAAGAGGCTTCATGTCAGCTAGAACCGTTACGGGATTTTTAGCTGATGTTTATGCAACTGCTGCGGATGAACTGGGAAAAATACATATCATTGCAGATGAAAGGGTGTGTATTACTGTATTCACTGTTCATCCATGTGAGCTGATTAATGTATCTTCATTGCTGTTGCGATATTTCGTGACGTCTCTCTGTTTTATCAGGTTCAAGGAGCGGTTTTTGATCTTCCAGAAGAGATTGCCAAAGAGCTCTTAAATAAGGACTTACCACCTGGCAACACTATCACAAAAATTACAAAGGTAAGATCGGTTCTTTTGTTAGATCTTGGTTTAAAAAAGTGCGAGGCTTGAGCATCACGTACGTGAGGCGTGTTTGATGTATAATCAAATAAGATTTATTTACATTCAGAGGCTGAGTCTCTATCATCTATTTTACATATTAACCTTTCTTTCAGGCAAGCCTTTCATAATCTCTTTATCCCTTTAATTGTTTTTTTACATATCAGCGTCCTACAACCCTAGTTTTGACCAATTTTGACCCAGAAGTACACTATGCCGTCTCAAGCCCCTGACGCGTTTTCCTGCTCGCCTCGCGCTTTTTAAACTAAGTTTAGATACTACTATGGTTCATGTGTTATAATTTATTGGATTACGGATTATGGTTCGGTGGTATTTGCAGTTGCCTGCATTGCAAGATGATGGTCCAGCAGGTGACTTTTACGGTAAGTTTTCAAACAGGGAGAGAAGTTCACGAGGAGCAGGTTCAAGAAGGGGTGGTTCTCGTGGTGGTTGGGGTGGCAGCAGTCGGTTCTCGTCAGATGATGAAGGTGATAGTTTCAGGCGAGGTGGTAGGAGTGGTGGCAGTAGTTGGTCTAGAGGCGGCTCTAGAAGTGGTGGTGGTGGAAGCGATTGGTTAATTGGTGAAAGACGTTCTTCACGCTCTCCATCCTTTGGGACTAGGGGCTCGGGCTCGGGCTCTATGTCTCGGTCAAGGGACAGGTACTAAATTTTTTGTCCATTTTTTATATTTACTGAATAACTAATTAATATGTTACATAGGATATGTTTATAATATTAATCTGTTTCTTATTGTTATCAATACCTCACCAAATATTAATATTGAATTATGTCGAATAAAAGGAACTTTGATGGCGCATGCTTCCACTGTGGACGGTCTGGGCACAGGGCATCGGAATGTCCCAAGAAGCAAGATTACTAGTTTGCGCCTCGTTCTTGTTTAGAGCCCACACATTCATAGATCCGTTTAAGCCCTCGCTCCTGTGTTTCACCAGCTGCTGGACTTGGGCATTTTTTTTCTTAAAGAAATGACAAATGGCATACGCGTTGGATGCGACAGAGAAACTGAAGGTAAGGTGTTTAGATAGCTTTAGGTAGCCGCGTCGCTTTTTATCCAAATATTTTGGCAGTAGTTATAAGATCATGATGTGTTGAACTCAGTTATAACTTATGATGTGGATTGGTATTTCTTGTAATTTGTTATGAAACTATATGCTATATATTGATAATATGTTGATTAACATGTGAGTATCTCATATGTGCCTTAGCAATGACAACAATTTATTCACCACCCACATGTATTAATGTGTTAGGTTTAAGGCACATTTACATATGTGAGTATATTGTTTAATAGTGAATAGTGATTAGTGTAGTTTAGAGTTATAACCTACCTACATATCACATATGTGCATTATCGACAACATTAATATATTTTTTTCCAACCCTCAGGCAACACATTTTTCAGTGAGATGCACATGTATAAAAGTGTGCACATGCGAAGGTAACAAACATCCCATGTTACGCGTAAATGAATGGTAGTTGGGTTGACTCGTAATCAACAGTAATACCCCGCAAAAACCGACTCCTTCCATTTTTAAATAAAATTTAGTTAGGGGACCAATACTCCAATAGCGAATTCTATAATTTTAGGGATGTCTAGATAATATCATCCCCAATATTGTATCAAAGCCCAAACCCAAGCACAAACTTAAACCCTAGTCAGTGGGTCATGAGAGAGTGACGTTGAAGAATCCATCGTTGAAATTATGGCATCTTCGTTACCGGTTCAATCAGGTGTTCTTTTATCTTTTTTTTTAACCGGTAACGGAGATGCCATAATTTCAACGATGGATTCTTCAACGTCACTCTCTCGTGACCCACTGACTAGGGTTTAGGTTTGGGCTTTGATACAATATTGGGGATGATATTATCTAGACATCCCTAAAATTATAGAATTCGCTATTGGAGTATTGGTCCCCTAACTAAATTTTATTTAAAAATGGAAGGAGTCGGTTTTTGTGGGGTAGTACTGTTGATTACTCCACACATGGTTGATTGGTTAGGGGACAAAAACTTGATGTAACCCCAACTCCATTATAACTCGGGATGTATTTCAAATTTCAACACAATCATAGATCTCAAATTTGGACATCGTCAACCCCAACTCGTTTGGTGGTATTTGATGGCGACAACAGTGATGTTTTCGGCCATATAGATGTCTCGACCAATTTGGTTTGCGAGAGGCCGGAAGAATTTCTTGATTTGTTGCCCTGCAAATCACATTCCCTTTCCTTTAACGGCCGTTAAACTCACTCGCGAACCCTTCCTTGGCAACCGGGCCGGTATGTAGGGCACTAAAATGCTAATTTGTTTAAATATATATTTTTTTTTTAAATTTTAAGAAAGAGACTGCTTTTTTATTTAAATAAAAACATAGAAAATGAATGGTAGTTTTTTATATATAAAAAACAAAAAACATATCAATATTAGGTTTTTGTTGGACTATTTGGTTCAACCAAATCCAATCCAAAAACCAAAATATTAATCTGAACAAAAAAAAAAAAAAAAAAAAATCCAAAAACAATAGTTCTTCCTGTTATAGATAATCTTTAATCCAATTAAAATGAACAAAAAACAAAAGAATTCATTCATAATATTATCACAGCTTACATTCCAACCGTCTCAACTTTCCTACCCAACTTCTGCTCCAGATTCTTCATTGTCAATATTAATGTATCTTTACCTTTTTACCCTTTAAATACATCCACCAGGTTGTAGCAAACTACAACTCACAAAAGAACTATAAAAACCCAACCCATACAGCATCTCAAGGTTTCCAGGGTGCTGGTGGTGGTGGCGGAGTCGGAAACATTGGCGGCACTGCGGAAAAAATGGTGTTTTTATCAATCTTGGTTGTTCTGTCACCTGATAGTGCCACCAGGGCTGCAACTAGACCCGCGTTTCCAGCGAGAGTCGGCTCGGTGTAGTTGTAGTTTGTACGCACGTCATGGAAACCGTCGTGTTTGTCTGGCCCTGCAACCATTGCGCCTATGATGGTGTGGGGGTTTGGTTTCTTAGAGTCTCTCCATTTGTACCCTCCTTTGCAGTTGTATTTCACTTTGTTTTTGGGGATAGATGCGCCTCTATGGTGCACGCGCTTCGGGTAGTGGTTCCCGTAACCCACGACATAACTCATTTTTCTGGGATTCTTGCCAAGAATGTAGTCAATCTGCATGTTAAACAAACACATTGTCACACACAAGTGATAATAGCTAATAGCTAAACTTTTTATTGACCTGTTTGGGATATAACACGAGCCAAATTGACCCGTTTACAGTAAACGGGTCGAAATTGCCATCTATAGACTAAGGTTATACCTGGCTCTCCGCAAATTTACGTAGCTCATTGGTTGAGTAGAAATTGGGCCCACAATACCACCCCGGAGTGTCGGCAGCATCAAGATAGTCGCTATAAAGTGTAGCCAAGAAGGCTGCATTCACCACATACTGAAGAGGCTGGGGTCTACCGTGATTTAACTGGATCAACCCTCCTGCAATGAAAGACGATTTTATTATCACACGAACAAAAGTTTTTATTTTTTATATTTTTGCAAGTATAATAACTCGTTTACCTCGTGTTCTATTAAAACTATTGAAGTATGGAAGATATGAACACATGATTATGCTTGTTTGGTTGTGAAACGTCTTCAATGTTTCTTCGTACGGATAACCAGGGCTCAAAAACAATCTCAGTCTCGTAAGCAGTACCTAAAAACGCGAATAACAAGATTAAGAATAGCAAACGTGATATCAAAACTTTAATTCTGATGTGTGTGTAAAATCGATGGACTTACTTGAGCTCCGGTAAGCTTATTATCCCAGCTAAGAACACCATAATCCGGTCCACCCCAGAAAGCACCAGCATGCTTAGCTAGTTTCGGGTGACTAGCAAGGTAAAGATAAGACTGATTACCCGTTGCGTAGTACATCCAAGCTCCACCCCAAACGAATTCATCCCAATACATACTAGAGTTATAAAATGTAGCAGCATCTGACCCACCAGCGCTATAACTACCCCGTTGATCCCTAGCGAACTTCCAAAGAGTTGCAGCACCGTGCACAAGTTTCTTTGAGTACGCCTTATTGTCCTTGAAAACAATCGACGCAGAAGCTAACGCAGCAGCCATTTCTGCAGCAAGATCAGAACAACTTGAGCATTCAGTCACGGGGCGAGGGTAGTCGATATCCTCGGGTCTCATCCAACAAGTATGATCATTGGGATCACTTGTCCCACCGGACGTATCACCCTTTCCAACCTGCCAGTCAAAAATCCAAATACGGAGGGTTACAATCATTATTTTCGTTCATTCAGACCGTCATAGAAGACTTTTATCAAATCTAATTATATACCTGAGCTACGAGTTGGCTAATTGTATCGGCAGTAGAATTGAAGGTCTTGAGAAAGTAATCAGTGCCCCATTTGATAATATCTTTAACATGATTGAGTTCACCCGCAGCTTCATATTTAGCGCGGTATTCGATCACACTCCAGCTTAACATGGTCATGGCAAAAGCTTTAGGGAAGTGAAACTTAATTGTGTCTCCGGCGTCATAATACCCGCCCACTAGATCTTTCAACACGGCTCCTGATTTGTCCGACTTCCCATCATTCATACACGAGTTACCCCTCCATGAAACATTATTATGCCTCGGGAGTTTTCCAGCTGCACAAAATCCAATATTGTTAATCGATATTCATTGTTATCCACTTCAAACTTTTATCTACCGCAGTCGTGATTTGGTGTTCTTGCCAAAATAACAAGAAAAACAACAATATGATCTAAACGAATATATGATTTTGGGTAAATTAAGGTAACACATGTGCAAAAAAATGATCATTCTTGCATATATCCAAAAGAAAGTGATTTTCTCATCCAAAAACTATACAATTTAAAAACATCTATGCAAATTCCAAAAAGGGTGGTGCTATACAAACGTCATCCTCAATAGCATACACCAGCGCACGTGTCACATCATACGGGCCTTACAATGTCAAATCAAGTCTACACATCAAGGCCCGTTGCATCAAACGGGCCTTTATGATGTCAAATCAAGTATGCACATCAGAGCCTGTCACATCATACTAGCCATATGATGTCAAATCAAGTTTGCGCATCAGAGCCTCTCACATCATACTGGCCTTATGATGTCAAATCAAGTTTGCGCATCAAAGCCCATCACATCATACGCGTAGTATGATGTCAAATCAAGTGTGCACATCATACATGCTATAACAGAGCAAAAATTGTCATACGAGCCGTAAAAATTTATCAATTGTCACATCAATCATTTCTTCGTTAGTTAAAATATCATACAAGCCGTATGATTCGCCCTGTCATACGACCCATATGACCATATTTCCCTATCATACATCCCGATATGACCATTTCGCCGCTATCATACGGCCCATATGGTAATATAAAACCGAAATCTACACAATACACTCTACACATACACATCATCAGCATTGATAAAAACAAACAAATAACAAACCAAAAACCAAACTCACACTTTTGCGCATTAAAAAACATAAGCGCCTTATGAAGCGCAACCGTATAATTATCCGCAGGCGGCGGGTGCTTATGATGCCTAGGAACCGTCTTAACAATCAACACAACCAACCCAGAAACAAACCCAACAGCCAGCATCAACCCAACAGTCCAGACAAAGATCTGACGGCTGACAACAACACACCCAAGATCCACATACTTCTTCTTCTTCTGTTCACCAGGACCCAACAGCCAGCTCTGCTGTGTCTCATCCAATCTCCTTGACAAAGATGCTCTGTCGAAGTCGTTCATGTTCCTGCTCCTGTCATCGTCTGTAGCTGAGTCTGCATTGTTTATTTCTAATGGGCCGCCCCATGGGTCTCTTCCGTACATACTCATGGTTGATGGGTTGAGTTGGTTTGGTTTGGATGAGTTAAGGTTTTGAAGTGTTGAGTTGGAAAATGTGTGGAAGGAAGATGGTGGGGAGAGTAAAGTGAACTGAAGACAGTGGAAATAATGTAATGTAATGTGCCGTTGATGGATTTGCTGTTTTATTCCTTTGTTCCTTAATATTTTATTATGTTTTTTTTTTAGAAAATTATATATTATTTGATTTTATTTAATCGTAAATTGCTACAATTGATATGTATATTTTTGGATTGGGTTTAATATAAGTTATAACGATCCAAACTTATATAAATCTAATGGCTGAAAATATTTATAGTAATAAATCTAACTTATACTTTTATTGTTAATGTTAATTTTATTGTAACTGAAAAGTAATGAGGAATATAGGTTAGGAATGAGATCGGTACGGTATTGGAAACGGTACCGAAAATACTAATATTGATTTTTTAAAAAAGTTGATACTGAATATTATATTGAATCTATTAGTATGATACTTGTATTAGGTACAAAATGCTTTTTTTAACGGCAAAATTCATTCGTTTTTTTACACCACTTCTTACACCATTTTCTTTTTTGCTTCATATGAGGTTTGAACTATCAAGCTCTCTTTTGACACCTCAACATATTTACCACCATACGTCCATACCATAGGGTGAGGCAAGTATATATTGAAATGAGATTGACAACATGAATTAATATCAACTAGTTTGGAGCATTAATTTAATTTTTGGACCTTTTTCGTGTTTTTTTGGGTTTTTTTTCCTACTATTTATGCATTAAATGTCTTTAAATTATATCCAAATTGACAGTTATCTTTTAATTAGTAAACGTCTAACAAATGAAACGTAATTTTAATAAAATTGGAAAACATTAATTGCAAGTTTAATAAAAACACAAGTTAGACTAACATTCTTATAAAAGTAATTAATTGATGCTGGGTGTGTAACAATTGTTGTAAGATGGTGGGTTTTCGGGCGGATAATTTATATCGAAACTAGAGATGGCGAATTTCGGCTACCCAGACTATTTACAATCGTGGGCGTATGAGGTCGTCTTTCGCCATTGAGTTATCCCAAATAGTCATGCTTTTATTCGTTGACTATTAAAAAAAATAGTTTCTTTAACAAAAAAAAAAAAAAAAAAAAAAAACCCTTGAAATATTGACGTTTTATACACCTCTATAACAATTCTAGAACAAGACTATCCACTTTGTGGATGTGTAGGGTATTCACCAAAATTTGGAGGAGCCTTAGACCATGCGTAGTGGGGGGCTTTATATATAAAGCCCCCATTCCTGATTGGTCCACGTGGCTGCTGAGTCAGTGTGGAGAGAGAAACTGAAAAATGGGTGTAGTGGTGGGGCTTTATTTATATAGCATTCGTATCATGTCCATTAAATTTGTGAGTGAGTTTTCATATATTAAAAAGTAGTTTGAGTGAGGAGAGAGAAATAGATACGGTTTATCTCTATTTATGTATTCAATTTTTTTTAATAGTATTCTTAATTAATTCTTAAAGAGATAAACCAGAAAACTTTAATAAATGTAGGACTAAATGCACATATTTTATGTGGTGAGGTGGGATAACTTTTGCTTAAAGGATTCCCATACCATTATCCTTTGCCAAATATGTACCTAACCAACCTCTTTTTCTTTGTAATCCATGAAAGAAGATACTTTGCTTTCTAGGGTAACAACAGAATAATTTATATTTGTGGAAAGTATATATGTAAATTACACATTAGTTTTTTTTTTAATTTTTATTTCTTAATTATCTTATTCTTTGACTAGCACCAAAATAAAAAATAAAAATAAATAAATAAATAAATATACTAACGAGACCACAGTACCACAGTATATATTATTTAATTAATATGAAAAAAGACGTGGAAAAGAAGTTCTACACCTTGACATGGTTTGCGTGGTAAATTAAATAATGTCGCACACTTTATCTTACATTATATTCCTACACACAAAAAAAAAAGTTTAAGTGTAATTATTTGCATAGTTTTTGTTAAATAGACGGATCAAATTCCTACACCTTGCTTGGTCTTAAGGGATATAATGAGAAGTGAGAAAAAGTATGTGGTGCATGTTGCGACATGAAGTGTTTGTCCGTCATCTATATTAGTTAAATAAAACTGGAGAAACACAACAGGGTCTACCGCCACTTTTTAGTGTACTTGTGAGGGTCTTGGTACTTAGTATGTTTTTGTGTCCAACTCTACCATTTTTAAGCAAAGAATCCTAGACGTTTCATAAGGCTTTTCTCCAAATGCAATTGTCATTCTCACACCGGTTAATTTAGGAATATATTGATGCCACATGAAGTATTATTTTGGAAAAGTTTTCGCATCTAGTGTGCTATAGACGAGAGTTCCTATAAATGATTTCCAGTGAATGGAATAAGCATCTATTGCCGGTGAATGACAATGTTAGTCAAAATCCACTTAATTAGCATGTGTTATTGTATAAATCTACAGACGTGGCACCAGGGTCGTCTCCGAAAACGTCAAAAAAAATTTGGGCCTTGGGCGAAAAAGAATTTGGGCCAAAATTTTGTAAAGAGGAATGAATTATAAAAAAATTTGAATATATTGCTAGAACCAAGAATTGAACTTGAGACCTCTATATTAAATTAACATGGTTTTTCCAACTTCACTAACAAGACTTTAATGCATAAAACACAAATATATATCCTAAATATAAAATATAATATATATATATATATATATATATATATATAGGGATCGGTTCAAATAAAAAGTTTAAAAAACGTGCGAAGCGTGCGAAGGCTTCTACGCGCGTTTTCTTGAAGGGTAGTATTGTCATTTTACTCGATATTTAAAACCCATATCTTTTATAAAAGGATCAGATTTCAAATTCGTATTTTACTCTGTTTTTAGATTTTGAATTCAGTATAAATCAATCATAAATCAGTTCATTCAATCATAAATCAGCTCATTCTCTTTCGATTATATCTCCAAACGATTTTTCCTTTATTCATTCATTAAAGATGTCTGTGAATAATGATTGTGCAGGTATAATTTGAGCTATCTATTACGTAATGTGTTGTTCGATTGCTTTCTGTTTAGTAGAATTTGAATTAAATTCAGCTTTTTTTTATTGATTGTACGTTGTTTTTCTATTTTTATGGAAGCATTACGTTATTTGTTCTTAGTTTTGTTATTAAATTCATCTTTTATGTTACTGTGTTAATAGTTATTACGTGATTTCAGCTTTTTTTATTGATTGTACGTTGTTTTTTTATTTTAGTAGAATTTGAATTAAATTCAGCTTTTTTTTTATTGTTTGTACGTTGTTTTTCTATTTTTATGGAAGCATTACGTTATTTGTTCTTAGTTTTGTTATGTGTTCTTAGTTTTATTGATTTCTTTGTATTAATGATAGTTTTTACGTTTTTTTTTTTTTTTGTGTTTTTGTTTGTTTCATATCACAATGCCACATTTTTACGTGTTTTTTTTTGTTTGTTTTTATTATATTCATGTTACGTAACTTTCATTACGTTATTTCATTACGTTATTATATTTTATGCTTTTATTAGGCATTTTTATGTTACTGTGTTAATAGTTATTACGTGATTTCAGGTTTTATTTTCAATGATAGAGGTGAAAGTAGTTCTACTCAGGCTGTTTCAACAGTTTATAAACCACAAGTTGCCTCCTCTATGACGCCATGTGTTGATATGGTATTTCCATCGATTGATCATGCGTATGAGTTTTATGTGACATATGCAAAAAATGCTGGATTTAGTGTTCGCAAAGGAGGTCAATATGTTCATGGTGAGATTCTTAAGTTGAAGCATTTGGTTTGTTCAAAGGAAGGATTCAAACCTTGTAAAGCGTTTGATAGTCTTCAAAATGCTAAAAGTAGGAATAAACCATCGCAGAGAACAGGTTGTAATGCTCATATAGTTTTTTCGTCAGAGAATGGACAAAATTTTAAAGTTTCAAAGTTTGTTGAAGAGCATAACCATTATTTGGTTTCTCCAGAAGATATGCAATTTCTTCCATCATCACGTAATTTGACATATCAACAAATGCAAGTGTTGTGCAATATGTCCAAAGTAAACATGGGTCCTGTTAAGGCTTTTAATCTAATGAGGACGATTTATGGTGGTTTTGAACAAGTTGGTGCTACTGCTGCAGATTTCAAAAATTTTAAAAGGGATTTGAACTTATATATTGGTGAGTATGATGCGGATATGGTAGTTAATATGCTGCAGAAGAAGCAGGACTTTCTTCCTGATTTTTATTTTGAGTATAGTCATGACACTAAACGACAGTTAACTGGATTATTTTGGGCTGATGAGCATGCAAGAAGAAGTTATAAAGTTTTTGGTGATGTTGTTTCATTCGATGCTACTTTCAATTCTAACAAGTAAGTTCATTACGTAATTATGTTATTCATTTTACGTAATTATTTCAGTTTACTTAAATTTTTTTTCTTTTTTAGATACAAGATGGTATTTGTTCCATTTACCGGTATCGATAATCACTGCAACAATATAACTTTAGGTGCTGGATTGCTGAGTTCAGAGACAATTGAATCCTACTCATGGCTGTTAACTTGTTTCAAGAAGTGTTTTGGTAAAGAACCGCTTGTTGTAGTTACCGATCAAGATCCTGCTATAAAACAAGCAGTTGCATCAGTTTTACCAAATAGTAGGCATAGATTGTGCATGTGGCACATCATGAAAAAGGTTGCTGATAAGGTATATGTCATTTTTTGCTATGATTTTTGATTTTTTTATATGTTACGTATTTTTGATAAGGTATATTACGTGATTTTTTTTATGATATGATTTTTTTGATTTTGTTTATGTTACGTGATTTTCAAGGCTTTTTATTTGCATAACATATTTTTATTACGTGATTATTCAAATTCATAACAATATGTGTTTTTGTTATTTTTATAGGTTGGTCCTGCATTATGCAACAATGAAGATTTTAAACAGCGTATTTGCGACATTGTTTGGACAGATTCTATTTCACCAGAAGAGTTTGAAAAGGGGTGGGAGCAACTTGTTTTTGATTTTAATCTCTTTTACCACGACTGGTTGTGTGACATTTATTCAAATAGAGCAATGTGGATTCCTGCTTTTTATCGCGATGAGCCAATGTCAGGTCTTATGCGTACTACTTCAAGATCTGAATGTGAAAATCATTTTTTTGGTCAAGTTTCAAATGCTCAATTAACGCTTCTTGAGTTTATTAGTCATTTTGATACTGCCATGGAATCTCAAAGGTATACTCATAGGAAAAATGATCATGAGACGAGGTATAAAACACCGGATTTTTGGACTGATTATGCTATTGAGGTGCAAGCTGCGAAATTATATACAAGAAGTATTTTCTTTGATGTCCAAGAAGAAATTTACGGATCTGTGCATAAATGCATAAATGTCTTTCTTTCACATGAAGGAGATATAGGGACGTTTCTAATAAAAGATCGTTCTGCGTATGGTGCCGGTTTGATAGAGGTATGTATAGTTTATTTTTCTATGTTACGTAATTTTTTACATATCATTGTAACAGACTTTACGTAATTACCTATTTAATTAGTCTCTCAGTTTCATATACCTCATTACGTATTTTATTTTTTTATGGAGATCTTTTTTGTATTGCAGGTTAAATTTAACCTGGAAGATTTGACAATTTTATGTTCTTGCAAGCGTTTTGAGCGATATGGTTTATTGTGTCGACATGCCTTTTTAGTTTTAAGGTTGTGTGATATAAATGAAATTCCCAGCAGATACATTCTTGATCGCTGGAGGAGTGATGTTATTTGCAATAGTCCCTCTCGGTCGAGCTTGTCGTTGGTGATGCATACTGATGAAAATGTGGACCATCAAAGTGTTAATGATGTTGTTCGTGATATAATGCATTTGAGTGAGTATGTAGTTAATAAGTTGATTACTGATTTTGAAAAGTTGAAGCTGTTTAGAGACGAGCTAAAAGCGACGAAAGAGAAGACAGATGAAGCTGGTATTCAGAGGATATCAGCCAAGAAGAAAGAAATTATTCAAGCTATTATTGGGGCTCCACATCAAACTGAGGCTGCTGTTCGTGTTCCTCATGGTATTAGGAATAAGGGTTGTGGGTCACGCAAAAGGTTTAAATCAAAACGTGAACAAGCGATTAGTCGTGCAGGGAAGAGATCAAGAAATTGCAAAGTATGTGGTGGTAGTGGTCATGATAGGCGCACCTGTGAAGTTCTTAAAGGGACTTCAACAGCTAACAACAAAGGGAAAGAATCCGTCAATGAAGCAGATGCGGATAATAGTCTAGATTCGGAATATGAAGTTTGCGATGATTGAAACATTTTCTTTTTTTACATTGTTACGTGATTTTTTTGTACACATATGGTTTTTTTGCATTTCATTACGTAATTAGTTGACATGTTACGTAATTGTATCATAGCATAATCATTCACATATAACCATTACTTTACATTTTTTTTCACATGTTACGTAATTTTATGTTAGGTAACCATTATCAGTTTCATACATGATTAACATATAACCATTATCATACATGTTTTTTGTATGTTACGTAATTGTATGTTAGGTAACCATTATCAGTTTCATACATAATCATTCATACATTATCATTCAACATAATCAGAAACATACATAATCATTCATATAATGTAGTATGTGACAAGCAAAATGTTAAATTGTATCAGGACATTTTGTCATACATAAACCAAATGTTAAATTGTATCATGACATTTTCCGACACGTGGAATTAAAACTATTTCAAACATGATCATTTTGTCTTTTCACTAGAGTTTGGAATAAGTTCTTCTTGTACTTCGCTTTCTCACTGTATTCCTTTTGATGAAACTCCCTAGCCAGATGATCAATTAAATTTTTATTTTTGTTGGCATCGGAGAGTAGGATTTTTGATAGATATTTGTAGCGAAGGTCATCAATCTGCACTTGTTGAGCTGCTCCTTCTTTTTGAAAATCAGTTACCCATTTTCTTCTATATGTGCTCATGAAAGTCTCCATATGCCTCATTGTGAACACCCCACAATCGATTTTGTTTTGTGAAGTTCTCCATTCCATTTGGACTCTCACTGGTTTTTTGCTTACCATTTTAGGAGTCATGGGGTGTTCATTGACCATCATATAGTTGCATAAAGCTTCTTTCTGCATACATTACGTAATTTTATCATAAGCATTACGTAATTAACTAACATCAAAATAATATTAAGTAAAAATATTTTTTTTACCAATGGCACTATGATGTTGTCATATTTGCTATTCGCTCCAAGCTTGCTGTTGTCTAGTATTTCTATCTTCGGGTTCTTCATGTTGAAACATATTACATATATGTGGTCCGAAGATACGATGGGCATGAACAACAAATCCACCTCATTGATTGATTTTATTTCATTTTTGCTAAGTGCAAGATTTAAGTTCGATGTCATGGTGTCCATTCGCTTTAAATCATCATACTCAGGCGTGAAGCAGTCACTTGGCTGTAAATTTAGCATACATTACGTATTTTAGCATAACCATTACGTTATTATAATTTTATGTATTACATGAAAAAGCTAAGGAGCATACCAGAATATTTGTTTGAACAAACAATCTAAATGGTGAACCCGGAGCTCTTTTCTTCTCGTCGTGGTTCAGCACATGCGACCATGCATCCAAAACATTAGATGATAATGTTATCCCAGGGTATAAGCATTCAAATACCACTTTGAAGAATGGAGTCCCATCTGCTGGCTCGAATACAACATCACTGTGGAAGATAATTTTTAATACACATTATGTAATTTTTTGTAATAAACTATGTTCTGAAAATATTCATTACGTAATTTTTCTAATAACAAAATAAAGTAATATAAGGTTTTTCTTACTGTGTTGCCTCGGTTGCTGCAAATATAAACTGCGCAACTATGTTTTCATCTTCAGTTATCTTGTTCTTCATCACCACCTGCCGTTGAATGTAAGGAGACTTCAGAGGTCCAGCCAACATCCTTCCTCTTTTTGCACGTTCAACGTGTTTATTGGCTATGGTTGACTCCAGTGATTGACTAACTATTAGTCTCCCTACTGTTTTTGGTGTTTCGATATCAGCTTCAGAGTTTTGTAGGAATGGTAGATCTGGAATTACATCTGTAGGTGTATCATCTTGTGAGATATTCAGATCGAAACTTGGTCCTTCATAGGTTTCTTTCTGTATTTCTTCTATTTTGTTTCCTTCCGATGTCTCGATCTGTTTTCCTTTCCTAGATCTCTCTTCATACTCATTCAATTCTTTCAAGAATTGCGAACTGACATTTTCGGATGATGTTTGTGTGGTTGAAGTTTGCAAAGCTGCATTTTTTTCTTCTTTGTCGGCTGCTTTTATCATCTCAGCAATCATATCTGTGCTTTCACTCTCTTGGGCCTCATTTCCTGATTTTAGTTAACAATTTATATATATTCATATAAGTTCCATTTAGTATAAACATTTTTAATATACATTACGTAATTTTTTTACCTTTATCGGCCGGTTGTTCATTTGTTGTTGCGTCTTTCAAAGCATCCATTATATCTGTCAAAGCTTCTTCTTTATTTGTTTCTTCAAGCTGTTCAGTTGCGGCAATCATTGCATCTAGCATTCCTGTGCTAACACTTTGCGAAGTTGTTGCCGTTTCATTCAAATCTTTTTTTTCACCTGTAATTACGTATTATGAACATTAATAAGTTTTTGACAAATAATCTGTTACGTGATTTTTTACCTTCATTGACAGGTGGTTCATTTGTTGTTGCATCGTTCAAAGCATCCATTATGTTGTTCACAGCTTCTTCTTCATTTGTTTTCTCAAATTGTTCAGTTGCGGCGATCATTACATTTAGCATTCCGGTGCTAACACTCTGTGAAGTTGTCTTTTCATTCAAATCTTCCCTTTCACCTGTAATTACGTATTCTGATCATTAATAAGTTTTTGACAAATAATGTGTTACGTGATTTTTTTTTACCTTCTAGTGTTTCAGCTGCAATCACTATTGCATCTAGCATCCCTGTGCTAACACTGTTCTGGTTTTCCTTTTCACCTGCAACTACTAATATACTTTTTTGATATCCATTACGTAATTTTTAACTAAATTTTTTATCATTTAAATATACATTACGTAAATTTTACCTTCTATGTTTTTCTCATTACTTGATTTATAACTTGCTACCCATGACTTCCATGTTGTTTGCTTCTCACGTATAATGTTGCTGTCTAAAAAATTTGAAGTGGCTTCTTCGAAAATTTCATCTATTTCAGCAACATATGTTTGAAACTTTTCCATTTTGTTTTCTATTTTTGAAATCCATTCCTGCAAACAATACGTGAATAAATTACATTATTTCTGTTGATGTTTGACATAATAAATTACAGTTACTTACATTCTCATTAACTGGGTAAGGACTTTTGCTTTTCTTCTTTCCCATTGTCTTTTTCCTTGTTGACCCTTTTATGCTCTCATCTGTTGATTTTTGATTTGCAACTTTTTGTATTTTTGGTGTTGTTGCCTTTTTTGCATCACCAACCTGCAAACATTACGTGATTTTTTAAAATCATATATACATATGCATGTTATGTAATTTTTATACAGTTATTGCACTTACAATAGGGACTTGTGGAGTGTTGTAATTTTCCAAGATTTCATCAATGTCAGAGAGTGATTTTGTTGTTTCAAAGACGTTGTTGAATTCTTCTGAATCTTGATTTTGAAGATTATCCACAAGGATTTGTTGTTCAAGAAAGATCTGCTGTTCATCATGCTGAATGTATGCATCTTCATTCATTTTTTCTGCATCAGCTTCTTCACCATCACCACCAGCATCTTCATTTCCACCATCATCTTCTTCATCCTCATCATTATCTTCATCATTTCCTTCTTCATCTCTAGGACTTTCTACTTCATCATTTCCTTCTTCATCCTCATCATTATCTTCTTCATCAGTTGAAAATGGCCCATTGTCATACAAATGTTTATCAACATCAGACAAATTCTGGGTGCTAATGTACTTAATTGCTGGTGTTTGTGCTGTTTCAGGAGCATGTGATAACCTTTTTTCATGTACATAAAGCATCTGTCATGTGAATAAAGTTAACATTTGATCATTACGTAATTAGTAATAACACATTACGTAATTTTGTATTTCTTATACATTTACATAATTATGAATAAAAAACATACCGCAAGAAAAGGCAAAGGTCCATTATACATTTCAGTTCCGTTCCAGCTTGCCTTCGTTCTTTTGAGACAGGAAATTAAGTACTCACACCAATTCAATTTTTTGATTGATTTGTCATCTTTCACTCCTTTCAAGAACATTTGATTTACTGTTGAACTCTTTGTTACTTGCCCAAATATAGAGTTGTAAAGTACAAGGAAGTTCAACTTGAAAATCCAGTCTCCGCTTTTGCTTTCAATTATTTTCTTCTTCACATCCGAGATTAAAATCTTGTTATGCTCAAACTGGGACTTCCATACAGTAAGCGTGTTTGATGAACCCTTCCTTGGTTTGTTCTTTTCATTTACTGTCTGGTTACCCATTGGGACACCAAGTACTTGTTGAACTTTGTTTCTTGTAACTTGAATTATGTGGTTTCCTACATTCAATTCATCTCGTCTATCATCATAATTCACTAATAACCATCTTGCTAACTTTGTTGGCACTGTTTTGATGTTCATTGATATAAAAGCTTCAAACCCCATCTGTTTGATTGCTTTTTTCTGTGCACTTGATAAGCTTGCCATCGCCTCATTCATGTTATCAACAGACGCCCTTACTTGTAATTTTATATTCGAGTACAGAACAAATTGCTTTCTCTGTGGTGAATTTTGAGGCTCTTCTGGTGAATTTGCAGGCTGTTGTTGTAGGAGTAATTCATTTTCATTGATCTCTGCGTTATTATCAAATGTTATTATTACGTAACAATGACAGAATAATTACAATTTTCATTACCAAAATAACGTAATATAGACATATAATCATAACTAGTGTTTTTCATTTACCAAAATTGCTTAACAATGACAGAATAACTACATTTTCTTTACTAAAATAACGTAACAAAGACATAATCATAAACTAGTGTTTTCATTTACAAAATTGCTTAACAATGACAGAATAACTACTTTTTCATTATTAAAATAACGTAACAAAGACATAATCATAAACTAGTGTTTTTCCATTTACAAAATTGCTTAACAATGACAGAATAACTACTTTTTCATTATTAAAATAACGTAACAAAGACATAATCATAAACTATTGTTTTCATTTACAAAATTGCTTAACAATGACAGAATAACTACTTTTTCATTATTAAAATAACGTAACATATACATAATCATCATATATTTATGGCCAGAATCATTACAAATTTCATTATTAAAATAACGTAACAAAGACATAATCATAAACTATTGTTTTCATTTACAAAATTGCTTAACAATGACAGAATAACTACTTTTTCATTACTAAAATAACGTAACATATACATAATCATCATATATTTATGGCCAGAATCATTACAAATTTCATTATCAAAATAACGTAATATAGACATAATCATAAACTATTGTTTTTCATTTTACAAAATTGCTTAACAATGACAGAATAACTACTTTTTCATTACTAAAATAACGTAACATATACATAATCATCATATATTTATGGCCAGAATCATTACAAATTTCATTATCAAAATAACGTAATATATACATAATCATAAACTATTGTTTTTCATTTAACAAAATTGCTTAACAATGACAGAATAACTACATTTTCATTACCAAAATAACGTAACATATACATAATCATAAACTACAATTGCTTAACAATGACAGAATAACTACATTTTCATTACCAAAATAACGTAACATATACATAATCATAAACTACAATTGCTTAACAATGACAGAATAACTACATTTTCATTACTAAAATAACGTAACAAGGACATAATCATTACAAATTTCATTACCAAAATAACGTAATACAGACATAATCATTTCTAGTTCTATTAATAAAATTACGTAACACAGACATCATTACTAAAATGATGCATTACATTCCGATTACTAAAATAACGTATCATATACAAAATCATTTATAGTTATATTACTAAAATAACGTAACACATAACAAAATAAATTCAAAATAAATTTCTCTGTACCATTTTTCCTTGAAGGCCTGTCATGGTTTGCTTTTGTTCTTCTCTCTGATTTGTCAGTTTTATCATTGGTTTTTTGAATTTTGCTAGGGCCTGATAATTAGAAATACGTATTTTAGTAAAATTTCACAACGTATTAACAATATTAATTGACGTAATACTTATTTACCTTCATCAACGTCGTTCTTTTCAGTTTCATACTCTGTTCCTCTCTTTCTTCCTGTAACATGCATAATGTAAGTTATTATATAGTTTTTCAATGTAAAATTTGGTACAGAATAACGTAATGTACTTACTTTCGTATACTTTTGAGTATTTCATGGTTAATCTTCTGTAGAAATGGAGTTTATTGATGATTTTAACTAGGGTTTCAGAGTTTATTATGTAATTTTGGGGAGAAGTTTTGAGCGATTAATGAGACTGAACGGTCTCTTATAATTTGATTTTAGAAAAATTGACGATTATACCCTTATTAACTGTCTAATCTCTCACTTATTTACGAATTTGACACCGCGTACTTTTTTAATTAATGACGTAAGATTGTTGTTTGATCGACGGTTAGCATTCCTTCGCACGCTTCGCACGAATTTTTGTTTTTGTAGAATAACCGCCCCCTATATATATATATATATATATATATATATATATATATAGGGGAAAGTTATTTTGAGAACACCTATATTTCGTGCGAACCGTGAGAACGGCATCTAAAACCATTCAAATTCAAAATTTCTTTTTACACTTGTCTTTATTACTAAAATACAATCCCCAAAACACAATTTACGCGTAAAAATTCAAACGTATACGAAAAATATTTGTTTTTACACATGTGTAAATTTGCTGTTTATACATGTGTAAACTGTTTCATTTACACATGTGTCAAAAGTTAATTTGAAAGTGTTTTTGCAAGAAAAGATGGATTATTTGAAAAGAAAATTCATTTATTAATGTTGTATTTTGATTATAATGAGATTTGTATTAAAAAAATTTGATTTTGATTGATTTTTGTACTTGTTCTCACGGTTCTCACAATATTTAGCGTTCTCAAGATAACCCTCCCCTATATATATATATATATATATATATATGCGCGCATATTTTAAAAAACGTTCGGGCCCATTTAAGGGTCGAGCCCGAAGCCGTTGACCACCCGGCTCACCCTCCCAGCCGGCCCTGCGTGGCACTACCTGTCGTCGATAAAAGTAATTTTTTCTTTTTTCTTTCCAAATTTTCCTGTTTCAAACCTAGTCAATGTTGAAATATTTGATCAGTCAACATCTTTGACCAATCAAGACTTTTAAGGCAAATTTTCAATGGTCAATGGTCATAGCACTATTTCTTCAACACCATTTAGTGTATTTCCTTATCTAATTTATTGTATAGAGTATAAATATTCATACATAGATTTTTGTAATACACAAGAAAATTATCAAAACAATTTCTCAATCTCTTTTTATCTTTACACCTTTGATTATCATGTTCCACATGGTATCAGAGCAGTGTTTATGATCCATAAAACTTTCTTTCCAACTAGCCAATCTCCTAAAAATGGAGTTCAAACTCAAACCCAGAACCCAGAACCTAAAACCAAATCCATCAAACAGCCTAAAAATTAGCCTTAACCTCACAAGCCAAAATTACCCTCTATGGGCTCAATGCTTCAAACTCGTAGGGTATCTAGACTGGTGGGCTGATGCACATAAAAAAGGGAAAGGAGGTAAAGCTGCTGTAGCCTTAGGCAATCCGAAGACTACCAGCAGTGACGGCAACATCGAAAAAATAGCCGGAGATCAAGATAGCCCAGAGAAAGGGAGTCATGGTAGAAAGTGCTGCTTCACGACAGTAATGGAAGAGGAATCAGGAAGTATGGCAGGTATAGGGTTTGGAGTTACAATCTCAAACCCTCCTCTTTCTAAGTTCTCCCATTTTAAACCCAAAACTCCCAATAAAACACTTCTAAACCCTCGATTCTCTAGCCCCTAAATTCTCGAGTTATTAAATGAGTCAAGAAGTTTAGAAAATACCAACAACACCCCTCATACTCCTAACTTAGATAAAAAGGAGTCAAAAAAACCTTGTAATATTGGGAAAGTTAACATGGCAACAAAAAATTACCAAGAAAAAGACTCATGGATATTTGATTGTGGTGCCACCGATACAATGACTTATGAAAAATCGGATATGTGCTTGATGTCAAAACCACAAAAATCCAAAATTCACAATGCAAATGGAGAAGTCCTTCAAGTAAAAGGAGGATGGACTATTCAAATCTCGGAAAACATGAAACTATCGAATTGTCTTTATGTTCCATCTTTATCTCACAAATTGCTATCAACCAGTCATGTTACAAAAGAGCTAAATTGTATTGTGCTAATGCATCCTACCTTCTGTATCTTACAGGACATCAGGGCGGGAAAGATCATTGGGCTTGGTACTGAGCGACAAGGGCTATACTATGTGGATGAAGTGACTCGACAAGGCAATGTAATGCTTGCTCATGGGTCAAAAGATAGGGAAGCATGGTTATGGCACCGAAGGTTGGGACACTCATCTAGTGGTTACTTACATCGTTTATTTCCTGAATTATTTCCAACAAATAAAGTCTTAAATTGTGAGACATGTTTCTTGGCTAAGAGTCATAGACACACCTTCAAACCAAATGATACTAAGGTTGATTCTCCTTTTCTATTAATTCATTCAGATGTTTGGGGACCAGCAAAGGTTGTGGGGGGGGGGGAATTTTTTGTTATTTTGTAACATTTATTGATGATTGCACCCGCATGACTTGGATTTATCTATTGAAAAATAAATCTGAAGTTTTCTCAAAATGTCACGTGGTTTTGTGCCATGATCAAAACCCAATTCAAGAACGATATCCAAATTCTTAGGTCTGATAATGTGGGAGGGGGGGGGGGGATTTGTAAACACCTCAATGAAACAGTTTTGCCAAGAAAAGGGAATACTTCATCAGACATCATGCGCTCATGTAACACCCCAACCGATGGCGGAAACATCGGGATGTCACGTATTGATGATTGTTCAGTAGCTCATGGTGAATAATAAATTTCTTTAAGTGATTTAAATAAATTACATACAATTGTTCTAATAATTTGTACATCAAAATAAAAAAAAAAAAAATACTAGCTACGCATCTTCAAGCATTAACTCTAATCTTCAAGCAAGCTATAACCTGAAACATGTTAAGTTTGAAAATATTTTGGGTCAACAAAAGTTGGTGAGAATACATAGGTTTTGCATATAGTTGAAAGCAATATATTGTATTGCAATCATAGTTGAAGTATAATAATAAGTAATGATAGAATATGAGTCCGACATGTAACAATGCGTCTTTGTACAATCAAACCTTGTGTCGACTGAGACCTAACTCGCAAGTTAGTAAAAGTGTAACTGTTATCGATCATCCCTGAATTTATGCGGGGGGATGGGTTTGTCAGACCTATAGCGCTATAATCTAAACAGGCGGCTTGATCAATTTTAATGATTGTACTGTGTCTTTTTGTTACAGTCAAATGATAGAATGAGTAAATGATAGTGTATAAAATGTTTATAATTGAATCACAAGTTTCAACAATGTAAGAATGAGTAAATGATAGTATATAAAATATTTAAACATGTTTCACCCCAAAATGTAAAACAGAAAAAGGGGCTATGTAAACTCACCTTAGTGTTAGAATGGAGACTCTTGTTATAAAAGTAAATGTGGCTCGTGTGTATTCAAATATCACCCTATTTCAAGGTAATGAATAAGTGTTGGGGAAAACTTAATAAATCTAAGTTTTCTAGTCTAAAATGTGCTAGGGTTCCTAATTTGGGGATTAATAATTGATTTATGAAAATATTTTCTTGAATAATTTAAATAAATAAAGAAATAATTAATAAAAATGTTTTCTGACCAATCTTAACTAAAAATAGTTGAATTATAATGTAATAAATGTGAAAATAATTTTTATAAAATTATTTTCTTAATTAATGAATATTTGTATATAAATACTTATTTGACAAAATATAGACTTAATATTAAAAAAATATTAAAAATTATAAATTTCGAATAAAAAATTTATATTTCTGATCTAAATGGTTAATAATAATTTATGTGAAATTTTGATGCAAAAATAATGAAAAACGAATTTATTATGATTTATTAATGATTAAAATAGCAAAAATCGATTAAAAATATTAAATAAATGATTTTTCAGAAATAAAAATCATTTCTGGAATTTTTATTGTTTTATAAACTTAGAATAATTTTTGTAGAATTTTATAAAATCGTTTTGATATTTTTATAGAATTTTATAATTATAATAGAATAAACTTGTAATATTTATTATATATAATAAATAAAAGATTTTCGAAAAACTAAAAATTGTACGATAAACTTTTCTATTAGAACATCATAAAATAATTTTTGTAGAATTTATAAACCATTTTTAGTATTTTAAAACTATTTTAAAAGATTAATAGGTTAAATATAAAGATAAAGGCTAAAAAAGAAAGGATTGTGGCTGCCAAGGCTCGAACTCGTGCACTTGGCCGGTTCACGTTTTTAACACAAGGTATATCACCAGTTGATCTATAGATCAGTTGGTGTTTATTTTCAGATTGTTTAAACTAAATGTGATGTCTGCGATTTGTCTTCTTCCCCAAATAAGATATATGAACCCTAGATTTCTACCCAGATCTTTTACGATGTTTAAGCCTAATTAAACATGGGGTTAGTAATCTATGGGAGCCGATAAAGATACCTGAACAAGGAATTTGATTATACAAAACACATGACTTCCATATCATGAGTCAAACCAAAAAGTCAAGCACGAATTCTTGGGCATAAGAGGACGAATAATAGCAAAATTTGAGAGTAGGGAAAGGTATTTCGCGTCTGTCTGAATGTAGAGGTGGGTCGAATTTATAACATTGACCTCGTTATGGAATATTTTGATTCTAGACCAAATGCTCGGTCAACACCTTGTAATTTTCTTGTTCAATTCGAGCTTGATTCATGAATAATATGGTTGAGACAGACGCGTTAAAGGGTGTCAATCGCATTTACAATAATTAATTTGATTAAAGTTTCCTTTTTGATCTCCAAATCATGTGGTCAACTAACACAAGCAATGGTCAAAATAAAAAAAATAAAAAAGAAGAAGCAGCTGCGACGAGTTGCAGGAACAAGGAGAAAAAAAAAATGGGCCGGTTCTACGGGCTTCAGTTTTGGGCTGGGGAAGTGGACTCAAGGCTAGGTAGGCTTAGTGGGACTTGGGTTTTGGTTTAGAGTATTATGGTTTTGGGTTACTGTATAAAACTAATTTTTATAAACTTAATAAAATCTGAAAATTAGTATTCTTATTATTATTATTGTTATTAAATATATATATATATATATATATATATATAATAAAGAGGGTTCAAATATTTAGTTTTTATCGAGCAAGGTTTGTGTTTATAAAAAAAAAAAATTTAATAACTCTGATTTGTCTAAAAATTATAGGAATGGAATGTAATAATATTATAAAATAAATGTGAATGGGACTTGAATGAATAAAGACGGGAATTTTATTAATTTAATATTTTCAAAATGTTACAGCTCATACTCTCGAACAAAACGGGGTGTCTGAAAGGAAAAACCGTTTTCTTTTAGAAATAACTCGTGCACTCATGATCGAATCCCAAGTCCCAAAATCTTTCTGGCCCGAGGCTCTTGTCACAACAAACTATCTTATGAATCGTCTTCCAACAAGAACCCTTGACTTTAAAACCCCACATCAAGCCCTTGCTAAATTTCATAAACCCCCATCAAACCTTACCCTTGAACCTCGTGTCTTTGGATGCTCTGTTTTTGTTCACCTACCAAAAATAGACCGCTCCAAACTTGACGCGTGTGTCGAGAAATGTGTATTTGTTGGCTACGGGGTCAATCAACATGGTTATCGGTGTTACAACCCCAACACGCGTCATATGTATACTACGATGAACCGTGACTTTCTCGAAACCGAAAACTTCTACACTACCCAACACACTGGTAAGGGGGAAAAGGTAACCGATGACACATTGAGTTGGATACAATGGATGTCACCCTCAGAAGAATGAGTTAACCACGATGCCCAAAACTTGTCACAATCCACTAGCCCTGAAGAAAGTACCACCAACAATGATCCTCCCAACCTGGCGTCCGAGGTAAGTAAGTCTCAAACTCAAGAGTGTGATAATTCATCTGATTTGTTTACTAACCATGAAGAACATGAGCATGTTGAAACTCTTGAGTTATCTGAGGATGAGTTAGAACAGGAATCACCACAGGTCGAACCAGACAGATATGTTCTACCCCCAAGATCCAACAAAGGAGTTCCTCCAAAAAGGTACTCTCCCGAGAAAGAAGCTAGAAGCCAAAGCATTTGCCACATCTCTATGTTCTGAAGAGATTCCAACTACAGTTGAACAAGCCCTTGAGTCTAAAGAATGGAGAGAAGCAATGGAAGTCAAAATGGATGCTCTAAACAAAAATGACACGTGGGAAAGATGTACCCTTCCTCCTGAAAAAAAAAAACCAGTAGGATGCCGATGGGTCTTCAACATAAAATACAAGCCAGATGGAACTATTGAAAGATACAAAGCCCGACTGGTGGCAAAAGGCTACACTCAAACATACGGAATTGATTATTCTGAAACTTTTTCACTGGTGGCCAAAATCGACACAATCAGGGTTCTATTCTCCATAGCTGCAAACAAAGAATGGCCTCTTCTTCAATTTGACGTAAAAAAATGCCTTCTTACATGGAGAGCTCAAGGAAGAAGTCTATATGGAAGTCCCTCCTAGATTCATGAAAGATCCCAATACTAGGGAAGTATGTCGCTTGAAGAAATCCTTATACGGATTGAAACAATCTCCATGCGCTTGGTTTGCCAGGTTTTCTTTAGCCATGAAGATATATGGCTTCAAACAGAGTAACTCGGATCATACTCTGTTCCTTAAACGGAGGAATGGACTTGTAACATGCCTAATTATTTATGTTGATGATATGATAATCACAGGTAATGATGAAGAAGAGATGACAAGGTTAAAAATAAACTTGTTCAAAGAATTCGAAATGAAGGATCTAGGAAGGCTTAAATACTTCCTTGGAATTGAAGTCCTGAGATCAAGACAAGGAATTCTCATCTGCCAAAAGAAATATATCCTTGACTTGCTAGCCGAAACAGGGATGATTGATTGCAAACCCGTGGATACTCCTATGATGGTGAACCAGAAGCTCTACATGGAGGAAAATGCCAAACTAGCCAACAAAGAAGAATATCAACGAATAGTGGGGAAGCTAATCTATCTCGCACACACGCGGCCTGACATTGCTTACGTTGTGGGAGTTGTGAGCCAATTCATGCATCAACCTCAAGTTAATCATATGGAAGTTGTGTGGAGAATTATCAGATACCTCAAAGGAACACCTGGTCATGGAGTGTTGTTCAAGACAAATGGGCATCTTGAAACGTCTCAATATACCGACGCAGACTGGGTGGGAGATAAAGGAAATCGGAGATCAACATCCGGTTATTTTACCCTCGTTGGTGGAAATCTCGTCACCTGGAGAAGCAAGAAACAAAAAGTGGTGGCCCTTTCAAGTGCTGAAGCAGAGTTTCGAGGGATAGCACGCGGTCTACCAGAGATACTATGGGTACGAAAACTCTTGACAGAAATCGGGTATCCTCCAACCCAATCCAGTAAATTTTTTTGTGATAACAAGGCAGCTATTCAAATTTCAGAGAATCTAGTCAAGCATGATCGCACAAAACATATTGAGGTTGACCGGCATTTCATCCAAGAAAAACTTGAAACAAGGACAATTGAACTTCCGTTTGTCCGCTCAGAAGATCAACTCCCAGATATACTAATAAAGGCGGTCAATGGAAAATTTTTTAATCATTGTCTTGGCAAGTTGAGTATCGGGAACCCCACTACTCAACTTGAGGGGAATGTTGAAATATTTGATCAGTCAACATCTTTGACCAATCAAGACTTTCAAGGCAAATTTTCAATGGTCAATGGTCAATGGTCATAGCACTATTTCTTCAACACCATTTAGTGTATTTCCTTATCTAGTTTATTGTATAGAGTATAAATATTCATACATAGATCTTTGTAAATACACAAGAAAAATATCAAAACAATTTCTCAATATCCTTTTCTCTTTACACCTTTGATTATCATGTTCCACAATCATTTCCGGTTCACGACACATCAAAACGAACATAAACATAAACATTAACATCAATAACGTGTTTAACCATAAATTTACTACATGTCGTACGTCACAATCCAAATCGTTTTAACCACAAATTACAATATTGTCACAAATTGTTTTACATCAAATTCATATCATCGTTGCTTCCATCATCGGCTTCTTCATCATTGGAATCTTCATTTAGGAACTTGGTGGAGTCTAAACTTGGGTTCGAAGCCAAATATTTGTCAAGTTCCTCTCGAAACTCCGCATTTTGAAAAAAACTTTTAAAATAACCCTATAAATATATCAAAATAAACCAATTTAACATAGTACCAACATAATAAGACTAACATTACCAAACTACCAAAGCATCAATATAACCTAATCCGCAGATTACCAACATAATAAAACTAAATTTACAACATTTATATACTCAACATATGTACCCAGTGCGCAGTTTCATAGCTAGGGGGCGAAATTTCCGCTCATAAGTTCCGATGATATAGTATCCGTATAGAACTTTTTTTTATATACGATTTCAACCCCCTTGCGATCGGTGATTTCTGACTCCCGGTCGCAATTCTCAAGCTTCGCCACTGGTTTGTGAGAAGTAACAAACTACCAAAGCATCAACATTAATCTAATCCGCAAACTACCAAAATAATAAAACTAAATTTATCACATTTATATACCAAACTACCAAAGCATCAACATTAACCCAATTCACAACTACCAAGATAATAAAACTAAATTTACAATATTTATATACCAAACTACCAAAGCATAAACATTAACCCAGTCCACAACTACCAACATAATAAAATTAAATTTACCAACATTTATATGTCAAACATATTACCAAACTACCAAAACATCAACATTAACCTAATTCGCAAACTACCAACATAATAAAAATAAGTTTACCAAACTACCAACCTAACATGCATTCGTCGATCCTTATATTTTTAAACTAAATTAAGATAGTTTACCTTTGGATATTGTCGAGTTTGCGACTCCTCACCAAAGACATGCGGCGCTTTACTAGAAGAAGGTTTAGGTCCAATACCCCGAATGTGTCTGCGTCTTGCACCCAACACATTCTCAAAGATCGCAACATCTTTCGGTTGTGAAGAACTACCACCTTCTTCAACAAAGTTTTGAATTGAAGCCTCATACGTTGCCACTAATTCATGTTGTATTTGCAAACATTATGTATCAGATGTGTGTGTGTGTATATATATATATATATATATATTTGGGAGTTACACTTTAAATTAACACTTACATATTCTTTCTCGGCTTGCGGGCTGTCAAAGTTTCCATTTTTATCGGCATGAGTTTTAAAAAACGATTCTAGTCGGCTCAAATCCTGTTAACACTAAAACTTAAATTAGACACTATATATATATATACATATATATAAGGGAGGGTTCAATTAAATATTCATTGTTATGAAGAGCAAGGTTGTAAAAATCACGACTAGTCGGCGATTAATCGTTGATCGAAGCACTACTGATTAATTTTCAGTTAATCACTCAAAAAATCGCTAGTCGTCAAAGGCGGTCAAAGTCGACCCAAATCAGACAAGATCGGCCCAAGTCAGACCAATTTCCGGCCAAATTGCAGGTCAATTTCTAACCATTTTACCTCAATTCGAACCAATATCGGACCAAACTAGAGTCGCATGTGATGATTTCCATGATTTCGAACCTATTTGAAGATTAATTAAGGCGAATTTTAAGGCTAGGGTTATGGGTTTGGGACTTTGGGTCTGAATCTGATACAAGAAGAAGAAGAGATGAGAGTGGGGGGGGGGGGAGAGGGCGGCGTATGTATCAGCTGCTATGTATTAGGTTTTATTACTTTTTTTATATTAACATTCCACTCCCCTTCAATATTACACTTTTACATTTTACCCCTAAGTTAAAAAGTTATGTATAATAAGTATAAGATTAGCACTATATAACCCCCTCCATCATCACTATTTTACATCTTACCCCTTAAAACTTAAAACTTATGGATAAAAAGTATAAAATTAACATTATATATACATAAATTTATAAAATTACACATAAAAGCCCGATCCGATTAATCCCGATTAATCGCTAGTCCCCACCCCACCGACCGACTAGTGCCTAACGAGTTCTACAACCTTGATGGAGAGAACTTGAGAACTCTATATTACACGTATGTAATATATCATATATTGTATATTACACATATGCAATATATATTACACAAATATGTCGTGTGTTGCACGTATGCAATATATCATATGTTACACATGTGCAATATATATTACATATGTGTAATATGAAGTTCTCGAGTTCTCTAAATAAAATGAGTTTTCTATATATATATTTATACAAAGCATAACCTCTTTGAAACATCGGCTAGCGTAGGAGCACGTTCCGCTTTGGTAATTGTATTTTTGGTTCTTACGACATGCTGCGTTAGTTAAGGACCATTTGATATGTCCAGGAGTCAAGAAATTGCTTATAGCTTTTTGCCAGTTCTCATGAGGCATATCATCGGAGATGGTGGTCCTTGCTTTATCACCATCCGCGTACCCTCCTGCTTTTTTAAACTCAATCTTAGCTTTGTTCTTGCGGCCGCTGAACCGCCTTTGTATCAACTGCTGTATTCCACCCTTAATATTATCAGCGTGGGCATCCTTTTCAAGTTGAGCCATATTTTCTGCTCTAAGGTCTTCGATAACGTCATCCATATCGTTTTTTGGTGCAACGTCATCTACATCTACATCTACATCTACAACGTGAGGAGCAGTTGGACCTTCACCGTGATAGGTCCACATCATGTAATTCCGATCGAAACCAATACGTCACAAATGACATTTTATTTTATTGTATTTTATAAAGCCAACATTATCACACTTTCTACACGGACATCTGATATTGCCTTGCTCGTCGACATGTTCCTTGCACACCTCGATAAAAGATTCGAGTCTTTCTCGGTGCTCAGGTGCTAAACGATCATAATCAATCTAGCTTTTATCGACATGCATGATAATGTAACTGAAACACAGAATCTAGCGTTTAAGGCATTCACTTTCGGACGTATATTTCTAAGCTCGTCATGTTAATTTTAAATGAAGATTATTTATTTACAAATTATTTACATATACAAAGAATTATTTCATTTTATTGCATACATTTATTTATTTTCAATAGTTTAATAGGGTTTTTAATTTTTGAAGAAACAATAAGTATCACGGTGGTTATCACTAATCACCGTGTGGTTAATACTTACGTTCGCCAAGAGTAATCCTTTACCCAAACCTCTAGGGTAAACCCAGGTGCAAATAAGAAGTGTGAGTGTGTGTGGAAAAAACATAAATAAGGACACGAGATGTAAGTGGTTCGGTCAAGGAATGACCTACGTCCACTGTAACTAGCCGGAATATTATTAATGAACAATTAGAGAGAGTAACAAGAGAGTGATGCTAAGTTACAATGAATATTTTCGTATCCTTTTGCAAGGAGATATCCTTCTTTATTTATAGGAGAACTCATGGGCTTAGTAAAGAAGCCCATGAGAAGTTACCCTTACTTGGGCCCGGTCCAAGCCCAGGTCCAAGCTTCCCCTAAAAATGGCGGGAAACCCAAATTACTGTGGATGACGTCATACTGCAGCATGGTTGTTGCTCGATGTGGACACGTGGCGAGCTCTGATTGGCAGACGGCGCCCCTATCCTTGCTACAGTCGTTGACCATGCTCCTGACATCGGCAGGGGATGTCTGCTGTCACTGTTGATGATAGTGGAAGCATGGGGACAGTCACGTCGCCATCCTTTTCAGTGGTGGTTGGACCACCCTTGCCACCTGTCGCCTTCTTCTTGGTGCGTACTTTGTCAGAGATCCTTGTGAATCTTCCCTTTATTATCCTCTGTACCTCGTACCAAAAGTGATAAGGGAAGATACCGCGCGTGGTTGCACGCGCTTATCAGGTGTTGTCCGTTATTTATCAGATGGTGAGCTTGTGCGCTGCGCCACATGTCATGTTGGCGGCGCGCTGACTTCGTAGTCTGGCGCGAGTAACTCTGTTTATGGGGATAGGGACGCCTCTTCCCCTTGGATTAGGCTCCCTATCCCTTCAAGTCCCCCTAGTCTAGGGCTTATCCTGCTCTCTGATGGAGAGTAGGTGGAGCGCTAGACTCAAAATATTGAGTCGCGGATGACAGCTCATCTGCTTCTTGTTACTCTAGGAATTTGCTTGTGTTGATGTGTCCCACTGTAGCTTATGTGAGGACTAGGCGGGTAACGTCTTTATTGCTTTTACGTCAGCTTTGCGCTGAGGAAGACGTGTTCCGCCATTACCTATGAAGGAGTTGGGCGGGGAACGTCTTTTCCAATTTTACGTCAAATTTGCGCTGAGGAAGACGTGTTCCGCCATGGCCCGTGAAGGAGTTGGGCGGGGAACGTCTTTTCCAATTTTACGTCAAATTTGCGCTGAGGAAGACGTGTTCCGCCACTACCTGTGAAGGAGTTGGGCGGAGAACGTCTTTCTTATTTTTACGTCAAATTTGCGGCATGGGATTGAATGCTGGTCTGGAGTTGTAATAAATTTGAAATCGTTGGCATTCAATTTGTCTCTTATAAATTGGAGTTAATGCGCCTGGAAGTCGAATGATCAGTTTCTTCTGATGGAAGCTTTAAGGGTTGCTGACGTGTCAGGTCCTCGTCTGTTGTGCTGACTGTTGGTTGTCACATCATTGTGGTGCAGTTACCAACTTTCGTCTGGTGTCAGGCGCGTGTGCCGTCACGCGCCTTTCTTGCTGTCTTGGTGGATGAGGTTGTGCCACGTGTCGTATGGCACGTGTGTTTTGTCAGACGCGTGAGTGTTCACGCGCTTGACAACTTTCAAATTGATGACATCTGCCGACACGTGTCACTCATCCGGCAAGTGGTGGGCTGGATCGTTTCCCCGTGTTAATCTTAGCCGTTTGATGGCGTGCGTGACACGTGTCGTCATCTTGGCCTTCTAATTTGAAAATGTGTGACGGTTGCTTTTCTCATGTGGGTCCCACTGCTATAAATGCAGTGGGTATATAAGGATCATGCATGTATCCTTGAACGGTTACACGTTCATTCTGCTCTCCATACTCTCTACTCTCTCTCTATTTTCCGGCGAGTTCTTCTTGAAGTTTCCGTTTAATCTTCAAAGATCTTGCCGATCTTGAAGATTCATTGTTGAAACTTCCAAGTTTAAGCTTGATTCTTGCCCAGTTCTTGTTATTATCCTACTTTTTCTCCCTTTTCTTGTCAAAGTTTCACTGATCTTCAAAGTTTTTCTTGAAGTTTCCGGTGAATCTTCAAGTTTTCCGACCACCTTTCCAGATTCCGATAACCTTGCATTTTTCTTATTCAATGTCGGACTTATCTGTGGGTCAATCTCCCTCCGGTGAGGGTCCTAGGAAAGAACCGGTGGTGGAAGATGTGGAGGAGGAGGTTACTTTTGAGCAGGGGAAGATAAAAGAAAGGAAACTGATGACCAACACATATTGTGCTTGGAGTCAGGAGTCCTTTGAGCACTTTTGCAAGATGTATGACATCTTGCCGGAGTGGGAGCCTACCTTGCCGTCTCCGACAGACACCGTTCTCACCGCCGGGAGTGACCGGCTGGCCCTGTATGAAGCCCACTTCACTAAGTGTGGGTTTCGGCTGCCATGCACCCGCTTCCAGATTGACACACTGGTGGAGTATGGCGTTGGGCCCACACAGCTAACCGCCTTCGGGCTGCTGAGGTTAGTACACTTTGAGGGGTCCTGCCGCGCCCTTGACGTTGAACCTACTGTGGAGAAGTTCAACGTCTTCTATTTTTTGGCGCGTGATAAGATGTGGTTCTCATTCAAGCCACGCCCTAGGGTGCCGCCGATGGCCACCCACAACCCCAAGTCCTTGCACTGGGCGAAGGAGAAGTTCTTCTTCGTGAAGAGGGGTGTTATCCCTGTGCGCCTGCCCTGGAAGGTGATTGGGGATGGGCAGCGCGTGGCGGACATGGCTGTGCCCAAGGATTACAAGCTGCAACCTTGGTTCATCACCCTTACCTCCAACGCTACTAAGTTGGAGTTCAAGAATTTGACGGAGGGCATCTTCTTCCTTCTAGGAATGAGCCGGCTCCATCTCCGCGAGGGCAAGGAGCCCTATATTGCTCCGGAGTAGGGCTGTTCACGAGCCGAGCCGAACCGAACGGACCTTTGCTCATGCTTGGCTCATTTACAAACCGAACCGAGCTGAGCGGCTCGTTTACAACCGAGCTGAAAAACGAGCGAGCATTGTTCGAGCGCAATTTTTTCGAGCGAGCGACGAGCGAGAAACGAGCGAAAAGTAATTTGGACAACCATGAAATTGGGATGTTATCTTCAATGTTTTCGTTGTCGAGTGACAACTAAGGTGTAACTGTCCGATGAGGACACTAATATTGAGGTCCGAGTGTCCAAGAATGAGGCTTAGGTTTAGGCAATGAGCATACTACAGAGAACAATTGTCGCTTTGTAACATAAGATGATATCAAACGACGACTAGGGTGGACGACTAATAACATAAAGAAGTCAAAGTTGTCATTTTACGACTTAAGGTTTTACTATTAAACTTAGTATTAAATTTTTATTTGATAAAGCGGGCTATTCATATTTTATTTGCATATATTAGGCCAAATGTTATGTATAAATCTGTAAATATTACTATGATTTGTGGGTATATATATAATTATATATATAATAAATAAATAATAATTTATTCGAGCCGAACCGAGCCGAGCGGACCTTTGCTCGTGCTTGGCTCGTTTACAAACCGAACCGAGCCGATCAGCTCATTTACAACCGAGCGGGCAATCGAACGAGCATTTTTCGAGCATTTTCCGAACGAGCGGCGAGCGATCCACGAGCGAAGAGCGATTTGAACAGCCCTACTCCGGAGGGTAAGTAGTTTCCTTTTTTCTCCAGGCTTTTGGTGTAATATTTTGCTAACTGTTTGTTGTTGTAGGTGTGGGCAAGTTCCAGTTCTATGCTGCCCGCGAGGAGAAGGGCATCAAGTGGAGGCCATTGGCGGAGGGTCAGGTTTCTTGTTTGGAGGAATTTGTTAACCGTTTTTACTACCCGGACCTCGTTAGCGCGCCACAGCCCTTTTATACTACTGGTGAGTCTTGTAACCCTTTGCTCACTAGTATTTTCAGAGATGACTCTACTGACTCCTCAGTAGAGATTGTTCAGCCTGTGAAGGCGTCTGCGGGGCGTGGACGCTGGAAACACGCTCCGCGGAAACACAAATATCCCGTGAAGGTTGTTTCGTTTTCTGACTCGGATTCTTCCGTTTCAGTGGGGGAGGTCGTCAAGGGGCGGCGTCGTAGGAAGGACGGGCCCGCGTCTGAGGATGAGGACGAGGATGATTCCTCGAAGTTGCAAAAGAGGAGGAGACGCGCCACCGGCGCCACTGCCAGCAGCGCCGGGGTATCAAAGGATGCATCCACCATGCCTACTGGCGAAGAGGGTGTTACCCCACCCTCTGACACAGTTACAACCCCCAAGGCAACATCTGAGGATGTTAGCAAGGGGATGTCTCCCTTCGCCGGTGGTGGGGCGCAAGAGGGGGTTGCGCCAATATTTTCTGTGGGTATTGGCGCTGCTCCAACTCGTCAGCCTCTGTTCCAGAAGCTGATTAAGAAGAAGGCGCCTGGTAAGTATTGCTTCATTGCTTTTCTAAGTCTTGTCTTTGTCTTGCTTTTAACATGTTTTGCTTTCCGTTTTCAGTTGCGCCCAAGATCATTCCTACTCCTCTTCCTACGTCTCCATCTGCGGAGGCGGCTAGGGTGGAGGAAGAGAGGCTCTGGAAAGAGCAAGAGGAAGCGCGCAGGCAGGCGGAAGCTGATGATGCCCTTCGGAGGGCTGAGGCTGAGAAGATAGCTGCTGCCAATGAAGCTAAACAAAAGGCTGAGGTAGCAAAGCAGGCGGAGGCGGAGCGTCTTCGTCTCCAAGAGCAACAGTTCTTGGAGGAGAAGGCCCGCCAGTTGAAGGAGCGGGAGGCGCAGGAGCGCGCTGAAGTTGAAGCCCGGGGAGTGGCCCATGAAGCTAATGGGTTTGAGAGGGCACTCCAGGGGGCAGGCGCCGCTGGTGTTGGGGGCGGCTCGCGTGAAGCACGGCGCGAGTCTTCAAGAGTCGGCAGCAGGGAGCCATCGGGGACCTATGATGGTTCTTGCTGGACTGGTGGCAACGCCATCTGGTGTCCTCGCTGGGCAGTCAGGGAGAATACATTATTCACTAACTCCCTGGCTGCGGAGGAGTTTGTAAGAGAGGTGGTGCCTCCCTATGAGCGCACGCACCAGGATATGTTGAGTCATCCTGACCTGATGTCTGCTTTATGTATGAATCAGGCGACTCAATTATCTATGATGGACTCGTTGCGCCGTCGGGACGCGGCAGTGTTACGTGACATCGAACACTTGGAGGCGGAGAAGGCAAGCCTTGCTGAAAAAGAGGCTGCCTTCAAGGCTGAAATTTCCAAGTACCGTCGCCGCGCCCATGATGCAGAGGCTAAGGCTCTTAAGCTTGAAGAGGACGCGACGGCGGATAAGCGCAAATGGTCAGAGTCTTGGAAGAAGACCAATGCCGAAATTATGCGTTTGAAAGAGACTCTGGCCGAAGCGCAGGAAGAGAGGCGGGTGGCGACCCAAAAGTTGGAGGAGAAGTGCAAGGCCCTCTCCGAGAGGACTGTTTTGTATGTGGAGAAGCGCAAAGAGTTGGAGTCTAAAGATGCTGATCTCATCAAGGCTACTGAGCGCGTCTCTTTTTTGGAGCCGGAGAGGGTCCAAATCCTTAACGCCAAAGAGGATTTGGAGCAAGACCTTGACTCTATGGAGCAAGCTCGCGTTGTGGCCGCCGCGGAGTGTGAGGCGGCCCAGCTACTGTCAGAGGAGGCGGTCGCTGCCCAGACCCAAATGCAAGACTCCATCCGCTGGCTGATGACTGATGGGATGAATGGGGTTAGTCTTTATGCTTTTCTTTGTTGTTGATCTTATCTTTATTATGTTGATTTGCTAACTCTGATTTTTCCGCAGGTCTTTAAGAGGTTCTGGCAGGAGCCCAAGTTGGGCGATCAAGTTGCTGCCATTGCTGCCAGTGCCCAAGCCTATGGGTATGGGGAGGGTTACGAGGATGGCTTTTTGGCGGCCCATAATGAAGGGCGTCTTGACCTCGCGGAGCATTATGGGAAGCCCTTGAAGGAGGAATATGAAGTGGAGCTGGTCAAGTTTGAGAAGATTGACTTCCCCATCCTTCAAGTGATTGCGGACTGTAATCGCAATGCGGACCCTCCTGCTGCCCTTAATTATTTCATAGAGAGATCTGATGAGCTGGCGCGGGAAGCGGCGCAGAGGCGGCAAGATGAGATGCGCCAGAAGGCCTCTGGCGAGGGTCCCTCTACTCTGCCTAATGAATAGGCATCTTCATAAATGTCTTGTAATTATTTGTAAATATGAAAGGGTTTTTAATTCCCTTTAGTTAATGAAAAATTTTGTGGTTTGTTATATCGTGTTAACTTGCTCACTCTAACTTCTGTGCACTTATTTAATCAAGTCGTCACCCGGTGTGTAAGTAGAAGTTAGGGCGCGCGTCTGGCTAGACAGTCCAGCGTCAAAGTGTAAAAATACTTTTGCCTTGAAGACTGTAGCGAGGCGTGACTTGTGCCAGAGGGTCCGAGTTGGGCGCATGATTGCCTTGCCTAGAAGACCATAGACTTCGCTTTTGTGTGATGTGCGCTTCCTTTGTCCGACTTGTATTTTACAAGTCTAGAAGACAAAGGTTTTCTACGCATACACGTTTCGCGCGTCAGTTAGGTCCGGCAAGTAAACCTGTCTTGAAGACCATAGGATGCTGTGCTGTCCGCTAGTTAGTGCAAGTCCGACGTGCTCAAGGCGCGTCTTGAAGACTGCATGGCTTTGATAGTCAGCGATGTTGGTCCGACGAGGGTTTTGTCCAAGTCTTGAAGACCCTGGCGCGGAAAAAACAAGTAGAAGTACAGATATAGGAAACCATTTTTCATTGATAAGGATGGCATGTGTAGCCATTTTACAAGTGTTTTACAAATAACAGCGTCGTAGTTGCGCGCCATTCCAAGATCGCGGGATAGGTGTGCCATCTAGCCTCTCTAGCGCATAAGCGCCTTTGCCAAGTATTTCTTGTATCTTGTATGGGCCTTCCCAAGTAGGAGTTAGTTTTCCGGGTTTTTCGGCGTTGGAAGCCTCGTTGTTGCGGAAAACGTAATCCCCGATCTTGAACGTGGACTCTTTGACGCGTTTGTTGTAGTAGCACTCTAGTTGTGTCTTGTACTTAGCTTCTTTGATTGCAGCAAGATCGCGGCGCTCTTCTAATAAGTCAAGGTTCAAACGGAGTTCTTTGTCATTGTCTCTTGTTTCGGCCATTAATACTCTTGCGGAAGGGCAACCTATTTCGGCGGGGATGACCGCCTCAGTACCGTATGTGAGGCTGAATGGCATTTCACCATTGCTAGTTTTTGTGAGGGTGCGGTAGGCCCATAAAACATGAGGGATTTCTTCTACCCACCCGGTTCTCTTGGTTCTGAGTCGTGCTGTGATGCCTTCTACTATTGTGCGATTAGCCCTTTCCACTTGACCATTGCCTTGCGGGTGCGCGACCGACGTGAAAATTTGTTTAACACCCATTTGAGCCAACCATTCCTGAAGGGATTGGTCTTCAATTGCGTGCCATTGTCGCTTACCAGTTGCATTGGCAGGCCGAATCGGCAGATAATGAACTCCCAAATGAATTTCTTGACATGTGCGCCATCAATCTTGGCTAGAGGCTTTGCCTCGACCCACTTGGTGAAGTAGTCGATGGCGACGATTAAGTATTTTACATTGCCCGGAGCCGTTGGGAATGGTCCTACCAGATCAATAGCCCAATTCTGAAATGGCCAAGCCGCTGTAACGGGCACCAGGTTGTTCTTGGGGCGCAAGGTATTCGGAGCGTGGCGCTGGCAACTGTCGCATTTGCGCAACTCGTTGACCGCGTCCACGTGCATGCCCGGCCAATAGTACCATGCGTTCATCAACTTCACTACTACCATCCTTGGGCCCGCGTGTAGCCCGCATGTTCCTTCATGTATGTCTCTGAGGAGGAAGGAGGAGTCTGCGGAATCTACGCAGCGTAGCAGCGGCCCTAGGTAAGAGCGACGGTACAAGGTACCGTCTATAAGTTGGTATTGTAAAGCCTTGTGTTTGATCTTCTGAGCCTCTGACTTGTCATCGGGCAGGATGCCGGAGGATAGGAAGGCTTTGATTGGGGTCATCCAGGACGCGTTGCCTGTTTGGATGACGTTGACTTGTCGCGGTGGAACAGATGGTTTGTCTAGGACCTCAATTCGGACTTCCTTGGCCATATGTTCAAAGACCGTGGATGCCATTTTACTCAGCGCATCGGCTGGCTTGTTTTCATTGCGCCGGATGTGTTCGATCGTGCATGAGTCGAACCGTCGCATTAGTTGCTTGGCTTGTTCCAGGTATAGGGCCATGATTTCATCCTTTGCGTCGTAGGATCCATTGATCTATCGCGCGACAAGTAATGAGTCCACGTGTGCCTCCAAGTGCCTGGCCCCCATTTTTTCCGCAATGCGGAGGCCTGCCAGCAACGCTTCGTATTTCGCCTCGTTGTTTGTGCTTTTGAAATCAAGGTGGATGGCGTATGTGAACTCATGTTTATCTGGGCTGATGAGGCGTAATCCCGCGCCGGCGCCGTCGTCATTAGAAGTCCCGTCCCTGTATAGGGACCACTTTTGCGACGGGTCATGTACCGGTGCGGGTGATTCTTCCGCTTTGCATTCTTGGACTTGGTCCGCGGGTATTTCGGTGGCAAAGTCCGCGAGGACTTCGCCTTTAATCGCGGGCCGGGGTTTGTAATTGATCGTATGTTCCCCTAGCTCAATGGCCCATTTCGCCAGGCGGCCCAATAGTTCAAGTTTGGCGAGAATGTCATTTATCCGATAGTCCGTAAGGACGTTTATCGGATGGCCTTGGAAGTACCTGCGCAGTCTTCGGGATGCATGGACGAGGGCGAGAACTAGCTTTTCCATGATTGTATACCTTGTTTCCGCATCTAACAGCGTGCGGCTGATGTAGTAAATTGGTGTTTGCAAGCCTTTGCGGTCAACCATTAGAACCGCGCCTATTGCCCGCTCCGTGACGGATAAGTAGAGTGTGAGCGGTTCTTTAGGAAGAGGTGCTGTTAGTGTCGGAAGGTTCATTAGGCATTGTTTCATTGCCCGGAATGCCGATTCCGCCACTGGTGTCCAGCGGAAGTTACTCTTCTTTAAACAGTTCTTCAAAGTGTCCACGAACGGGAACGACTTTGAAGCGTAATTTGACAAAAACCGGTTGAGGGCGACAAGGCGGCCCATCAGTGTCTGTACCTCTTTGACGGAAGCGGGGGAGGGCATTCTTTCGGTGGCTTGTACTTTTTCTGGGTTAGCGCGGAAACCACCCCGCGTTACAATGACGCCCAGAAATAGCCCTCTTCCATCCCGAATGAACATTTGCTCGGGTTCAATTTCATGCGCACTTTGCGTAGTTGATTGAACGTTTGCTGGATGTCCCGAAGCATGTCACTTTCCTCCTTGCTTTTGATTACAAGGTCATCGACGTACACTTCAAGCCGTACGCCGATTTCATTGATGAAGGCTGTGTCCATTAGGCGCTGGTACGTGGCGCCCGCGTTTTTCAGGCCGAAGGGCATCTTGGTGTAACAGAAGATGCCCGCGTCCGTGCGGAACGCTGTCTTGTCTTCATCTTCCTTAGCCATCTGGATCTGGTGGTACCCCTTGTATGCGTCCAGGAAACACTTGAACCGATACGGGGCGAGAGAATCCACTTTTAGATCGATTTCTGGCAAAGGATAGCAATCTTTTGGACACGCCTTGTTGATATCTTTGTAATCGACGCACATGCGCCACCCTCCATTAGCTTTGGCGACCATGACAGGATTAGCCACCCAGGTTTGGTATCTGATAGGGCGAAGGATGCCCGCGTTGAGCAGCTCGGTGACTTGTTCGTTCATGGCCTTTGTTTTCTCCGGGCCCATACCGCGCTTCTTTTGCACTATTGGTTCTACGGAGCGATAGACGTTGAGCCTGTGTTCCGCTATTTCGCGGGGGACACCGACCATGTCTGCCGGTTGCCACGCGAAGACATCCATGTTGCTGATTAAAAGCTGTTTCAAATGGTTGCGTATGGTCTCGGAGATTTCATGGCCAATGACCACCGTTTGCTCCGGAAATTTAGTGTTGAGCGCCCATTTTTCCGACTCAGTGCGGGCATTTGTCTTGACCATTTTTGGAGGCTTGGCGGTTTCGGTGGTGTGGCAGTCTTTGTTGGCTCTGATGAAGGCGATGCATGTCTTGGTTGGAAAGCCGACCATCGCGTGCGCCGTTGCAGCGTTGGCATTAAAGCGCGCGATGCCTTCCCGACCCAAGAGTATATCATGATTGGAGGTGGCTGGCAAAACCATGAAGTCGCATATCTCCGTGCGCTCATGGGTGCCATCGGACCACGTGACTGGCAGGGAGAGCATGCCCCACGGCATGATGGTCTCATGAATGAAACCCGAGATTGGCTCATTGACCGGTACGAGCTTCGCTTTGTCTTCCGCATCCAGCTGTTGGAAACATTGCTCGTACATTATATCTGTGCTGCTGCCGCCGTCTAGGAACATGTATCGCGTGCGGTAATGCCCGAAGACTGCGGTTATGACGAGTGGGGCGGTGCAGGAGGCGCCGCCTCTGACTTTTGGCATGAGGACATCGGCCTCTTTCCATGAGTCGTCAAGTGGTTGTACGCGGGTGCGCTTCCCGTGCTGGGTGTTTTTGCCATGCCTGGTCATGTTGCAGTGATGACGAGGGATGAGCGTGGCGGCATGAGTGTTGAGGTCACGGATTTTCTTTCGCGACCCCTCACCTTGGTTTTCGTCACCCGCGTTACCTTTGCCAGTGCGGTGAACGTTCTTTACCAAGTGACCGAGCTGAACCGACTTCAGCGCGGCTTCAATATCCATCTTCAAGCTATAACAATTGTCTGTGAGGTGACCGAAGTCATTGTGGTACTCACAGAACTTGCTTCGGTTCACGTTCCTTCGTTTCCCCAGAGGGTTGGCTTCTTTCAACATGACCTGCTCTGTTTTCAGGACCTAAGATGGTGTCCTTGTCAGCGGGGTCCAATCGTGGTTTTTCTTGGAGTGTCCACGTTGGTCCCGCGATTGTTTTGTACTGATGAGTTAGCGGGCATCGCCCGCGGGGGAGTACTTTCCCTAGTCGGCGGTGCCTGAGACGCGGCTCCAAACGGATTTATTTTTGTGTTTATTATTATTATTATTATTATTATTATTATTATTATTATTATGGTGTTGGGGTTGGAAGCCGTGCATCTAGTTGAAGGATTTCTCGGAGGAGGCATATATTTTCGCGGAGTGGATGAGTTCATCCCAGGACTCCGGAATACCATCTTTGCCGGTGAGGCACTTCATGAGCTCTGGGCTGCGCACATTGTGTATGAACGCTGCCCGTGTAAGCTCCTCCCCACAGCCTATTTGCAAGGCTTCCTTGTTGAACCGAATGATGAAATCCTCGATGGACTCATGATCGTATCGGCGGCATAACAGAATATGCGCCTTGTCTTTTTTTGTGCTTACGCAAGTGTGAGAAATGGCTGCCAAATCTATCGGTGAGGTCATCAAAGTCCTTAACGCTCCCCGCGGGGAGGTTGTCGAACCAGACCCTGGCTGCGCCGGTTAAGGTCTGAGCAAACAAATGGCACCAAACCGGAACGGGCCAGTCTACCGACATACCTGCGCACTCAAAGTCATGCACATGGTCATCTGGGTCACGCAGGCCATCGTATCTACCGATGCTGCTAGGAAGCTTAGCTTTCCTTGGGATTTTGGTTGTCGCTATGCGAGCGACGAATTTTGATTTTTCGGCAAAAGCTTTTGGCCTGAATGGCTTGACCAAGTCATCGTCCTCGTCGTTGTGACGTGAACGGTGGCTATGTTTTTTTCCGTTGTGGTCAGAATCGCTGCTAGACGACTCGTAGCCATCCGGTTCGTCACGTGACTTCGCGTAGCCTCGAACCCTGGCGTCTCCGCCGAGTTCCCCGCTACTTCCATCACCGTGAGTGGCCGAGTCTTTCTTTTTGTACCCCTTTTTTGGCGGGGTATCATAAGTGAGGGCTTTGCCCTTCTTTTTGGCTTGTTGCAAGAGTTTACGCTGATATATTGCAACGCTTTTGGCGTTCTGACGGAGGAACCACTGGTCTGGGTCCTCCTCAGAACCGGCCTCACTGTCTTTGTCCGAGCCTAGGTCACGGATTTCGAGATCTGGCTGCTCGAGTCGTGAAGTGGATTTTTTGACGACAGTGTGCGGTGTGGTTTGGTTTTCCAAGGACTGGGCATCTACGTCTCCGGTTTGGTTGATGACAGAAGTGTTAGGGTTGGGTTCAACCATGGGTGGGTTTAAAAAATGAAGAAAAAAGCTGTTCTAACCGTTGGATGGCGCCAATGAAGAAACAATAAGTATCACGGTGGTTATCACTAATCACCGTGTGGTTAATACTTACGTTCGCCAAGAGTAATCCTTTACCCAAACCTCTAGGGTAAACCCAGGTGCAAATAAGAAGTGTGAGTGTGTGTGGAAACAACGTAAATAAGGACACGAGATGTAAGTGGTTCGGTCAAGGAATGACCTACGTCCACTGTAACTAGCCGGAATGTTATTAATGAACAATTAGAGAGAGTTACAAGAGAGTGATGCTAAGTTACAATGAATATTTTCAGATCCTTTTGCAAGAAGATATCCTTCTTTATTTATAGGAGAACTCATGGGCTTAGTAAAGAAGCCCATGAGAAGTTACCCTTACTTAGGCTCGGTCCAAGCCCAGGTCCAAGCTTCCCCTAAAAATGGCGGGAAACCCAGATTACTGTGGATGACGTCATACTGCAGCATGGTTGTTGCTCGATGTGGACACGTGGCGAGCTCTGATTGGCAGACGGCGCCCCTGTCCTTGCTACAGTCGTTGACCATGCTCCTGACGTCGGCAGGGGATGTCTGCTGTCACTGTTGATGATAGTGGAAGCATGGGGATAGTCACGTCGCCATCCTTTTCAGTGGTGGTTGGACCACCCTTGCCACCTGTCGCCTTCTCCTTGGTGCGTACTCTGTCAGAGATCCTTGTGAATCTTCCCTTTATTATCCTCTGTACCTCGTACCAAAAGTGATAACGGAAGATACCGCACGTGGTTGCACGCGCTTATCAGGTGTTGTCCGTTATTTATCAGCTGGTGAGCTTGCGCGCTGCGCTGACGCCGTAGTCTGGTGTGAGTAACTCTGTTTATGGGGATAGGGACGCCTCTCCCCCTTGGATTAGGCTCCCTATCCCTTCAATTTTTATAATGTTTTTTACATTCTTTAATTTTTATTTATTTTACTCAAATAAGTAAATAATTTATGTAAGGTAAGTAAATGGCTATGCAAGATTAATAAACCATACTTTTATTTTAATCATTAAATAAATAATTAATAAAGATTTCAAGTTTAAATAACCAATTAATAAAGACTTCAAGTTTAAAATGCAAACTTAGTTTTTTAGACACTACTTTATTTTGTTACCAATAGTATGTTAAGTAACAAGTACTATATTTGTATCATCATCATCATCATACCCAGTTAATCCCACCAATAGCAAAACTAAGGTAGGGTCTGAGGAGGGTAAGATGTAGACAGCCTTACCTCTACCCCATAGGAATAGAGAGGCTGCTTCCTGTGAGACCATCGGCTCGATAGTGATTCTGTATCAAGTCTTGGACATAAGGCACATATTTGTATAACTAGGTTATATTTTGGGTGATCTAGTTAATATTTTAGTATATGTGAATTCAATATTATTTGGAAGTTAATATATGCCCTGTTGTGTTTGTTTCCATTCATGAACACACACCTGTTTGCGTTCATTAATGTCCGATTGTGTTCGTGAGCGTTCATGAACAAAATTAACAAACGAACACGAACACCAGTGTTTTCTTAACAAACGAACACGAACATAAAATCTCATTCGGTAAGTGTTCATGAACTGTTCGTGAACAAATAATTTACTTAACAAACGAACACGAACAAAGCCTTATTCGTATTCGTTCGGTTCGTTTGCAGCCCTACTTATAGCCGTAATTGTGATCGACTCAACCTTAAATCCAGCAAAATTGGCCCACCATGCATTCTAAGTGTTAGGACAAAAAGGATTGAGGAAACCACTTTTGTAAACCTTAGTCTAATTCATACTTCTGCAAATATTCTAAGTATAGAACTACTGAAGAAAGAAGACTAAAGTACTGAAGAAGGATTCAACAAGTACTGAAGAAGAAGTATCAGAAGTTCTGAAGTCTAACCAGACAAGTTCATTGAAGAAATACTGAAGACAAACTACTCATCAGTAGTTTGTCATTCATCAGCACTTGTACCAGAATCTTTCCACCGCCTTATGTTTCAGTAGTTTATTTGTTTACTATTACTTTATCTCTTTTGTGCAAGTTCCAAGAATGCAACTTGTTGCAACTTGTTACAAACTTGCTTTTTGGCAATGTTCATGTATTTGTAAAGTCTATAAATAGATGGGTTCATCCCTCTGTTTTAGACATTGATTTTAATTGAAACTGAAATCCTTCAAAGCTTATTATTGTTATTTCCATTTCATTTATTGAGAATCTGTTTGAGTATTTATTATTATTCACATTCAATACTTAGATTCTCATTAAACCTGTCTTTAGTTTTCAAACATCAAGGGGGAGTAATAACTCCTGTTGATAGTGTAACTTTACTTACTCATTCCGCTGTGCAAATCTGATTGAACTTGCTAAACATATAAGTGTTCACTAGCAAGCAATACATCAAGAGCATTACTAATCCAACAATTGGTATCAGAGCACTGGTTTATCTGATCACATATCAATCTAACACATTGAGAATCAGACACAGGCTCTCATTGATATTCAATAAAGGATTAAAAGTTCACTTTTATCAACATCCATCACTTTAAGAGATATTTGACAAATCAATACTCTTTAAAATGGATCCACATAATACTGGTTCTGCCAATAAACGTGCTATGCTAGTTAGAAATGAATACAATATCTGGCAAAGGAGAATGGCACATACATTATCACAGACCAACAATGGTTGCTGGAAATCTGTGATATATGGTCCTCACAAACCAGTAAATATTAATCTTGAAACTAAAGTAGAAATACCAAAAGACCCAAAGGACTATACAGATGATGATTTCCTAAAACTTGAGCTTGATACTAAAGCTTTCTCTATGTTGGCAATGTCACTCCCAAATGAAATCTACTCTGGACTATTACATTGTGATAGTGCCAAAGAGCTTTGGGACTGCCTAAAAGAACAGTTTGGAGGAACTGAAGAGGTGATTGCCAACACCAGAGAAATCCTGGCTCAACAATATGAAACTTTTGCTCATATAAATGGGGAAAATTTAACTCAACAATTTGAAAGATTCTCCTCATTAATATCTGAGCTAAAATTAAATGGTCAGACCTACACAACTGTATCTATGCTTCATAGATTTTTAAGGTCTTTACCTGATAAATGGGAAACATACTCTATAGTCCTCAGATCCTCACCAGACTTTAGCTCCCTCACTCTTACAAAATTGCATGGGAGATTGCTAACTTTTGAAAGAGAAATCGATCAAAAGAAGAAACTGCAAAGTTCTGGTAAAACTGCTGATGACTATCTACCAGGTAGTACAACACTATTGGGACAAGATTCACCTACTTGTTCAAATAGTTTTGGATCTTTTGACCACATTGACATAACTGCTGGGATCTCATCAGAAAGATCATTCCCAGGTTATGAAAATGATGAATATAGTCAAACTGCTGATAACATGTGTTTTATCATGGATGATTTAAAATTTTTTAGCAATGATGACATAGAAGAAATGGACATCTTACACCAACTGGCCATGTTAAGTATAAAAACAAACAAATTTTAGAAAAGGTCAGGAAGGAAATTTCCAGGGCTAAACAGTTCTACAAAAATTGGTTTTGACAAGTCTAAACTTAGATGTCACAAGTGTCAGAAGTTGGGACACTTTGCTAGAGAGTGTAGAAGCTCTAGCTACAACCAATCTCAGTCTGGAAATCAGTTTAACCCTAGTTATAATAGGAATAATGGAACACAGGGGAGTGCACATTTTGTACAGGCACAAGCTCCACAAATCCAATATGTGCCACAAGTACAATATGTACAGATGCCTGCTCAACAGATGCAGAGCCAACAATCAATCCCTCCCATTCCAGCTGCTCAACAACCTCCACAGACTTAGCAACCCTCACAACAAAGCTTGTTCACCTCAGGGTATATTGACTGGAGCAGTCTTCCTTTTGACACTACTGAGTGTAATCCTGATGCAGACAACAAAATGTTTGACATCAACTGGGGAGAACCTGACAATGGCAGAAAGAATTTTGCCTTAATGGCATTTGAGGGCTGCACCTCAAAATCTGCCCTGTCTCAGGTATCAAAAGAATCTTTAACAAAACTTTGTTCAACTTCATGTAAAGAATCTTTTGCTCTCATAAGAGAGACTAATGTGCACTTACAAGGCAAAGCAAATGACTCTGAGAGAAAATTCACTTAGTTGAAATGTGATTTAGAAAGAAAACTTGCTGCAAAGGCAAAAGAAAATTCTAAATTAACTAACAATGCTATTGAAACCCAAGCACAACTTAAAATCATGATAGATGACCTAGGAAATGTCAAAAAAGAGCTTGCTGACACCAAGGTTACTTGTGAAAAATGGGTAGAATCTTGTAAAGGGTACCAATTGCTGCAAAACAAACAAAGTGCTTCAAATGTTAGGTTTGGCATAGGGTACAATCACACTGAAACACCAACATAATTTTCCCCCAAAACTACAGAAGATGGGAGAAAAATTGTTTCAGGTGAAACTTCTGAAGAGAAAGAATGCACATCTTTTCATGAAAACTTTCTAAAAACTCACAATGAAAGTTCTTCAAAAGTACTGATAAAATCTGACTTTAAGCCATCAGTAGTTTCATCTACATCATGAGTTGAGAACCTGAAAACTACTGATGACCTAAAACAAATCAAAATAGTCAGAAATTTGCCTTTAAATGAAAAAGAAAAGGCAAAAGAATGTGAAATCTGTGGTTTGTTTAACCACAAGACAGAACTTTGTAGATATAGAAAAGGAATTCAGTACAATAGAAAATTTCACAACTAGTTGTGGGAAAACAAATCAAAAATGATTTTGAAGAAACTTTTTCTCCCAAGAAACAACAACCAGCAAACACCTTTTCTCAGAAAAAGATGAAATCTCAACAAAAATCTTTTTCTCAAAATTCTCTTTCAGTAGTTAGACCTACATCATCAGCAGTTTCACAAACTGCTTAGATTAAAGATCTCATGTATATGGTACAACTATTGATGACCAAGGTTGATGGTGGTCCTCAAAAGGATACCACCATTGCTCTTAATGAAAAATCCATTGCCAAAAAGACATGGATTCCTCAACCTGGTCAAGAACAAACTGTTAATGTTCTCAAGAGCAAACCCAAAGCCAAACTGGCTTGGATTCCTAAATCTAACTAATTTGCTACTTTGTGAAGAGGGTCTCCAGAGGCTTAAATAGCATTTGGTATGTGGACAGTGGAGGCTCAATGCACATGACAGGATGCAGATACCTGATAAACAACTTTATCAGTCAAAGAGAAGGATCTGTATCCTTTGGGAACAATTCCAAGGGATATGTGCTGGGACATGGCAATGTCTCCTCTGGCAAAATAAAGTTTAACAAGGTTAATCTGGTTGAAAACCTTGAGTACAACTTGCTGAGTGTGTCACAAATGTGTGATAAAGGATATTCTTCCTTTTTCACAAAGACAACATGCAAGATCATATCACCAGAAGGCCAGAAGTTGATAGAGAAGATCATACTTTGTTGATAGCCAAAAGATGTGGCAATGTCTATGCAGTGGACATTGAAAAGGACAAAGTACTGAACAACACTGCCTGTTTCTTCTCAAAGACATCAACTTCAGAGACTGATCTCTGGCACAGGAGACTTGGCCATGTGAACTTTAAAACCATAAATAAAGTCACAAAAATGGGCTTGGTCAGAGGTCTACCCTTGAAAGTATACCAGTGTCAAGAACACTGTGTATCCTGTTTAAAGGGAAACCAGCATAAGTCCTCCTATAAGTCTATTGAAGAATAAAAAACAACTGCATGTCTTCAACTACTCTATATGGACTTATTTGGGCCAGTAAAAATCATGAGCCTTGGTAAAAAGAAGTACTACTTGGTCATCATTGATGACTATTCAAGATTCACATGGGTATTCTTCTTATTCTCCAAGGATGAGGCAGCTGAAATCATCAAGTTCTTCATTCTACAAGTAGAGAAACAATATTCTCTATCTGTCAAAGCCATTAGAAATGATAATGGGATAAATTTCAGGAACAAAACTCTGGATGAATTCTGTTTGTCTAAAGGGATTATTAGACAATTCAGTGTTCCCAGAACTCCTGAACAAAATGGTGTGGTAGAAAGGAAGAACAGGACATCAATTGAAGTAGCAAGAACTATGTTAGCTGATTCAGGCCTACCATTGTATTTCTAGGCTGAAGCAGTTAACACTGCATGTTATGTTCAAAATAGAGTCCTTGTAAACAAGAGACACTCCAAGACTGCCTATGAAGTTCTTCATGGCATAAAGCCCCTTATCTCCTTTTTCAGGGCTTTTGGATGTCAATGTTTCATTCTAAACATTAAAGACTCTATTTCAAAGTTTGCTGCTAAAGTTGATTCATGTTACTTTCTTGGTTATTCTTCCACTAGAAAAGCCTAAAAGGTTTTTAATTCAAGAACCAAGATAGTAGAAGAAACACTGAATGTCAAGTTCAATGAGTTAAAACACACTCTTATTCCAGCACATCCTGCTGAACTCTTTGACCTTGACAGCTTCCACTTTGGACCTGAAAAGACTGTCACTTCATCTAAACCTACTTATTATGGTGATCAGAGGTTTGATGATGAGGATCCAGCACCATGGACTCCTAATACAATCATTAAGTCAACTTTCAAACCTTCAGAAGTTTTACAAACTTCTGATTCAACAACTGCTGATGTACAAACTCAAACATCTGCTTTAGCACCTACAACTACTGAAGATGTTCAAACAGCTGAATCAGACATTATAAACCTCAGTGGTTTGTTTGATGAAGTACAAGAGCCACCTACACCTGTCAGTGGTTTACAACAACAGATTGAACACAAAGATCATCCATTGGAACAAATCATGGGTGATATTGCATCAGGTGTTCTCACAAGAAACCAACTTTCCAACTTTTGCTTCTTCTCAACATTCATTTCTCAGTTGGAACCTAAGAAGTACCAAGAAGCCCTCAAAGACAACAATTGGGTGGAAGCTATGCAAGATGAGTTGCTTCAATTCAAGAAGCAACAGGTTTGGGAAATCTGTCCCTTACCACCAAACAAGCTACCAATTGGCACAAGATGGGTTTTCAGGAACAAATAAGATGAGGCTGGTATGATCATTAAGAACAAGGCAAGACTGGTGGTACAAGGTTACTCTCAAGAAGAGGGAATTGATTATGATGAGACCTTTGCTCCAGTTGCAAGGCTTGAGGCCATTAGGTTATTTCTGGCCTATGCCATTTCCAACAAAATAAAAGTTTTTCAAATGGATGTTAAGAGTGCATTTTGTATGGAAAGATCAAAGAGGAAGTGTATGTTTGTCAGCCACCTGGGTTTGAGGATCCTTCTCATCCCGAGTGGGTGTACAAGCTTGACAAAGCTCTTTATGGGCTAAAACAGGCTCCAAGAGCCTGGTATGAAACACTTTCTAACTTTTTGCTCAAAAATAAATTTACAAGAGGATCCTTTGATAAAACCCTTTTCATTAAAAATGTTGGAAATCATGTCTTACTTGTTCAAATTTATGTTGATGATATCATATTTGGTTCAACAAACATAAAATTGTGTGATGAATTTAAGAAACTCATGCAATCAAAATTTAAGATGAGTACAATGGGAGAACTGCAGTACTTTTTAGGACTGCAGATTAAACAACAAACTAATGGAACTTTTATACATCAATCTAAATATGTTAAAGAATTATTGAATAAATTTTCTTTACAAGACTGTAAATCATGTTCCACTCCCATGACACCTACCATACAAGTTGAACCAGATGATCAAGAAAACAGGTTGATCAAACCATGTATAGATGTATGATAGGTTCCCTTTTATATCTAACTGCTTCTAGACCAGATATTATGTTTTCAACATGTGTCTGTGCTAGATATCAATCAGCTCCTAGGGAATCACACCTAATTGTAGTCAAAAGAATCTTCAGATATCTGAAAGGAACTCCTACACTTGGAATTTGGTATCTTGCTTCTAGCAATACCAAGTTATCAGCTTTTTCAGATAGTGACTATGCAGGGTGCAAAATGTCAAGAAAATTAACATCTGGTGGTTGTCAATTTTTTGGGAAACTGTCTAGTGTCCTGGCAATCAAAGAAGCAAACATCTGTTGCAACTTCAACTGCTGAAGCTGAATACATTGCAGCTGCAAGTTGTACATCACAGATACAATGGCTCCAATATCAACTTCTTGATTATGGAATCAAAGAGACCAAGACACCATTGCTTGTAGACAGCAAATCTGCCATTAGCATCATTCAAAATCCTGTTCAGTTCTCAAAAACTAAACATATTGAAATCAGGTATCATTTCATGAGGGATTGCTATGAAAAAGGCAAGATTGAAGTGAAGCATGTGACAACAGCTAATTAGATAGCTGACATATTCACTAAACCCCTTAACACATCAACATTTTAGAAGTTAGTATCCATGCTTAGGATGCTAAATTTGTAAGTGTTCTTTTACTTTTCTGCACATACTCTTATTTTTCACTTACATCTGTTTTTAGTCCAAAACCTCTGAAAAACAAAAAGAGAGAAACTACTGATGAACAAAAACATCAGTATGGGAATATTTTATGAAAAATGAGTAACTTCTGATAAAATAATTATCAGAAGTTATGAATAAAGTGTTTATAAACATTCTCATCAGTTGTTAACAAAATATTGAAGAGAAAATGGGAACTACTGATGATGATTGTTCTTCATCAGCAGTTTTGTCATTAAGGGCAAATCGGACATTTTCCACTTCAGAAGTTTGACCTAGGGCGGTTACAAACTTCTGATAAACACCTTTTCCAACACTTATCCTTTCAAAAAGCAAAATTCCCTCCTTCTCTCTCAAACAACGCTCTCAAAACCCTTAACCTGCAAAAACACTGTTCGATCCATACACACACAAACCACATGGCTCTAATACTGAAACAGGGACACAATCAAAGAGGCTACTTTGAGAAACATGAAGCCTGGTCCCAATACGACGAAATCATTGATTTAGTCGTTAAATCCGAATATTTCACTGCCCTCACCATTGATCCTCCAATCCACACTGAAACTCTAAATGAGTTCTGGGCGAATGCGGAGACGGTGACAGTGAATGATCAGGTGATCTCCCTCAATTCAACCATCCAAGGGAGAAGAATGGCAATCACACCAGAAACTTTGGGGATTAGACTGGGTCTAGATGATGTGAATGCCCCAGATCAATTTCCAAACTCTGAAATTCATCTGACCATGACAGAGTGTGGTTACCAAGGTACTCTCTCACATGCAACCATTTTTAAGAAATTCTTTGAACCAAAATATAAACTTTTGTTTCATTACATAATAATGTGTGTGAGTCCAAAAACTGTATCTTATGATCAGATGCCCTCTACTTTTCAACCTATTTTTCATTCCATTGTGAATGAAACAAAATTCAGGGCATCAGCACTTTCTTTAATGAGTTGGTGTTACATCATCTCAATTCTAAAAAGAAGTTTTTGTTGTATCCAAGGTTTATTATGCAATGCATAATAAAAATAACTTGGAGAAGAGGTGCTTGTGGGTAAAACAACTGTTTTAAACCCATTAACCTCACAAGCATACTCTAGGCACAATAAACCGGCTGCCTGGCTAAAAGATGACCAAGGGGAACACACAACAGTCCCCATGGAACCCTCATCTTCCAAACCCTCACCCAAAAAGGCCAAGAAACCTAAACAGCAAAAACAAAAACCCACCAGCCTTAAAAGAAAGGCAGTTCAGGAAGTTGAGATGCCTGAACTTGCCAATGTGCAATCTGCACTTGATAAAGATGTGACTGAAACATCCTCCCAGTCTCATCCATCTCAAACCCCCACTAGAGCACCAATCACAATTCTATTCAAAAGAAAGAAATTTAAGAAAACAATCCCCATTGACTCTTCTTTTGAAACTGCTGAACCATTAGACCAAACTACTGAACCAGTACCACAAACTTCTGAACCTGAAGCCTTAGAAATTGCCAAACTTCTCTCTGGGCTAAAAGGGACCATCCCATCATAACATGTCAGTCCCCAACAACCACATCAAATAGGGGACATACCCACAGACTTTGACATGGATGTGGATGTACATAGCCCTAACCCAAGAGATGAGGATGAACCAGGGTTTCTAAGCCCAAACTTAGAGACTTTAGGTACATTTGAGGCTGCTACTACTCATATACCACCAAGTGGTGGATTTGAGGAAAGAAGTAACATTGCTAAGACCTCATTTGTGGCAACTACTGATGAAGGCTTAATGCCTGAGGTAGGAAATCCTCTGAACCAAGAACAAGCGGTACATGAGACAACTGGGTTGGGCCCAGCTCATGATCTAACTGATACTGTCCTCATTGAGGAAGTAAGCAGGGATTCAGATGATTCCATTGATTTGGATGATGATTCACACTCCACCAAACTTGAATTGACGGATGCTAGTGAAGGTCCTGCACCTGGTGTCTCTAAGCTCAAAGAGCTGGTCACACCAGATCAGGTTAAAGACCACTTGATCCCTGATTCCCCTATAGTGGCATCTTCTGTACAACATGAAGATCACCCAAAAACACACCCCTCACTGAAAATGCCTACCCAATTCCATGGGTCATCCAACATAGACCTGAACCAACTATACAGCCCTGATGGTCCCCTATACCAGTTGATGAACACCCTCATTGCCAATCACCTCAAATCCTTCACAACTGCTTTGGAGTTGTCAACCAAAACTCAATTTGAGGTGATCAACAAAAAACTTGGTGAGCTGTCCAACAAAATAGACAACTCAAGACAGCTTGCTAAACTCATTGGTAGAACTTCTCAACCTAGCAGACTTCCAGAAGTGGATGAAGCCAAAAAGGGGGAGAAGATTAAGGAACCTAAGGAGTCACTGGAAGCCATGATAAAGGCAAGAGTGGCTCTACAACAACAACAACTTATAGAAAAAGCCCAAAAACAAAAAGAAGATCAACAAAGGCTTATTTCTGGAACTGAAGTTGAAGCTGAAACTTCCCAAGGCCATAATGAAGAAACTGCTGAAGACTCTGAAAGTACTGAAGACAATCCTTCAGTAGTTGACACTTCTGTCAACACTTCAGCAGTTAACACTTCCAACATACAAACAACTGAAGAGCCTTCCAAACCAACTGAACAACAACAACCAAGTCCTATTCCAAGGCCTACAACAACAACAATGACTGTGCTGAACCCTTCTCCAATTTCAATGTCCAAAGAACTACTAGAGAAGAGTTTGATTGCAGCCCAAAGAAAGGCTAAGGAAGAAGAGATCTGGAACAACTTGGAGGCAATGGAAGACTTAAGCTTAAATGAAAAGCTTCAAGCTTATGAAGCAGAGTTGAATAGGCAAGCTGAAACAGAGAGAGTTGCTGAAGAAGACAAAAGACAACAACTAGTGTCTTTTATAACAAAGAACAGCAAAACAAAAGCCTATTCACTCAAAGGGCTCTTAATGGATGAGCTAACCAGAAGAGCTCAACTTGTTGCTGACAAACTTGCAACAGATAAAGATAGAAAAGCCAAGAGAGCATAAATGATTGAAGAACTGGTAGCTAATGTGTAACACCACAACCGATGGCGGAAACATCGAGGTGTCACGTAGTGACGATTGTTCAATAGCTCATGGACTAAAAGTGTAAATATTGATACATTGATTAAATAGTTTGTTACATTGAAATGAAATACAACGATTCTAAATGTCACTTAAACTGAAATACAATGAATCAAAATCTAAATATGAATCCGAAAGCTTAACGAATGCATCTCAAATAACCTAAAACATGTACGAAAATAATTTTGTCAATACAAAAATGTATTGGTGAGCATACCCTGTTGAATACATATAATAGAAAAGTGTTTCGCAATGTATGTGCTATGATATTGTAATATGTAAAAGGGTCAAAATCAAGCCTCACATCGTTCAATAATCGTTCACACATCGTTCAAGAAAAACCATAACAATGACCAAGGACTTAACTCGTTCACGTAAGTCAAACAAGGGATATAATTCGTAGTACTACTCATTGTTAGGTGCGGCCCAACGGTTAATGACTTTGACAAATCGTTCATACAATTCACACAAAACACATCAAAGAGCACATTACGTTATAAATAATACACACTAGACTTTTGCCCGCGTTTACACGCGGTTCACCAACGTACAATTATTTTGAGTCGTAAGATGTAAAAAAAATATAGTAGAAATATTTTAATAAAATTTAAAATAATACAACATACATTTATTCAAATATCAGTAAATATTTCTTTATACACGACATTTTTTGTTTTAGTCTGCACCTTCCCATCAGAATCAAGTATAAGTAACTTCACACCTGCCCTGCTTTTAACTCTTGAAAGGGCGACATAAAGTTGGCCATGTGAGAATACAGGGTCTCTTAAATACAATCTAACCTTCGATAGAGACTGTCCTTGGCTTTTATTGATGGTCATTGCAAAACATACGCTTATTGGGAATTGACGCCTTTGGAACTTGACTGGAATCTTGTTATCAGATGGTATCATATTTATTCTAGGAATAAGAGTTTTGGTACCAATGTTTCCACCTGATATGATTTCGGCTTCAATAACACGCTTTGAAAGTTTGGTGATTTGTAGCCTCGTGCCGTTACACATGCCATTTTGTTGATCTATGTTTCTCAACAACATAACAGGAACACCAATCTTTAGTGCTAAGCGATGATTAGGCAATCCAGAAATTTTTAAACCATTAAGGACATCAGGAGAATATAAATCTTCCTGTGAACGGTTATTAGCATTCTCAGTCTGGCATATACTATCAGAGCTCAAATACTCGACTTCATCTCCAGGAAACAATGCAAGCAACCTATCATTAATTTCATGTACCACTTCGTTTTTTGGTGCAAGTATTGCTCGTTCTCCAAAATAATCTTTATTCTTGTAAAGCTGAAGAAGTGAAGGGTAGACGAAGTCAATTAAGCTACAAATAGGATCTGATGAATGATTAATAAGAAGATCATTTGGAATTTCTACATCTGCCTCATCTTCATCAAATGAATCACCAACTTTACCCTCACCTAACTCTAGAAGCCAGTCTGCAAATTTCTTTATTTCTTCTGATTCAGATGCGTTGTTACCAATTGTTAACCTCATGTTTTTGGTTAACGTACGGACTTTGCAACTATTCCAAATATTGGACGAAGTTATTGAGGCATTCATAATATCTCTTTTACTACCATTGGGAACAACAGGAAGGATTTGTCTAAAATCACCACCCAAAACCATAACCTTACCTCCAAAAGGCAGCTCAGAATTAACAGAATCCTTTGATTTCAAGATGTCTGTCATTGTGCGATCAAGAACTTCAAAAGCATGTTTATGAATCATTGGAGCTTCATCCCAAATAATTAACTTAGTTTGCTTCAATAACTCTGCCTCATCGCTATTCTCCTTCATAGAACAAATTGATGATTCAGTAACATTCAAAGGTATACGAAACCTAGAATGCGCCGTCCTTCCACCTGATAACAGCAGAGAAGCTATACCACTGGATGCAACGTTCAAAACAATTTGCCCTTTAGATCTAACGGCAGCATACAACGTTTTCCATAAAAAGGTTTTACCAGTGCCTCCAAAACCATAAACAAAGAATAGGCCACCTTTGTTACAATCAACCGCATCAATTATTTCATCAAAAATTAAACATTGCTCGTCTGTTAAAGAAGGTGCGTTGCTATGAAATTCTTCAGCTAGCGTACTTACTTGATAATTCAATTCATCAAGAATCAAACGATTATTTGCAGATGTAATCGAATCATTATCAGGATAAGGCATAGATGGAAACCTACGTAGGCTGGAGTTATTCCGAAGCAACTGTTTCTCAATTTCAAGCAATGTGATGTTCTTGATTTGATCATCAGGAAGAGACAAACCTAATAATGAAAAACATTCTAATTAATATTCAAAGAAGGAATAATAACAATAAATAAAAAAATAAATTTTTAATTATAAGTTTTTTACCTTCAATTTGGAATACGTCTTCGTGTCTACGCATAATACCGTCTGACAAGTTCTTCCATGTCTTCTCCCAAACATGGTCAGGCCTAGATAAGCTGTCAGACAACAACATCATCGCAAACAAATTACGAAGATAGTATCCTGAGCCTGTATAATGAGCTTCCTCAATAGCTTCTATATATTCCTTGTCATCTTCCAACAGCCCAAGAACGTAACATGCATCTCGATATGTTGGTAACACTTTTCCATTCACCGTTCTTATATTAGCAAAAGATTTAGGACCTTTTACCTTATTGAGAAGAATCCTCAAGAAATAAGCCTCACCCATTGAAGGAGTAACCATGTGAACATGACCAATTGCCTTACCTGTTTTCCGAAAATCCCACTTTTTTCATCATCTTTCCAAACAAATTTACTTGGGATTTCGATATAACTTAGTTCACGTGCCACGGCTTCAGTTTCGTTTAGTTTCATCCACTGTAGAAACATTGTAAAAGACACTGATGGTTTGTTGAGTACATTTTGAAGCTTCTCTTGTGGACCGTATACAACAGTTTGCTCACCAGGTAGATGAAAAGGAAGCCTAATCACTGGAGGGTATCTGAAATGCACACCGTGTTTAAATATCCTCCATGAAGCTTCACATGCTGAAAGGAACCTGCAATCATAATGTTTTTTGATTTCATCTCTTTGCAAAACTTGTTCACCTTCTCCATCATCTTCTGCAAAAGCAATTTTAGTCCTGTCAGGTCCCTTGTTAATGTATTTGAATAAATACTTGATTGAAGCGGCCTGGTTACACCATTCAACATTAATATGAGCTTGATAACGCCTCAATAGTGTTGGGTTATAAGGAACCACATGTCTGTTGTCTAACTGAGCGGTTCCTTTTTCAACAAATACTCCAGAGTCTCTTCTTTTATAAACAAGATATCCATTTGAATCTATCATTGACGCAGGAGAAAACTTCTTTGGAAATTTCTTCGAGCATTTACCGTCAATCATGCACGGGCAGTTTGGATATTCACGTCCACAGGGACCATGAATCATAAAGTCACTCACAAGACTAAACAACTCAGGATCTAAATTCTTATCTGGGATTTTAGCAGACACGAAGCGGTCAACATGCTCAATTGTGGGCAGCTTGCTATCATCTTAAAGAAACAGACAGATATGAGCGTGCGGAAGACCACGCTTTTGGAACTCTATAGTATAAACCGCTGTAGAAATAAATGGTAATAAAATTAAAATATAAAAGAAATAAATAAAAACATGATTTAAAGTAAAAGAAAAGAATATATTGAATACATTTATTACTATATTTGGGTTATAATGTGTATATATATATATATAAAGAATTATTTTTCGTTATTAATGTATTTTACCTACTGAAGTCTTGCCCAATAGTGCTTTTTCACGTAAATCTTTCATCATTGAGTCTAGCTTAACTTTGAATAATCTGGCTAAAATGTCTGGTCTATCTTCAGGATTTGTCTTCTTATCCTTCAGAAACCTTCTAACTTCAGGCCATTTCGGATTACACGTGATTGTGATAAAAAAATCAGGGTATCCGTGTTTTTTACAAATCGCCATTGCATCAAGATAATTTTCCCTCATGTAACGTGCACCACCAGTAAAAGAAGAGGGTAATATTATAGGTGTACCTACCGTTGCCAGATCTGTAGGTCCATTTTGATGCAAGTTTTGAAGACTTGTATAAGAGTCACACCTAAGCTTTTGTTGCTGATGACGTACATAAAACAACCGTTCACTCTCTACGATAGTATAAACGTCAACCAAAAACTGTTGTAGAAGGCGCCTTGCATTCAAAATCAATGAGAACTTACCAACTCTGTCTTGAATATGATATGCAAAATACTCTCTCATTGAACACTTTGAATCTACTTTCTTTTTAGATTTCCTTTCTTCCCGATGCGGTATATCAACCCTATAACAATCTTCTCCAAATGGAATAAGCAATGGATACTGGAGAGCTAAATATTTTGGATGAAGCTCACTTATCCGCTTAAGACCATGTTTTCTCGATTCCACAATAATATCACGATTGTCAATCTTGTCATCATGGTCTGTAAGTATAAGGGCAGCGATTTCAGATGAAGTTGGTAAGTTGTATACTCGGCCATCTTTACTTATACTACCAATAAGACGTAACTTAAGGCTAACATCAGGATTATCATGAAATCGATCACGTACACTCCTATAGCTTTGCACAAGTTGATTTTTAGAGTCTAACATCGACTTGATGTACTGAATGATTTCAACATCAACTTTTTCATCATAATCTTTAGACTCTCCTTTTCCTTACTGTAAGAAATAAAAAAAAAATTTAAAAAAATTAAAATATTACAAAATCCTAAAAAATAAAGTTTAAGTAAAACTTAATATTAATAAACTGTATAAGATTACCTGAAATTTTTTTTCCTGTTGGAGACTTCATTTTCAGTGTCATAGATATACAACTGTGAAAATTTTGGAGTGTTTCCATCGTTAGGAATAAGACCACCTAGCGCATGATAATTTTCACCACTTATTCTGTATATGAACGGATCCTTGCCGTTATTAATATTTGAGTCGACCTTGCCTCCCATTGAAGTAAAACAGAACATAGAATTGAAGCGTCGAATGTGCTTTAAGAAATATTTTCTTCGGAAGTCTGTGTTCTTGAAAAGATTCTGATACTCTATGCTGCTCTCTTTGAAATCTAGAAGTTGCACCTTGCCATAACCACAACATAACACGTAAGATGTTCTCCCACTAACTTGTTGTCCTTTGCCAGCTTCCGATTTCCACAGTTTCGCATTACACATCTCACATACAACCGTTTGATCACCGTGATCCAAATAATCTTGTGAATAGAATAAATAGAGATGATATTAACATAAATAAAAAAAAATATAAAATCCTAATTGAAACCTAAAAATAACAGTTACCTTTAGAGACACCCTTATATCGAGAATCTGCAATGGTTTGACGATTCATATCTTCTTCGTCTGACAAAGCAACCATGCGAACAGGGGACACGCAGCGTCGATTACTTCTTAATCCATTGTTGCAATTTGCTAAGTTACGTAAACTTGAACTTTGTGTTAACATGGAAATATGAGTTGATGTATTCATGGTTGCTGTCTGAACAGAAGTTGTTGCATTTGAACCTCTATCAAAATTAACACCTTCACCTAAATATAATATTAAAAGTTAAATTTTAATATTAATAAGAGAAACAACTTTATATAAGTAATTTATTCAAAGAAAGTGGTACCAGATGTAACGATGGATTGACTCTGCAATCCTGTAATGGAATTAACTTTACGTCTTTTAACATCAAGTTGTGCTTTTCTTAAACTTCTAGAATCGGCAGAATGCTGTCTTTTGATATCAGCCACTGACACTATTTTTAAAAATAAAATAAGTTTGGATAGTAAATGAAGTTTTAGTTATAGAATGTTATCATAATATAAATACAAACGTAATCAAGATAGAAGTATAATACCATTTGTAATATTAGACAAAGGAGTACGTTCGGTTGAACCTGTTTATAAATAAATAAATAAATAAATTACCTTAAGATTGAAAATTATGAAATTAAGAAAATGTTACAAATTATTAAATTGAAACAATAAATATTACCGGAAAAAGATGCGGTATATGGGGTGTTGAAGATTGAGGTAATGCTAGATAGGTCAATTGAAAATACATTGTTGCTGGATGTTGACGGATGTAATTTTCGAAATTTGCGAGAATCACGTGCAATGTTACTTTTGACTTCAAACATACAAACAAATGATTAAATAATAATAGTTTTTATATGAAAATAAATAAGAAAATTGCTAATATTTCTTAGCATAAAATATCGGGTAAAAAAATAAATAAAAACATACCGATTTAAATGTTAGACATTGGTGTTTGTTGGACTTCACATTAACAAAATAGAAAAATTAATTCAAATAAAACAAAAATTATTAATATGCATTGGAATTTGATACTCTATACAAAGATATAAAAATAATAAGTGTTATAATAAAACTTTACCGGGTGTAGACACATTGAAATGGTGTGAAGATTCAATGGAGTCGTGGTTAAATAATCCACTTGGTGGTACATTTTGAATTCCATCATTTGTTGGATTATTGACCTTGCATCTCTTAGCATCTAGTTGAGATTTTCCAAATTTACGACAATCGGACGCATGCTTAATTTTTTCTTCATTTGATACAACTGTGAAGAAAAATAAATTAATTGCATAGTACAATTATCATATAACTAAAGATTTAAAATATATGAATTTCGTTTACCGTTAGAGATATTAGATAACGGTGTTCCTTTGTCATTACCTTTAAAAAAACATAAGTTAAATGACAAAAGACTACTAATATAAAAAGGAATATATTGTAGATATAAGCAGAAAAATACCATTTGAAGTGTTAGAAAGTCTTTTACGTCCCATTTCACCCACAAGGAACAAATGTCTACATAAAATGTTTCATCACAATTTAACACAATATAAATCAACACAAATAATCATGATATTCAACTATTAAGTTATAAAAATGCATAAATGAAAGAAAAGATTGACATACATTCAAGTTGTACAAACGAACAGCCGAGCAAACATACAATAGCAAAGCAGAAGTATTTTGAAGGTTTTAAGTGTTTTAAAACTTTGTTTGATCAAAGTGTTAAAGCAGGAGGTATTGTTTGTATGTATATTGTGTTGACAAAATGTGGTTTTTATAGAGGATGGTAGTAAATGTATAATTAAAACTGTTAATTAATATGTTTAATGAATTACCATTATTAAATAAGTTTTAAAAATTTGAATTTGAAAATTTTTGAATGTCATGTGATTCGAAATTTGAAAATTTGTATTATTTTTAGTATAAATATGTATGATTGATACTAATTATAACATCTTCCTTATTTTATGGTAATCACTTAATTTGATTTTATTAATTTTTTTGTAACTGATATAGTTATTAATGTAATTCAAAAAATTAATTAATAACAAACTTCTAATAACAATATTACATAAAATAAATATATTGCATCATTTGAATTTTAACAAAGTAACAAAAAAGAAAATAAAATGCAAAGACACAATTTATTTAGATGAAATTTGTAACAAAAAATCCAAACCAATCATGAAGAAAATCAAATTGTCACAAACATTAAATAAAAATCCAGATAACAGACAAATGTTTAAATAAATTGTTAACTATTTCTATTTCTCAAGCTCAGGCGCTAAAAGGAAGATCCCAGGTGTCACTTCCTCATCATTGCGTATGTTATCTCCAACAGAATCCTACAATATTAAATTGGAATGTCAAAATTGTTAGAATAAACTACATTAAAAACTGAATTTGAATATATAAATAAATAAGAAAAAACAACAACGTTCAAAGACAATGCATTCTGTGTTTAAGATTAACATATATCGATGTTTTCAAAAAGATGTTGAGCGACCTGGGAAAAAAATAAACATGTAATAAATATTCATAAGATTAATAATATTGGAATAAGTGAATCATAATAATAACCTGAATATCAAGGAAGATTTCTTCATGACAAGCAACTATTGAAGACTGATTGTAACTTTGCGTATAACATAACGATCAAGATGCTTATCAATGTTGAATTGCCGAAATGTAATGTTGAAAATAAATAATTGACTTAATATGTAAAAGATGATAGACATACCTGATAGAGTTTTCCAGGAAATAGTGATAATAAATTTTTAAAAACAAAGTCTGTACTTATAATCTAAATTACACGATTTATTTATGTTAAGCAATTAGTAATATTAAAAAGGTAAAAAGATGCGATGGAAAGGAAAATTAATTTAGATTAAAAGTTGTTACAATAAAAAAATTTTTTATTTAAATTTCTATAATAAATACAATTTATTGTTCGTTAGTATCTATTGATTGGAAAAGTCAAACCGTGTTGACCACTTAATAAAAACGCATAAGTTGTTATAAAAGGAAAAAAATAACTGAATTTGTTTTGCATTAAAAAAATGTGTTTTCATTTAGGGAAAAAAAAGTCAAACCTTGATTATTTATTTGCTAAAATGGATGATTTGAATTTACAAAAAAGTTATAATTTTAATGTTTGTGATGTATGGCTTGTTAAAAATACTATATTATTCCATAATTAAAAAAAATTGGCATTAATAAGAATTAATAGGAATTCTAAAAACTGGTCAAACAATATACAATCCGAAGAATATATCATTTTTTTGGAAATCACATCTCGTTGATTAATTATAAATTATTTCCATAATTATCAAATTTGTCATTAATAAAAAATTAATATGATTTTTAAAAAAGTCAAACCATTTAGTAACCTAAAATACGTTATAAAACAGATTTCCATAATTAAGAAAATGGTATAAATAAGAGATTAATATAAAATTTTAAAAAAGTCAAACAATTTACTAAAAAGAAACAACATTATCTTTAAATTATAAAGTTTTTTTTTTTAAAAAAAAACCATTATACACTATGTTTACTATCTTACTTCCTAAACAACCAATTAACATTAACATAGATAACTATTATCCATAACATACTATGCAAAATATAGTGTTGTTAACTAATACACATAATCAGTCAGAATATTACTGATGCTAAACACAAAAATCCCCAAAATTCACGAATTACTACATAAGTAGTAAACGTGCAAAAGTTAGTCCCTGCAAACCACAACCCCTTTTTTTGTTATGTTACCCACCAAAAGTTGTCATCCTACAAAAAAGTGTCATCAACCTAAAACCACCTAATTACCGTCACCTCTAACCACATTAGAAAGCCTGAACGAACCTTGGTTTTTGAAAAACAGAAAATGCAGTTTATCACCCGTATGAAGTCCCTTATCATCGACAAAAGACTGCATGCCTCTGATGTTGTAACGGGGTTTTCCTCTTGACCCCTCGATTCCCACATACACTCCCCATCAGAAACGCTTAACGCCCTTTTACGGTTCAAACCGTTCTGCTTTGCCCACTCAAGCTTCATACGCTACATAAGAAGAAACATAAATGATAAGGCTTGAAATTGTAATAATAATCACAACTACTCATTACTTGACCTATTAACGAAATTTCACAAAACATATTAGTCACCCATTTAATGCAATATGACATATCTATAACTTGTTTAGTATTATCTACGTTTATACTAAACAAATAATGAATGCAAATAACCTTGACAGATTAACAACTAAAGTTTTGCGACACCAAGTCTATACACTAAAAATTAATTCAAATCAGTCTGCATATTTGTTGAATTTAGAATAAACATAAATCATAAAGCTTGTAATAGCAATAACAATCACATACATTCATTATTTTAGTTGATTACCATTTCAAGATGTCATCAATCCATCGTTACGTAATAACTAACTATATATTATAGCTATGTAGAATGAACATCAACTTTGTTGCAACAAACCTATTACTATAGTATAAACACACTTTTTAAAAACTGATTGATTAATGGGCAAATAAATGGAAACTGTAAGAACTAACTTGTAACACTTACAAAGTGATTGTCAACAGTGAACACCACTGGCACACCTTCATCTTCCACAGCTTCAGCTCCATCATCATCAACCTCCATTGAACTGTCTTGAACATCTTCGACCGGTTCACCTTCAGCATCATCATGTCCATCATCATCAGATAGAATAATCACATCTTCATCCAGTTCATTTTCATTTTCATCTTCGTATTCCACCTTAACCCTTGTTGCCCAAAACTCCTCACATGGAAGAGTAAGCTTGTTCTTCAAAAACAACGACAAATTGTAGATCCTTTTTTTTTTATCCAAAACAATGAAAAATTAAAACGCATTAGAATTACTGCAGTAAAATAATTTTTAAAAATAGAAAAAACATGTATGAAATGAAGAAAATAATACCGGCTTAACGATTTCAAAAACAATTAAATGCTCCTTTGTTATTCCAAGAGCATCCTGCACCCAAGGCCATCCTCTAGTAACATAAAAATGACCATCTTCACGCACAATCTCTAACTCAAATCATGAACGCCGAACAGATCTGCAATCTACTGGATTTACTGGAAGCTTTTTATTTAATAATCCATGTGCAACAAAGGGACTAATATGCTAAGAAGCAAAAATAATTATTTATAAAACATTAATAAATGTCTGTGTAAAAAAAATATTTACATAATTTAATTGAATCACAATTGATTAAACTTACAAGACGTTTGTGCGTTGATTTATGGTCCTTCAAACTGCAGTAAAAAAAGTTACCAGGTGCCGATACTGCATCCTGATGGAAACTGATGATCCGGAATAATTGAAGATTTTCTTCATATTGAAATATGAAGTTACATTCAGGTGGGTACCCTAATTCATTGATCATGCTTCTCCAGCCGTCGTAAAAGTACCAGTTTCCATTGATGCTTGATACTGTAACCTCAAACACCTCAGAGGTTAATGTGCGGACCTTGGTAACACCAGTGGGATAATTATATTTGTTGATCCATTCACCATAATCAGAAGGTAACGGCTGAATCAAAAAATACACACAATTTAAAATATTGAAAACAGATTATACTTTAAAACATATATTATGGCAACACAGTTAAGCATGTTAGATATCTTACCAAAGCAGCGACGTCGTTATCCTCCATATATAACCAAAACCCATACAACATTGTGTCACTGTTTCATAAACAAAAATTAAAACTGTAAACATAGATCAAACTAATTTGCAAATACATTCACACTGTTTAAATAAAAGCTTGAAAAAACATTTCGAAATACATGTTGAAACCTATAACACAAACACTAAGTTGTACCCTAAAACATAAACCCCTAATCAATATGAATAATAATAAATGAAAATTAAAGAAGAATCACTCAAACCTTAAAAAATCAATTTACCCTAAAAAAAATCCCTAAATCGATACCTAAATGATAAACCACTAAATTGAAACCTAAAAGCATAAGAATCCATTTATTTAACCATAAATCATAAACTTAAACCACTAATCATCATCAGTCTTAATAAACCAAACCTTAAAACATCGATTGACTCTTACAATAACTAAATCCATACCTAAATCATAAAGCCCTAAATTGAAACCTAAAACTATAACAATCCATTGGTAGATTTCTTAAAACATAAATGTAACCAGAAATGCCAAACTTAAACATTACCCCTAATTCTAAATCTAAAACTCATACCACTAATCACTATCAATAAATCACCCCTTAAAACATCAATTGCCTCTAAAAATCACTGAATCCAAATGGCCTAAAACATAAAGCTCTAAATTGAAACATAAAACCATAAGAATCCATTGGCAGTTTTCTTATATGTTTGATTTACCCTTAAATCGTAATCTTAAACATGAACCCTAATTCGAAATATATGAACCCTAATTCGAAAAAAAGCCCTAAATTGATACCTAAATCATAAATCGTAACCTAAAAACATCAACCCTAAATCATCTATCAAAAACAAAACCGTTAATAAGAATGAAGAATAATAATCGAAAAAATAAGAATAATAACTAATACATAAAACAGAGCAAAAGATTAAAATTAATCAAAACTTTAAAAAGATAGAAGGAAAATCTGTGAAAATAATAAAGAAAAAACGATCAAGGAACATCGATTTAGTGAAATACGAATGAAAATACAGTTACCTTGGATTGGATAGATGTTTTAGGTTGAATCGCCTTGATAATACTTTAATCGCCTTGATAAACCTTGAATCGCTGTTCTACGATTAGGGTTTGATGATGAGAAAATGACAAAACATATGTCCGTGATATTTCTAAAACGTATATATATTTTCGGGAATTTTGATTTAAAAAAAATCAAAAATTTTATAAATTCTATTATGATGCCATGTGGCTTAATGAGAGGAGGAGAGAGGAATGCTAGTGGGATGAGAGAATGCCATGTGTCCTAAATGGCTTTAAAATATTAGATGTATAGATAAGTTTAGTAATAATTTTACATGAGTCACCCCAAAAGAGTAAATAGTAAAAAGGGGAAAGATATACTCACATTTGACAATTAGTAACTTGACTAAGTGAGCGAGCATAAGCTAGCAAATCCAAAAGTTCAACCTAAAGTTTAAAGTGTTCCCAAAATAAGTATTTAAACTTAAAAGTGTCTAGGGTTTCTATTCTAAGTCACTTAAGATGTTAGGTCTATATTTGGGTTTTTAAGTTTATCGAACATGGCGAAAATTATGAATTTTTTACTATCATGTGTTATATAAAAAAAATATAAGTTTGGTTTTTCTAACACATGCATTTTTCTATGGTTAATAATATTTAGTTTAATTCATAAAAATATTTGAAATTATATTTAAGAAGTCTTTTATTATTTTTATATCAATAATAATTACACAAAATCATAAATAAACTAAATTCACTTTGAAAAATAAAAGTTTTTATGAAACATCAACCTACCGACTTAGAATTTCCCAAAATAATTTTGATAGAATTTTTGGGGTTAAAATAGATTTATTGTAAATTTTATTTGATTAAAGTTTATTAAAAAAAATGATAACATATGAAAACATGTTAAAACTGAGAAAAATGGTTATGAAAATTGTTCTAATATAATGGAAAATATTTCCACCAATTTTCATGACCAACGCATTATCATTGATTTAATATGAATTTAATATGGTTAAAACATATAAAAATCACTAAAAATATTATATAATGCCTAAAATGCCAAAACTGAGTTCTAAAATTCCTAATCAGCCATATGAATCACCATGTCAAATTTCATAATTTGTAGGTCAATAATAACGAGTTATGAATTTTTTTTAAGGTTCAAAAGATTTTCAACTAAAAAAAATCCCAAATACTCCTAAGAACATCCTAACTTTAGAAATTCAATTGAAGCCCATAAAGACTATAATTGACCAAACAAACATAGGGCTTTTGACCTACAAATGGAAACTAAGAGTATTGCAAAAAGGAATTGGAAAAACTTACAACGTAGCTAGTCCAACTAAGAAGAAAAGAAAACTGAATAATAGAATAATAAGCTTCCAAATTCGCCAATAATACGAGATAATGATCAAAGTTTTCTTTGCGGAGATGATAGACAAGAAGAGATGAATATTTGGTGGGATTTTGTAACAACTGAATTGTTGGTGAACTTGAAATGGGTCAAGAAACTAGTTTTTATATTAATTTTTTACTTAATTCATCATTAAACCAATCATAAATGCTACTAATGGTTGGAATTTGAAAGGTTCAACATTTATCATCATTATGTTGAGCTTAATTGTGCATTAAAATCGAATTCGAAACAGAAATGACCATAATCAAGTCTAAGACTCGTAACAGCTGCAGTGGACGGGTGCTCGGGTGTAAGACTATATGGTGTGCCTCCTTTTTCCCCCAACTCCCCTAAGTGCCACATCAGCGCCACCTCATTTCCCCCATTTTCTCCCCCAAAGTTTGGAAATGGTTTCCCCTAATTCCCCCATTCCCCCTCCTTTTTTATTATTTTATTTATCTATTTAATTTATATATTATACTTTTAAATACATTAAAATTTAAAATATATATATTAGACACACATTAGATACACCGAAAAAAAAACCTCATCCTCATCTTCAACATAGTGCTCAACTTCATCTTCATTCTTCATCAGGCACCTCCCATCACCCCTTTCAGATCATAGTGCTCAACCCCTTTCAACATAGTGTTGGCCTTCATCTTCATCACGGCTCCTTCGGAGCCATCACCGTCGCACACACATATCGGAGCCACCACCGTAGCCTAAACGGTACAATCGATCCACCACCATCGCCACTTATCCATCACAGCCACCTCCTTCATCTTATTTCTCCTTCATCTTCATCTACAGATCTGTAAGAGTATGATATATGTATACATATATATATATATATGTATAAAGTTTGAATTAAAAACAAAAAAAACAAAAAACCCAACGTGGCCCAATCAAGAAGCTCGGGAGGAACGGGGTGAAATCCCCGAAGGCACCGAACCCGAATCGGTGGGGGCGGTGTTCCCGATCGGGTACTTGTCCAGCTCACTTCCCCGATTGCCTTCCCCGATTGCACACCATCCAGTCTAAATGTGAGTATAAAACGTGTATACTTATAATTATATTTGATATTTTTAGACTACAAGGGTTAAAAATGAACATTTTAAAATAGTTGAGGGACCAATTGTGTTCATTTACAAAAGTTGAAGGTGCAGATTGTCACAGTCTCCCCTACTTTAGAAAATTTCGTCCCGAAATTACTTCCAAGTGAAGGTTTTATGTAACAAAAGACATTTTGTTAAAAGGCAAGTAGATTTTAAGAAATGCATTAACCATAATTTGAGAAAATGAGAAAAGGTTTGGGAAAGTATGTAACTGGTGAGGGCAGGGCGTTGATATAGCAGTCTCCCCTACTTTAGAAAAGTTTCTGACCGAAATTTATTAAGGACATGCAAAAGGTTTCGAATAATAGAGAGTGTAAGAGTATACAAGTTTTCAGTTTACTGTGTGGGTGGTCAATGATCTAATGAAGAGGTAGTAAAGAGTTGGTTCTTGGTCAGACTCCTAGTCCGCTCCCTCAGTATCGTTTATGCTTATATATAAGGTGTACCGCATCTGATCCACCATACTCCTGATACTTTGGACTCATACTGATTGTCTACCAACAGCCTAAATAGAATTACACACCACCCTCATGTACCTGTAAACCCATGATTGCGTTCCGGACCGTAATCATCGATTTACCTTACACTAGGGTGTTATGCTTTTCCATAACCCTATCCTAAGTAATACTAGAAACAAATGTGTGCAATTAGAATATGGTAAGTAATTGATACTGCAATGAAACAATAACATGGTTAGAGGTCCTTCCCTTTCGGGTTTACCCTTTAACCGTAATGAGAGTAACATGTAAGTAATAGACATGGTTATAGGTTCTTCCCTTTCGGGTTCACCCTTAACCGGTAACTTTTGTTCACATCGTCTGCTCTAAACACTCATATTGATAGACCCTGAGGTTTACACTGTTCCCCTCAGATTAAAGAAATACTCTAATCCGAGTCGTACGTGGGTACTGGCTTAGATCTCATACGAGTTATCAACTAGTATGTTCGTTGGCCATGATGATGACCAAAATAATGTAAAGTATAACAGGGTTTTGCTCACAAAAAAAAAATATATGCATACCAAATATGCGTTCATGTAAGTATATAAGTATAGCATAAAATTTCGATTGAAAGAATGGTATAATATAAATCGAGTAAATCGTTCAAAATGAAAGTAAACGAGTTAAATTAATGCTCAAAAACCAGTGTTGTAAGAGTAACTAGTAATAATTAGTGCGAGTGTAATAAGATAGATTTTCGTTTATCAAAACGTAGATTGTGCAATCTTTGTGATATAGTTGAAAGAATAGTAGTAATGTATGAGGATAACTTTTTAGTAACCGAAGTGTGTTTTAGATTCAAAACTGGTTCATTTGAAAAATCTTCGTAGATATGTGTTTATGAGGAGTCGAGTTTGAAAAATGTTATAAGGCTTATTATTAGTTGCAAGTTTCTTCCGAAAACATATATTGGATACGTTATATGAAAACAAAGGGTTTTCATTTGACTTGTAAAATATGCAATACAAGTTTATAAAATGCAAAATGAAACCATTTCATGAAGTATGTGTAAATCTAATGTTTTTTAAAAGACCAAGATTTAAAATGATGTGAAGGTTGTGAATGATCCCAGATGCCTTGACGAATTTTTAAAAAATAGAATTTTCTGTATTTAAACATGTCTTTAACTTGTGGGTTGAAAAGTCGATTTTTTTTAATTGTTATGAAATGTTGAGAAAATCTAAGTGTTACCCGTTTGGACTGGGTAAACTTGAAACCTTTTAATTGTCAACCTTTTATGAAATTTATACATTGAAAGATCGTTTGTTTATAAAGATCGTTAAGGCATCTCTTTGGGCTCATAGCGTGCTATTTGTTTCAGGACACGTGGTGTATGCAGGTGTGTATTAATCTAGTGAATAGGCTTCCCTAAACTGGGTGTAAATTAGTATTGTGTAAATGAGGATATTAGTGAATTTCAAAACTTTAGCGAGATTAAAAACGAGATGTAGAAATAGATCCCTGAGATGTGGAATTCACTCCTAACTCATACATGTTATTTCAAAATTGAAAATTATTGTGGAATGAAACCAATCACTAAGTTAAGGATATCACCCCCAGCCTAGTGGTTAAGTTCCTTTTTGAAGGAAATACTCTTTGAGGTGTGGATGTCACTCCTATCTCAAAGACATATTCCTAAGATAAATAACATATAGAGGAGTGAAACTAATCACCAAGGTATGGATGTCACTCCTAACTTGGTGCTATCGTTTCGTTTGTAAAATACGAGCGTATTCTTTTCTAAGCAAAATACCGAAAAAAATAACGAGAAAGTATCATAGCAAAAATACCTAGAAAGAAATATAAGAATAAAGAGGAATATACACGAGAGGACTCATGAAAGTAAGCTTAGTTATAGACTAGGCTAAAAGGCATTCTAATAATCTAATTCCCTATAACCATGGCTCTGATACCAATCTGTAACACCCCAACCGATGGCGGAAACATCGAGGTGTCACGTAGTGACGATTGTTCATTAGCTCATGGACTAAAAGTGTAAATATTGATACATTGATTAAATAGTTTGTTACATTGAAATGAAATACAACGATTCTAAATGTCCCCTAAACTGAAATACAATGAATCAAAATCTAAATATGAATCCGAAAGCTTAACGAATGCATCTCAAATAACCTGAAACATGTACGAAAATAATTTTGTCAATACAAAAATGTATCGGTGAGCATACCCTGTTGAATACATATAATAGAAAAGTGTTTCGCAATGTATGTGCTATGATATTGTAATATGTAAAAGGGTCAAAATCAAGCCTCACATCGTTCAATAATCGTTCACACATCGTTCAAGAAAAACCATAACAATGACCAAGGACTTAACTCGTTCACGTAAGTCAAACAAGGGATATAATTCGTAGTACTACTCATTGTTAGGTGCGGCCCAACGGTTAATGACTTTGACAAATCGTTCCTACAATTCACACAAAACATATCAAAGAGCACATTGCGTTATAAATAATACACATAAGTTTAGTAATAATTTTACATGAGTCACCCCAAAAGAGTAAATAGTAAAAAGCGGAAAGATATACTCACATTTGACAATTAGTAACTTGACTAAGTGAGCGAGCATAAGCGAGCAAATCCAAAAGTTCAACCTAAAGTTTAAAGTGTTCCCAAAATAAGTATTTAAACTTAAAAGTGTCTAGGGTTTCTATTCTAAGTCACTTAAGATGTTAGGTCTATATTTGGGTTTTTAAGTTTATCAAACATGGCGAAAATTATGAATTTTTTACTATCATGTGTTATATAAAAAAAATATAAGTTTGGTTTTTCTAACACATGCATTTTTCTATGGTTAATAATATTAAGTTTAATTCATAAAAATATTTAAAATAATATTTAAGAAGTCTTTTATTATTTTTATATCAATAATAATTACACAAAATCATAAATAAACTAAATTCACTTTGAAAAATAAACGTTTTTATGAAACATCAACCTACCGACTTAGAATTTCCCAAAATAATTTTGATAGAATTTTTGGGGTTAAAATAGATTTATTGTAAATTTTATTTGATTAAAGCTTATTAAAAAAAATGATAACATACGAAAACATGTTAAAACTGAGAAAAATGGTTATGAAAATTGTTCTAATATAATGGAAAATATTTCCACCAATTTTCATGACCAACGCATTATCATTGATTTAATATGAATTTAATATGGTTAAAACATATAAAAATCACTAAAAATATTATATAATGCCTAAAATGCCAAAACTGAGTTCTAAAATTCCTAATCAGCCATATGAATCACCATGTCAAATTTCATAATTTGTAGGTCAATAATAACGAGTTATGAATTTTTTTAAGGTTCAAAAGATTTTTAACTAAAAAAAATCCCAAATACTCCTAAGAACATCCTAACTTTAGAAATTCAATTGAAGCCCATAAAGACTATAATTGACCAAACAAACATAGGGCTTTTGACCTACAAATGGAAACTAAGAGTATTGCAAAAAGGAATTGGAAAACTTACAACGTAGCTAGTCCAACTAAGAAGAAAAGAAAACTGAATAATAGAATAATAAGCTTCCAAATTCGCCAATAATACGACATAAGGATCAAAGTTTTCTTTGCGGAGATGATAGACAAGAAGAGATGAATATTTGGTGGGATTTAGTAACAACTGAATTGTTGGTGAACTTGAAATGGGTCAAGAAACTAGTTTTTATATTAATTTTTTACTTAATTCATCATTAAACCAATCATAAATGCTACTAATGGTTGGAATTTGAAAGGTTCAACATTTATCATCATTATGTTGAGCTTAATTGTGCATTAAAATCGAATTCGAAACAGAAATGACCATAATCAAGTCTAAGACTCGTAACAGCTGCAGTGGACGGGTGCTCGGGTGTAAGACTATATGGTGTGCCTCCTTTTTCCCCCAACTCCCCTAAGTGCCACATCAGCGCCACCTCATTTCCCCCATTTTCTCCCCCAAAGTTTGGAAATGGTTTCCCCTAATTCCCCCATTCCCCCTCCTTTTTTATTATTTTATTTATCTATTTAATTTATATATTATACTTTTAAATACATTAAAATTTAAAATATATATATTAGACACACATTAGATACACCAAAAAAAAAAAAAAACCTCATCCTCATCTTCAACATAGTGCTCAACTTCATCTTCATTCTTCAACAGGCACCTCCCATCACCCCTTTCAGATCATAGTGCTCAACCCCTTTCAACATAGTGTTGGCCTTCATCTTCATCACGGCTCCTTCGGAGCCATCACCGTCGCACACACATATCGGAGCCACCACCGTAGCCTCAACGGTACAATCGATCCACCACCATCGCCACTTATCCATCACAGCCACCTCCTTCATCTTATTTCTCCTTCATCTTCATCTTCAGATCTGCAAGAGTATGATATATGTATACATATATATATATATGTATAAAGTTTGAATTAAAAACAAAAAAAACAAAAAACCCAACGTGGCCCAATCAAGAAGCTCGGGAGGAACGGGGTGAAATCCCCGAAGGCACCGAACCCGAATCGGTGGGGGCGGTGTTCCCGATCGGGTACTTGTCCAGCTCACTTCCCCGATTGCCTTCCCCGATTGCACACCATCCAGTCTAAATGTGAGTATAAAACGTGTATACTTATAATTATATTTGATATTTTTAGACTACAAGGGTTAAAAATGAACATTTTAAAATAGTTGAGGGACCAATTGTGTTCATTTACATAAGTTGAAGGTGCAGATTGTCACAGTCTCCCCTACTTTAGAAAATTTCGTCCCGAAATTATTTCCAAGTGAAGGTTTTATGTAACAAAAGACATTTTGTTAAAAGGCAAGTAGATTTTAAGAAATGCATTAACCATAATTTGAGAAAATGAGAAAAGGTTTGGGAAAGTATGTAACTGGTGAGGGCAGGGCGTTGATATAGCAGTCTCCCCTACTTTAGAAAAGTTTCTGACCGAAATTTATTAAGGACATGCAAAAGGTTTCGAATAATAGAGAGTGTAAGAGTATACAAGTTTTCAGTTTCCTGTGTGGGTGGTCAATGATCTAATGAAGAGGTAGTAATGGGTTGGTTCTTGGTCAGACTCCTAGTCCGCTCCCTCAGTATCGTTTATGCTTATATATAAGGTGTACCGCAGCTGATCCCCCATACTCCTGATACTTTGGACTCGTACTGATTGTCTACCAACAGCCTAAATAGAATTACACACCACCCTCATGTACCTGTAAACCCATGATTGCGTTCTGGACCGTAATCATCGATTTACCTTACACTAGGGTGTTATGCTTTTCCATAACCCTATCCTAAGTAATACTAGAAACAAATGTGTGCAATTAGAATATGGTAAGTAATTGATACTGCAATGAAACAATAACATGGTTAGAGGTCCTTCCCTTTCGGGTTTACCCTTTAACCGTAATGAGAGTAACATGTAAGTAATAGACATGGTTATAGGTTCTTCCCTTTCGGGTTCACCCTTAACCGGTAACTTTTGTTCACATCGTCTGCTCTAAACACTCATATTGATAGACCCTGAGGTTTACACTGTTCCCCTCAGATTAAAGAAATACTCTAATCCGAGTCGTACGTGGGTACTGGCTTAGATCTCATACGAGTTATCAACTAGTATGTTCGTTGGCCATGATGATGACCAAAATAATGTAAAGTATAACAGGGTTTTGCTCACAACAAAAAAAATATATGCATACCAAATATGCGTTCATGTAAGTATATAAGTATAGCATAAAATTTCGATTGAAAGAATGGTATAATATAAATCGAGTAAATCGTTCAAATGAAAGTAAACGAGTTAAATTAATGCTCAAAAACCAGTGTTGTAAGAGTAACTAGTAATAATTAGTGCGAGTGTAATAAGATAGATTTTCGTTTATCAAAACGTAGATTGTGCAATCTTTGTGATATAGTTGAAAGAATAGTAGTAATGTATGAGGATAACTTTTTAGTAACCGAAGTGTGTTTTAGATTCAAAACTGGTTCATTTGAAAAATCTTCGTAGATATGTGTTTATGAGGAGTCGAGTTTGAAAAATGTTATAAGGCTTATTATTAGTTGCAAGTTTCTTCCGAAAACATATATTGGATACGTTATATGAAAACAAAGGGTTTTCATTTGACTTGTAAAATATGCAATACAAGTTTATAAAATGCAAAATGAAACAATTTCATGAAGTATGTGTAAATCTAATGTTTTTTAAAAGACCAAGATTTAAAATGATGTGAAGGTTGTGAATGATCCCAGATGCCTTGACGAATTTTTAAAAAATAGAATTTTCTGTATTTAAACATGTCTTTAACTTGTGGGTTGAAAAGTCGATTTTTTTTTAATTGTTATGAAATGTTGAGAAAATCTAAGTGTTACCCGTTTGGACTGGGTAAACTTGAAACCTTTTAATTGTCAACCTTTTATGAAATTTATACATTGAAAGATCGTTTGTTTATAAAGATCTTTAAGGCATCTCTTTGGGCTCATAGCGTGCTATTTGTTTCAGGACACGTGGTGTATGCAGGTGTGTATTAATCTAGTGAATAGGCTTCCCTAAACTGGGTGTAAATTAGTATTGTGTAAATGAGGATATTAGTGAATTTCAAAACTTTAGCGAGATTAAAAACGAGATGTAGAAATAGATCCCTGAGATGTGGAATTCACTCCTAACTCATAGATGTTATTTCAAAATTGAAAATTATTGTGGAATGAAACCAATCACTAAGTTAAGGATATCACCCCCAGCCTAGTGGTTAAGTTCCTTTTTGAAGGAAATACTCTTTGAGGTGTGGATGTCACTCCTATCTCAAAGACATATTCCAAAGATAAATAACATATAGAGGAGTGAAACTAATCACCAAGGTATGGATGTCACTCCTAACTTGATGCTATCGTTTCGTTTGTGAAATACGAGCGTATTCTTTTCTAAGCAAAATACCGAAAAAAAATAACGAGAAAGTATCATAGCAAAAATACCTAGAAAGAAATATAAGAATAAAGAGGAATATACACGAGAGGACTCATGAAAGTAAGCTTAGTTATAGACTAGGCTAAAAGGCATTCTAATAACCTAATTCCCTATAACCATGGCTCTGATACCAATCTGTAACACCCAACCGATGGCGGAAACATCGAGGTGTCACATAGTGACGATTGTTCATTAGCTCATGGACTAAAAGTGTAAATATTGATACATTGATTAATTAGTTTGTTACATTGAAATGAAATACAACGATTCTAAATGTCACCTAAACTGAAATACAATGAATCAAAATCTAAATATGAATCCGAAAGCTTAACGAATGCATCTCAAATAACCTGAAACATGTACGAAAATAATTTTGTCAATACAAAAATGTATTGGTGAGCATACCCCGTTGAATACATATAATAGAAAAGTGTTTCGCAATGTATGTGCTATGATATTGTAATATGTAAAAGGGTCAAAATCAAGCCTCACATCGTTCAATAATCGTTCACACATCGTTCAAGAAAAACCATAACAATGACCAAGGACTTAACTCGTTCACGTAAGTCAAACAAGGGATATAATTCGTAGTACTACTCATTGTTAGGTGCGGCCCAACGGTTAATGACTTTGACAAATCGTTCCTACAATTCACACAAAACATATCAAAGAGCACATTGCGTTATAAATAATACACATAAGTTTAGTAATAATTTTACATGAGTCACCTGTAACATCGCGTTATTTTTACTTTTCATGTATTTTAAATTCTATACTTAACAAATTCCAAGTTCGCCTTTATTCGCTTCTTTTATTTTACTCCTACCAATTTGTGACGAGTCGTCAATATAATATATCCTAATCAATTTAGAAACTCATTTAGTTAAGATCTTAATATATATATTTATTTTATTATAAAACTAATATACTTTTAATAATATAAATTTAAGATTAAAAAAAATATATATATGTTTAGCCATGTTGACTTCCATGTCAACAAACATTCAACATTTTTTTTCTCAAATAGTGCCATACGTTTTGCTATCTTATTTAAATTTTTTTTCTTTTTTTTAAAGATATAATTACTACTAATTAACTTCTAACCACCCTAATTAATTCATTAAATACCCAATCCCTTCACCCCAACTATAAATACACCACTCCTACCCATTCTAAAACTTGCTCATTTCTAAATCCTCTCTAAACCTCTCAATTCTCCAAAGAAATCCCAAGAGTGGAAGTCCACTTCTAAGTGAGTTCTCTCATAAACTCCAACTTTATTATTCTTTCTTCACTTCTTTTCTTTTTCTAACCCCTTGGAAAAACCTCTAGGATCTTCCACAAAAATGTGATAAGGGTAGAGCACCTAAAAGAGGTTCCAAAGGTGGTTGTTTTCTGAATTATACTATATAATAATATAAACATATACTTTCAAGTTTCTATCTTACTAGTTTATTATTAATCTTTGGAAGGTTTGTGGATACATCCCTACCTTACCAATGCTTGACTCTCATAACCATCCGAATCACCTCTATGGTGGTTTGTGTTTTGCTTCGCCTAAAAGGCTTGCTTGACTCTTATGACCATCCGAATCACCATCATGGTGGTTTGTGTTTTGGTTCGCCTAAGTCTATGAGAACAACTTGAACTTATGTGTATATATATATATATATATATATATATATATATATATATATATATATATATTTTCCGAATTTGCACCAACTTTACCGATCTAGTGAAATTTTACTCACAAGCTTTCATTGTTAATCAACATTCTAATAACTCCTTGCCTAAATTCAAAAGTCACCTTGTTTAAAAAAAAACGCTTATGCAAATTTTCATATGTATGATCTCGTAGATGTCTTCCCGTCTCAACAACATCGATCTCAACCAACTGGCGAGTCTTATTGCCCAAGAATTAGTCAAGATTCTCCCTAACCTAGAGACACCAACAAACCCAATTCCAAACTCCGACGATACCATCCAGGACAACACAAACCATGTAGACACTAAACAACGACCCAACCCATAAACGCAATTGCCCAAGACTTGCCATGGTGTTCTACGATGCTGGAAGACCCACTCACCACACTAAAGAAGATTGAGTTTTCTTTTCTTTTATAAAAAAAATGAGAATTTCCTTATGTAACGTTTTCAAGAAATTATTCAGATGTGAAATTTTCTTTTACGAATTATGAAATACCATCGTTATATTAGGTTACAATCATAATTTATCGGTAAAATTCAAACATCGCAAAACCCTTTTCTCCTCGCGTGCAATCTTTTTCAAATTTTTGAACAAAGTTCTTCCTACTATTCCTAAGAGGATGCCTATTCTTATATAAAATCCTCACTTTCAACCTTCAAACCACTAACAGATGTGTGTCAAGTGGGTATAACAAACGAGATTTTAAATGGTAAAAGTGTTAAAAATAAATTTTGTTTTCAGGACGCCTAATGTCGTCCATAACAAAAGAATTTTTTTTAGCAAACAGGACTTATGAGCAAAGACACGCTAAATCAGACAACCTACTTCTTCATAATCCCAAAACCTTTTCTCTTGAAATCATATCACGAGTCAAAATATTCAACAACGCCAAACTAAAATTGTCAATAAGCTATTTTCCTCACTTAATAAAATGGATTTTTTTCATAAATCAAACGACCATCTTCGATAAAACTTTTACACTAAATTTTTTCCCCACTTCAATTAAATCCATTTTTCTTTAACATCCAACGGACTAAATTCTTCTACCATCAAACTTGACCCTTAGTCTTGAAAAACTAAAATTGCTCGCGTACCCATAAAACTTAATTTGTAATAAACCCGAATTCTATGTTGCCCACAGTCAAAACATTTTACGCATTTTCATTAGGAATCCAACTGTCTATGCTTTTGTTTGATTTTATACATCTGAAAGTAACCACATTTGCACAAGTCTACACCATTATGTCATGAAACCATACATCCACGCCAAAAACGCGTGCGGTTAACAACATCAAAAAAATATATATATATATATATAAAAAACTTACTTAATGTCTTTTCATATTATGTGTTTGCATGTCACGTTGCTTGCTATGTTTACAACATCAAAACTGTTAAATGTCCTAGTTTAATGTCTTTTCCTCTGTGCATAAGTATTTTGTGTCCACTAGCGACCCACACAAACTAAGACAAATTATGTAGACCATACGACAATTGGACTAATTACGGGTGCACACGTAATTACAAAAATTTGGCGTATGGAAAACATAACAAGTCCCAGTGTGTGTAACCTATCATGACTTGAATAACAACACGGATGAGGTATGATAACGGCATGGTGGATACGCCGCCGGTACATCCTATACATAAATGTCCTGTCATACTACCAAAAGTAGAGTTATTCATGCCATGAGAAGTTTGGGTGTCGAGTTAAAATTTTGACCAACACTTACATTATTTATTCTTTGCGAACCCGTTTATGTTCTAGTTTGTTAGTCTAATTACGCTTGCATTATTTATCGATTATGCATATTATAACCTTGTTTTAAACCACACTTTCTACTAGGCAACATCATCCTTGCCGTGAATAATCTATACTTGCAATCTCCATCAAACATCGTTTCTTCCCTCGTGCCTTTCCTTTCTTAATCATCAATCGTCCCATTATCAAGAATCTTGTTCTAAGTCCCGTAAACTCTGGCCTTAACCTCTAAAAGCAATTATACACTTAAAACAAGATTCGTCTCTCACTTTCTTATATTTTCTTGACTAATTATATACTAGATTTCAAAACTAAATAACTACTATTTATTTCGCCAAAAAACCGTTTTCAAATAGTCAAATTTCTCGTTTATTTTAGTCGCCCTAAAAAAAAAGAGAGAATTTTCTAGTAAAATCTCCGACCTTGTGCAAACCAAATATCTATTACTAAATACTGTTCATTCCCACATCTAGTCACTCATTATGTTCACATTTTTAATATTCCACCCAATTACCCAAGGACACCTCTTTTACAAGCCAACAAATTCTACTATTTCATATATGATATACCGTATAAATACTTATTTTCTCAAAATTTCTATATGTTATACAAATATACTTACCTACCTTCAATATTCACTATTTCATACCGTATAAATACTTACTTTCCTAAAATTCTTACTATTTTTTTATACACGGTATACTTACCTACCTTCACAAGATTTTTTTTCCTATTTTCATGTATGTTATACTGTATATATAATTACTTTTCCAAAACTTGTTGCATCAACTCCATATACAAATCTATTTATACGTACCCCTTACTTCAGTATTTACAAAATGCTTATGTCAGTTAAGTTCTCAAATTTCTACGTACAACCTTAGGTAAAATTTGAAAAGTACTTCTCTTACGAGCATAATTATCGCACAAGTGACTAGATACCGTATTCGCTTTAAACATAATAAACTAACAAGCTTTGTTCTCGTATCAAACCACTTACCTATTTTTCAAAAGGTTGACTCTTAATTAAATTTCGAGACGAAATTTCCTAAAGTAGGGGAGACTGTAACATCGCGTTATTTTTACTTTTCATGTATTTTAAATTCTATACTTAACAAATTCCAAGTTCGCCTTTATTCGCTTCTTTTATTTTACTCCTACCAATTTGTGACGAGTCGTCAATATAATATATCCTAATCAATTTAGAAACTCATTTAGTTAAGATCTTAATATATATATTTATTTTATTATAAAACTAATATACTTTTAATAATATAAATTTAAGATTAAAAAAAATATATATATGTTTAGCCATGTTGACTTCCATGTCAACAAACATTCAACATTTTTTTTCTCAAATAGTGCCGTACGTTTTGCTATCTTATTTAATTTTTTTTTCTTTTTTTTAAAGATATAATTACTACTAATTAACTTCTAACCACCCTAATTAATTCATTAAATACCCAATCCCTTCACCCCAACTATAAATACACCACTCCTACCCATTCTAAAACTTGCTCATTTCTAAATCCTCTCTAAACCTCTCAATTCTCCAAAGAAATCCCAAGAGTGGAAGTCCACTTCTAAGTGAGTTCTCTCATAAACTCCAACTTTATTATTCTTTCTTCACTTCTTTTCTTTTTCTAACCCCTTGGAAAAACCTCTAGGATCTTCCCCATATTTATCCACAAAAATGTGATAAGGGTAGAGCACCTAAAAGAGGTTCCAAAGGTGGTTGTTTTCTGAATTATACTATATAATAATATAAACATATACTTTCAAGTTTCTATCTTACCAGTTTATTATTAATCTTTGGAAGGTTTGTGGATACATCCCTACCTTACCAATGCTTGACTCTCATAACCATCCGAATCACCTCTATGGTGGTTTGTGTTTTGCTTCGCCTAAAAGGCTTGCTTGACTCTTATGACCATCCGAATCACCATCATGGTGGTTTGTGTTTTGGTTCGCCTAAAAGGCTTGCATGACTCTCGTGAATCTATAATCTAAACTCAAACCTAAGACCCTTTATTCTCTAATTCTAGTTAACCAAGGCTAAGGAACTAATCCCTCAAGACTCATTCTTTTGGAACCTTACTAAACGCACCCAAAGGTGAGTTTATACTTGTTCCCCTTTTATTCTTTATTCTTTGGGGCTCAACATGTATCACTATCAAAACTCAAACGATTTTAAACTCTACAATCTATTATGCTTAGTCTAAAGTCTATCATATTCTAAATTCTATCATGCGCAATCTAAAGTCTATTATATTCTTGTACGCTATGCTATGTAGAATTATTTACTCTAACATACAAATGTTCATATAGTTGACAACCCACCTTTCATGTATAGCGCTATAGGATTGGCTATCCGCCCCCTACATGGGTCATGTTAAGCAAAATTCTTCGTGGCTAGTCGCCGTTTGTATGGTTCTCTTGCATATGCCTATAAGCAAAACTTTATTATACTATGTATGTATGTCAAAACTAGTATGCTCACCAATGCTTTATGTGTTGACGGATATTTTATACATGTTGCAGGAAATATTTGTTGCAGGACATTCAAGAAAACTACTTAGGATTGGACATAGAAACTCACTCTAGTTCAAGTTATCATATTCTTGTTATTGTATTTTTCGTTATTTGAACTACTTGTATTTCTATTTTTAGACAATAAATGAAATTCTATCTTTAAACTATATTGTCACAAAATCTAGTGTCATGAAGTCTTTGAACAATCTACCACTAAGTCTCGCCCCAATGTATTCCGCCATCGCTTGGGGTGTGACATCACCCCAAAAGAGTAAATAGTAAAAAGCGGAAAGATATACTCACATTTGACAATTAGTAACTTGACTAAGTGAGCGAGCATAAGCGAGCAAATCCAAAAGTTCAACCTAAAGTTTAAAGTGTTCCCAAAATAAGTATTTAAACATAAAACTGTCTAGGGTTTCTATTCTAAGTCACTTAAGATGTTAGGTCTATATTTGGGTTTTTAAGTTTATCAAACATGGCGAAAATTATGAATTTTTTACTATCATGTGTTATATAAAAAAAATATAAGTTTGGTTTTTCTAACACATGCATTTTTCTATGGTTAATAATATTAAGTTTATGTGACAACCGCCACCCTCATCCTTATTCAAGTTGTCAATTTTAGCCCTCGTCCATTTTGAAGTTTCACCGCTAGTCCTCATCAATTGTTATTCTATTTTATTATTATTATTATTAATATTATTATTATTATTAATATTATTATTATTTTAAAGAGGGTGTATGAATATGTTTTGGATATGTATATTTTTTTTTATATATATAACACGTGTCATACCCGTATACTTATTTGGTCTTATAAAAACTCTATATTATTTGATTTTAGTTTAAGAAAGTTAGAAAAAATGGATGGTTCAAGTTAAACCAACGCTAGTTTGTTAAGTTTTAAAGGAAAGAAATTAACAAAATCCTTTTATAACTAACAAGGTTAATTGAGAAGGACTATTTCTGTCATTTTGTGAAAGTTTCAAAACAACTCTTCTTCCCTCCCCACCTACCCACGTTTTTCCGGCCAAGAAATCCGGCCACCGGAAAATTTTCCGGCCAAACTCAAAAACCTTTTTCCTATAACATTTAATGCGTTTAAATGTTTCAAAACGTTTCTCCACTTAGCATTAATCGTTTCCTAGTCTTTAATCGTGCGTTAATAGGTATTAATCATGTATTAATCGAGTGTTTGGTGTGTAACCGTCGCACAACCAACACCCATCAACACCTGCGTTTTTAATTCATCTAATATATATATTTTTCCTACCTAAATGTTTCTGCACATACATACATCATAAACCCACTTCAAAAACCATTTGAATCGCGTTCAGGAAGCTTCATACTCGGCTCTCCATGATCGGACCTGCGTCCCTTGGGTTCGAACCTTTAAACACCACGTGAGTCTTTTTTTATGCCGTTTTGTTTTTCATCCAATTCCGAACAAAAGCCCCATGAATTAGATGTCCAATCTTGAGTTATTTGGGTAATTGAAATCTAGGTTAGGGTTAGGGTTCTTGCTAGAAGAATTGGGGAAGATGATGAGTTGGTAACCATGTTTATATAAATTGTTTTCTGATTAAAGTTCACAAACACATGTTGTAGACTAGTGGTAGTGGAACACATTGTGGTAGAAGGAAACCTGGGTTCGAACCCTGGCACCTTCACCCCCATTTTTTTTGCAGTTTTTATTTATTTACTTATTTATTTGTTATTTAGAATCATTATTATAATCATATAACTTGAAATATATTCATAATAAATTCATTTTTGATCCAAAAATTATGAAAATTTAGGAGTAGCTTCTTGACACCTCATAGAATATTATCCCACTTTTATTTTCTGGAAAATGTTTTATTTTTATATTTTTAATGAATTAAATTGTTTTAACCGTATTTAATTGATTAAAAATTCATTTTTAATGATTTTAATCTCAAACTTTTTGGGTAATTATTTCTAATCATCATGAACTTAAATAAAAATTATTGGTTCAGAAAACATTTATTTTTATTGATTTTCCTATTTTTAATCATTTAAACATAATTTAATCTCGTTAAATCAGTTTTAAATATAAATAAGTTTATATAAATTATGGGAAAATTATTCTAATTTGTTTACATCAGAAATCATCCATTTCTATAAAAAATAGCATTTTTGGATCATGTCTTGTATTGTTAGCGTTATTTATCAATTACGACATAATTAAACATTTATTTATTTACACTATTTAAACATCTATTTTATAAATATTTTTTATTATAAGATAGAAATGTCTTATGATTGAAAGTCTTTATTGTCATTGATGGATCCTTGAGTAACTCGTAACTATTTATTTCAATATTTATGATTATTGTATTTATTCACAATAATTAGTTAAAGTAATAAACTAAATTATTTTGTCTTAATTATTTGAACATATTTTTTTTACTAAATACTCAATTGATAATAATTATATTATTCAAACCACATTTACAACCTTTCATATATTATTTGTGATATACAACTTTTACATTAACGCGACTGATCATAAAAACTCTAATTCCCCAAATCGACTTAGCAAACCCTAATGCCTTAGACCCTAGATACCTTAGACTTTTTAGACACTTCCTTATTAGTATGCTTACACATTATAGGTTGAAATCCTCGGAATTCCCATTACTTAGTTCACGACCGCTTAAGTGGATTTTGATCGCTTTCGCAAACTGTGAGTATATCTTTCCCCTTTTTACTATTTTACATTTCGGGGTGACTCATGTACTTACTATCAAGTTTATATTTCCTTTTACTAAAATAGCAATTCTTATGTGTGTTTGCTTGTGTTATTTTGTGTATCTATGACCTGTCAAATCATTAACCGCTGGGCGGCCTGGCATTTCAATGAATAGTACTATGGTTTATACCCTTGTGACTCTGTTGAGAGTCCTCGTCATTGCTATGTATTACTTTACTACTAGCGCATACTATATATATCTGCTTACTTCTCTTAGGGTTGATTTGACCCGGATACCACTTATTACATAATTGCAGACAGTATACGACACATGAATTGCTAAACACTTTTCTACTATATTTATTTAAACAGGGTATGCTCACCAATACAATTTTTGTATTGACCAAAATATTCTGTACATGTTTCAGGTTGTTTTGAGACGCTTCTTTTAGGCTTTTGGATTTTATATTTTTTTAGTCTTGTCTACATTGTATCTTAGTTAGACTTGTTACTTTGGAATTATTGTATCCTGTAATTTCATTTCAATGTAATAAATTATTTAATCAATGTATTCAAATTTACACTTTAGTCCATGTGCTGTTGAACAATCGTCACTACGTGACACCTCGATGTTTCCGCCATCGGTTGGGGTGTTACAGATTGGTATCAGAGCCATGGTTATAGGGAATTAGGTTATTAGAATGCCTTTTAGCCTAGTCTATAACTAAGCTTACTTTCACGAGTCCTCTCGTTTATATTTCTCTTATTTCCTATTATTTTCTTTCAAGATATTTTCGTTATGATTATTTCTTGTTATTCTTTCGATATTTTGCTTGGCGAAGAAGACACTCGTATTTCACAAACGAAACGATATCATCAAGTTAGGAGTGGCATCCATACCTTGGTGATTAGTTTCACTCCTCTATAGGTTATTTATCTTAGGAATATAACTTTGAGATAGGAGTGACGTCCACACCTCAAAGAGTATTTCCTTCAAAAAGAAACTTAACCACTAAGCTGGGAGTGATATCCTTAACTTAGTGATCGGTTTCATTCCACAATCGTTTTCAATACATCTTTGAGTTAGGAGTGAAATCCACATCTCAAGGATCTATTTCTACATCTCGTTGATTATAAATTTTCTTAAATGTTGGTAATCTATTACATACTTTAATCTTATCATTCACGTCATTTTAGATCATGGTCTTTTAAAAGCACATTAGAATTACACATAGTTCATGAAACGGTTTCATTTTGCAAACTTGTACTGCATATTTTAAAGGACAAATGTAACCCTTTGTTTTCATATGACATAAACAATATATATTTTCGAGAGAAAGTTGCAACTAATAATAAGCCTTATAACATTTTTCAAACTCACATGCCAGTAGGCTATACACCCGTTCCGTGCACATTCATTTGCCGTAAATTTCATTATTTTATTCTTGCACCATTTTTATTCATAGTTATTTCTAACACATTATTTGTGACCATTTTCACATTGACTATTTGCATTAATACAACTCGTTTATTTTCATTTTGTGCAATTGTGCGATTTACTCGATTTATGTCATACTATTCTTTCAGTCGGAATTTTATGCTATACTTATATACTTACTTGAACGCATATTTGGTATGCATACTTTCTTTCCTGTTTTGAGCAAAACCCTGTTATACTTTACATTATTTTGTTCATCATCATGGCCAACGAACATACTAGTTGATAACTCGTATGAGATCTAAGCCGGTGCCCACGTACGACTCGGATTAGAGTATTTCTTCAATCCGAGGGGAACGGTGTAAACCTCAGGGTCTATCAATATGAGTGTTTAGAGTCAACGATGTGAACAAAAGTTACCGGTTAAGGGTGAACCCGAAAGGGAAGAACCTCTGACCATGTCTATTACTTACCTGTTACTCTCATTACGGTTAAAGGGTAAACCCGAAAGGGAAGGACCTCTAACCATGTCATGATTAAACATTATTTCATTACAGTGGCTATTACATATTGGTTGCACGCATTTGTTTCTTGTATTACTCAGGATAGGGTTATGGAAAAGCATAATACCCTAGTGTAAGGTAAATCGATGATTACGGTCCGGAACGCAATCATGGGTTTACAGGTACATGAGGGTGGTGTGTAATTCTATTTAGGCTATTGGTAGACAATCAGTACGAGTCCAAAGTATCGGGAGTGTGGTGGGTCAGCTGCGGTACACCCTATATATAAGCATAAACGATACCACGGGAGCGGACTGGGAGTTGACCAAGAACCAACCCATTATTAACTTTTCATTTGATCGTTGACTAATGGCTAGTATTTCATTAAGGACATTTTACATAAGCTTCAATTAGTTTTGTTGGAGCGTTCCTTGTTGACCATCTCTATAGAAAACCTTAAACTTTGCATACTCTTACACTCTCTGTTTGTCAAAATCTTGTTACATATCCTTAATAAAGTTCAGTTAGATATTTTTTTTAAGTAGGGGAGATTGCTTCATTAGTACCCCTGCCCTTCACCAGAGACAACTAACTTTAAACCTTGTGGAGTCATAAATGATGAATTTTCTTTTAAAAACCTAGTTGAATTTCTACAACGCGTTGTCTCGTGGTAACCTCCACTTGAGAGAAATTTCGAGACGAAATTTTCTAAAGTAGGGGAGACTGTGACAACCGCCACCCTCATCCTTATTCAAGTTGTCAATTTTAGCCCTCGTCCATTTTGAAGTTTCACCGCTAGTCCTCATCAATTGTTATTCTATTTTATTATTATTATTATTAATAGTATTATTATTTTAAAGAGGGTGTATGAATATGTTTTGGATATGTATATTTTTTTTGTGACGACCGGGAAAATTTTTCTTTTTATCGCTTCGTTCTCTTTGACTTCGGGAAATTTTCGGGACGAAAATTCTTTCAACAGGGGGGATGATGTGACACCCGGCATGTTTGAGTCAACACTTTATGAACACATAAGTCTACCTTAGCGAGAAACGTTTATAAACAAACTTAACTGGGTTAGTTGAGTCGGGTCAGATTAGGATTGTCCAGGGTTCAATGATCTGGAGGATCATTGGGAGTCATTTTGGGGAATACACTAGTACCGGGTTCCGTTGTTGGTGACATTACATGAACTAATTAAGTATATGTGTAGATTAGGGGTCGTGTGGTGGATTGTATACTTATACTTGCTTAAACGATGTACAAATGATTATACGTGCCTAAACATGCTAAGTATAGACTATGGATGCATGCTTATGTGTTAAGATGTGTTAGAATGCGTTAAACACGACAAACTGGAAAAAGGTTAACATGTGTTAAAAAGTGCTGTTAACATGTGTTAAAAAGTGCTGATGACCTGAATGTGGAAATAGTGGGCGAACGTGGAAATGGAACTTGAAAAATGGGCGAACGTAGAAACAAAGTGGGCGAATGTGGAAAAGTTCCACATTCGACCATTACAAATGGGCGAATGTGGAAAAGTTCCACATTCGACCACATAAAAGGGGCGAACCTGGACTGGGTATAAATACCATCCTTAGCCATTTTTCACCATTTCACAAACCCTAAACGCCTCCAAACACTCTCTATCAGCTATTATCATTGGGGAAGGAGTTTTTGAACTTGTTTTTCATAACCTAACTCTCTAAATCATTACAAGTGAAGATCTAAGGTGTGTTCTTCATTACAAATCCTTTTTAAACAATTTTAACTTGTTTTCATCTAAACCCCAAGGGTCCAGATATGATATCAACATGTTTTATGGGTAAAAACCTTCCTAACATCTTTCTAAATAAAACCTATTCATAAACAATGAGTTTTTATGCAAATTAACATGTGTTAATGTGATATTATGCATTGTTTGATGATTACTTGTTATATAGATGATATGGCAACAACCTAGGGCTGTTATTAATGATGGGTTCTGATTGAAACATGTTACAATTGATTGTTGATGGTGTTTTGTCGATTAAAGGAATCTTTGTTAGATTTAGGGCTTGTTTTTGGATGATAATGATAGAGTTAGGATAAGGGTTTCTTGTTCATGATGATTTGATGATGATGAGCTGATTATTGATTGATTTCAGAAGTTTCCTAATTGGGTAATATTTTCATGCATGATGATGTGACATCTCCATAATTTACTATTTTAGGAAACTTGTAAAAACGGATAGATTTTGGGGTAAAATTGGTAGGGTTTCGTAGGAATATATTAATGATGCTTGACTGCTGTGACTCATGATGTTTCGTGATGTTTTCGGATGTTTTTGGACGCGTTTTTGAGTAAACAACACAGCAGGGTCGAACCTGGAACACCTTCGGCCAGTCGAATGGGCGAAGGTGGGTTCCAGGGGTCGAACCTGGAAACTTGAGGGGCGAATGAACCACAAGTGGGCGAAGGTGGAAGAAAAAGGGGCGAAGGTGGAAGGTTGAACCCACATTCGACCAACCCAAGTCACCTTCGACCACTTACCACTACATTCGACCCTATGTTAACAGAAATGAGATTTTTGATACAAACTAAGTGTTTTATGCTTGAACCTTGCATGTAATCTATGTGTACTTGATTAGTTAGGGTAATGGGTCACCAACGGGATGTCGGGTCGGTCTAGTGTGTCGGTTGAACATTTAAACACGTTTTAAAACATACTTGGTTATGATCTGGACAATCGGGGACTAGATAACCTTATGGTTATTAGTCGGAACACTTATGTGAACATTTTGATAGATCTCCGGTAGAGGGATTGTCAAGGGCTAAACATCTTTGCACATATTTGAGGAACGCTATCTAAGGTGAGTTTCACGGCCCCACTCTTTTACTGGTTTTACATTTTTGGGGGAGAAAACATGCTGTGTCCTTTAAACGTGTGTCAACTATGTTTTCATAAAAAGGCGTTTCAACTATGTTTTGGCATTCATGAATTAATTGGGTTTGGAGTGTTCATTATGTTTTCACGTATTCATTATGTTTTGGAGTATTCATTATATTACTATGCGATCTTTGAAAGTCCCGGGGGAAACCATGAATGTGCGGGGATGCACAACGGGGGAAATGTGGATAGCGCTATTTGGGCTTGACCCGCCCCACTCGTCGACTGGAGGTCGGACGGGTGCATGTTGTCTCTTAGGTATTCAGTATTCAGTATGCAGTATTCAGTATTCAGTATTCATTCGGGCACGTATTCAGTATTCACAGTATTCGAGTCCAGTAATGGTTTTCCAATCGCAGTAGTAACAGGTATTCATATGTTTTGCATGCATGTGGTCTGGATTGACCATGGGTTATCAGTTGGAATCGATTTTCACTTGGAGTTGGTATACATTGGAGTCGGTATTCATTAAAAACCTGTGAACTCACCAGCATTATTTGCTGACGTATTTAGCATGTTTGTCTCAGGTCGCTAAGGTAGCAGCTGTTGATAGGCGCACGGAGTCTCACGGCGTCTAGGATTCATGTGCATCTCATTTAGCATTTTCAGACTTTCGTACTTTTAATTTCACGTTGTAATAAAGTTTTACGCTTCCGCAGCGATGGATCATTTATGAAAACTTAATGGTTTGATTATGTCATTTTTACGTATCATATAGTGTTGTTTATTGTGACCGTTGACTTGGATCCTGGTGTGTCACGCGCCTCGCGGTAAAACCCCGCACGTGGAAATTTGAGGGTTTGACAGATTGGTATCAGAGCCAATGGTTATAGTGAACTAGGACTGCATGTAGAGTCTAGTCTATAGCCGAGTATCACACACGTTAGACGGTCACACATAGTTACGAGTCGTGTCATTTGGTAAACATACTAATCTTGTCGGGGTGTCAGTGTCCTCATCACACAGTATCACATTATCCATCTTTTGTTATTCCTACCTTGGTTCTATCTTCTTCTTCGGGTTTGAAGATGAAGGGGCTTATCGCTTATACTTGGCAGTAGTGTACATTGGGGTGCCTTCGGCGCATTCTTGAGATCTTTCCGAGTTTTGGATATCTCCCCTCTATGCTCTAATGTACATACTTGCCTACACACACACTATCATGCACTAGTACTTGTCATAGTACACTCCTGAGTGACTGTTCACTTTGGGATCTTTGTGCGATAACAGTTTCTTTTAGGAATGTGGGTATCGGGTGATTTGAAGTTCTAGCTAGGAGCACGCCTAGAGGACCATGTAGAGCGATTTGTTATTTTGGGTGCACACGAAATCATAAATCGAAATGCATGAGAATCTTGGTGGACTTCGTGTTCGGACTAATGGTCATGCTGGAACCATGTTCTGAATTCGTTTGGTCACTTGTAGCTCGATCTGTTGGTGATTTTGAGTGTCTTGTCTCATGTTTGGCAGAACATGTCTGGTCGCGCTGGTGGACGTGCTGGTGGACGCCGTGGTGGCGGCGGGGGGTCGCAATGGCGGTGGACGAGGTGGTGGGAACATCACCATGACTCAGGCGGAGTTGGAGCACATGTTGCAACAACAGTTGAACGTTGCGTTGGCTGCTTTCCAGGCTGCTCAGCAGACCCTGGGAAATACTAATCAGATGCAGACTGGGTGCACGTACAAGAAGTTCATGGACTGTAAGCCCCATTTCTTCAATGGGACTGAAGGAGCGGTGGGACTACTTAGGTGGTTGGAGAAGATTGAGTCGGTGTTTGCTATGTGTAACTGTCCCGACGCTGATCGCGTCAAGTATGCTTCTGCTACACTGGAGGGACATGCGTTGACCTGGTGGAACTCCACCACTACGAACCTTGGTCTGGGTGAGGCCAATGCTATGCCGTGGTCCGAGTTTGTTCAGATGTTGAGGGCAGAGTATTGCCCAAGAGACGAGATTATGAAGTTGGAGCATGAGTTCTGGAATCTGAAGATGGTTGGGTCGGAGATCGAGGAGTTTACTGCTAGGCACAACGAGTTGGCTGTGATGTGCCCCGGGTTGGCTACACCGGAGTACCGGAGGATTGAGCACTACGTTGCTGGGTTAGTGCCGGAGATTGCTGGACTTGTTGCTGCTGCTGATCACACTACTATGTTGGCCACTGTTCGGGCAGCCCACAAGCTGACCAACATGAAGGTTGCGGAGGGCGTTCTACCTCCGAGGGGTGCTGCTATGAAAGCCCCTGCGGACAACAAGAGAAAGTGGGAGAGTGCTGGAAAGAGCGCTGGGTCGTCCCAGCCGCAGACAAAGAAGCAAGAAGTTGTGGGAGCATCATCCGAGCAGAGGTCTGGGGGATATACTGGGAAGCTCCCGAAGTGTGGTGAGTGTGGGTTTCATCATACGGGTGATTGTGAGAGGTTTCGCTGTCGACGGTGTCAGCGTTTTGGTCATCATGCTAAGGACTGTAGGACTACTCTTCAGCTACAACCGGCACAGGCCACTACTACTACTACCACTGCTACTGCTCCTCAGGGGAGGCAGGGATGTTATCACTGTGGGGATAATGGACACTTCAAGCGGGATTGTCCTAAGCTAAACCAAGGGACTGCAGGTAGTGCTGGGAATGGAGGCGGCGGTCGAACTACTCGAGGTCATGCCTACGTCATTGGCGTTAGGGAGAACCAGGAGGATCCTGACACTGTTACTGGTGAGTATTCTTTTCTTGATTCTCGTTATGCTCGTATTCATTCTCATTCGCATTGTTTGGCAATTCGTATTCATTGTGTGCATTCAGTTTGGTATTTGGTCATCATTTTGCATTCATGAGTCTGATGTGGGTCCTTTGGAGATGTTACTTGGACGTTACCGGTGTATCATTTATACCGATCATAGTAGTCTCTAGTAGGCCTTCGATCAGGAGGATTCATTGTTTTGTATTCACTTTGGGGAGGGCGGTTCCCCGGCACAGAGTATTCGTTGATATCATCTTTCGTTCGTGGTTATCATTTCGTTTGTGTTCTAGGAAACGTTACTTGGGTTAGGTCGACACTCATTACTGTCGAAGAGTGAATCTCGGGGCGAGATTCCTTTCAACAGGGGGATGATGTGACGACCGGGAAAATTTTTCTTTTTATCGCTTCGTTCTCTTTGACTTCGGGAAATTTTCGGGACGAAAATTCTTTCAACAGGGGGGATGATGTGACACCCGGCATGTTTGAGTCAACACTTTATGAACACATAAGTCTACCTTAGCGAGAAACGTTTATAAACAAACTTAACTGGGTTAGTTGAGTCGGGTCAGATTAGGATTGTCCAGGGTTCAATGATCTGGAGGATCATTGGGAGTCATTTTGGGGAATACACTAGTACCGGGTTCCGTTGTTGGTGACATTACATGAACTAATTAAGTATATGTGTAGATTAGGGGTCGTGTGGTGGATTGTATACTTATACTTGCTTAAACGATGTACAAATGATTATACGTGCCTAAACATGCTAAGTATAGACTATGGATGCATGCTTATGTGTTAAGATGTGTTAGAATGCGTTAAACACGACAAACTGGAAAAAGGTTAACATGTGTTAAAAAGTGCTGTTAACATGTGTTAAAAAGTGCTGATGACCTGAATGTGGAAATAGTGGGCGAACGTGGAAATGGAACTTGAAAAATGGGCGAACGTAGAAACAAAGTGGGCGAATGTGGAAAAGTTCCACATTCGACCATTACAAATGGGCGAATGTGGAAAAGTTCCACATTCGACCACATAAAAGGGGCGAACCTGGACTGGGTATAAATACCATCCTTAGCCATTTTTCACCATTTCACAAACCCTAAACGCCTCCAAACACTCTCTATCAGCTATTATCATTGGGGAAGGAGTTTTTGAACTTGTTTTTCATAACCTAACTCTCTAAATCATTACAAGTGAAGATCTAAGGTGTGTTCTTCATTACAAATCCTTTTTAAACAATTTTAACTTGTTTTCATCTAAACCCCAAGGGTTCAGATCTGATATCAACATGTTTTATGGGTAAAAACCTTCCTAACATCTTTCTAAATAAAACCTATTCATAAACAATGAGTTTTTATGCAAATTAACATGTGTTAATGTGATATTATGCATTGTTTGATGATTACTTGTTATATAGATGATATGGCAACAACCTAGGGCTGTTATTAATGATGGGTTCTGATTGAAACATGTTACAATTGATTGTTGATGGTGTTTTGTCGATTAAAGGAATCTTTGTTAGATTTAGGGCTTGTTTTTGGATGATAATGATAGAGTTAGGATAAGGGTTTCTTGTTCATGATGATTTGATGATGATGAGCTGATTATTGATTGATTTCAGAAGTTTCCTAATTGGGTAATATTTTCATGCATGATGATGTGACATCTCCATAATTTACTATTTTAGGAAACTTGTAAAAACGGATAGATTTTGGGGTAAAATTGGTAGGGTTTCGTAGGAATATATTAATGATGCTTGACTGCTGTGACTCATGATGTTTCGTGATGTTTTCGGATGTTTTTGGACGCGTTTTTGAGTAAACAACACAGCAGGGTCGAACCTGGAACACCTTCGGCCAGTCGAATGGGCGAAGGTGGGTTCCAGGGGTCGAACCTGGAAACTTGAGGGGCGAATGAACCACAAGTGGGCGAAGGTGGAAGAAAAAGGGGCGAAGGTGGAAGGTTGAACCCACATTCGACCAACCCAAGTCACCTTCGACCACTTACCACTACATTCGACCCTATGTTAACAGAAATGAGATTTTTGATACAAACTAAGTGTTTTATGCTTGAACCTTGCATGTAATCTATGTGTACTTGATTAGTTAGGGTAATGGGTCACCAACGGGATGTCGGGTCGGTCTAGTGTGTCGGTTGAACATTTAAACACGTTTTAAAACATACTTGGTTATGATCTGGACAATCGGGGACTAGATAACCTTATGGTTATTAGTCGGAACACTTATGTGAACATTTTGATAGATCTCCGGTAGAGGGATTGTCAAGGGCTAAACATCTTTGCACATATTTGAGGAACGCTATCTAAGGTGAGTTTCACGGCCCCACTCTTTTACTGGTTTTACATTTTTGGGGGAGAAAACATGCTGTGTCCTTTAAACGTGTGTCAACTATGTTTTCATAAAAAGGCGTTTCAACTATGTTTTGGCATTCATGAATTAATTGGGTTTGGAGTGTTCATTATGTTTTCACGTATTCATTATGTTTTGGAGTATTCATTATATTACTATGCGATCTTTGAAAGTCCCGGGGGAAACCATGAATGTGCGGGGATGCACAACGGGGGAAATGTGGATAGCGCTATTTGGGCTTGACCCGCCCCACTCGTCGACTGGAGGTCGGACGGGTGCATGTTGTCTCTTAGGTATTCAGTATTCAGTATGCAGTATTCAGTATTCAGTATTCATTCGGGCACGTATTCAGTATTCACAGTATTCGAGTCCAGTAATGGTTTTCCAATTGCAGTAGTAACAGGTATTCATATGTTTTGCATGCATGTGGTCTGGATTGACCATGGGTTATCAGTTGGAATCGATTTTCACTTGGAGTTGGTATACATTGGAGTCGGTATTCATTAAAAACCTGTGAACTCACCAGCATTATTTGCTGACGTATTTAGCATGTTTGTCTCAGGTCGCTAAGGTAGCAGCTGTTGATAGGCGCACGGAGTCTCACGGCGTCTAGGATTCATGTGCATCTCATTTAGCATTTTCAGACTTTCGTACTTTTGATTTCACGTTGTAATAAAGTTTTACGCTTCCGCAGCGATGGATCATTTATGAAAACTTAATGGTTTGATTATGTCATTTTTACGTATCATATAGTGTTGTTTATTGTGACCGTTGACTTGGATCCTGGTGTGTCACGCGCCTCGCGGTAAAACCCCGCACGTGAAAATTTGAGGGTGTGACATTTTTTATATATATAACACGTGTCATACCCGTATAATTATTTGGTCTTATAAAAACTCTATATTATTTGATTTTAGTTTAAGAAAGTTAGAAAAAATGGATGGTTCAAGTTAAACCAAGGCTAGTTTGTTAAGTTTTAAAGGAAAGAAATTAACAAAATCCTTTTATAACTAACAAGGTTAATTGAGAAGGACTATTTCTGTCATTTTGTGAAAGTTTCAAAACAACTCTTCTTCCCTCCCCACCTACCCACGTTTTTCCGGCCAAGAAATCCGGCCACCGGAAAATTTTCCGGCCAAACTCAAAAACCTTTTTCCTATAACATTTAATGCGTTTAAATGTTTCAAAACGTTTCTCCACTTAGCATTAATCGTTTCCTAGTCTTTAATCGTGCGTTAATAGGTATTAATCATGTATTAATCGAGTGTTTGGTGTGTAACCGTCGCACAACCAACACCCATCAACACCTGCGTTTTTAATTCATCTAATATATATATTTTTCCTACCTAAATGTTTCTGCACATACATACATCATAAACCCACTTCAAAAACCATTTGAATCGCGTTCAGGAAGCTTCATACTCGGCTCTCCATGATCGGACCTGCGTCCCTTGGGTTCGAACCTTTAAACACCACGTGAGTCTTTTTTTTTTATGCCGTTTTGTTTTTCATCCAATTCCGAACAAAAGCCCCATGAATTAGATGTCAAATCTTGAGTTATTTGGGTAATTGAAATCTAGGTTAGGGTTAGGGTTCTTGCTAGAAGAATTGGGGAAGATGATGAGTTGGTAACCATGTTTATATAAATTGTTTTCTGATTAAAGTTCACAAACACATGTTGTAGACTAGTGGTAGTGGAACACATTGTGGTAGAAGGAAACCTGGGTTCGAACCCTGGCACCTTCACCCCCATTTTTTTTGCAGTTTTTATTTATTTACTTATTTATTTGTTATTTAGAATCATTATTATAATCATATAACCTGAAATATATTCATAATAAATTCATTTTTGATCCAAAAATTATGAAAATTTAGGAGTAGCTTCTTGACACCTCATAGAATATTATCCCACTTTTATTTTCTGGAAAATGTTTTATTTTTATATTTTTAATGAATTAAATTGTTTTAACCGTATTTAATTGATTAAAAATTCATTTTTAATGATTTTAATCTCAAACTTTTTGGGTAATTATTTCTAATCATCATGAACTTAAATAAAAATTATTGGTTCAGAAAACATTTATTTTTATTGATTTTCCTATTTTTAATCATTTAAACATAATTTAATCTCGTTAAATCAGTTTTAAATATAAATAAGTTTATATAAATTATGGGAAAATTATTCTAATTTGTTTACATCAGAAATCATCCATTTCTATAAAAAATAGCATTTTTGGATCATGTCTTGTATTGTTAGCGTTATTTATCAATTACGACATAATTAAACATTTATTTATTTACACTATTTAAACATCTATTTTATAAATATTTTTTATTATAAGATAGAAATGTCTTATGATTGAAAGTCTTTATTGTCATTGATGGATCCTTGAGTAACTCGTAACTATTTATTTCAATATTTATGATTATTGTATTTATTCACAATAATTAGTTAAAGTAATAAACTAAATTATTTTGTCTTAATTATTTGAACATATTTTTTTTACTAAATACTCAATTGATAATAATTATATTATTCAAACCACATTTACAACCTTTCATATATTATTTGTGATATACAACTTTTACATTAACGCGACTGATCATAAAAACTCTAATTCCCCAAATCGACTTAGCAAACCCTAATGCCTTAGACCCTAGATACCTTAGACTTTTTAGACACTTCCTTATTAGTATGCTTACACATTATAGGTTGAAATCCTCGGAATTCCCATTACTTAGTTCACGACCGCTTAAGTGGATTTTGATCGCTTTCGCAAACTGTGAGTATATCTTTCCCCTTTTTACTATTTTACATTTCGGGGTGACTCATGTACTTACTATCAAGTTTATATTTCCTTTTACTAAAATAGCAATTCTTATGTGTGTTTGCTTGTGTTATTTTGTGTATCTATGACCTGTCAAATCATTAACCGCTGGGCGGCCTGGCATTTCAATGAATAGTACTATGGTTTATACCCTTGTGACTCTGTTGAGAGTCCTCGTCATTGCTATGTATTACTTTACTACTAGCGCATACTATATATATCTGCTTACTTCTCTTAGGGTTGATTTGACCCGGATACCACTTATTACATAATTGCAGACAGTATACGACACATGAATTGCTAAACACTTTTCTACTATATTTATTTAAACAGGGTATGCTCACCAATACAATTTTTGTATTGACCAAAATATTTTGTACATGTTTCAGGTTGTTTTGAGACGCTTCTTTTAGGTTTTTGGATTTTATATTTTTTTAGTCTTGTCTACATTGTATCTTAGTTAGACTTGTTACTTTGGAATTATTGTATCCTGTAATTTCATTTCAACGTAATAAATTATTTAATCAATGTATTCAAATTTACACTTTAGTCCATGTGCTGTTGAACAATCGTCACTACGTGACACCTCGATGTTTCCGCCATCGGTTGGGGTGTTACAGTTTAATTCATAAAAATATTTAAAATAATATTTAAGAAGTCTTTTATTATTTTTATATCAATAATAATTACACAAAATCATAAATAAACTAAATTCACTTTGAAAAATAAAAGTTTTTATGAAACATCAACCTACCGACTTAGAATTTCCCAAAATAATTTTGATAGAATTTTAGGGGTTAAAATAGATTTATTGTAAATTTTATTTGAGTAAAGCTTATTAAAAAAAATGATAACATATGAAAACATGTTAAAACTGAGAAAAATGGTTATGAAAATTGTTCTAATATAATGGAAAATATTTCCACCAATTTTCATGACCAACGCATTATCATTGATTTAATATGAATTTAATATGGTTAAAACATATAAAAATCACTAAAAATATTATATAATGCCTAAAATGCCAAAACTGAGTTCTAAAATTCCTAATCAGCCATATGAATCACCATGTCAAATTTCATAATTTGTAGGTCAATAATAACGAGTTATGAATTTTTTTTAAGGTTCAAAAGATTTTTAACTAAAAAAATCCCAAATACTCCTAAGAACATCCTAACTTTAGAAATTCAATTGAAGCCCATAAAGACTATAATTGACCAAACAAACATAGGGCTTTTGACCTACAAATGGAAACTAAGAGTATTGCAAAAAGGAATTGGAAAAACTTACAACGTAGCTAGTCCAACTAAGAAGAAAAGAAAACTGAATAATAGAATAATAAGCTTCCAAATTCGCCAATAATACGAGATAATGATCAAAGTTTTCTTTGCGCAGATGATAGACAAGAAGAGATGAATATTTGGTGGGATTTAGTAACAACTGAATTGTTGGTGAACTTGAAATGGGTCAAGAAACTAGTTTTTATATTAATTTTTTACTTAATTCATCATTAAACCAATCATAAATGCTACTAATGGTTGGAATTTGAAAGGTTCAACATTTATCATCATTATGTTGAGCTTAATTGTGCATTAAAATCGAATTCGAAACAGAAATGACCATAATCAAGTCTAAGACTCGTAACAGCTGCAGTGGACGGGTGCTCGGGTGTAAGACTATATGGTGTGCCTCCTTTTCCCCCCAACTCCCCTAAGTGCCACATCAGCGCCACCTCATTTCCCTCATTTTCTCCCCCAAAGTTTGGAAATGGTTTCCCCTAATTCCCCCATTCCCCCTCCTTTTTTATTATTTTATTTATCTATTTAATTTATATATTATACTTTTAAATACATTAAAATTTAAAATATATATATTAGACACACATTAGATACACCAAAAACAAAAAAAAAACCTCATCCTCATCTTCAACATAGTGCTCAACTTCATCTTCATTCTTCAACAGGCACCTCCCATCACCCCTTTCAGATCATAGTGCTCAACCCCTTTCAACATAGTGTTGGCCTTCATCTTCATCATGGCTCTTTCGGAGCCATCACCGTCGCACACACATATCGGAGCTACCACCATAGCCTCAACGGTACAATCGATCCACCACCATCGCCACTTATCCATCACAGCCACCTCCTTCATCTTATTTCTCCTTCATCTTCATCTTCAGATCTGCAAGAGTATGATATATTTATACATATATATATATATATATATGTATAAAGTTTGAATTAAAAACAAAAAAAAACAAAAAACCCAACGTGGCCCAATCAAGAAGCTCGGGAGGAACGGGGTGAAATCCCCGAAGGCACCGAACCCAAATCGGTGGGGGCGGTGTTCCCGATCGGGTACTTGTCCAGCTCACTTCCCCGATTGCCTTCCCCGATTGCACACCATCCAGTCTAAATGTGAGTATAAAACGTGTATACTTATAATTATATTTGATATTTTTAGACTACAAGGGTTAAAAATTTACATTTTAAAATAGTTGAGGGACCAATTGTGTTCATTTACAAAAGTTGAAGGTGCAGATTGTCACAGTCTCCCCTACTTTAGAAAATTTCGTCCCGAAATTATTTCTAAGTGAAGGTTTTATGTAACAAAAGACATTTTGTTAAAAGGCAAGTAGATTTTAAGAAATGCATTAACCATAATTTGAGAAAATGAGAAAAGGTTTGGGAAAGTATGTAACTGGTGAGGGCAGGGCGTTGATATAGCAGTCTCCCCTACTTTAAAAAAGTTTCTGACCGAAATTTATTAAGGACATGCAAAAGGTTTCGAATAATAGAGAGTGTAAGAGTATACAAGTTTTCAGTTTCCTGTGTGGGTGGTCAATGATCTAATGAAGAGGTAGTAATGGGTTGGTTCTTGGTCAGACTCCTAGTCCGCTCCCTCAGTATCGTTTATGCTTATATATAAGGTGTACCGCAGCTGATCCCCCATACTCCTGATACTTTGGACTCGTACTGATTGTCTACCAACAGCCTAAATAGAATTACACACCACCCTCATGTACCTGTAAACCCATGATTGCGTTCCGGACCGTAATCATCGATTTACCTTACACTAGGGTGTTATGCTTTTCCATAACCCTATCCTAAGTAATACTAGAAACAAATGTGTGCAATTAGAATATGGTAAGTAATTGATACTGCAATGAAACAATAACATGGTTAGAGGTCCTTCCTTTTCGGGTTTACCCTTTAACCGTAATGAGAGTAACATGTAAGTAATAGACATGGTTATAGGTTCTTCCCTTTCGGGTTCACCCTTAACCGGTAACTTTTGTTCACATCGTCTGCTCTAAACACTCATATTGATAGACCCTGAGGTTTACACTGTTCCCCTCAGATTAAAGAAATACTCTAATCCGAGTCGTACGTGGGTACTGGCTTAGATCTCATACGAGTTATCAACTAGTATGTTCGTTGGCCATGATGATGAACAAAATAATGTAAAGTATAACAGGGTTTTGCTCACAACAAAAAAAAAAATATGCATACCAAATATGCGTTCATGTAAGTATATAAGTATAGCATAAAATTTCGATTGAAAGAATGGTATAATATAAATCGAGTAAATCGTTCAAAATGAAAGTAAACGAGTTAAATTAATGCTCAAAAACCAGTGTTGTAAGAGTAACTAGTAATAATTAGTGCTAGTGTAATAAGATAGATTTTCGTTTATCAAAACGTAGATTGTGCAATCTTTGTGATATAGTTGAAAGAATAGTAGTAATGTATGAGGATAACTTTTTAGTAACCGAAGTGTGTTTTAGATTCAAAACTGGTTCATTTGAAAAATCTTCGTAGATATGTGTTTATGAGGAGTCGAGTTTGAAAAATGTTATAAGGCTTATTATTAGTTGCAAGTTTCTTCCGAAAACATATATTGGATACGTTATATGAAAACAAAGGGTTTTCATTTGACTTGTAAGATATGCAATACAAGTTTATAAAATGCAAAATGAAACCATTTCATGAAGTATGTGTAAATCTAATGTTTTTTTAAAAGACCAAGATTTAAAATGATGTGAAGGTTGTGAATGATCCCAGATGCCTTGACGAATTTTTAAAAAATAGAATTTTCTGTATTTAAACATGTCTTTAACTTGTGGGTTGAAAAGTCAATTTTTTTAATTGTTATGAAATGTTGAGAAAATCTAAGTGTTACCCGTTTGGACTGGGTAAACTTGAAACCTTTTAATTGTCAACCTTTTATGAAATTTATACATTGAAAGATCGTTTGTTTATAAAGATCGTTAAGGCATCTCTTTGGGCTCATAGCGTGCTATTTGTTTCAGGACACGTGGTGTATGCAGGTGTGTATTAATCTAGTGAATAGGCTTCCCTTAGGCCTGTAAACGAACCGAACGAACACGAACACAGGCGTGTTCGTGTTTGTTCATTTAACTTTAATCGAACACATTTTTGTGTTCGTGTTCGTTCATTAAGAAATTTGTGGTGTTCGTGTTCGTTTATGTTCGTTCATTTAAACCTAAACGAACAGTTCATGAACATAAACGAACACAAATGATCAATATAAACGAACACAAATGAACATATACGAACATAAACAAAAACAAGTTAATAATGATTCATGAACATAAATGAACGTTAGGATTGGGGTGGAGAGCGGCTGTGAAGTGTGGAGAGCGGCTAATAAGTGATATGTTTAGAATGTTAGGGTTAGGGTTAAGTGTTTAGAACATATGAATTAAGGTTACTTAACAAAAAGAAATAAATAATAATAAAAAATAAAGCTAAGTTTAATTAAACGAACATAAACGAACAAAATAAACGAACATAAATGAACGAACATAAACAAACGTTCATGAACATAAATGAACGAACACAACGTGTGTTCATGTTCGTTCGTTTAATTAAACGAACAAAAAATTGTGTTCGTGTTCGTTCATTTATTTAAATAAACGAACATAAACGAACTTCCCGCCGAACAGTTCACGAACAGTTCATGAACGTTCGGTTCGTTTACAGACCTAGGCCTTCCCTAAACTGGGTGTAAATTAGTATTGTGTAAATGAGGATATTAGTGAATTTCAAAACTTTAGCGAGATTAAAATCGAGATGTAGAAATAGATCCCTGAGATGTGGAATTCACTCCTAACTCATACATGTTATTTCAAAATTGAAAATTATTGTGGAATGAAACCAATCACTAAGTTAAGGATATCACCCCCAGCCTAGTGGTTAAGTTCCTTTTTGAAGGAAATACTCTTTGAGGTGTGGATGTCACTCCTATCTCAAAGACATATTCCTAAGATAAATAACATATAGAGGAGTGAAACTAATCACCAAGGTATGGATGTTGTAACATCGCGAAATTTTTCCAAATTTTTAATATAAAAAGCCCTTATCTTATATCTATATATATTTTTTTAAATGTACCTAAGCCTTTATTTTCTCTTCTAAACCTACAACTTATATATATACATATATATATATATATAAAGATATATATATATGTTAATAATAATAATAATAATAATATTAATATTATGACACTAAAATCAGAATTTTTTTAGAGTCATGTTACAATGGTGTAAACAAAACCCAAACCCAACTTAAACAATCTATAATCTCCAGCCCAGCTAATGGCCCACTCCCCAATTTCTTTTTGTATCTCGGAAGCCCACCCAAGAGACAGCCCACAACCAAAAGCCCAGCCCAAACCCCCTCCTTATTCTTTAAGCTGTTAATCAAAAAAAAAAAAAAATGAAACTACTCTACCCGGGGTTCGAACCCGAGTCACAACACACACACACCCACGCGTTATCCACCTAGCCAAGGCCTTTGTTTTGATTTATGTCCAAATCACATTTTATAAATAGCTGTTCTAAACAGCTGCTACTGCACGCTGTCATGAGCAAGACCCGCGAACCAGCTAGCATCCAACCTTTGACCATGAAATGGAGCTTGTTTTTGGAAACCATAATCTAATTAAGTACGCTGACATGAACGACAGCCATTACCGCGTCCAATTAACCTTCGTTGCCTTATATACGTTCGAAATTGAGCGAGAATTAACTCGGTTTGACCAAGCACATTCAATTTTTAAAACCTTCTAAAATAGCCATGGCTCTATAAATTGAAACCTTCTCTGTGCTCTAAACATGACGAAAAACAGACCCCTACTCCTAATTGCCGATAAAATCCTCGTTATAAACAAAATCTATGGCGTGTTGACTTTTTAGTTGACTCGCGTTCTTGCTTCCATTTCAGCTTGGTAAGAATCAATCCCTTCTGAGTTTTTAACCTTTGATATGTTCCGACCATTAACCCTATGAAAACAGGAGTTTTTGGTTGATGATTTAACGTATTGGAAATCTAGGGTTTCGTCTATTGATTTGGGGAAGAAACTGATTCTGCTTGTTGTATTTATTTTTAAATAACTGAGATAAATCACAACCACAGGCCTAGGCCAAGTGGTTGTGACTGATGCCTACAACTTAGACAACCCGGGTTCGAGTCCTAGCTTGGACACCCTTTTTCACTTAATATCCTCTCTTTTTAACAAACCATTATATATATAAATTACACTTAAATTTTGTAAATTCCTTTTTAAATATTAAAACCTTTTTATAAATTCTAAAAAAATTATGTTTATCAAAACTGAGGTAAAAGTTTTATCTACAATTTTTATTTTTCAGAAATTCATTTATTTAATATTTATAATAATTAAATCAATTATATACTATTATATTTATAAAAATCCATTAAAATATCAAAACAATTTTATTAATTTCCACAAAAATTATCCTATGTTTGTACAATGGTAAACTTTACTGAAATGATTTTTAATTCAGAAAAATCATTTATTTTATATTTTTAATCAATTTTTGTTAGATTTAATCATAATTAAATCATAATAAATTCAATTTTTAGTATTTTTGCACCAAAATTTTATACAATTTATTTTTAAATATCTAGAACAGAAATATGATTTTTAATATAATAATTCTTTAATTTTAGTATTTTTGAATATTAAAGTTAAATTTTGGCAATTTGTAATAAATAGATTTAAAAATCTATTCTAAAGAAAATAATTTTATAAAAATTATTTTTATACTTCAAACACATTATTGTGAACATTCTAAATTCAAACTTTATAAAAAGACTTTCTTTTATTTAATTATCATATTTCCCTTTATTTAATTAACATTCTATTTTAAATTCAACAATTGGTTATCCCCAAATCGAAACCCTAGGATATACTTATAAACTAGTTAGACTTAGACTTATTTGTTGCCTTATACATAGGTTAACACTTGGCAATCTATTGGGCTACACTTATACTAATCCTCAATACCTAATACTATACCAAGGTGAGTTTACGTAATCCTGTTTATGCGATTCTTTATACTTGCAACAATTTTAAGCAATTCAACATATATGTCTAGAAGTAAACTTTATTGCCTCATGTATTAGTCAACAGTTTCAACGAGTTTCAACATTTACATAATCATTAGCTATGGCCAAGCCGGCGATACTCAATAATAGATCTATTGGATTGACAATCCCACCCGGATACGTGTTCCTCCTACATAGGTCACGTGGGTGATTGTTATCGTTCAACATATTACTAAGGTGAACCGTAGATGACGGGATGGACCTAAACTAGTCGGAGGTTTGATTATGTCAACATATTATACTATGCATGTAGACTTAAATTTACGATAGACGTACGAATTGCTAGACTTTTATACTAAAACTATATGCTTAACATGGATTATGTATTCTCACCAACTTCTAGTTGACCCCCCCCCCCCCCATTTTTCCAAACTCAACAGGAAATACTGATGCTTGAAGTCTAGAGCTAGCATGAGGAGATATTTGAAGTTTTAAGCTTTGTTTGATTATTTGATGTAGACTTTAATGTAATTCAATTTTGTAATGAATAAAGGATTATTTAAACATATGTATTACCATGAGCTACTGAACAATCATCAATACGTGACATCCCGATGTTTCCGCCATCGGTTGGGGTGTTACAGATTGGTATCACAGCCAGGTTATAGGGAATTAGGTTATTAGAAAAATAATCTAGTCTATAACCATAGGATTTAACAAGTACTTGCTTCTTTTACTTGCTATTCTCTATCTCCCTCCTACTGCTCATCCCTACTTTCATCCTTACAAGAAGGTTGCTCTCCACCATTGGATCTACTCTTAGGCTAATAGGACAATCCTCAGGTTTAGCCTGAACCACCTTGAGATCTCGTCGAAGTTCTAGATTTTAATAACGAACACGTGCAATCTGGAAGGGTGAACGCCTGTATTCTGAGTTTTCTGTCTAGGACTGGCATTGCGCATATATCCCAATCAGACGAGGGACCCGGATGCCTACCTGGGAATTCTCGGGATGAGTGTTCACTTATAGGCTAAAGCATGTCTTCACTATGTTATTAGAATCTAGAAGTTTTGATAAGTCAACGTTTTCGTTTATTCGTTTTAATTAATGAATAAATGATTACACTCACCTTCCTTAAACTAAGCTCAAAAATCTCAAAATTTTACAGCTTAAATCAATCTCATTTCATAACCATCCATGGATTTCACAATCACATTTCACCTTACCATCTTAGCCACTTTTTTTAAATATTCAACACCCTACCCAAATCATATAATCTCCATACTATAAAATAAACTCTTTATCAACTATCTTCACATTCACTATCTCTCACAACTTTGATTCTGCTTCAAGATTTTTTCATCATCCTCTCAAGAACTAAATTCATATCCTTCACCTTCTCACACATGAGCTAGTTACCCATGATAACCAAACTATGGAAACTTGATTGTGTGTTGCATCAAACATAATCCTTAGTTATACATGAGGATTCGACTATTTGCCTTATTTGAACATTTGAAACTAGAATTCATAGAATATAAACTATTTACTATAGACACACCTAGAGTCATTAACCTTATCTAGAACAACTCTATTACAACTCGTATGCTATACTTGATACTTGATTGCTTACATGTACATATTATCAATTTGCAATTCATGTGTGTAATAATTGGTACACTTAATCAAACAACTGATAGAGGATGAAGTACTTGCTCAACAGATAGTAGATTACAAAATAACCTACTCAACGATTGGTAGAGGTCATCATGCCTGCTCAACAGTCGGTAGAGGCCCTACAACCTGCTCAACGACTGGTAGAGGCTATCATACCTGCTCAACAATCGGTAGAGGTTCCTACTCACTGACTGGTAGAAGTCTTTTTCCTGCTCAACAGTTGGACTCATTTTTGGATACATGGTTAATCATATTATTTTACATGTGTGTCTAGAGTTATAGAAGGACACAAAACCCTAATGTAAGGTAAATTGGTGATTGCGGTCCGGAACGTAATCATGAATTTACAGGTACGTTAAGGTAGTGTGAAATTTTATCAAGGTTTCCGGTAGTTGACCAATTGTAAACCTAGTGTTTCTCTTAACTTCGGGACGAAGTTCCTAAAAGTAGGGGAGACTGTAACATCGCGAAATTTTTCCAAATTTTTAATATAAAAAGCCCTTATCTTATATCTATATATATTTTTTTAAATGTACCTAAGCCTTTATTTTCTCTTCTAAACCTACAACTTATATATATACATATATATATATATAAAGATATATATATATGTTAATAATAATAATAATAATAATAATAATAATAATAATATTAATATTATGACACTAAAATCAGAATTTTTTTAGAGTCATGTTACAATGTTGTAAACAAAACCCAAACCCAACTTAAACAATCTATAATCTCCAGCCCAGCTAATGGCCCACTCCCCAATTTCTTTTTGTATCTCGGAAGCCCACCCAAGAGACAGCCCACAACCAAAAGCCCAGCCCAAACCCCCTCCTTCTTCTTTAAGCTGTTAATCAAAAAAAAAAATAAAATGAAACTACTCTACCCGGGGTTCGAACCCGAGTCACAACACACACACACCCACGCGTTATCCACCTAGCCAAGGCCTTTGTTTTGATTTATGTCCAAATCACATTTTATAAATAGCTGTTCTAAACAGCTGCTACTGCACGCTGTCATGAGCAAGACCCGCGAACCAGCTAGCATCCAACCTTTGACCATGAAATGGAGCTTGTTTTTGGAAACCATAATCTAATTAAGTACGCTGACATGAACGACAGCCATTACCGCGTCCAATTAACCTTCGTTGCCTTATATACGTTCGAAATTGAGCGAGAATTAACTCGGTTTGACCAAGCACATTCAATTTTTAAAACCTTCTAAAATAGCCATGGCTCTATAAATTGAAACCTTCTCTGTGTTCTAAACATGCCGAAAAACAGACCCCTACTCCTAATTGCCGATAAAATCCTCGTTATAAACAAAATCTATGGCGTGTTGACTTTTTAGTTGACTCGCGTTCTTGCTTCCATTTCAGCTTGGTAAGAATCAATCCCTTCTGAGTTTTTAACCTTTGATATGTTCCGACCATTAACCCTATGAAACCAGGAGTTTTTGGTTGATGATTTAACGTATTGGAAATCTAGGGTTTCGTCTATTGATTTGGGGAAGAAACTGATTCTGCTTGTTGTATTTATTTTTAAATAACTGAGATAAATCACAACCACAGGCCTAGGCCAAGTGGTTGTGACTGATGCCTACAACTTAGACAACCCGGGTTCGAGTCCTAGCTTGGACACCCTTTTTCACTTAATATCCTCTCTTTTTAACAAACCATTATATATATATATAAATTACACTTAAATTTTGTAAATTCCTTTTTAAATATTAAAACCTTTTTATAAATTCTAAAAAAATTATGTTTATCAAAACTGAGGTAAAAGTTTTATCTACAATTTTTATTTTTCAGAAATTCATTTATTTAATATTTATAATAATTAAATCAATTATATACTATTATATTTATAAAAATCCATTAAAATATCAAAACAATTTTATTAATTTCCACAAAAATTATCCTATGTTTGTACAATGGTAAACTTTACTGAAATGATTTTTAATTCAGAAAAATCATTTATTTTATATTTTTAATCAATTTTTGTTAGATTTAATCATAATTAAATCATAATAAATTCAATTTTTAGTATTTTTGCACCAAAATTTTATACAATTTATTTTTAAATATCTAGAACAGAAATATGATTTTTAATATAATAATTCTTTAATTTTAGTATTTTTGAATATTAAAGTTAAATTTTGGCAATTTGTAATAAATAGATTTAAAAATCTATTCTAAAGAAAATAATTTTATAAAAATTATTTTTATACTTCAAACACATTATTGTGAACATTCTAAATTCAAACTTTATAAAAAGACTTTCTTTTATTTAATTATCATATTTCCCTTTATTTAATTAACATTTTATTTTAAATTCAACAATTGGTTATCCCCAAATCGAAACCCTAGGATATACTTATAAACTAGTTAGACTTAGACTTATTTGTTGCCTTATACATAGGGTAACACTTGGCAATCTATTGGGCTACACTTATACTAATCCTCAATACCTAATACTATACCAAGGTGAGTTTACGTAATCCTGTTTATGCGATTCTTTATACTTGCAACAATTTTAAGCAATTCAACATATATGTCTAGAAGTAAACTTTATTGCCTCATGTATTAGTCAACAGTTTCAACGAGTTTCAACGAGTTTCAACATTTACATAATCATTAGCTATGGCCAAGCCGGCGATACTCAATAATAGATCTATTGGATTGACAATCCCACCTGGATACGTGTTCCTCCTACATAGGTCACGTGGGTGATTGTTATCGTTCAACATATTACTAAGGTGAACCGTAGATGACGGGATGGACCTAAACTAGTCGGAGGTTTGATTATGTCAACATATTATACTATGCATGTAGACTTAAATTTACGATAGACGTACGAATTGCTAGACTTTTATACTAAAACTATATGCTTAACATGGATTATGTATTCTCACCAACTTCTAGTTGACCCCCCCCCCCCCCATTTTTCCAAACTCAACAGGAAATACTGATGCTTGAAGTCTAGAGCTAGCATGAGGAGATATTTGAAGTTTTAAGCTTTGTTTGATTATTTGATGTAGACTTTAATGTAATTCAATTTTGTAATGAATAAAGGATTATTTAAACATATGTATTACCATGAGCTACTGAACAATCATCAATACGTGACATCCCGATGTTTCCGCCATCGGTTGGGGTGTTACAGATGTCACTCCTAACTTGGTGCTATCGTTTCGTTTGTAAAATACGAGCATATTCTTTTCTAAGCAAAATACCGAAAAAAATAACGAGAAAGTATCATAGCAAAAATACCTAGAAAGAAATATAAGAATAAAGAGGAATATACACGAGAGGACTCATGAAAGTAAGCTTAGTTATAGACTAGGCTAAAAGGCATTCTAATAACCTAATTCCCTATAACCATGGCTCTGATACCAATCTGTAACACCCCAACCGATGGCGGAAACATAGAGGTGTCACGTAGTGACGATTGTTCATTAGCTCATGGACTAAAAGTGTAAATATTGATACATTGATTAAATAGTTTGTTACATTGAAATGAAATACAACGATTCTAAATGTCACCTAAACTGAAATACAATGAATCAAAATCTAAATATGAATCTGAAAGCTTAACGAATGCATCTCAAATAACCTGAAACATGTATGAAAATAATTTTGTCAATACAAAAATGTATTGGTGAGCATACCCTGTTGAATACATATAATAGAAAAGTGTTTCGCAATGTATGTGTTATGATATTGTAATATGTAAAAGGGTCAAAATCAAGCCTCACATCGTTCAATAATCGTTCACACATTGTTCAAGAAAAACCATAACAATGACCAAGGACTTAACTCGTTCACGTAAGTCAAACAAGGGATATAATTCGTAGTACTACTCATTGTTAGGTGCGGCCCAACGGTTAATGACTTTGACAAATCGTTCCTACAATTCACACAAAACATATCAAAGAGCACATTGCGTTATAAATAATACACATAAGTTTAGTAATAATTTTACATGAGTCACCCCAAAAGAGTAAATAGTAAAAAGCGGAAAGATATACTCACATTTGACAATTAGTAACTTGACTAAGTGAGCGAGCATAAGCGAGCAAATCCAAAAGTTCAACCTAAAGTTTAAAGTGTTCCCAAAATAAGTATTTAAACTTAAAAGTGTCTAGGGTTTCTATTCTAAGTCACTTAAGATGTTAGGTCTATATTTGGGTTTTTAAGTTTATCAAACATGGCGAAAATTATGAATTTTTTACTATCATGTGTTATATAAAAAAAATATAAGTTTGGTTTTTCAAACACATGCATTTTTCTATGGTTAATAATATTAAGTTTAATTCATAAAAATATTTAAAATAATATTTAAGAAGTCTTTTATTATTTTTATATCAATAATAATTACACAAAATCATAAATAAACTAAATTCACTTTGAAAAATAAAAGTTTTTATGAAACATCAACCTACCGACTTAGAATTTCCCAAAATAATTTTGATAGAATTTTTGGGGTTAAAATAGATTTATTGTAAATTTTATTTGATTAAAGCTTATTAAAAAAAAATGATAACATATGAAAACATGTTAAAACTGAGAAAAATGGTTATGAAAATTGTTCTAATATAATGGAAAATATTTCCACCAATTTTCATGACCAACGCATTATCATTGATTTAATATGAATTTAATATGGTTAAAACATATAAAAATCACTAAAAATATTATATAATGCCTAAAATGCCAAAACTGAGTTCTAAAATTCCTAATCAGCCATATGAATCACCATGTCAAATTTCATAATTTGTAGGTCAATAATAACGAGTTATGAATTTTTTTTAAGGTTCAAAAGATTTTTAACTAAAAAAAATCCCAAATACTCCTAAGAACATCCTAACTTTAGAAATTCAATTGAAGCCCATAAAGACTATAATTGACCAAACAAACATAGGGCTTTTGACCTACAAATGGAAACTAAGAGTATTGCAAAAAGGAATTGGAAAAACTTACAACGTAGCTAGTCCAACTAAGACGAAAAGAAAACTGAATAATAGAATAATAAGCTTCCAAATTCGCCAATAATACGAGATAATGATCAAAGTTTTCTTTGCGGAGATGATAGACAAGAAGAGAAGAATATTTGGTGGGATTTAGTAACAACTGAATTGTTGGTGAACTTGAAATGGGTCAAGAAACTAGTTTTTATATTAATTTTTTACTTAATTCATCATTAAACCAATCATAAATGCTACTAATGGTTGGAATTTGAAAGGTTCAACATTTATCGTCATTATGTTGAGCTTAATTGTGCATTAAAATCGAATTCGAAACAGAAATGACCATAATCAAGTCTAAGACTCGAAACAGCTGCAGTGGACGGGTGCTCGGGTGTAAGACTATATGGTGTGCCTCCTTTTTCCCCCCAACTCCCCTAAGTGCCACATCAGCGCCACCTCATTTCCCCCATTTTCTCCCCCAAAGTTTGGAAATGGTTTCCCCTAATTCCCCCATTCCCCCTCCTTTTTTATTATTTTATTTATCTATTTAATTTATATATTATACTTTTAAATACATTAAAATTTAAAATATATATATTAGACACACATTAGATACACCAAAAAAAAAAAAAAAAAAAAAAACCTCATCCTCATCTTCAACATAGTGCTCAACTTCATCTTCATTCTTCAACAGGCACCTCCCATCACCCCTTTCAGATCATAGTGCTCAACCCCTTTCAACATAGTGTTGGCCTTCATCTTCATCATGGCTCCTTCGGAGCCATCACCGTTGCACACACATATCGGAGCCACCACCGTAGCCTCAACGGTACAATCGATCCACCACCATCGCCACTTATCCATCACAGCCACCTCCTTCATCTTATTTCTCCTTCATCTTCATCTTCAGATCTGCAAGAGTATGCTATATGTATACATATATATATATATATATATATATATATATATATATATATGTATAAAGTTTGAATTAAAAACAAAAAAAACAAAAAACCCAACGTGGCCCAATCAAGAAGCTCGGGAGGAACGGGGTGAAATCCCTGAAGGCACCGAACCCGAATCGGTGGGGGCGGTGTTCCCAATCGGGTACTTGTCCAGCTCACTTCCCCGATTGCCTTCCCTGATTGCACACCATCCAGTCTAAATGTGAGTATAAAACGTGTATACTTATAATTATATTTGATATTTTTAGACTACAAGGGTTAAAAATGAACATTTTAAAATAGTTAAGGGACCAATTGTGTTCATTTACAAAAGTTGAAGGTGCAGATTGTCACAGTCTCCCCTACTTTAGAAAATTTCGTCCCGAAATTATTTCCAAGTGAAGGTTTTATGTAACAAAAGACATTTTGTTAAAAGGCAAGTAGATTTTAAGAAATGCATTAACCATAATTTGAGAAAATGAGAAAAGGTTTGGGAAAGTATGTAACTGGTGAGGGCAGGGCGTTGATATAGCAGTCTCCCCTACTTTAGAAAAGTTTCTGACCGAAATTTATTAAGGACATGCAAAAGGTTTCGAATAATAGAGAGTGTAAGAGTATACAAGTTTTCAGTTTCCTGTGTGGGTGGTCAATGATCTAATGAAGAGGTAGTAATGGGTTGGTTCTTGGTCAGACTCCTAGTCCGCTCCCTCAGTATCGTTTATGCTTATATATAAGGTGTACCGCAGCTGATCCACCATACTCCTGATACTTTGGACTCGTACTGATTGTCTACCAACAGCCTAAATAGAATTACACACCTCCCTCATGTACCTGTAAACCCATGATTGCGTTCCGGACCGTAATCATCGATTTACCTTACACTAGGGTGTTAGGCTTTTCCATAACCCTATCCTAAGTAATACTAGAAACAAATGTGTGCAATTAGAATATGGTAAGTAATTGATACTGCAATGAAACAATAACATGGTTAGAGGTCCTTCCCTTTCGGGTTTACCCTTTAACCGTAATGAGAGTAACATGTAAGTAATAGACATGGTTATAGGTTCTTCCCTTTCGGGTTCACCCTTAACCGGTAACTTTTGTTCACATCGTCTGCTCTAAACACTCATATTGATAGACCCTGAGGTTTACACTGTTCCCCTCAGATTAAAGAAATACTCTAATCCGAGTCGTACGTGGGTACTGGCTTAGATCTCATACAAGTTATCAACTAGTATGTTCGTTGGCCATGATGATAAACAAAATAATGTAAAGTATAACAGGGTTTTGCTCACAACAAAAAAAAATATGCATACCAAATATGCGTTCATGTAAGTATATAAGTATAGCATAAAATTTCGATTGAAAGAATGGTATAATATAAATCGAGTAAATCGTTCAAAATGAACGTAAACGAGTTAAATTAATGCTCAAAAACCAGTGTTGTAAGAGTAACTAGTAATAATTAGTGCTAGTGTAATAAGATAGATTTTCGTTTATCAAAACGTAGATTGTGCAATCTTTGTGATATAGTTGAAAGAATAGTAGTAATGTATGAGGATAACTTTTTAGTAACCGAAGTGTGTTTTAGATTCAAAACTGGTTCATTTGAAAAATCTTCGTAGATATGTGTTTATGAGGAGTCGAGTTTGAAAAATGTTATAAGGCTTATTATTAGTTGCAAGTTTCTTCCGAAAACATATATTGGATACGTTATATGAAAACAAAGGGTTTTCATTTGACTTGTAAAATATGCAATACAAGTTTATAAAATGCAAAATGAAACCATTTCATGAAGTATGTGTAAATCTAATGTTTTTTAAAAGACCAAGATTTAAAATGATGTGAAGGTTGTGAATGATCCCAGATGCCTTGACGAATTTTTAAAAAATAGAATTTTCTGTATTTAAACATGTCTTTAACTTGTGGGTTGAAAAGTCGATTTTTTTTAATTGTTATGAAATGTTGAGAAAATCTAAGTGTTACCCGTTTGGACTGGGTAAACTTGAAACCTTTTAATTGTCAACCTTTTATGAAATTTATACATTGAAAGATCGTTTGTTTATAAAGATCGTTAAGGCATCTCTTTGGGCTCATAGCGTGCTATTTGTTTCAGGACACGTGGTGTATGCAGGTGTGTATTAATCTAGTGAATAGGCTTCCCTAAACTGGGTGTAAATTAGTATTGTGTAAATGAGGATATTAGTGAATTTCAAAACTTTAGCGAGATTAAAAACGAGATGTAGAAATAGATCCCTGAGATGTGGAATTCACTCCTAACTCATAGATGTTATTTCAAAATTGAAAATTATTGTGGAATGAAACCAATCACTAAGTTAAGGATATCACCCCCAGCCTAGTGGTTAAGTTCCTTTTTGAAGGAAATACTCTTTGAGGTGTGGATGTCACTCCTATCTCAAAGACATATTCCTAAGATAAATAACATATAGAGGAGTGAAACTAATCACCAAGGTATGGATGTCACTCCTAACTTGGTGCTATCGTTTCGTTTGTAAAATACGAGCGTATTCTTTTCTAAGCAAAATACCGAAAAAAATAACGAGAAAGTATCATAGCAAAAATACCTAGAAAGAAATATAAGAATAAAGAGGAATATACACGAGAGGACTCATGAAAGTAAGCTTAGTTATAGACTAGGCTAAAAGGCATTCTAATAACCTAATTCCCTATAACCATGGCTCTGATACCAATCTGTAACACCCCAACCGATGGCGGAAACATAGAGGTGTCACGTAGTGACGATTGTTCATTAGCTCATGGACTAAAAGTGTAAATATTGATACATTGATTAAATAGTTTGTTACATTGAAATGAAATACAACGATTCTAAATGTCACCTAAACTGAAATACAATGAATCAAAATCTAAATATGAATCCGAAAGCTTAACGAATGCATCTCAAATAACCTGAAACATGTACGAAAATAATTTTGTCAATACAAAAATGTATTGGTGAGCATACCCTGTTGAATACATATAATAGAAAAGTGTTTCGCAATGTATGTGCTATGATATTGTAATATGTAAAAGGGTCAAAATCAAGCCTCACATCGTTCAATAATCGTTCACACATCGTTCAAGAAAAACCATAACAATGACCAAGGACTTAACTCATTCACGTAAGTCAAACAAGGGATATAATTCGTAGTACTACTCATTGTTAGGTGCGGCCCAACGGTTAATGACTTTGACAAATCGTTCATACAATTCACACAAAACATATCAAAGAGCACATTGCGTTATAAATAATACACATAAGTTTAGTAATAATTTTACATGAGTCACCCCAAAAGAGTAAATAGTAAAAAGCGGAAAGATATACTCACATTTGACAATTAGTAACTTGACTAAGTGAGCGAGCATAAGCGAGCAAATCCAAAAGTTCAACCTAAAGTTTAAAGTGTTCCCAAAATAAGTATTTAAACTTAAAAGTGTCTAGGGTTTCTATTCTAAGTCACTTAAGATGTTAGGTCTATATTTGGGTTTTTAAGTTTATCAAACATGGCGAAAATTATGAATTTTTTACTATCATGTGTTATATAAAAAAAATATAAGTTTGGTTTTTCAAACACATGCATTTTTCTATGGTTAATAATATTAAGTTTAATTCATAAAAATATTTAAAATAATATTTAAGAAGTCTTTTATTATTTTTATATCAATAATAATTACACAAAATCATAAATAATCTAAATTCACTTTGAAAAATAAAAGTTTTTATGAAACATCAACCTACCGACTTAGAATTTCCCAAAATAATTTTGATAGAATTTTTGGGGTTAAAATAGATTTATTGTAAATTTTATTTGATTAAAGCTTATTAAAAAAAATGATAACATATGAAAACATGTTAAAACTGAGAAAAATGGTTATGAAAATTGTTCTAATATAATGGAAAATATTTCCACCAATTTTCAAGACCAACGCATTATCATTGATTTAATATGAATTTAATATGGTTAAAACATATAAAAATCACTAGAAATATTATATAATGCCTAAAATGCCAAAACTGAGTTCTAAAATTCCTAATCAGCCATATGAATCACCATGTCAAATTTCATAATTTGTAGGTCAATAATAACGAGTTATGAATTTTTTTAGGGTTCAAAAGATTTTTAATTAAAAAAAAATTCCAAATACTCCTAAGAACATCATAACCTTAGAAATTCAATTGAAGCCCATAAAGACTATAATTAACCAAACAAACATAGGGCTTTTGACCTACAAATGGAAACTAAGAGTATTGCAAAAAGGAATTGGAAAAACTTACAACGTAGCTAGTCCAACTAAGAAGAAAAGAAAACTGAATAATAGAATAATAAGCTTCCAAATTCGCCAATAATACGAGATAATGATCAAAGTTTTCTTCGCGGAGATGATAGACAAGAAGAGATGAATATTTGGTGGGATTTAGTAACAACTGAATTGTTGGTGAACTTGAAATGGGTCAAGAAACTAGTTTTTATATTAAATTTTGACTTAATTCATCATTAAACCAATCATAAATGCTACTAATGGTTGGAATTTGAAAGGTTCAACATTTATCATCATTATGGTAGAGCTTAATTGTGCAATAAAATCGAATTCGAAACAGAAATGACCATAATCAAGTCTAAGACTCGTAACAGCTGCAGTGGACGGGTGTTCGGGTGTAAATGTGAGTATAAAACGTGTATACTTATAATTATATTTGATATTTTTAGACTACAAGGGTTAAAACTGAACATTTTAAAATAGTTGAGGGACCAATTGTGTTCATTTACAAAAGTTGAAGGTGCAGATTGTCACAGTCTCCCCTACTTTAGAAAATTTCGTCCCGAAATTACTTCCAAGTGAAGGTTTTATGTAACAAAAGACATTTTGTTAAAAGGCAAGTAGATTTTAAGAAATGCATTAACCATAATTTGAGAAAATGAAAAAAGGTTTGGGAAAGTATGTAACTGGTGAGGGCAGGGCGTTGATATAGCAGTCTCCCCTACTTTAGAAAAGTTTCTGACCGAAATTTATTAAGGACATGCAAAAGGTTTCGAATAATAGAGAGTGTAAGAGTATACAAGTTTTCAGTTTCCTGTGTGGGTGGTCAATGGTTCCCTATGGTTCCTTTACTGATGACAACTCAGTATTGGTGACAAGAAGAGATCTTACAAGCAAGGCCTACAAGTCCATGAATGAACTAAAGAATCTATCAACTCAGGACTTGCTTTCAATTCAACATTTGGAACCTCAAAGGGGATCTCTCACTGATGAACAGCTAAATCAACTAAAGAATTCAATGTTCAAGGAGATATGGAAGATTGTGAATGACAGAAGAAAACAATAAGGAATTAGAAAAGGTTTTGGCTTCATCAATCCACGGGGAGATTTTTAGGACAAAAAGGATTGAGGAAACCACTTTTGTAAACCTTAGTCTAATTCATACTTCTGCAAATATTCTAAGTATAGAACTACTGAAGAAAGAAGACTAAAGTACTGAAGAAGGATTCAACAAGTACTGAAGAAGAAGTATCAGAAGTTCTGAAGTCTAACCAGACAAGTTCACTGAAGAACTACTGAAGACAAACTACTCATCAGTAGTTTGTCATTCATCAGCACTTGTACCAGAATCTTTCCACCGCCTTATGTTTCAGTAGTTTATTTGTTTAGTATTACTTTATCTCTTTTGTGCAAGTTCCAAGAATGCAACTTGTTTTAACTTGTTACAGACTTGCTTTTTGGCAAGGTTCATGTATTTGTAAAGTCTATAAATAGATGGGTTCATCCCTCTGTTTTAGACATTGATTTTAATTGAAACTGAAATCCTTCAAAGCTTATTTTTGTTATTTCCATTTCATTTATTGAGAATCTGTTTGAGTATTTATTATAATTCACATTCAATACTTAGATTCTCATTAAACTTGTCTTTAGTTTTCAAACATCAAGGGGGAGTAATAACTGTGACACCCGGCATGTTTGGGTCAACATTTTTATAAACACATAAGTCTACCTTAGCAGGAAACGTTTATAAACGAACTTAACTGGGCTAGTTGAGTCGGGCCAAGTTAGGATTGTCCAGGGTACAATGATCTGGAGGATCATTGGGAGTCATTTTGGGAATACACTAGTACCGGGTCCCGTTGTTGGTGACATTACATGAACAAATTAAGTATATGTGTAGATTATGGGTCGTGTGGTGGATTATATACATAGATGTGTTTAAATGATGTGTAAATGATTATTCGTGCTTAAATGTGTTAAACATAAACTTAGGTTGCATGCTTATATGTTAAGGTATGTTAGAATGCGTTAAACACGACAAACTGGAAACCTAGAAAATAACACTTCTCTGGTTCAACCGTTCGAAGGGTCGAACCAGGCCCTCAGTCTGTTAAGGGCCTCCTTCGACCGGACAAAATCACCTTCGACCACTAAAGCTCCACGTTCGCCCGTACGAAAGGGTCAAACCTGGACATAGTATAAATACCATCCTTTGTCATTTTTCACCATTTCACAAACCCTAACCGTCTCAAAACACTCTCTAGCAATTTTAAACATTGGGGAAGGAGTTTTTGCCTTTGTTTTCTATAATCTAACCTACAAACGTCTTCTACACAAAGATCTAAGGTGTGTTCTTCATTCTAAATCATTTTTAAAGCATTTCAATTCGTTTTCATTAAACCCCAAGAGTCCAGATCTGATTCAAACATGTTTTCATGGATAAAAACCTTCCTAATATCTTTCTAAACAAAACCTATTCATAAACAATGAGTTTTCATACAAACTAACATGTGTTAATGGTGTTTTATGTAATGTTATGTATTGTTTGATGATTGATTGCTGTATAGATGTTATGACAACGATCTAGGACTGTTATTGATGATGATTTATGATTGATATAGGTTACAATTGATTATTGATGATATTATGTTCGTTTTGGGGATTTTGGGTTAGATCTAGGGCTTGTTCATGATGATAGTGATGAGGATATGATTGGGGGGTTTATTGTTCATGATAATCTGAGCATATTAAGTTGATTATAGATTGATTTCATAAAGTTTCCTAATTGGGTAAAGATTGCATGCATGATGATGTGACATCTCCATAATTTACTATTTTGGGAAACTTGTAAAACGACTAGATTTTGGTGTAAAATCGACAGGGTTTCGTGGGGATATGTTAATGATAGTTGACTGCTGTAACTCATGATGTTTCGTGATGTTTTCGGATGTTTTTGATGCATTTTTGAGGAAACTAAATAACAGGGTCGAACCTGGAGTACCTTCGACCAGTCGAACGGTCGAAGGAGGATCTCCAGGGTCGAACCTGGTTACTAAATGGTCGAACGTATTACAAATGGTCGAAGGAGGGAGAAAAAGGGGGCGAAGGTAGCCACATTCGACCGTTTAAAGCCTCATTCGACCGCTTAGAGCTACATTCGACCCTACGTTTACTAAAATGAGATTTTTGATGCAAACTAAGTGTTTTATGCTTGAAACTTATGTGTTAACTTTATGTTCATGACTAATTGATGTAATGAGTCACCAACGGGATGTCGGGTCTGTCTGGGATGTCCGGTTAACGTTTAAACACACTTTTTAACACACGTAGTCAAGATCTGGACAATCGGGGACTAGTTAGCCTTCGGGTTAGTAGTCATCATACTTATGTAAACTCACTAATAGGTTGTTACTAGTCGGGAGTATCATACACGGGTTGGATCTCTAGTTATCAAGAAGACGCACTCTAAGGTGAGTTTCACGGCCCCACTCTTTTACTGGTTTTACATTTTCGGGGGAGAAAACATGTTGTGTCCTTTAAACGTGTGTCAACTATGTTTTCATAAAAGGGCGTTTCAACTAAGTTTTCAGGAAAGATGTGCCAACTACGTTTTGGTATTCATGAATTCATTGGGTTTGGAGTATTTATTATGTTTTCACGTATTCATTATGTTTTAGAGTATTCATTATATTACTATGTGATCTTTGGAAGTCCCGGGGGAAACCATGAATGTGCGGGGATGCATAACGGGGGAAATGTGGATAGCGCTATTTGGGCTTGACCCGCCCCACTCGTCGACTAGAGGTCGGACGGGTGCATATTGTCTCTTAGGTATTCAGTATGCAGTATTCAGTATTCATTCGGGCACGTATTCAGTATTCACAGTATTCGAGTCCAGTAATGGTTTTCCAATCGCAGTAGTAAGGTATTCATATGTTTTGCATGCATGTGGTCTGGATTGACCATGGGTATTCATTTGTTGTCGATTTTCACTTGGAGTTGGTATACATTTGGAGTCGGATTCATTAAAAACCTGTGAACTCACCGGCATTATTTGCTGACGTTTTTAGCATGTTTGTCTCAGGTCGCTAAGGTAGCAGCTGTCGATAGGCGCACGGAGTCTCACGGCGTCTAGGATCCATGTGCATCTCATTTAGTATTTTCAGACTTTCGTACTTTTGATTTCGTGTTGTAATAAAGTTTTACGCTTCCGCAGCGATGGATCAATTATGAAAAACTTAATGGTTTGCTTATGCCATTTTTACGTATCATATAGTGTTGTTTATTGTGACCGTTGACTTGGATCCTGGTGTGTCACGCGCCTCGCGGTAAAACCCCGCACGTGGAAATTTGAGGGTGTGACAATAAATCCTGTTGATAGTGTAACTTTACTTACTCATTCCGCTGTGCAAATCTGATTGAACTTGCTAAACACATAAGTGTTCACTAGCAAACAATACATCAAGAGCATTACTGATCCAACACTAAGACTGTTTGGTGTGGGCACGGTGAAATGAATCGGGGAGGTGAGCTGGCTTCGGGGACTTAAGGGAACACCCCCCCCCCCCCCGTAAAATTTTCAAGGACTGCAGGGAATTCTCCCTATTTGTACCGAGCATCCTGATTGGCCTTTTTTTAATCAAAGTTTATATAATAAAAAATGAAGGGGGATTGGGGGAATTAGGGGAATACCATTTCCAAACTTTGGGGGAGAAAATGGGGAAAATGATGTGGCGTTGATGTGGCACTTGGGAGAGTTGGGGGAATTATGCACCACACCAAATAGTCTAAGTGTCTGTATATGGTTTAAAAAAAACTAATCCCTAAATCCTAATAGTTTGAATCAAAAGCCTCTTTCAGTCTATCCCTGTCGATTAACATTTCCTCTATCTCCCTCTGCTTTTTCACTCTCATTTTTCAGTTATGGTGGCGATTGCAAATAAAACTAACCTTTTTTCTGTGATTCTCCGGTGTTTGTTATAAGTACGTTGTGGTGCTCCGTCTCCCTCGAAGACCTTCATTCCATATACATACACACACAAATTAAAAACAAAAAAAGAACAAACTAAAATAACCCTTACGTACAGACTACAGTAGGTAGTGAATGGAAATTGTTAAAATATACAAATATGTTGCAATTCAATCCAAATGGGTCAACATGTTGGTTGCAATTACGTTTAATATGTTGCATAAGGTTGTTTCAGGTTGCTCGGATAGGTGTTGATGATTTGATGATCGAGTCCATGTTGCTGATCTTGTCCATGTTTTAAGTCCAAGATGCTGAGCCCATGATGTGCTGATTAGAGTTGTTGTTGGTCCAAGAGATGAAGCCCACTTGTGTCCACAAGCCCATATCGTGTCTTATGACCCAGGTGGCCCAGCTGTGTGTTATATCAAGTCTGAGGATTGCCAAGCTGGCAATCCCCGAAGCTAGTGAACGGTCTTGATCAAGTGTTCGTGTGTTTCTTCATGATTGATCCGACGATTGATATTGGCTCGGGTGTGTTTTCTCCCGAGCCTCTCCTTTGTCTATATAAAGCCTTTCTTTCTTCTCATTGCCAGTTTAGCAATCTTATTTTCTTTTAATCTCTTTGTCTCTCTCATTCGTCTGAATAGTCTAGGGTTTTGATTCATTGTTCTTTGTAGTTCAGATACGTCTTGTATCTGTTCGTTGATCATCGTCTATATAGTCTGTTGATGGTTTTTAGAGATTCTTGTTGGTGAGAGATTATTGTTCAGATTCTTACTCTCTTTTGATTGTTTCTTCCTTGATTTGAATAAATATCTTTAAGTTTCTGTTATTGATATCATGTTTGTAACATGGTATCAGAACTGAGGCTTTGATTCGAGTTCTTATCTTTCGTCTTCCGCTGTAATTAGGGCTTTCTGATCTAAGAAGACATTGTATCTTCTGATTATTGGAGGCTTCTGAGGAGATCTGGAAACATACGTGGTTAGATCTGGTTTTTCTCAGATCTAGGGTTTCGATCTTGCTTGAGCAGGAGGTTCAAAGGATCAAATCTAATCTTAAGATCTGTGGATGCTTGGATAGCACATTTTCTTTTTGTTCTCTTACTTGTAACCCTAAGTGAAGGTTACAAGTTATGAGTTTTGGCAACCCCTAACTTGGGCTTTATCGGTGAGATCTTTGCATTTCTCTGTGTCTAGTGTTGTCCTAAGGAGTCGTCTGTTTAGGGCTTGAGTCCCTGTGTAGCTCTAAGGTTGGTCTAGATCTTAGGTGGCTCCTGTATAAGGACCTGCGCTGGCACCTTTTGAGTGATGAACCAGTGATCGGGATCACCTATATAGCTTCACCGATTTATTGTGTGCTATCTGTGTTCTTGTTTGTTTTCTGGTTCTTGTTTGATTGTTTTCTCTGTGTGTGATCTGCTGTTGTGTATATCCTTTACTTGATTAGTTATGGCTAATGATCCTAATGAGTAAGGTGGAGGGGGTAATGCTATCATTGATCCTGTTACCTTGATTAACAAGATTGATGCTGGTGACCCCCTTTATCTTCACCCCAGTGATTATACCAACTTGACTATTGTTAGCATTAAATTGAAAGGTACTGATAACTACAGTGTATGGTCTAATGCTATGATCCTTGGTTTACAAGTTAAAAATAAACTAGGATTTGTTAATGGAGAATGTATTAAACCTGTTGATGATCCTGTTCTTGCTAGACAATGGGACATATGTAATTCCATTGTTCTTACCTGGATACTTAATTCTATGTCTGAGGAATTGTATTTAGGTCAAGTATTCTCTAAACTTGCTAGTGATGTATGGAAAGAACTTAAAGAAACCTATGATAAAATTGATGGTTCTGTGGTGTTTGACTTGTATCAAAAGATTAATAGTTTCAGTCAGGATGGGTCTTCTGTGTCTGATTATTATCAGAAATTGAATGTTATGTTGAAGCAATTGGATCAAATACTTCAATTGCCTCCATGTACCTGTGATGCTGCAAGAGACTTTAATAGTTTTAGTCTAATGATCAAACTAATGCAATTCTTAATGGGATTTGAAAGTTATTATCAAACTGTTAGAACAAATTTACTAACAAGAGATACATTACCTACTGTTAAAGAAGCTTATGCTATTGTGTCTAGAGAAGAGTCACATAGAAATTCTAGTGGGCTTAAGAAAAAATCTCAAACTGTTAGTTTTTTTTGTCTAAAACTGATCAAAGCAGTCAATTTGTTGAGTTTAACAAAAAGTTTGCTAATAAGACTAGTGGTCAATCCTCTCTAAAATGTACTCATTGCAATAAGAATGGTCATTTGGCTGAAAAATGTTTTGAGTTGATAGGATATCCCCCTTGGATGAGGTCAAGGGGGAATCAATCTAAAAGGATGGGGGGGGGGGGGAATAATAATAGTAACAACAGTACTGTTAATAATACCTACCCTGTTTCTTCTTTAACAAATGAATAAATGACTAAACTATTGAGTCTTTTAAGTGAGAAGGCTAAGGAAAATCCATAGAGCTGCAATGTTACAGGTAGTTTTTTCTGTGCTAATGTGTTTGGTAAAGTTTTTGGTTTTGCAAGTTGTGTTGGGAATAAGATTAAGATTGGGTGGATTGTTGATTCAGGGGCAAGTCAACATATGGTCACTAATGATGTTGAGTTAACTGATTATGTTGAAGTATCTGAATTAAATATGCATGTTAATCACCCTAATGGCACTAAAGCCTTGGTTACTAAAATTGGTAATGTTAATCTTGCTAATGGTGTGGTTTTAAAAGATGTGTTAGTTGTCCCTGAGTACAAAGTCAATCTTATTTCAGTTCACAAACTTGCTAGGGATAATAACTGTATGTTGGGTTTGATGAGGATACGTGTTACATACAGGACCGGTCAACCAAGAAAGTCCTGGTGACTGGTAAACAGCTTGATGGATTGTATCTATGTGGCAATACGTGTTTTAATGCTAAGGTGTGTCTTAGTAAAAATGAGTCTTATGATTTATGGCATGCTAGACTAGGACACCCTGCTGACCAAGCTGTTAATGTACTTAAATCCAAACTGAACATAGGAGAACATGATAAAACTCAACCATGTGAAGTTTGTCATAGATCCAAACAACATAGAGAACCCTTTCCTCTAAGTGAAAACAAGTCTACCCAGCTTGGAGAACTTGTTCACTTAGATGTGTGGGGTCCCTATAGAGTTGTCAGTAGGGATTGCTTTAGATATTTTCTAACCATTGTTGATGATTATTCCCGGGCTGTTTGGGTATGTTTATTAAAAAACAAGACTGAAGTATTTGATAATTTTAAGACTTTGTTGAACTTGTTGAAACTCAGTTTAGCAAACATGTGAAATGTTTTAGAAGTGACAATGGTCTTGAGTTTGTTAACAATCAAAAGTCTAATTTTTGTAAAGGAAAAGGGATAATACATCAGACCACTTGTGCCTATACTCCTCAACAAAATGGCATTGTTGAGAGAAAGCATAGACACCTTCTTAATGTTGCTAGATCTCTCTTGTTTCAAAGTAATATTCCCATTAGGTTTTGGACTGAATGTGTCTTAACTGCGGCTTATCTAATTAATAGGACCCCCTCTGGAGTGTTAGCCGGAAAAACCCCTTATGAGATGATGTATGGATTTGAACCCTTTCTTGATCATTTAAAATTGTTTGGCTGTCTGTGTTTTTGTACTGTTCTAAATGACTAGTGGGTTTACCCGCGCGTTGCGGCGGGATCCAAAAAAACTTGTAATACGCTAGCAGTTTTCCCACCGTGTGTTGTGGCGGGTAAAAGATTAAAATAATTTGACTTTTATGGTCAACTATGAAACTAATTAACATGACAATTCAAATTGTTTGCATATGATACAACATTCCAAAGTCTCCAAAATGGTTGCAAAACAAGAGGTAACGTAACTCTATTTGATTAAAGGAATACGTCAAATAACAAGCGGGAAAATAAAACTTCATGTGTCATAAGTGGAAATGGTCAAATAGACGTGTTGGGTAATGGGTTAAAACAGGTTGTTTTTAATGCGGGCAAAGTGGTTCATGTCGGCCGACTCGCCCCATACTTTTACAAATAGTCATTGTCAAAATATGATTACAAAAATTATGTTATCACAAAAATAATCTGTTTTAGTTTATAAATAAAATGATTTAGGCGGCTATAAGCTTGTAAGCACTAAAGATATAACACGGGCACTTCCAACTCATTTGACCCACTTGAATAATTTTTTTTATTTGACCCCTTTGACCTATTAGGGAAACATTATAACCCAAAATGACCCATCAAGTAAAATGTCTCAAGGATCACCATGTATATAGCATTCAAACCTTAATGAGTCAGTTTTTATGATAAACATTGTATCCTTGAACATCGATATCAGCTTTCGCATCCTCGACGAATCCCATAGTAACAACTGCAACTATCTGTTGATTAAAATACCTAAAAGATGATTATAAAATTAAAAATTATACATAAGTAACAAACTTAATAAAGACATCACATTTGAATCCTGAATATCTTTTCCACGAAGAATCATTCGGAATCCAAGAGGAATTCTTAGATAAAGAATTGATGCATAACTCTGAAAGAAAAGATATAAAGTTGCACAAATTTTTAAGAATTGTATTATAAAGAATATGATCTTTTGAGTTATTTTATTACTCATAAGTAACGGTTATTCATAAGTTAATTAAAGAATTAATTTCCTAAAAATCTAAGAAATATAAAACAAAATTATAACTATTTATTATAAATCTTACAACTTTAGCGTAACATATTAATGTATAAATCTAAACCACAAAGTGTAGAAAAACCGGTCTAACAATTTTATGAATAGATTGGAGTCGAAATAATATGTTTTTAACAAGAAAATGGTGTTGGGAGTACTTATAACCTCTTAAATCGCTTTATTCGGACTAATTATATTCTAATGATATTTTATACATTAATTATTTTTAAAACTCAAGAAAAAAGGAATTTAACTCCTTACAAATTACCCGTCCTGACCAAACCATTTTGACCCGTTTTGCATTATTATTTTGTACAATTGCTATCAAAGATGCTACATAAGGGTATAAATGGAAGAAATGGTGTAAAAATTTGAGGATTTTTAAAACTCAAGAAAAAAGGAATTTAACTCACAAATTACCCGTCCTGGCCAAACCGTTTTGACCCGTTTTAACCGTTTTGCATTATTATTTTGTACAATTGCTATCAAAGATGGTACACAAGGGTATAAATGAAGAAATGATGTAAAAATTTGGAGATTACACTTTAGACTCTTGGGATGCCATCTTAACTTTGACAATATGGACATATTTGCTCATGTCTCCCCTTTATAATGAAGTATAGATAATCATAAGAAGATACCCAAAATGCACAATAATTATAAAATATACATATACATACCTATCCAAAATGGAATACTAGACATAGTTCAAATGCTTTGATATTATTATGTAATTCTTCAAGAGCTGTGCATAAAACTCCCAGCTTTCTTATGTAGTCCTTCACATCTTCATTCTTATGTATTTCTTCACTCCAAATAGCAACCATCTTGGTGATGCAAGGAGGTCATATCCAATTTTTCAAGAATTTACAGTAAGTTAGATAATGTGGATGCAACTTACAATACATTAGTGCAATATAAAAGTCAAATATTGAATAGATAAAGAGATATTTCATAAAATAATGAAGCAGCACCTTTGAATACATAAACCTTGGCATTGCAAAAAAAAAAAACGGCATCTTAATCAACAATTGGATGAAGGAAATGTCTGCACGAATCATAATCAATTATTACACCGTCACAAATTCATAAACAAACAACAAAATACAACAATTATGAGCAACAAGTACCTCCTCCATGTGTTAAAAGCAAAATCAACGAAAACAAAACAAATTAGAAAGAATTTGGGTTAACCGTAGGCGGTGGGTTAAAGAAGAAGATGATGATTGAAAAGGGTGATTATATTGTTGAGCCAATTCTATAACTCCATGTCCTAATAAACTTGGTTATTAAGATAGGTTTAATGGTGGAGGTAATATTGTAGGTGTTACATGGGTCACGATTTTATTAAAATAATATTAATATAAATTAAAAGGATACCTTTATACAACTATGAGAAATTGTAGTACCCGTACTGAGTACAAATCCAAACGAAAATAACATAAAATACAACATAAAATGATTTGAGCCAAAGATTTCATCAAGAGCTTGAACCGCGTCTTCTTATATGATTTCTTCTTCGTCTTTAACGAAGACGTGAACCGCGTCCTTTTGTATGATCCTTCTTGGTTGCAAGAATTAACAAAAAATAATGTTGACGGTTGTTACTAAGGCACGTGTTTAACATGCTTCCCTTAAAACAAATTTCGTGCCTCTACTCAAGATAACGCGTCTGTTTCCCAGGGTACAACAACCGAAGCAGTCTGTACTAGCGGAGAAGGCCACACGCCCAAGGTTGCACCGGATAAAATTATAGTGTTAAAACTTGTGGAACAAATAATAATAGAAATGTGGTGGAATCAAGTATAGAAAAACTTATCTCTACAGGTTCCCAACATATGAACATATGGGTCAAGTTTTCTTTCTTCTTCAAGAATTCCTTTATGGATCCTCTTCTTTATTTTTCTTGTATTTTTTTAGTCTTTCAAATGAGGCACAAAGCCTTCTATGTATACAAGACCTAATGATGAGTGTAGAGACTAACTTAATTAGAGCCATAAACTCTAATAAAGTGAAATAAAGAACTCTACTCAAGAGTCTCCTTAATAATTTCACTAAAATCAATTAAATTCCATTCATTATATTATTAAATTTTTGTAATTTCTAACATCTTCTTGAATGAATCATTCATTGGTAACATTGATGATGAAGAAGAAAAACCATAAGGCAATGGATGTTTGTGAGGGTAGGGATGCAAAAAGAGGGTAGTATTGTAAAAGTGTTTTGATATTATAAAGGATGAGGTGGGTGAAATGTCTACATTACCCTCCTAAGTGTCTTAATTGTCACAACTATCCCCGTAATACCGTTAAATTTCTTGCTTAAATATGTTGTACATGTTGCTTCTTAAGTTGTACGGAAATGCAAATTACCATCTTGTACATCACTCCTCCTTTATAATGTACTAGTGGGGTGCCCGCGCGTTGCGGCGGGAACACAATATTTACTAAAAACAAAGTAGCAACAAAAATAAATATGTGATGATAAATGCAAACAAGGGTAGGGCACGCGTCATATGGTCTTATTGCATCTTACATGAGACAAAGAAGGACATCATAGACTCATAATGAAGGCTTGACACGATGACCAAGCTTCGATATGCGTGTAAATTTTGATTAACATATAGTAGTGTAAAGTTGGAAAAAGAGAAGTTTATCATCTCATATTATTGTTTTTAAATTTTGTGGGTAGCCTTCCTAAATACTTTATAATATAGTATAGATATAGATAAAGGCATTTTAGGAATTCTCTATGTTTAACTCTTATAGTCATGTATGTACAAATATTGTCCACATCGGTTGCGGGAAAATTTAACCATTGTATCATCCACAAGTAAGGAGAAAATTTAAACTATTGTATCTTCACATCTTTAGTTACTACTAAAGATTTTTTGTCTTTATCGTTTTGAATGATATAGTTTTATTGTTTAAGTTTAAAAATTTTCAATTTAAACTACCGGCTCAATTACTACGAGTATATTTTAATCTATTTTTGCATTTTTTATTTTAACTCTCATGTTTATAAAAAATAAACATAGTTGATTCATTGTTTTACTCTACAAATATGTAGTAAGCTTCCATCATTCCATACTATATTTATATCTCAAATTGTAGACATTGTTTAGGTTCAGAAATATTCAACTTAAACAACTGACTACGATAGTTCCATACATCAATACATTATTTGATTTTTTTCTATGAACTTTCTAAATATAAAAATACAACCCTAGATATTAACTGCATAAAAGATTATAAAAACAATCGATATCCTATATTTCACAAAATTTTGAACGACCAAATACATCATAACGGTTATCCGCAATACTCTCGTACACAAAATCTCTTATGAATCTACATAAAAAGAAAATGGTTCATTAACTGTTTTAATGGTAGAAGCAAGCCATAAGATATTAGTAAGAATAAGGCCCCATAAAGGTATAAATTGAAGAAAGAAGGCGGTGACAATGCCTACTAACAAACTAAAGATTATAAAGAAAATAAAGAATGAGAGAGTTGTTTCATTGAGATGTATATGATAACAACACAATGGCCACTATTTATAGGGCTCTAATACAAGGTATAGACATAAATGAGATAAAAGAGTTAGAAACATGGATAGTCACTAATAACTTCTAAAGAAGTTAGAAACATGAATAGTCAGTAATCACTTTATTATTTCATAATCAACTTAATTGTTAATGTAAAAAGACAACTTCACCCTTTTACTACATTCATTAAGTTATTGTACCATATGCATTATATGTTGTAATTACTTAAATTTAGTTGGAATCCTTCCCTCATGCTTTATAATATAGTATAGATATAGAGGGTTAGGATCAAATACACAACACACTTTTTCTAGGAAGGGTCAGAAGGATTGTGATCCATTGATCATATATTTGAAGGGTTGAGATTAGTTTGTTTGAAAAAAATAAATAATAAATTAGAGGAAGGGCATAAAAGGAAAACCACATTTGTTGACTTTCTCTCTCCACATGCAATGCACATGTCAATTCCCCCATCATTTTAAAACGTCTATAACTTTTTCATACGGCATTTTTTTTCAAAAAAAATTCACCATATTAACGAGCGTTTTTTTATCTTTAATATGAGTACCACATTGCTACATTAAAATTGAAAAAAAAAATCGTGCTAAATGGATTTTCTTCTCCGTTGTGTCTTCTGCTCGTTCATTGTGTTATAGTATGCATGTGTGCTTTATAAATATGTTATTTATGTTTTTTTAGTCTACACATGATTTAACTTTGTCCATTGTGTTTTTAGTATGCTTTTCATTGTGTTTTACGCAAATGAGTTTTGTATTTAGGTGTACATTGTGTTTTATTATGTTATTTATTGTGTTTAAGTCTATTATTCATTGTGTTTTAGTCTTCTGTTCATTGTTTCTTTTATATGTCGTCCATTGTGTTTTATTAGACTGTTCATTGTGTTTTATACCCTATTGTTCATTGCATATTTAATTGGTACTCATTGTGTTTTACGTTATCTCCATTGTGTCTTACGCAACTGGGTTTTCAACTTTTTTTCCAAAAGTATTCATTGTGTTTTAATCTTCTGTTTATTGTGTTTTTATTATGTCGTCCATTGTGTTTTACACAATTGGGTTTTTAACTTTTTTTCAAAAGTAGTCATTGTGTTTAAGTCTTCTGTTCATTGTGTCTTTCGTATGTCATCCATTCTGTCTTACGCAAACTGGGTTTTCAACTTTTTTTCATAAGTATTCATTGTGTTTTAGTCTTCTATTCATTGTGTCTTTAGTATGTCGTCCATTGTGTTTTACTAGACTCTTGATTGTGTTTTATAACCTATATTTAATTGGTGTTCATTGTGTTTTACACTCCATTGTGTCTTACGCAAGTAGGTTTTGAATTTTTTTTTTCAAAAGTATAACAATATGGTACTCATATTAAAGATAAAAAGACGCTCAATTTTATGGTATATTTTTTTTTTAAAAAAAGGATGACGTATAAAAAAGTTACGGGCATTTAAAAATGAAGGTGAAAATGACATGTGACTTGCCTGTGTATATGTTTTTGACAAAATTACCCCTTCCACTTGTTAATCCTTTGAACACATGTCATTTTGTAGTGGCTTCTCACCCTTCTCATTTTTTGTAGCCTTTGTAGAATAACCCAACCCTAGATATAGATTATAGATTATAGATATGTGAGTAGGCCCCTTGTTTTAATCCATGAAACATGACCATTGAAACACGTCAAATGGCCTTAACATGCTTGACTTAATTCCTTATATGCGAATAAGCCCGTGTTCTAATATGTTCGACTAGTTGTTACAAGATGCTTATGTCAAATTATAATAATGTTTGATATTAATCCAATAATACCCATACAATCGTTGGTAAAAACTTATAAAACTATTGTTAGCTTTCAAGATAACTTTTCATAACATTTGTTCTTTCACATTGTTCATCCTCACATCACATGGCAAACAACCACCATTTTTAATCTAGCACCTTGGATTGTTCCGACCCCCTGGACCGCCATAATAGAGCACAGGCTCCGGGACATATTCTTTCAATAGATACGCGTCGTAGCACTCCCACTCCTCGGATCTAACATAAAGCGTTTCTGGTCGCTTTGGTGGATTCGAGTTTTGTTCTACAAATATCCCCTTTATCATTCCTGAGGTGCCACTTATGGGATCAGAAAACTGTCCACTGCCCATGGCGGTTTCTGTGTGCGGATGAGTTCCCACCTTCGGGCTGTAGACTTCACCTCCCCATTGGACCAAGTTTGCTTGATGTCTCATTAGCGGAAAAATGTCGCCAGGCCAGTACCCGACTTCCTTGTTGTTGAACTTAAACCACCAGTTATTTGTGCTTGGATCCTATACACAAGAAAATTATGATTAAAATGATAACAATATTCTACTTCGTTGGTTTGTTTAGTATAAATAGGGGTTATGTTAATGTATCAGTGTGGTCCGGGTTGTTAATTATGTGTGTGTTTATCGATCTGAGCCAACATGGACTACATAAAAAAGGAAGCATTATTACTCACTTTGGAGATTTGTATTGTGATTTCAGATGCATAATATGAACCGATGTCGCCACCTAGAAGGACCTCGCTAGATGTTTGGACGAAACCAGGACAAGTGAGATCAAAGCAGCCTGTATTTTGCATACCATCAACCTGTAACGTGTGGAAATATTGTTAAAAGTTGATATATAGAACCTATCCATACAACATATATGTGAAATTTTCATGGACTATGCGAGTAAGTAAAAATACTTTTATATGTTGACCGCAATACTTACAAGTGCATTAAAATGATTCATGTATGCAAGTGTTCACATAATAAATTATAAATGTGTAGGAAATATACATGTAAATGTGTAAAATAATATGATTAAACTAGGTGGGCCACAGCCTGGTCTGGCCCTAACGAAGAACCGCCATGAGTATTATACATGTAAATGTGTAAAATAATATGATTAGTTGTAGTGAATACATGAGCTTGCTAAAGTATGATCACTATTTTATAATTACCTACCGTCCAATATGCAAATAAACGAGTCTTGTGATCGTTGTAAACAATCGGATTCACCTGAAAACATCAAACAATCATGTGACATCAACTATCAAAATGTGTTGTATATCGTAGGAGCAAGTGTAACACTTACTGTCCATCCGGCTTCTGCAGTCTCGAAGCTTTTTAAAGGGCCAGTTCTAAGCATAACTTGAGAACTACTATAATCGGTGATTGATTCAATGAAGGGATTAAATACTTTGATGTTGGCTTTAGCTCCTGAGTAACTGTTTCCTGTCGTTAGAGCTACTGCATACTATATAGATGTACGTTAGAAAAAATGATAAAGACATATGTATGGAGTTACTCAAGCCATCGATAGGATTGATACCGAATGATCTTTGGTTACGATGAAATTAGTTTTAGGCTTGTTTGAGGCTCTACGAATTGGGATTGTTCCGTTTGGGCACCTTCCATATTCCAGCCATAGTTGTGATGCTAGTACATTCGAAGAATTAGATGATGTACCATCTTTTGGATCAAGATGTGACTTCATCTGAAACATATATGCATTCATAGTTGTCAACACTTGCTTTAAATTTATTATGAAGATTATCTGGCCGGTGCAAAGTACATTTTATAAACACAATTCAAACATACATAATTGATTAATTTCCTTCTATTTTTAGTTTGGAAAGAGTGATTGGAGGTCTATCTTTTTAAGACACACGTTTAATTGGTACAAAAATCAATCTTTTATACTAAAAAAAGTCAAATAAATAAATAAATAAATCTTTTGCATGGAATTAATTAATATTTGTATCAAAACACAAGAGCTCAAATCGAAGTTTACTGTTATTATATATACACACTTTGATTTTGTAAATTAATGTGATATATATGTTAAATAATTAACACACTTGTTTATTTTTTTAAATATAATACAGACTAAATTAATATGTATTAATTGAATTGTTTAATTTAATATGATTGGAGGTCTATCTTTTTTAGACACGCGTTTAATTGGTACAAAAATCAATCTTTTATACTAAAAAAAAAGTCAAAATAAGAGCATGGGCATTGTATGGGCATTATAGCAGCATGAACAAAGAGAGGCATTTCTAATATAATGCCTAAAGAGAGAAAAAAATAAGGAAAGTAGTGATTAAAAGGGCATTAAAATAGGTTATAACCATTGCACATCTTTTAAAGGGGCATTATAATGATGATGTGTCAAAAAATGCCCTTTAGGAGCATTAACCATTACCTATGGTCTAAATAAATAAAAAAAATCTTTTGCATGGAAATAATTAATATTTGTATCAAAACACAAGAACTAAAATGGAAGCTGGAGCTGTTTGGTAGCCTCTGAATGGTCATTAAGAGGCTACATCTGAATGGTTCATAATCTCTTAATTGTTAAGATGCAATCTTAAGTATGAATGGTAAGAGGTAACATCTTAATGGTTGTCTCTTAACCATTCAGACTTAAGGTTACCTCTTAATCATTCAGAGGTTATAGACCATTAAGAGGTAGCATCTGAATGGTCATTAAGAGGCTACCAAACAGTCCCTTACTGTTATTATATATACACACTTTGATTTTGTAAATTAATGTTATACACATATATATGTTAATTAATTAACACATTTGTTTGTTTTTTAAATATAATATAGACTAAATTAATATGTATTAATTGAATTGTTTAATTTAATATGATTGGAGGTCTATCTTTTTAAGAAACACGTTTAATTGGTACAAAAATCAATATTTTAAACTAAAAAATGTCAAAATAAATAAATAAAAAAAATCTTTTGCATGGAAATAATTAATATTTGTATCAAAACACAAGAACTAAAATGGAAGCTTACTGTTATTATATATACACACTTTGATTTTGTAAATTAATGTATATACATATATATGTTAATTAATTAACACACTTGTTTGTTTTTTAAAATATAATACAGACTAAATTAATATGTATTAATTGAATTGTTTAATTTAATAGAAAGAGAGGAGGGAGATAATCAGGAAGAGAAGATATGGAGAATCGAAGAAGCGAGAGTAAATGGGAGGCTCTTAGAGTGGTCGGGGTGGACCCACGGCTAGGGTTCGTTGTATTCGGGGCACATATTTTATAAAATGCCTATATACATATGTTATATATGTGTGTGAGTGCGTGTTTTTTAATAGAAAACCTTTTTTAAACTTGAATCATTTTAAACTAAAAAATTTATTAGCCTATTTATAAGCATAATAATTATTTTAAACTGAAAACTTAAGGTCTATGGGGTATATTTTTTAATGGCTAGGATAAGACATCTAAATTTTAACGGACGCCCATAGTATAGATTTGAGGCAAATGTAAAAGTGTATTTTATTTAGCTTGATAGAAAACAATAATTTCATATAAATAGGCTAGAAAACTATATAACTTTAATAACAAAATGGCAAAATAGCGAGCATATCATATTATCATAAGATAATACTAACAAAAAAAGTAATTAATTATAGTATATAACGTCGTTTAAAAGTTAAAATTTATTTACAATTTAGATCAATTCAAAGATTAGGTTGTTACGATTTTTATGCTCTTTTTGAATTAGTTTGGTTGTTTAGTATTCTGATCCGGTTTTTATGTTTCACCGAGTCCAGGTCGTTGTAATTCACTGCATGCTATAAGCAGCTAGTTATCATAAATAAAAGCAACTCATTCCAGTGCTTTGGTATACAATTTTACCAACGTTATCTATTAATTAAATGAAAAATATATATGCAATGGAAGTAAATGAAATTAAAAACACGTCTGTCAGAAAAATCTAATTCTCGTTAACATATATGTTGTTTTTCCTTTTTTTTTGTTTGCAAATAAATGTGTAAATAATAAATTTTTGATAGATAAAATCATAAAATATAGAAAACAAAAACATCACCTGAATTGTATGATTTTTCAAAGCCGGATGATCGAAAGCAGGTTGTTTGTAAATGTCAACACAGTCGACTAAATCCCCATGAATAACCTATATGAACACTTTTGACAAGTTAACAACTAGCGGCGCACAAGTGCATATAATCATAACACAACAATGTTAACATACAAAATATAAAAGGAACATTCGAACCAGTTAATTGAAGCATATATAGGGATATGATAAAAGAAGAGTACAAGAACCGAACCCGAATAGTTTTTATTGCATGCCTATGGGGGATGCTTGTTTTCTTTGCCGTGACGATGGATATTAAGATCAAAAGAAACACTATTATAAGGTTGGATGACATGCTTCAACAGAGTGATGTGATTTGAATGAACATGAGAAATGGTGATACTAATTTATATACAAACAATGTAACAAGATTTACGTAATATGAATGAGATATCGTAATGTAATTTTCCAGCAATTAATTAAAATTTTCAACTACCTTATTTGATTTTAGTTTTTATTAAACAATTTAAAGAATATTCATAAATGCCTAATTAAGTTTCACACGTATATTTGAAATTTGTAGAATTATGTGTTATCACATACGCATGATATCTATGTGTGTGTATATAGGGGAGTATTATTGAGAAGAATTTTTATATGAGAAGAAAAAGAAGAAATAACATTAAGAAGGTGTTTGGGATTGAGTTTGAAAATGCAAAAGTGCTTTTGGTCAAAAATGCTTAATGGCTTATGACTTTTTGAAAAAGAGATTTTAAAAAAGTGTTTGGATTAGCTTTTGGGATGAGAATCATTAAAAAGTCAATAGATTGTGTTTTTTAAGTGTTTCACTTAACTTATTGTGAATATTGGTTGTATGGGTGGTAGATTTGTAAATTTTTCCAAAAATCAAAAGCCATGATTTCTAACTTTTCAAAAACAACATTTCCACCCTTAAAAGCCAAAAGTCAAAACAGAAATTGCTTTTGGGTTACACAAACATCTTATTGACTTATTGGCTTTTTGAAAAAGCCAATAACTCAATAAGTTGTTTTGAAACTCAATCCTAAACACTTTAACTCATTTCACATTAATTATCTAATTAATTATTTTTAAATATTTTATTTTATGCACATCAAAACTTGTCCTACACATATCAAAATTCATCCCACATACATCGAAATTATCATACTTTTATCCTAAACATATCAAAATTATCATTAGATTTATCCTACACACTAGATTATACACCGGGAACGTCCCGGGGTTGAGAAATCTAATATAACATATCAATTTTACATATGAAATAGAATGATGCGTTTTACAGTTACATGCAGGAAAGCTTTGGGTACCACCTAACCTAAAACAATTAACAATGTATCTTCAATATTAACGCCTAACCTTAAACAATGTAGAACTCTAATATTAATACCTAACCTAAAACAATGTACAACTCCAATGCTAACACATGTTGAAAATAAAATTTATATTTACTGATTTGAACATAATCAGTGACTTGTCTATACATGATTAATGAATTACCTAAACACGTTGTGTTTTTTTTTTCCGTATGAACAAATCCACACAAAAAATAGTCGTTTTTTTCTTCGTTTTTATATAGCACTATGGTACTCGTTGGAAAGATAATAAAACGCTCATTAATTTGGTGTAATTTTTTTCCTTAAAAAATCTCATATATAAAAGATATTAACGTTTAAAAATTCTGGGAGGAAACATGAGAGAGAGAAATCCAATTTTGTTTTTAATTTGTTTTCCCTAAAATCAATTAATGCCACATGGCACACTCAAGGGGAATGATGCCCTCTTTGAATGCCATGTAAGATTTATTGTTTTAAATTATATAATAGATGTAGAAATTTATTCAAAATTTATCTTACACATACCGAAACTTATCCTTCAATATAAATTATATTTGCTTTAAAGATATATATTTGAAAAAGAATTATGAATTTCATTTATTTAACTGTTTATGGGAGTTACAAAAACTTAAAAAAGATATTTAACATTAAATACAACTAGTAAATGGAAAATTTCTCTTGGTTTAAATTTCCTTTTCTTCTTACAAGAAAATTTATTCTCGACTGAATTACAAATTTTGTCCTTTACGTTTATACCAAATTTCAACACATGTCCTTTGCCTTTAAAATTGATGAGATTTGTACTTTATATTTAAGAATGTTACACGTATGTCTTTTAACGCTAACCCAGTTCAAATTCTCTATTAAAAATTATCTGTTTACATCTCTATCTCTCTCTACTTCTCTCCAGTCTCCACCACAAGGCACCACTAAAAACCGCTACCATCAACCACAAACAACCAACCGCTACCATTAACCACAAACAACCAGCCGCTACCATCAACCACCACCCTCCACCCCTCTCAGCATCACCAACACTGTCAACAACCACTAGCAACCAATCTTAACCAACATCCACACCCATTATACGTTTTTCATAGTGGTCATTACCACCGCAAAACACCTCATCAGAATGCCACAAATTTCAATTTCGCTTGTCTTCGGTCACACATCATGTCCAATACAGTCGTACACCACCACAACGGTCCCCATCGTAACCATACGTCGCCAAATTAATGAAGCTCAATAAAAAAACAAGCTAGGGTTCAACACCTTATCTTTACCGATCTTTGCAGATACGGGACATACGGGTTTAAAACGAATCGTTGGAACTTAACCGGAGAACCGTCTGAACCCTAAGGCACACTAAACGTCGTCGTCTTTGGTTCCACTTCGAAACCACCACATCACCTCTTTTTGTCTCTTTAGTGTCCCTGGTTTGACCCACCTTTATCGTCGGGCACCCTTGTAGGAATCCTAGTTGATAATGATGATTATGATTGTATATAGTTTGAAATGGAATGGGAGGAGTAGTTTAGTTGTTAATGACCAATGAGGTATGATATGGTGAGAAGTACTTGTAACTTATGGATGCAATTCAGGTGAATTGGGTGATGGTTTATTCTTCAATTTCAATTTTGAGATAGATTTGGACAGTTTTGAAGATTCTGGGAATTTATACAGGAATTTAGAATTATTTAGGATGATTTGCTGTGTGTGTAGTTGCTAAAAAGACAAATGACGGTTATTTAATTTATTTACACAATAGTCTCTTAAAAGATGAAATGACAAAAATGTCCTCATGCGTAGGTTACATAACTAGATTTAACAAAGAATGTTAACTGGGTTAGTGTTAAAGGACATACAGTTTAAGTTTCTGAAACATAAAGTACAAATCGCATCAATTTTAAAGGGAAAGAACATGCGTTGAAATTTGGTATAAACATAAAGGACAAAACTTATAATTCAGTCTTTATTATCATTTGAACTCTCCACTATATATATCTATATCTATACTATATATATTACAATGCATGAGTCAATGGTAGTTTAAGATACCCAAAAGTTACGAACTTTATTTTCATTAACAACCCTAAAATGGGGATAAAATAGTCATTCAAACACTTTTACACTTTCATATCTCATCTTAGTTACACTTTAATCCCTTAAACTTTAATTAACTTTTACTTATTTAAATTATAGTTAAACTTTGTTTTTCTTATATTAACCTGAAGAAACAAATAGTCTTACCACCGGTTAGGGATGATAAGATTATGAGTATCTACAGGGTTGATCCTTCACTAACAGCTACAGATTAAGGAACCTGCAAACAAGAGTGGATTTGTGGATGTGGAGACGACTACACAAGGTAGTAGTTTATGACAAAAACGGGGTGAATGGGGATACTATCTTGTTATTGATAGCTCTCCGTGTCAACAGAAAGTGTCCTCTCCTACTAGGGATGTGATCCCTTATATAGGAGAGGTCGTATGCCACCATTACCCAAGTCCTAACCGTGGTTAGGTTGTCTCCATCACCCTTAATTATGTTAGTATGGTTATATAAGGAAAGCTAGATTAATGGAAATGGTGGAACGGTGTACCGTCTTTAATGTTGAGTCCACGTGATTGTTTCCTTGATTCATGCATGGAAGTTGACCATGCATGATATCCGCCTTTGACCATGACTTGACTTTTTACCAAGCGTGAGCTTGCTTTGACAATTCCTTGCGCGCGGGCTTTCTCCGCGTGGTAGTGCTTTTCTGGGTTTGGGTATGTGGAACAGTCCATTTAGTACCCAATCCCATCAAGTCCCCCAAGTCCAGTGTGTCTTCTATCTCTGAAGTTATGATGAGAGGGGAGGGATGCTGGACTCATAAAAGACAAGTCCTTGACGACAGCTCGTCGAGATTTTATTTCGTGCGGAAGTGTGGTGAATATCTGTTGCGCTTAGGTGATTTTTGCGGAGAAGGAATATTGTAATTTTACGTCAAAACTCCGCAAATGTAAGACACGTCAGTTGTTGATTGTGGACAGTTGTCAATTCCCCATGAATTTGAAAACATGTGGACATCCTGGCGAGTGGGTTTGACATGACTGGTGACAGTTGAGACGTGTACAAACACGTTCTTCGGCAGTTGTCATGCGAGTGGGCCCGTGAGGCGCGTGTGTCATCTGTTTGTCTCCTATTGTACACGTGTCATCTCCCTGTTGAGCTCATGTACAAAAAGGTGTGGCTGGCCCACTTGTCCTGACGTCATTTGCATTAATTACCAAGCCTATATAATCAATTTTGAAATTGCAGTTTGCCACTTCCATTCGTTTCATATTCAAAAATCCTTTTAATGTCTTTTTCTCTAGCCTTCTCTGCATCTTTTTGAATTTTAGCCATGTCTCAAGATACACAAAACATTCCTGACTCAAGCAAGACGTCTGATTCTGTAAAAGAGTCTGGAAAAGAGTCATCCAAAAGCATTGATGCCATGACAATTAAGTGGGATGAAGCCTCCTTTTCCGGCTTTCTTGATCAGTATGGAATTTTGAAGGAGTGGGAACCAGAGCTTCCGGTAGAGGGCAAGACTGCATTGCAGGCACCTCCTGGCAAAATTACTCTGTATGCAGCGGCATTTTCTAAGTGTTGTTTCCGTCTGCCAGCCACAAGGTTTATAGTGAATGCTCTTCTGAAATATGGCATTCATCCTACACAATTGACCCCATTTGGGTGGTGTCGTTTAATTCACTTCGAGGCTACATGTAGGGCGCTAAATATCAAGCCTACATTCGAAAGGTTGAATGTGTTCTACATTTTGGAGGCTGCTCGTGGTGGAAATGGTTGGTATAGCTTAGGTACACGCAGGAAGGTGAAGCAACTAGTGTCTGAGAATCTGAAATCCATGTATGAATGGAAGGATAAATTCTTCTATATCCACCGCGGAGTTCTCCCTACCTCTTTTCAGTGGATGACAATTGGTTTAAAGGAAAAGATTGATGAGTTATCACCGATGGAGGGGTATAAAGAACATGAGTGGTATAAGTCACTTTGTGATCATGATACTCCGCTAGTGATGGATGAGTGTCCGGAGGGTGTGCTGGCGTTGTTAGGGCTCAACCTTATAAGTCCAGAAGGGCATGATCCTTGTCCTCCTGAAGGTGATACTACTGTCTCTATTCTTTGTTTAAGTATCTTGCGCATTGTTCTGAGGTTGTTATTTTTGTAACTGCTTGCAGGTGTATCTTTGTTTGATTTATTTGCGCAGAGGGGTGAGGCGAAGGTTTTGTATACTCAAATTGTTGAGGGTGCGCAAGGACTGGTTGAGAGGATGAGTTCCAATTTTTTGTTTCCAAACCTCGTTGATCCTCCCAGGCATTATGCTAGGACAGGTTAGAAAATTTCTTTGTGTCTTTATATTTTTCCAAGTATCATACGTGCGTGAAGGATGCGCAGGTGGGTACGTAATCCGCGTGTTGATTTTGCGCGTCCTTCGTGACAGGTGCGGGTATTCAACCCCGCAGAAGGGTTTCCGTCGAAGTTGAAGAAGTTACCTCTGAGCGTCGGGAATCCATTGGTTAGTATTGGATTTGTTGTTTATTTTCTTACGTATGGGTTGATGTACACAGATGTGATTTCCGCAGCATGCATGAGTACTTCCAAGAAGTGTGCCAGGGCGAGTAAGAAAACAAAACCACCAACTGCTCCCATCATCGTTGAAGAGGAGGATGATGAAGTTACAGAATCTGATACAGAGTTGGAGCATAAACGCCGAAGGCGTCAGTCGCCTGTCTGTCAGACGGAGGATGTTCCTGCGGAATTGTTCCAGCAGAGAATTGATGATTTGAAGCAGAAGCAGGTTCAGATTCCGCAGCCAACTGGAGAAGCTGCTGTGATGCCCCGCCCTGAGCCCATTGCGGTGGTTCCTGTTGATGTTTTTAAGCCCCTTTCTGTATCAAAAGTTTTGGGTAAGCTTGAGATGGCTGTGAAGCCACCACCTGTTCACCAGAATCTTCCTATGAAGACTCTGAGGCATTTGTCAGGTATGAGCGGTTTAGTCTGGCTTGAATGTTTTGACCGTGATTTCGTATGACTTTATAATAGTATTTCTTGTAGCTTCTTTGCCGTGTCTGGAGTCTCGCTCGGAGTGGACTGCTTCTGTCATTGAGAAGGAATTGCGTACGGATCCCCCTATTACTGAGAGTGTTGGTTTAGTTGATGATCCCGTGGAGAATGTGACGAGTCTGAATGTATCATAGCTAGTGATTGAGGATAATGTAACACCTCAGATAGAGTCGGTCGCAGATGATGTTGTTATTGCTTTGGATAAAGCAGCTGGAAAGAAGGTGGATGAAAGCTCTACTCCTAACTTGAATGTTGAAGAGCCTGCTGTTGTATTGGAGCAGATGCCAAAGAAAAGTTCTTCGCAAGTACTAAATGCTGCTACGAGTTTGCGGAGTGGGAAAGAATCTGAAAGCATTAAAGAGAATCCCTCTGCCTTTGTGCGAACTGTGGAAGATTCCACGGTTGTATATAGGAAAGCATATTCAGAGGGGAGTTGGAAGTCTAGCTAGTTAGGTCATGGACGAGGAAAGTTTTCCTTGCATGGTTCTGATCAACCAAGGCCGTATCAACCGTACTGGGACATTATGGATACAACCCGGTTTACAAACTCACTTGATGCTCAGGAGTTTGTAACGTTGTCCGTTCCGCCGGCTGAGCGTGATTATCAAGACAGTGTTGACCGCAGGTCTTTGTTTATTGATATGTCTATGAACCTTGCACTAGGTGTGAGTGGTCTTGGTTCTCTTATCTGACGCGAGAACGAGTTCATGCGTGATTGGCAGAACTTGAAGGAGTCAGAGGCTAGCCTATTGAAGCGCGAAGAGGAGTTCCAGTTTGCGCGCCATGACATCCGGTCGAAAATTGATCATCATAAATAATTAGCCCGTGAAGCAGCGGAAGAGGTGAACAGACTAAAAAAAGGAGAAAGCTGAAGCTTCTAAAGCGTGGACTATTGCGTGCCAACGAACCAACCAAGAGACTGAGCACTTGCGTTCGACTGTTGAGAAGCTAAAGACTGAAAACTCCCGGCTTATCAAGGAGGCGGAGTAGAGTCGAAAGGCTTGCGAGGGAAAGCAGGCAGAGTTGGCTGACACGATTGACAAATTTAACCGTCAGCACGATGATCTCATAAAAGCCACTTCGTCGTTGCCTAATGCGGAGCTAAAGATAAAGCAACTTGGCGCGGAGAAGTCCAAATTGGAAGGGGAAAAAGCTTTGGCTGAATCCTCCTGCTCTCAAGCTAAAGTAGACTTAGACGAAATGCGGACCACGTGCCGAGATGCTACGGATATTGCTATTGCTGCCAACGAGAGGATTGCTTGGTTGATGAAGGATGGTGTTGCAGGGGTAAGTTATCCTTTACCTTCATAGAAACTTTGTTTATTTTGTTTTGTTTTTGCATGTATAAAATTGTAGTATCATTATCTTTCAGATATTCAAGCGTGTGTGGAATGATCCCAAGTTAACGGAAGTTATTGCTCGCATTTCTAGTACCTCAGTGAAACAAGGTCTGAGCCTTGGGTTTTGTGAAGGTTTCTGTCATCATGCGGATGGGAAGAAGATGGAAGATGGGCCATATCATAACAAATCGTAAGACAATGAAATGATACAGGCCCAAGATGATTATGAAACTTTGAAGTTTGAGGTGTTTGACCTGTTGGACGCATGTATGAAGACTGATGACCCGTTGGCGAGTTGCGCAATTATTTTAGAGAGTCAGATCGTCTTGGTGCGGAGCTAGCCGAGAAGACGCGCAAAGAAGAAGAAGCCAAAAAGGCTGTCTCAACTGGCATACTGATGACGTTTCTCAATATTTAAATCTTGAATGAAGATGTTGTTTTGTTCTAAACATTTTGAATTTTCTTAAACTTGTAATGTTTCTGAATGATCTTTCGTATTCCTTTATATTGCGCCTGTTGGGTATGTTTTTTTATTTCCACACGTGTGCCAATCATGAGGTGATGTCATCCGTCTTTGACACAAGTGTATGTCAGTCTGTTTTCTGATAGATGTGACAGTTATGACGGCTAGTGTCAGGCGACTGTCACACTTCTCTAGGGTAATTAAATGATTACCATTAATGGTAATTAATTACTATTTTCTCTCTCTTCTATCAATAGTAAGTGCATGCAATCAGTTCCTTCATATATTCCTGAAAAAACTCTTTCATTTCTTTGAGAGAATGTCGACCAACATTACTTCAAGTAATCTTCGAGCAGATGAAATTTTAGCTGTGAAGGGGATGATGAGGCTGTCTCATCATCCTGTCAACAATGAGGTACCAGCAAATGCTTTTGATTGACTTGCTGAATACTGTGGATATCTTCTGTCACTAGAAGATATGAGGCCCGATGATCGTGATGATCAGGGGACCTCTGATGGGCAGCCGTTGAAGATGAAGAAGCTTTCAGAGTTAGGAGATTTGCCCAAGACTCCCAAACTTAAACTCAAGAAAGTTAAAGGTCAATGAAGGCATGCTGCTTAGGTCTCCAACCTTTAAGTGTTTATAGGTAGATGCATACGTAGAAGCTTTTGAAGATGTTGTTGGATATCTATGTTTGGGATATATGTATTTTTTGTAATGATCCCTTTCTTTTGTGTATGTCGATATAACAACATGTCTTTTGTTTGGTCTTTTAATCGTATAATGATGACTTGTATGAAAAATGCTTGATTGTAATATAAATGAATTGAGCATATAGCTCTTATTACAAACTTCGAAGTAGTAAATTAAACATAGCATATGCGCAATTGCGCTGCATTCCAAGTGCGTGGCACAGGTGTACCATCTAGACGTTCTAAGGCATACGCACCCTTTCCCAATACTTCCTGGATTTTATAAGGTCCTTCCCAGTTTGAAGCAAGCTTACCAGTTTTTTCAGCATTTGATGCCTCATTGCTGTAGAAAACGAAGTCCCCAACACGAAAAAGATGTTCCTTGACTCGCGCGTTGTAATACTTTTCCAGCTGTTGTTTATATGAGGCTTCACGGACAGAGGCCGAATCTCAACGTTCGTCCAGTAGGTCTAGATTCATCCGCAGTTCTTTGTCGTTATCGGTGCGTTGCGCGAACAAGACCCTTGGGGATGGGCATGTTACTTTTGTGGGAATCACTGCTTCAATTCCATATGTCAAACTGAATGGTGTTTCCCCGTTGATGCCCTCCACGATGCTTCGGTTTGCGCGCTCCACTTGGCCGTTTCCTTGAGGATGCGCAACTGAAGTGAATATCTGTTTAATGTTCATAGATGACAACCATTCTTGTAGATGTTGGTCTGCGAACTGCGTACCGTTGTCGCTTACGATCTCTAGTGGTAGGCCAAATCTACAAATGATAAATTCCCATATGAATTTTTTGATGTTGCGTCCATCAATTGTGGCCAATGTTTTGGCTTCTACCCATTTGGTGAAGTAATCGATGGCGACCACTAGGTATTTGACATTACCCGAAGCTGTGGGGAAAGGCCCAACTAGATCGATGGCCCATTTTTGGAAAGGCCATGCTGTTGTGACTGGTATCAGGTTGCTTTTTGGCTTGATTGTTCCGGGTGCGTGTCGTTGGCAAGCTTCGCACTTGTGCAATTCTTTTAATGCATCGTTGTGCATTCCGGGCCAGTAGTACCCTGCGTTCATGAGTTTTGCCACAACTATCCTAGGACCCACATGCAACTCGCAGGTTCCTTCATGGATGTCTTTGATTAAATATGTGGCTTCTGCGGAGTCTACACAGCGTAACAGTGGTCCGAGGTAAGATCGTCGGTATAGAATACCGTCAACAACCTCGTAATGCAGGGCTTTGTGCTGCAACTTTCTGGCTTCAGCTTTGCTGGATGGAAGGATCCCCTTGGTCAAGAAAGCCATTATGGGGGTGATCAAGATTCTTTTTCTGTTTGGACCACGTTTACTTGCTTTTGTGGTACAGATGGATTAGTTAGTACCTCCACCCGTACGCCTTTGGCCATGTGATCAAATGCGGTTGATGCCATTTTGCTTAAGGCATCCGCCGGTTTGTTTTGGCTTCGACGCACATGATTTACTTTGCAGTGGATGAAGCTGTTCATCAGTTCTTTAGTGTGCTGCAAATATAAGATCATAGATGGCTCTCTTGCTTCATATGAGCCGTCTATGTGGTTAGCAACTAACATGGAGTCAACATGGGCTTCAATGTATTGTGCTCCTATCTTTTTGGCGATGCGCAAGCCTGCTATCAGTGCTTCGTATTCCGCCTCGTTGTTAGTTGTTTGAAAACGAGCCTTATTGCGTAGGTATAATCTTTTCCTTCTGGTGTTATCAGACGTAACCCCGCACCAGCTTCTTCGTCGTTGCGAGCACTATTAGTGAAAAGTTTCCACTTTTGTGATTCGTCCAGCGGAGTTAATTTTGAAGACGATTCGTTTGCGCATTCTTAAATTTTATCTGCTGGAACCTCCGCAATGAAATCTGCCAAAATTTGCCCTTTAAAAGAGGGTCTAGCTTTGTATGTGATTGAGTCTTCTCCCAATTCGATGGCCCACTTGGCCAATCTTCCAGAAAGTTCTGGCTTGCGCAGGATGTCGTTGATACAAAAATCTGTGAGGACATTGATGGGATGCCCTTGGAAGTATCTGCGCAATCTTCTGGATGCGTGCACTAATGCGAGAACCAATTTTTCCATTGTTGAATAGCGAGTTTCCGCATCCAGCAGTGTACGGCTAACATAATAGATTGGGGTTTGTACCCCTTTTCTGTCGACCATAAGTACTGCGCCGACTGCCTTATCAGTGACGGATAAGTACAAAGTGAGCGGTTCTTCGGGTAACGGAGCAGTGAGTGTTGGCAGATTGCTCAAACACTTTTTCATTTCTTGAAAAGTCGTTTCTGCTTCTGCGGTCCAGTGAAAGTTAGATTTCTTCAAGCAATTTTTCAGCGTGTCCACAAAAGGGAATGATTTGGACACGTAGTTTGACAAGAAACTGTTCAAAGATACGAGACGTCCCATTAACGTCTGAACTTCTTTAACTGAAGATGGGGACGGCATGCGTTCGATTGCTTGGACTTTATCTGGATTCGGATGGAAACCACCTTTTGTTACTATGACCCCGAGGAATTTTCTTTCTTCCATTCCAAAAGAACATTTTCCTGGGTTTAGCTTCATCCGCACGCTCCGTAGTTGATCAAATGTTTTCTGGATGTCGTTCAACATCTGATCTTCTTCTCTGCTCTTGATTACCAAATCATCGACATAAACTACCAAGTTTACACCGACCTGTTTAACAAATGCGGTGTCCATTAAACGCTGATATGTTGCTCCAGCGTTTTTTAGCCCAAATGGCATCTTGGTGTAACAGAAAGTTCCCATGTCAGTGTGGAACGCTGTCTTGTCTTCGTCTTCTTTGGCCATCTGGATTTGGTGATAGTCTTTGTAAGCATAAAGAAAACATTTAAATCTGTAAGGTGCTAGTGAGTCGACTTTTAAATCGATCTCAGGTATCGGATAACAATCTTTTGGGCAAGCCTTGTTCAGGTCTTTGTAATCGACGCACATGTGCCAGTGCCATTGGATTTTCCCACCATGACTGGGTTTGCCACCCAGGTTTGATATTTGCTTTTGCGGAGAATACCCTCCTTCAAAAGTTCCATCACTTGGTCATTCATCGCCTTTGTTTTCTCCGGCCCCATATTGCGTTTCTTTTGAGCAACCGGTTCTGCATTCTTATAGACGTTGAGCTTATGCTCCGCAATGTGTCGTGGAACGCCAACCATGTCTGATGGCTTGAAGGCGAATATGTCCATGTCCTTGGTTAACAGTTGCTTCAAATGTGAGCGAATGGAATCGGAGATTACATGGCCGATGACAACTGTCTGTTCTGGGAATGCAGGGTTGATGACCCATTTTTCCGGTTCGGTTCTGACAGTTGGTTTTGTTTGCTTTGCGGGTTTCGGCGCATCTGTTGTATGGCACGTTTTGTTCCCGCGTATAAAGGCGACTCCTGTTCGCGTGGGGAAACCTGCCATCTGGTGTGGTGTGGACGCATTGCAGTTGAATTTTTCCAGTCTTTCCCGCCCTAACAGAATGTCATATGAGGAACTAATAGGAATGACGATAAAATCGCACACCTCAGTGCGTGAATGTTTTCTGTCTGAGAGTGTTACCGGGAACGTAAGCATGCCCAATGGGAAAATCATCTCGTGAATAAAGCCGGAGATGGGCTCTGTCACGGGTATCAATCTTGCTTTATCATCGTCGTCCAGCTGATCGAAACATTGCTGGTACATGATGTCTGTGCTGCTACCGTTGTCTAGAAACATATACCTTGTCCGGTAATGTCCGACAACGCCTGTAATGATCAATGCGCTGTAGAGGAGGCCCCTCCCTTTACTCTTGGCATGATTACCTGCTCTTCTTTCCATGAGTCGTCATTCGCGTTTGCGAATGTGCGTTTGTAACTTGTAGCTCTGTGAATCATGTTGCAACTGTTGCGCGTCGTGTTATACACGTGGTGCGCATTGAGGTTGCGTATCTTCTTTTGAGGGGGCTCACTTCCTTCAGCGTTGTCTCTTTGTTTTCTCTGCATGTGCTTCACAAGGTGTGTTAGTTGACCGGATTTTATGGCATTCTCTATCTCCATCTTCAGACTATAGCAGTTGTCTGTTAGATGGCCATAGTCTTCATGGTATTCACAGTATTTGGACTTGTCCACATTCCGTCTATCACCTCGGAGCTCTTGCGGTTTTGGGAATTGGATCTGTTCATTTTTCAATACTTCAGACGGTGTTTTAGACAGCGGAGTCCACTCGTAATTTTTCTTCGAGTGTCCTTTATGATCACGAGGCCCTCTTGAACTAAGCATGTTCCGCACATCTTGCGCGGAAGAGTATTTTCCCTCTTCAGTCGTGCCAGAGATTCTGGACCAAACGGATTGCTTTCCTTTCCCCCTGTTGTTAGAGGATGGATGATGACTGCTGCTCTGGTATGTATTTTTGTTCCGATGGAAAGATCGCTCGGAAGACGCGTATTTTTTTGCAGCTTCGATCACTTCGTCCCAAGCGTTTGGCACGCCATCTTTTCCCCTCAGGCACTTCATTAAATCATCATTTCTTACCCCATGTATGAATGCTGCACGGGTAAGTTCTTCTCCGCAACATAGCTGAAGAGCTTCTTTGTTGTATCTGACGATGTAATCTTCCAGGGACTCATTCTCATGGCGCGCACAAATAGGATGTGTGCTTTATCATTCTTGTGCTTACGCAAGTGTGAGAAGTGATTTTTGAATTTCCGGATGAGATCGTCGAAATCTATTAGACTTCCGACGGGCAGACTTTCATACCAGACCCTGGCTGCCCCTTTTAATGTTTACACAAACAGATGACACCAGGCTTACACGGGACAACGCTTAGAACTGCCTACGCAGTCGAAAGCATGCAGATGATCGTCCGGGTCACGTAGACCGTCATATTTCCCAATCGTGCTTGGGAGTTTGCATTCTTTAGGCATTGGTGCTAGCGCGATGCGCGCACAGAACTTTGATATCTCCGTGAAGGTCTTTGGCCTGTAAGGTTTGTAGAGATCATCGTGCTTTGTTGCTGGGTTGCTAGCAACAGATTTGGAATGCTGTCTTCGGTTGGAGTCGTGGTGTACTTCATTTTCTGATTCATAGCCGTCTGATTCCTCGTTCAGGTTGACGGGGTCCTGACCGCGAGTATTTCTACCACGGTCTCCACCACGTACCACCTGACGAGGACCGTTTGGACGACGGCCATTATTGTCTTCCGGAGGTAATTCTAAATCATCCTCCATTGTGCTGAAGCTTAAAGTCTTTTGGACATTTAGGTAAGCATTTTCCATAACCATCTTTTGGTACTCAGCGATTTTTTTTTTTGAATTCTGTCTGGCTAACCATTCGTCCGGGTCTACCGGAGACTGGTTGTCTTGCTTCTTCTTTGTTCCTATTAGTCCCCCCTGATTGGGTTGAACTAAAATGTCGAAGTTGGCTGTTTCTGGGCCACATTCTTTGTTATAGTTTTTGGTGTAATTTCATTGATCTCGTCATCGATTGTTGCATCTACTTCAGCAGTGTTTTTGTTTGCATCCTTTGAGGAAACCATGGTTGTTAGTGTGAAAGCTTAGTGAACCGTAAGGGATGGCTCCAATGAAGAAACAAATAGTCTTACCACCGGTTAGGGATGATAAGATTATGAGTATCTACAGGGTTGATCCTTCACTAACAACTATAGATTAAGGAACCTGCAAACAAGAGTGGATTTGTGGATGTGGAGACGACTACACAAGGTAGTAGTTTATGGCAAAAACGGGGTGAATGGGGATACTATCTTGTTATTGATAGCTCTCCGTGTCAGCAGAAAGTGTCCTCTCCTACTAGGGATGTGATCCCTTATTTAGGAGAGGTCGTATGCCACCATTACCCAAGTCCTAACCGTGGTTAGGTTGTCTCCATCACCCTTAATTATGTTAGTATGGTGATATAAGGAAAGCTAGATTAATGGAAATGGTGGAACGGTGTACCGCCTTTAATGTTGAGTCCACGTGATTGTTTCCTTGATTCATGCATGGCAGTTGACCATGCATGATATCTGCCTTTGACCATGACTTGACTTTTGACCAAGCGTGGGCTTGCTTTGACGATTCCTTGCGCGCGGGCTTTCTCTGCGTGGTAGTGCTTTTCCGAGTTTGGGTATGCGGAACAGTCCATTTAGTACCCAATCCCATCATAACCAAACTATCCCCATGATTTTTAAATAGTCATATTTTTTCATACGTTGATAGTTTTATAAAAAATATTACATCATAATAATGAGCATTTTATTATCTTTAATTTGAGTATAGTATTGCTATTTTTAATTAATTTTTTTATATAGATTTATCTAGGAGTGAACAATAACTAAACCATTCACCGAAGTCAAACCAAAAAGCAGACAAAACTAAACCAAAATCAATTGAAAACCGAATTAACCAACATCCGACGTAACTTAAAATAGGTTATCAATTTTCTTTTGGTACCCTTAGTTAACCAAAATCAGTCAAACTAAAACGGAACCATTCATATATTCATAACAGCGTGCCCGCGCGATGTAGTAGAGAACACATACACTTTTAATGGTGCATAGTTGGGTTCGGTTTAGTTTGGGTATTAACCTCAATCAAAACAACAATCGACATTATCGGTTTATTGGTTTTCTTTATTAGGTTAGATTGTCGTTTTTAATTCAGTTTAGTTAATTTTGGTTAATAACCAAAACCAAACTTTGTATAAAATTTTTGCTTAAAAGTACATGAAATGGATGTATAAAAGATATAAATATATGAATGGTTAAGTAATTTCAGTATGTTAATTTTGGTTAACTTAGGATACGAAAAACCGATATTATGTTAACCAAGGTTAACTCAGTTTTTAGTTAATTTTCATTCAGTTTGGTATGTTTTTGTTCGATTTTCAGTTGAGGGTTCAATTGTTGTTCACTCCTAGATATTGTTAATCTCATATAAATTAATTTTTAATTAAAGTATATAGCAAATTATACTCACAATATGGTTTGAAACTGAGTAGAGAAGTTTTTGAATTGCAGTGGCGACAAAAATAGAAGGGGTTTTGAAATTTTAAAATTTAAATTTGAATTATTTATTCTCGCCCGCATTTTCTCTCTATTTCTTCAAAACCACCTTCTTTGTATTAGTGTAGTTTAAGGGGATTGTGTTAGTTCCATAATTATATCATGTGACAACCGCACCTTGTACTTCTAATTTATGCACAATTTTAGTCCTTCATTTATTTTGAAGTTTCACTTTTAGTCCTCAACAATTCTTATTTTATTTTAACATTTCTTTTTAAAAAAATATGCATATATATGCTTGTTATATGTATGTGTTAACATATAAAACGTTTCCTAATCGTATAATCATGTGATATTAGGAAAGTTTCTATTTACTTTATCATAGTTTAAAGAGTTACAAACTAAATTTTTATTTATGTAATTTATAAACATTGTAAGTTACAAAAAGATTTTAAGGATTATAAAAGTTTGAAGTTAAAAATTTTATACACTTATTATGTTATTAAGGTATAAACTTTATTATTTCTAAAAGAATGTTTAAAGTTAAAAACCTTGTTAAAAATGTCAAAGTTTATTGTGGTTAGTGTGATTAATTTTTATAAAGAAAAAGTTAACCAAAACCATAATAAAATTAACTAGGAGGGACCAATTGTGTCAAGTTTGTAAACTTAGAGGGTGTTTGGGATTGAGTTTGGAAATGCAAAAGTGCTTTTGGTCAGAAGTGTTTATTGGCTTATGACTTTTTGAAAATGAGTTTTAAAAAAAGTGTTTGGATTTTGGGATGAGAAACGTCAAAAAAAGTGTTTGGATTTTGGATTTTGGGATGAGAAGTCAAAAAGTCAATATATATATTGAACACAATTATATATATTTGAGGCACCTAAACTTGTACAAAGATCACACCTAACATCTAATTACAACATATGTATATGCATTTGTACAAGATATGAGTTTTAAATGTTCAAAAAATATATATATATATATATATATATATAGATGTGTGTATATATGCGACGGCACATACACATATACATGTGTATATGTGCTTCCCAATATTTGAACACTTCCACTTTATATGATCCATCAAGTCCACCTTAGATTCCACCAAAATTGGCTAAACTCTTGACTTTGTATTCCTTCCATACTAGTTGACTTGCCAAAAATAAATCCCCACACATACATACATACATACATATATACACGACACACATATGCATATGTGTGTAGTGTTTGTGTCTTCCACTCTTACACAAGTCCCTTCAAGACATTCTTCCACTAAGATCTTCTAAGACAAGCTTTAGTCACCTCCATCACATTCCTATACTTTACACCAATAAGGAAGGCATCTTATGACATCTAGGAAAGTCTTAAGTTGACTTACCCCATTTGTAAACCAACTCTTCTACCAAATATCCTACCATATCTAACATAATACACCTATAATCAAGCCAAACATCATGATTATGAGGCATCAAATCTTAAGTGAGTTGACTAAGCCTAAACCTCCCAACATCTCAAGATTTTTGGCCCCCATATACAAAGAAAGCATGCATCCATCTTATCCATAATCTCTTCATAATCTATCCAAGATCACCTTTGTTGGATCTTAAACCATATTTAGAAAGATTCTTCCTTTCACCTTTCCTAAACCATTATGACTTGCCATCCATACTTAGTATATATAGGGCCAAGGTTTAGTGAGTTTAGTGCACCAAACAACTAAACACCACTCCTCTACCACCTAGGGCTGGCAATGGGTAACCTGTTAAGACACGATAAGACCTGTTTGACTGAAAAGTACACTATTTGATTTTTTGACTTTTTTAATACTTAGAATTAAGAGGCAAAAATCTTTCATTTCCCTTTTTTGGTACATAAAACATAAAACTGTGTTATAAACATGAGATATAAATGAGTTAAACGAGTCGTGTTCATGTTTAGAACTTGATTGTTCGCGTGCGTCAGAGACCTGTTAACCTGTTAGGGACACGATTTGCCAGCCCTACCCCTTCTCCCTCTCTCGGCCGCACCACCATCGCCGGACCACCACACCCCACGGCTCCACCACCACAACAAAACCATCTCTCACCCAAGCCTTTACACATAAACATTAACTTTCAAGGGATCATTAGGGGTACAAGGAGCATAACAAGGTTGTACAAGGTCCCTAACTCCCTCTTTTTCTTAAGACACTAGGAGGTATAACATTGTTTTCTTAAACTTATGTTTTTATTTTTACATAGTCTTTAAAATACAAAGTTGTTCACTAGTGTGTTTACTCTTGTAACTTAATCAAGTAAACGGGTGAACCCATGTTTTAAATACATTATGTTGACTAGAAAATATATGTGTTTTACACCCCTAAGGGCCGAAATATATATGTGAATATATATATATATATATATATATATATATATATATAGATGGCCGAAAACTTTATAAAGAAAATGATACATTTTCTAAACTCTTTATCTGTTGCACTGTTTCATGACATAAACAAACTATATAACCTGAACAAATCGTCCCTTGAAGCATTCAAAGTTTCGGCTTTTGGTTTTAATTCCGCAGCCACGTTTTCAGTTTATTACACCTTGTAAGTTCTAATTTTTTGTTGCTATTTTTTTGTTTGATCATCACTCTTCAAAAGCCCTATGAAATTGGAGGTTATCATAATCGATTTGAGGATTATATAAATTTTAGGGTTAGGGTTTATGAAATGGGAAAGAAGATCAATAGAGATAGTATGATAAATACATTTTTTTTAAACTTATCAATATATGATGCTTTGTTGTAGTGGTTGTTGAAGTGTTGTGCATGTGTGGGTACTAGAGTTCGAACCCACGCGCCCATACCTTCTTTCTAATTTTTTTATTATTATATATTTTAGTTAAAATAATTAACTAAAATCTTAGTATAAATTACTTGGAATATTTTTTATTTAAAATATTCAAATAGTAATAATTATTTTCTTAGTCATATATTTATCTTATATTATGATATAATTCTTGAATTCGAAATTATTATTAAATTTGAGTTATCGTAAAAACTTCATCTTCCCTACATAAGTCTAGCAAACCCTAATTCCTTTGATTCTAGATGTCTTAGACTTTTAAGGGGTGCTAGTGTAAAATAAACAATAAAAATAAAAAAAGTAACATGGTTCCCTTAGTTCCTTAATGTTATTAATAAAATCAACCTGTGCTATGCAGCGAGGACTCGGTTGATATTAGTTGAGAAAACTCAAAACGAAAAGATTGTGAGACACCCAAAAATAATTTGATTTATATTTTACATCAATCAAAACTATAGAAATGCTTATTGGTAACAGTTTCTGTAGAACCTACACTAGTACCGACAAAATAATGACAAAACAACCTGATAAATAAATAGGTCAGATAAATTTTAAAGACATGTACAATGGTTATTTCCTTTCAAATCATGATTATAAAATGTAATATATAAATTAATGAAACAATTATTTTCATTTCTTTTTAAAGTATTATTGGTCAAATGCTATAATGTCTTGCTAAGAATCGTAGTAACCTAAAGATATATCTACACGAGATTTAATCTTGTGAATTGTGTGGGTTTACGGCGATTTTGGTATTCAAGATCATTGTCCGCTTTCAAAATCCTTATCAATTTCATGCTTCATAAAATTGAGTTCAAATCATTATTATGACAAGAAAGATCAAACACAATACATTATAAGTAATAAACCTCAAATCAAAAAGCTTATCTAACTCCATAATCCAACTTTAGAAAATGAATTTAAGTTTGAAGTTCGTTTGTTGCTTAATGTAACTCCAAATTCTCAAGTCCGTTGTAACTGAATTGGTTATATGCACACCACCTCTTCTATCATCTCATCTATGTTTCTATTTGTTCTTTTACATTCAGATTGTTCTTGATGAAATTAATTGTCTAATAAGTCATCAAGCACAACTAAATGGAAACTATCTATGAAGTTCTGTATGTATTAACAAAACACACATGTTCATTTCATAATTTTCATAGGTTGATATAAGATATGCAACTGAATTCACGCATGCACAATGCCATTTTTTTAATTGTGATAAAATATTATTCCATCATGTAACTTGTTTCTTACTAAAGTGCTGTGACACCCGGCATATTCAGGCTAATAATTTTCGTACTTTACATACATACGTTTCATACTTTGCATACATACGAGTCAATCTCAACGAAAACATTGAAAACAACTACTTAATATCATACTTGACCGGTTCGGTTGAGTAGTATCGATGATTTGGGAATCATCGGGAGTCGTTACAATGGTCCGAGGGATCATTGGGTGTCGGTCCATAACCATGTGTACAAGGATCGGTGATTCGTGGAATCGCCGGGTTTAACGCACACACGCAAGTCTCGAGTCCCGAGAATTGGTGATCGGGTGAGAACGTGTTAGTTATCGTGCATTACATACTTATAATCATTATGCAACTTGTCGGTATGTGAAAACGTTTTTATATATGTTAAAATAGGGTTTAACGCGCCAAAAATCCGGATATATCTGCTATAGGCGATTAGGCCACTTGGGGAAGCCTAATCGCCAGTATAACTAGCGAATAGGAAGATGTTATGGGCGAATATAGGGCTATTCGCTATTTAGGGTAAGTTTAGCATGTTGATGTGATGCTTACATGCAAGTTATGCTATTTTGGGAAACCGCATGCATTCGGGACGGCTAGGGTGATGATAAATTAGGGGTTTTTGCTTGAAATAGTTGGGTTAATGTTTTAGGTTGGGTATTGGGTGTTTACACATGTTACAGATCTGATTTGGAGGGTTAAACGCGCAAAAAGGACAGAACAGATCAGAACTAGCGAATAGGAGTTCTAATCGCCCCTATTATAGGCGATTGGCTCCTAATCGCCTGAACTATAGGCGAGTAGGAGCTCTATTCGCCACTTTACTAGCGATTACAGCTCTATTCACCACGTTACTAGTGATTACAACCCTATTCACCATTTTACTAGTGATTACAATTCTATTCACCATTTTACTAGTGATTACAATTCTATTCACTAGTTTGACTCTCCTAATCACCAGTTGACTTCTCCTAATCACATGTTTGCTTCCTAATCGCGTGTACAGCTGCTATATGTATATTTTAACATCCCGAAACACGGATTGACGCCTAGGAACATGTTAGGAACCCCGTGACATGTCCAATGACTTGGTAACACGTGTTCGGACTTAGTTATACGTTAATTGACTGATATGTTAGATTAGGTGAACTCTTGCGCGCATTAAGTGTTTAATTGCATATGTTGCATGATATCTTGCTTTCGGCTAACACGTGGGATGTCGGGTCACCAATGGGATGCCGGGTCTTGTCTGGTGTGGTCGGTTAAATGTTTAAACATCATTTCATATGTACACGGTTATGGTCTGGACTGTTGGGGACTAATCAACCTACGGGTTGTTAGTCTAACACCTTATACGCTCGTCATGATAGGTCACCGGTATTTGGTGCCGTCTATTGAGCAGGTTTACTTGTCTTAGTGTGGGAAGCAGCATCAGGTGAGTTTCACGGCCCCACTTTACGTTTTTACATTTCGGGGGAGACACATGCTTATACATATTTCATAAATTATCATGTTATACTAGTGTTAAATTCATTTGTGCTATACGATACGCAAAGTCTCGGGGAAACCATGAATATGCTGGATAGCATAACGGGGGAAATGTGGATAGATCTATTGGGACTGACAGACCCCACCCGTCGGCTGGGAGCCGGGCGGGTGCATATTGTCTCGGTCATAACGCTACCGGGGAATGGTAGTGCATAATCGTTTCGGGCTAAATCATATATTGTTGTCTGTAATGGTTTCCGGTCGTAGTAGTATTATTCATGCGTCTAGCTAACGCTATCATCTATCTATACTAATAAAGGAGTAACTAGGGTGACACATGTCCCCCTCCTAGAGCTCCTCATCAAGATTTAACACATGTCAATCCCATTTTCGTCCAACCCATACCCGAATTTAAAAAATGACCCGGATCCTATATCAAAACCCACGCACAAAACAAAAACATCACACCTCTACAATCCTAATCGCCGCTCTCAAAAAGAAAACCCTAACAAACCTCCTCTTCAATCGCCTCTTTCAAACCCATTCAATCTATCTAATTGCTTCAACATCCTTCTAAAGATCCACCATCATTCAAACAAGTATTCAGATTCCGATTGAATCCAAGGTATGCATCGGCCACCTATAACTTCATATCATTTTACATACAAATTATTCGCATTTATGCTTTAATCTGATTTTTTATTAGGTTTTGAGGCATTCACGTTCATGATTTAGGCGTTCAACTTCCTGGAAGATTTCGCGGTTGAAGGTATGTTTAATTTTTTTTTTTTAGGTTCAATCATTCATTGCCTTCATAGTTTTTCCAGTTTTTTACGGATATAATATATTAATATAATCTTTTTTGTGTTTTATCCGATTATTACATGGTTTCTTGATGTTTTGTTTATTTTTTTTTTTCCGATTATGATTCAATGGATTTTGCCCAAAGTGTTTTTTTCCAGTGTTTAGTTAGATCTATATGTCTATTCAGCCATTGAATAAATTCACATAGATCACGTTCGTAGGCTGTAAAATCAAGTCATTTCGTTTGTTATCCGGACTGCTAATACCTTTCATTTTTATCCTGCAATTATTTGATGTATGTGGCTATTCAGTCATTGAATAGCTTCACATAGATTATTGTTTATTAATACACTCTGTTCACAATTTTTTCAGGTAATCCATTTGTCTGTATACCTATCTTCTGTTCAAAGTATATACGTTACTTAGAAAGTATGGCATATCGAAAGGGAAACCAATTCTTTGTCGTTGTACATGACCCTTCTTCGTTACAATTGGTAAGATATATTTTTTTTTAATATTTACTTATTTTATGACTTTAACCTAAACTTTGATAATTGCATAGCCTTATTTAATTTACCAATTATGTGCAGCCCATTCCTAGATCAATGAACAACTTCTTTAGTGCAAACAATCTTTATAACACTAATGTTATCATTAGGACTAATGAAGGTCATGATTGGTCCGTTCGTGTCAAAGCGGTTGATGATTCTTTTTGTTTAACTAATGGATGGTCTCGGGTTGTTCGTGATTTATGCTACGGCATATTCTTTGCTATTTTTGATTATATAGGCCATTATACATTTATGATGCGATACTACAATCATTGTCCCTCTAAACAATTATCAAATTCATTTTGCAAGATGATTGATCATGAAATAGTTGGTCCAATGGTATGTTTTCTTTTTTATTTATTATCTTTTAAAGTTTTCCCTTAACATAGATGTAACAATATTTTGATTTATGTTCAGGTGTTACCAATGTCATTTGCCGAAAGGCACTATGCTGTAGGTCTACCTTCTAATCCTGTTAAGCTATTTGTGACTAACAGTTATCAATGGTATGTAACCCTTAAAAAAATTGGTTCCAAGTACTGTTTTACTGTTGGATGGGCCAAATTTCTTGAGGATCTTCGTCTCGAAATTGGTGATTTTATTTGTTTTGAGTTTAATGATACTACACGTTTCAATATAATTACTTTTAGCAAGACTGGTCGGCAGATGCTTTTACATAAACTACTTACAGACGAGATATCATCTTCCCAAAACATATTGCCTACCCATTATTTGACATTCTATAACGAATCAGATTTTCTGACCTTTACTTCAACTATCACCGAAGAACTGGTACAGTTTATTTTTTCTTCGCAACATCAATTTTTTTATTCTAAAATTCTAATTTCATTTTACTTTTGTTGTAGATAATACCATATGAAGTTGCTCACATTGCTGGGTTAAATGAAACCTTAGAGGTTACAATTAAATTTGTCGATGGATTTTCATGGACAAGGCCCGTCATTATCAATTTCGATGGTACTTCTACCCGGTAATGTTTTATTTTTGTATACTTTTCTTCATTTTCAATTTATAAGTGTTTGTAATATATAAATTTTACTTTATTTTAATATTAATCTATAATTTGTTTACAAGGTTTATTGTTGATGGATGGCGTTACTTGATTCAAGCCGAAGAAATTTCAATAGGCGATGCTTGTGTCTTCAATTGGTGTGCAATTAGTCGTAAGCTTTTAGTTCATAAGGTTCCTATACCAGAGGTAATAAACTAGAGTTTATTTTAAATACTTCTGTTATGTGCCTGTCATTGTTATTTCAAATAAAGTTTTAATAAAATATTTTGTTGTTGATGTTTTAATTTTTTATTATGTCTTTTATTTTAATTATAACTTTACATTTTTTTAACAAATTAAATATAGCAATTATCATTATGGTAACCCAATTATAGGTTTGACCAACTATTTATTAAAAATTATTAGTTGCGTTTTTTATGTTTGACTTACCAAATTTTGGTAAGTCATTAAAAATTTTCCTTATTTTTACCCTACAATAAATACGATTTATGTTATTTAAGTTTATAGTATTTGCTGATTTTATGGGCATAATTTTACCTTAAGTAAACCATACTATAAATACTACTTACGGTATTAAAGATGTTAGTTAAATGTTTCTTTTTTTAAAAAAAGTCATATTTAGAAAGGTAATTATTTCAGCCATATTATAGGTTTGACTACATAATTAATAAACGTTATTAGTTTCCTTTTTTAATGTTGGCTGATTTTATTCCAATTCTTCACCTATAACTATTTACGTTAGTTTTTAAAATATAATGTTTTACATTCGAAATTAGTATAGTTATTTAAAATTTGTTGTTATTTAATAAAATATATACATACGCTTTATTTTAACCAACTTTTAGTATTGGCGGATTTTATGCTGTACAATAACTTATATTATTTATTGATAATAATTAACATAGACATTTTTTTGGTAACCTTTACAATAAAATATTCAACATAGCATAAATTTTGGCGGTCAGATTTAAAACGTTTCTTTAATTCTAATTACAAACTTCCCACTATATATACCATACGCGGTAGATTGAACAATCACACAACAATTCTTCAATCCAAAGTAAGTTCAGTTGTTTCTTTATCTTTTATGTTATTATTTCTTTTCAACCGTATACTGTTTTAATTATTATGCTAACACTAAAACATTTTCATTGTTTATGCTATTTTGAGATAAATGGAAGAAGGAGCAACCACCATGTTACGTGACCTCAATGTCATGAGGGACAATGTTGTTTTGCGAGTAAGAGTTATTAGGGTATGGCGACAACCAAATCGCAGAATACCTAATGAAGACTATTCAATTGAGATGATCCTAATTGATGAGAATGTAAGTAACAGCTTGCTTGATTATGTTTGTTAATTTTTTTTTTATTTTATGAATAACATTGAAAACTAAAATCCTTTATATAACATTCTTAACTGTGTTTTGTCTTTTACAGGGTAATAAAATCCAAGCGAATGTGTTCAAAAGATGGTTTTTTAGGTTTGAAAGGTTTTGTGAAGAAAACTTATGTTTAACCATTACCAGTCCTGGAATTGGATACAATCCATCGAAATATAAATTTTCCGAAAACCCAAACAAAATCTGTTTCAATCCTAATACTCGTGTTTCAAAATGTGAAAATTTTCGAGGTCCTATGTATGGTTTCTGTTTTGTTCCTTTTCAGTCAATCATTGATAATCAAATACCCGAGAACATCACAATAGGTAAATATCATACGTTAATTATCCTTAGTTAATATTAAGTTGTACGTATTTATAATTCAATTAACATAATATTTTGTATGTCCATGTAGATCTTATTGGCCATGTAAAAAGATTTTACAAGAATGAAGAAAAGGATGTCGCTGTTCAACCCCAAAAAAGATTGACAATGGAAGTTCAAAATCAGGAGTATGATATCAAATATTATAAATTTGTATTGATTTTCTAATATATTTTGTATGTCTACCTAAAAATCTTTTATTTTTTTATATAATCTTACCAGGGGTTTATCCGTATACCTTACACTATGGGATGAGTATGCAAAGCAAATGCAAAAGTTTGTGGTTGGACATCCGAAGGAGGAGCACGTTATTGTTATTTTGCAGTTTGCGCGCTTGAAGTTCTTTAATGGTATCATCTATATCTTTAGTTTACTATTTTGCATCTTACCGAATTACATTAAATAAACGTCCAAATGTATAGAAAATAATTTTTTTAGCCACATATGCTAGATGTACACTGTTATTTATACTGTCTTATAGGAAATACAAATAAATTTATTCACATTTGTCTATTAAATAGTTAACTAGACAACAATTAAGAAATAAGAATTTGACAAAAAAAAAAAAATGTAATTGTGTTACCTAATGTCTTTATTATATCAGGAAAGCCATATGTGTCCAATTCTTTTGGAGCTGATATCAGTCGATTGTACATTAATGACGATATCCACGACATTAATGAGTATAAGTCTTCGTAAGTTCGATTTATCAATACATTATATACATATTTACATGTGATTTTTCATGTACTTTATAAATTGTGTTCCTATTATTTACAGTTTGATTAAGGTCAATATTGATACTCCGTCCTCAAGCCATCGTCCGTATGGTGTTTCAATGTTTGCTTCTACCGAGGAGGATTTCTTAACAAACACTACTTTAAGTAGGATTGGTGATATTTGGGAGATCCAAGAGGTTGATTACATTTAATTTAATCTTTTTTTTTTTTTTTATAATTTACTTTTTATATAGTAAGAGTTAACGAATTGACTATTGTCTTCATTACAGGAGCAACCTTTGGTTGTTTTGGGTACAATTAAGGCGATATGTAAAGAAGTTGGATGGTACTATCTTGGTTGTCCCAAGTGTACAAAAAAAGTTGCTACGGAATATATTGTTAGGGAGAAAGATGATGGCACCGGAGATTTTGAGGAGAAGAAAATACATCAATGTGTAAATGTCAAGTGCAGTTCAAAGATTGTTGACCCAGTTCCAAGGTAATTGTTCTATTGTTTCATTTAATTGAGTCACATATAAATTAACATATACAGTTTGTATTGTATTCAGCCACAGTTTGTATTAACTATATGGTTATTTACATATATTACATATATATTGTTATATTTTGTATTAATATTTTATTCTTAACTAGGTACAATGTTCAAGTTCGTGTTCAGGATACCAATGGTGCAGTGTCTCTTACTTTGTTTCATCGTGATGCCAGTGAACTTATAAAAGAATCTGCTTCAGACTTGCTAACTCAAAATACCGTAAGTGATTTTATGTATATAAAATATTGAATTTTTTTGGGTTACTTTTCAAATTCATATCTATACACTTATCAAAATACCATACCACAGATTATATATTTATGTTTTGAACCTATAAGTTTTGAGTTAGCATTGTTCATCTCAGATAATAGATTGTATAAGTATATGTTTTCACTATATTGATTTTCCTTTGTACACTAGGTTGGCGACACAGTTAAATATCCCGACGAGATTGATTGTTTGTTGGAGAAGGAACTTGCTTTCAAGATTGAAGTGTCCGACTACAATTTGAGAAATAAATATGAAGTATATGGAATCTCTAAGTTTACTCAAGATGTGAACATAATTACTGAGCTAAAGAAAAAATTGAACGTTGGTCAGGTATAAATCGTTATATGTTGTTATTGTATTAACATAAATATTATCTAATTAGTAATTCATTTTTCTTATATTATATTACTAATAAGCTTTTTTCAGGTTACCGACTCTGAATCAATTTGCATGTCTTCGTTTTTTCTGGATACTCAAAAGGTAATATATCAATATTTCCTATTGCATTCTTTACTTTATACATATTCCTATTAAATATGAAATTAATAAGTTTTTTTTTTTAACAAAGTAATAGCATATAAACTGAAAGTAATAAAAATGTCTTTTATCGTTATTTAGGAATCATTTTCTGGTACTGGCGACAATGTTACTCCAATTTCAAATGCTGCTCATGATGGACTAAAAGATGATGTTTCTCATGGAAATGAATCTTCATTAACTAATATAAAGCGAAAGTTGATTGATGTTTACGATGCGGAAGAAAGCCACATGTTGTCTACAAGTAATGTCCAGTTTGTTTCTGAAGATGACAAAGGAAAATCCATTGAAGACACCAATCTTCTCATTCCAAAGATTGAGAAGTAATATTTGTTCAAGGTTACTCGACGTGGCGTTTTTTTGTTGAATTTGGAATTGTCCTTTTTATTACTGGATTTTATCGTTGTTTTTTAAGTCTTTATCTGAACTACATTTGATTATATGTTTTGAATAATTTGGTATCTTGATATTTCACCACAACCGTATGTTTATGTACGGTTATTTGTTGAATAAATCGCTAAGTTTTATATTATTCGCAAGGCCCTTTATATATCTTCCATTGTTTTGACCACATTGACATCAAAAGTTCCTAAAATATTGACATATCAGTATACAAATTATTACCCCAAAAAACGGCTCACGACCTAAAATCACTAAAACTTTGTTCGAGTTGTTTTTTATTAAATCTAATAATCTGTATTATATCTAAAATGATTGAGTATTAGTCTTTATTTATAAGCTTAACAATATTACATTCCTGTTTTTATACAATATAAAACTGATTAAGAAACACAACTTTCTATACATACAAACATAGCTATTTTCAAAATCCAATGGCCCATCAGAATTCATTATAGCCCGATAGAAAGGTGAGCCCATCAGTTTTCTTAACTTTTTTTCTGGCCTATTGCGTAAATCCAATTAACATGGCCCGTTAATCATTAAGCCCATTTGATGATTAGTATTAATGTTGGCCCATCAGATTTTAGGTTACACAACTAATTTTTGTCGGCAACCTCTAATGTGATACACCAATTTTCATTCATTAAAACCCTCTACCTAACTTTCACTTTACCAATCTCTCTCAACCTCATCAATCGCATCTTCATCTTCAAGGTAACAATTTTTACTAATCCAATCCTATTTTCGAAAATAGTATAATCATAGCCGCTAATTCTTTATAACATAACCCTAATCTATACTACTTTCTATTTTTTCTTGATTTAGGGTTGATATCTCTTGCACCAATTATTCAACGGTATGTGATTTTATCTATCAATCTTCCTATTTGAACTGTTATCAATTATTTAAAGATAAAATAAAATTTTTTTTTTTATTAATCTGATTGTCATGTGGTATAGTTTAGGGTTGTGTTTTGTTACATTTTTTTATATTAAATGTATAAATATCCGAATTTTTGATAATAGGTAGATTTGGAAAATATGGTTTATTTTTAGGGTTTTGTTTTCTCATTTTTTAAATCGTTTTTTATATTCATGTTTCAGTTTGTAGTAATCTGTCAGAATTAATAATAGATTTAACATTTTTTTTATGAAATTAAAATTTTGTTTTTTTTTTTTTTTTTTGGTAATATGTTCGAATATTGTGTAGTTTAGATTAGGGATATGATTTCAGAATTGTTTTTGTATCTTTTTATGTTTTCAGGTTTATTATAATAGATATAACAAAATTTTTTTTATTGTTGAAGAACATTTATTTATCAGTATATAATGTTTATTTTGTTCTTAAATCATAAGATTGAACAACTCATAGTCCATTTAATCAAAGAATATAAGTATCATTAATCAAAATAACAATTGAATAATAAAGTTTTATCATTCCACCTATGGTTAAATAGAACGCACTAACAGATATTCAATTGCATATATAGATTTGTATAAGTGTTGTCCAATTATAAAATATTATGTTTTGAAATAAAATTCAAACCTTTATTAGATCTAATACAAATCTAATATATATATTTTTTTTTTCATGTACTGTTAACATTCAAGAATGGCACCCGAAGTTATTGTAATTTCTTCCGACTCAAATGAAGAGAATGAGAATACCTCAGATGAAGAAAGTGACTTTTCTTCGGATTTTGAGGGATTCAGTGATACCGAAGATCATCCATATCCCGGTGTACAAGTTGACTTCAACTCTATTCCTCCTACTCACCAAATTGTTGCCAAAGTGACCTACAAATTCGTAAGCATTCACCTACTAATATAGTGTATAATCTCCCATGTATTTATTTCCGTATAAACTTTTTTGTGATTTATTATTTACCTTTTTGTTTATCAAATCTGTTTCCAGCGCTTTCCTAAAGAGTTTGTCATGAGTTCCGATCTTAAGAATTTTATGACTGTCTTTTGTCAATTTGAAAATGGAATGTGTTTTTTTACCCACATGAACTTTGAAGGGAAAGGTGAGAAAAAAAGGTATTCTTTAGGAAGATGGAAGTCGATGATGAAGAAGCTGGGTTTGAAGAATGGAAGGCGTTATCGTATAGCGTTTGTGATCCGTGAAGGTATCTTGGTGTTTTCGCGTCCGTAGATGAAGTTATGTAAGTCCAATATTTTCTCTACGGTAGTTATATGTTTATGTGGTTATGGTACAAACTTATAAGTAAATAATAAGCCTTATGAAAGTAGGCGTTCTCCAAGTTTTGGTTTATTAGTTATGGAGTAAGTCAACTAAACAGTTTGTGTGTTGCTAAGTGGATGTAGCAGTTTTTTAGTACCTTGATTATCTATGACAATAACTAAGTAAGCTATGTTTTGGTTGATAATTCTTTGCGTTGTTGATGTTGAATACTATTATCTATTGCATCATTTATCTATCTGATATAAAACTATATGTCGAAAGTTTGGGTTTAACTTGAAATTATGTACCCAAATAAATACTAAACTGCATATTGTGTTGAAATTTTTGTTACAACATAAAAACCTTAGTTTTGTCATGATGGTTTAATTTGGATTACATTAATCCGTTTACTTTGTTTAGTCGTGAACTAAACATAGTACTACCTTTATAATACTACCAATAAAACTTTCTTTTCCCTTATTTTGTTTATACGAATTCATGAAAAGTACAAACATGTTTATTTGTAAAACTTAATTTGCACTAAACAAATTTTACTTTTATTCTATTTCAAAAGTTTTGTTGTTTTTGTTATTTAAAATATACGATTTATATATAGTTTGTCTATTAATTTTTTTAAAAAAATTTATAAACTATTTTTATGTATTTAACATTTCCATTAGAAGAGTTTTGATGATACTTATATTTCTTAAGTTTGCATGTAACGCTTTTGGATGATAATTGATAATTTCATTTTGGTCAAGAAATTTCGTATTTTCAAATTTCTTTAGCTATATATTCTTATATAAAGACAATATAAACATTGTCAAAACTAATAATTATCTTCAGTCATATACTGTCTTATTTCCAGCAATTCACCTATCACTTATCTGATTTTTATGCTTCTATATTTTGAACAAATAACCATTTCTGGCGAAATATGTGTTATTTACGTTTGCATATATGCATTCAAACCTGGTTCAAAAATTAGTCAATGGTAGTTGCTATTACAAAATTTATTGCAGCATTAAACGTACAATTTGTATTATTAATAACTTTTAATCTATAATACTATTTTTTAATTAATTGTAATTTGAAATCAATGTGTTTAGTCAATACAATAGTACTAATTACAAGTTTTTATATTAAAATATGCAACTATGCGTTTGACCAATTGATAATTAGTACCCGAAAATTATTCATTTCTATAACTAAATCCAAGCTTTTTGCGATTTCCTTGGCCTAGCTACTAATCTTCCAGTCTAATTTAAATATAACTGAAATATACACTACTTCAAAATACTTAAAAATATGTGTTTAATGTCTTTTATTACTAGATACAATTGCTCCACAGTATGATCAGTTTCCCTATTTTGCTTATTACACTCATAACCGATTTTACTAACTTTTTCCTAATTTCTATCCATTTCTTTTTTGACATTCATAAATTATGCCATTTCAACACTAATTTTATGTTTTAAATTAAAACAACAATAATATGTATTGTAATGTATTTCTCCTTTACTTAAAATAGAACACTTTATTTCATTATAAATAGTTTTCGATGATTATAATCTATTCACATTTTGTATATCCATAACAAAATATCAAATTGTATTCCCTTTGCAATAATATGTATGTACCATGTCATATTTTTGTTATTTTCATTTTTTAATTTTATTTCACATAATATATTTATGCTTTTATATATATTTTATGTTACTAATTTATTATTTTTTTTTGACCCATTTTTATTTTCTGTTTTACAGTGAAAATCTTCATGGACTCTTTCAATGATTATGTAAACAATAACACATTTAGCCTAATTGCTAATGTGTGGGAATCACAAACTGAAACAAGTCTTATTGTATTTGGTAAGATATCGCAAGTGTATAAAGACTACGGGTGGTTTCACATGGCTTGCTCCCGTTGCCATGCGAAAGTAACCACTGATTATGTTGTTAACAATACTAATTGTGACAACGGAGGATATGAAATAAAAGCAAAATACACTTGTGAGAACAATAATTGTGATGAGAATGAAGTTCAAGCAATTCCAAGGTTCTTTACTAAGTTTTATATTTAACCCCTTAAAACAATCAAAAAAAGAAATTCCTATTTTTTTTTTTTTTTAATCCCCTATTTTTTTTTTTTCAGGTTTAAGATAAAAATCTTGGTACAAGATATTAGTGATGGAATCATGTTAATTTTGTCCCATGAAGATGTAGCTAAATTGGTTCCACTAGATATTTATGATTTGTTACAAGAAAATACCGTCTGTTTTTATATTTATTCATTTTAATAATTTTTATATACTTTATTATAAATTATATTATCTAATTACCATACCTTATTTTTCGTAGGTTGGTGATTACGTTCGCTTTCCGGATGAGTTCTTTTTAATCAGAGATAGATGGCTTGGATTCAAAATAGAAGTGACGGAGACAAATCTAAAAACCTTTTCTGAAATTTATACCGTTACAGGTATAAATGAGGAAAAAAATGTTTTGTCTGAACTTGAGAAAAAAATGTTTGTTGAGCAGGTATTATCAAAGTATTTGTGTAATTCATTTGTACATATATATGGTTAATTTTCTTTTTATTATTTTTTATCTTAAATTTCCTACTTTATATACAATTTTAATACAGGATAAGTGGAACAATATTTTGGGATCTGTTGATCTGCGTGTGGAATTGTCAACTGATGAAGAATGATGTGAAATGAAGATGATGCGTTGAAGATGTTTTTGTTTTTTGTTATGAATTTATGATTTTTTTTTTTCGCGTGGTTGGTTTATGTTCTTCTGTTTTTTTTTTATCATTTTATGAACATTCATGAATAATTGTTTGAAGTTTCACCTGTTTTTGCGTATTGTAATAAATGAAATAAATCATATGTTATATTTATTTACTTTTTTTTTTATGTTATATGTAATACGCCTTGATTAACAAATGAAATAAATTAACTTCACTTTCTATATTCGGCTTTATACTGCTAAAGCTATATACCCAATAGCATAGTATATATTATTGTTTTTTCTTGCCATTCTTGGTGTATGATATTTTTTTAACCAGAAATATTGTTTTACTTTTATATGTTTATATGTATTGTAAACAATTAGTTAAATCCTATTTAAAGTAATCAACTTTATATCAATTATATTATCAGTATTTTCTTAATTTTCAATAATTATAATTTCGATATTATTATTCGTTGTTTAACTTTTTTTAAAGGTTATTTGCTTTTTTTTTTATATAATTCTTATTTAATTTTACTGTCTAAATTATAATATTTTTTATATGTTATATTTTTCATTAATAAAAGTTTTATTAAAAATAAGTAATTATTAAAATTAAATCACTTCCTAAAAATAACTTAACCGTTTTTTTTTTATTTTCGTTACTTTTAATATTATAAATGTAAATTAATATCGAAATATTAATTTTATTCCATTATTTTTTTTTAATTTCATTTAAAGATTTTCAATTTTAAAATTTCGGTTTCTTTTATTTTTATTTTTAAGCGGTAATTAATCAGTTTTTATTTTTTCAAAAATTTTAAAAATTAATTACAATTCCATATTTAGGTAATACCATATTAGTATAAATATTCAAAACACTTGAATCATTATACTAAATGTGTTTTTCTTTCAACTACTTTCAATTTCATTTTATATTCTTTTGTTCTTACCTTTGGGGATTGTATACAACAAGTCTTACAATTTAATCTTCAAAACTTAATGTCTGAGTAAGTTTTCACATCCATCTTTATATTTATTGTCTATATGAGATTTATCATATAATGTCTATGTAATTTAGTATACGTATATATCATGTGGTTGTAGTTTTTATTTTTTATTTTTTTAAGATATTTACTGTAAAGCAAATAATATATAATTTAAAATCTAATATTACAATTTTTTTATATATTTTAGCATTATATGTCTACTTCGACTTTCAAAAAAATGGATGTTAGGATTATCAAGAAATAGTTTTAACTTACAATATATTTAATGTTTCAAACAATCTACTAAGAATTGCATGAAAACTTATTTTTTTTATTTATCTTATAAGTTAATCATTTAAATTATAACTTAGTATTTCTAATGTTATTATCCCTAATAATCATTGTCACTCGTGTTGTTATACAGAGGTCAACGGTTATTCTACAATGTCTCAATTACCGAAAAGTACTTTTAGTTTACCGGCTTCTAAAGTTATCAAGAGTAGTAGTACGTCTAATGGTAAGTTATACTGTAGGTTATATTGATTTTACATTCATAATTTTACTATAAAATTTCTAAACATTAATTATATAGTAAGTTACAATTATAATTATGCTAATTATTTAAAATAGTTTAATGATATATATGTGAGATTTGATTAAACGTTTTTTTTTTCATTTTGTAATTTTATGTTTTACTTTCAGTTTCTCTTAATTCTACTGAAAGACGTAGACGTATGAATGAATACTTGGATCATGTTAGTTCTACTGAAAACATATCACCTTCAACATTGCAAGACTCCGTTTTATCATCAAGTGTTGTGTTATCTTCATCCGACAATAAAGAAAACATGAATCCTGGTTTGTATACGAAATACGTAACTTTAAGTTTTTTAATATGATATATCAGTTGTTTGCATTATATTTAAATATTTTGTGCTAAACATATTTATTTTTTCCGTTTCCTAACCTAATTTTTATTTATAGTGTCTCATAATGGTTATGACCATCATAGATTTTTGAATCAATATTTGCATCATGTTTCTTCTGTTGAAAACATGTCGCCTTCAACATTGGTAGAACCCTTTTTATCATCAGATGTTGTATTATCTTCATCCGTCAACAAGGAAAACATTAATCCTGGTTTGTATAGCATATATCTACCTTTTAGTTTCTACACAATATCTATTACTTAATATAATTTTTAAATATTGGCCAAAATTCTGATTATATATATTCTTTTATGATGTAATGTAGCTGCTGAAAATCGAAAGCGACGAAAGATGTATTTGGATAAAAAAAGATCAAAAAAAGTACAAACCCTTTCAATGTCTAATTCAAATATATTGAATATTAATACATGTACAACACCTTTGTCAAACATTTCAAATGGTATGTTTTCATTCTTAATTTGAATAACTTTACATATTTATACTCCATTTTTCGCAAATTATATTTTACATCTTACTAACCTTTGTAGTTTGTAATCATGATGCTGCGAGTCGAAAACGGAGAACCCAGCCTTCAATAAATGTTCAAGGTATTATGTATAAAACAATTTTTACTTTAATTTTAGTTGAATTTTTATTTTAAGTTGTTATAACTATAATTCTTTATAATTCTTATTATTGTTTTATAGAATCTTACGACAGAAGAAAACATAGAAAAAATGTATTGGATTCTAATTCAATTTTATTGAATGTTAATACAGGTGAAATTATTAATTATTTAAATTATACATTACATATATGAAATTTAATTTATACATTCATATTTATAAATCTAAATATTGTTTTTTTCTACTTCTTATTAGTTAATACATGTGCAACACCTTTGTCAAATATTTCAAACGGTATTTTTTCATTCCAAATTAATATTTTTATATATTTATACTCCATTTTTAGTATATTATATTTTAAATCATACTAACTTTTGTAGTTTCTATTCATGATGATGCGAGTCGAATACGGATTACACAGTCTTCAATAAATATTGAAGGTATTATGTATAAAACAATGTTCACTTTAATTGGTGTTAACTTTTAATTTTAAGTTATGATACCTATAATTTTTTATAATTCTTATTATTGTTTTATAGAATCTTCCGAAAGAAGAAGACATAGAAAAAATGTATTGGATTCTAAAAGGTGCAAGAGCACCCAAATAGGTACAAAATTACATTATTTATTTTATTAGCATTATATTTTAATATTTTATTTTTATATATATTAACAAAAGTTCTTATTACTTTATAGGGTTACAAAACTCTTCTGTCAATCGTAATACTCGAAGGACGGTTACTCCAATACCTATGGCTGATTTGTCTGAATGTTTAGAAGACAACATTGAATCAAATACTGTTAATGCTATAAAAGGCATATCCAAAGGTAACTAACATTTATCAATATTGCTAAATAGGTGTTTTATAATACTGATCTATTTGTATTTGTGTTTATCATATGTTAACCATTCTAGATTACTTGGACCATGGTGACCAAACAGTTGTTTGTCAAGAATGTTATGCTAAGCTATGGAAGAGTGAAGCTCTTAGGGGAAATAAAAACAACACCAAAACAAATTTTTATCTATGTTGTGCTTATGCCAAAGTTGAGCTTCCTGATTTTAAGGAACCCCCCCTACATATAAAGAATTATTTAATGGCGTCGATGAGAGAAGTAAAATTTTCCTCAAGAACATTAGACGTTACAATTCAATGTTCGCATTCACCTCTATGGGCGGGAAAATTGATTTTTCAGTTAATAAAGGTAAAGGCCCTTCTGTGTTTAGAATAAGCGGTGAGAATTATCATTCGATGGGTAGTTTGTTACCTACCGATGGAGAGAAACCAAAATTCTGTCAGCTATACATATATGATACTGACAATGAAGTTTCCAATAGAATAAACAATGTTGGGTAAGTGACTTTCTATATTTAATTTAATTATACATTTTATTTTAATATATTTATAATTTTTTAACGTTTTTTTTTTTACCTTTTTAGATCATCATCCAAACGTTCGGAAGCAGAAAAATTAATTGAAGTTCAGCTTATAAAACAATTGAAAATTATGTTGGATTCAACAAATTCCTTGGTACAATCTTATAGAATTGCTAGGGATTGTTTTCATTCAAATCCTAATGAAAAAATTAAGTTGCAATTGAAGGGTAGGAGGCCCAAAGATGGCAGGACATTCAATTTACCAACTGCTTCAGAAGTTGCTGCATTAATTGTAGGTGATATTGGTGACCAAGTTGAAAAGCGTGATATTATTGTACAAACAAAGGAAGGTACTCTTCAAAGAATTAGTGAGTTGCATCCTTCTTATCTTGCACTTCAGTATCCATTGTTACTACCATATGGTGAAGATGGATATAGAGTAGACATTCTTCACAAAAATGTTCCGGATACCTCACCAAGTACAAGTGCTAAAAAAAATGAAACAAAAAAGATTTTGCATGAAAATTTAACAATGAGGGAGTTTTTTGCTTATAGACTTCAAGATAGGGTGAATAGATTCTCACTCATTTTAAATGCAAGGCGACTCTTTCAACAGTTTTTAGTTGATTCGTATACAATGATTGAGATGGAGAGATTGTTTTACATACGGAGTCAACAAACGAAGCTTAGAAGCAAGACGGTTGAAACTCTAAACAATAAAAAACAAGAGGGGAATACAGAAACATCACGTATTGGTCAACGTGTTGTCCTCCCGTCTTCTTTTACAGGAGGTGCTCGATATATGATGCAAAATTATCTTGATGCTATGGCAATTTGCAAGTGGTGTGGATATCCAGATTATTTTATAACTATAACATGTAATCCTAAATGGCCAGAAATCAGAAGGTATCTTCATGACACCACTCTGAATCCCGAGGACAGACCAGACATCTTATGTAGATTGTTTAAAATTAAACTTGATTGTCTCATCAAAGAAATAAAACAAGAAAAAATATTTGGAGAGGTTACAGCAGGTAAGTTACAAAAGTCATTTATATTTTTAATTTATTTTCTATAATTTTAAATTTCAATTTATTAAATTTATTAATAACTATTTAAATCAACTATCATTTTATTATTCTAATATTGTATTCTCATCTAGCAAACTAATTGTATTTAATTTCATGTGCAGTTGTTTACACGGTAGAGTTTCAAAAGCGGGGGTTACCTCATGCACATATTTGTTTATTTATGAAACCTGCGTATAAACTCCCTACCGTTGACCATATTGATAAATTTATATCTGCTGAAATTCCAGATAAGGATCAAGATCCAGAATTGTACATGCTTGTACGTGATTATATGATTCATGGTCCTTGTGGTGTTTATAATATGAACTGTCCTTGCATGGTCGACAAAAAATGTTCTAAAAACTTTCCTAGAACATTTCAGATTGAAACATGCGTTGATTCTGAAGGTTTTCCTGTTTATAGAAGGAGAGACAATGGTAACTTTGTTGAAAAGTCTAATGTTGACCTTGATAATAGGTATGTTGTTCCATATAACAAAACTCTGCTTAAAAGATATCAAGCACATATCAATGTCGAATGGTGTAATCAAGCTGGATCTATAAAGTATTTATTTAAATATATTAACAAAGGTCCAGATAGAATTACTCTAAATGTTGTCCAAAGCAATAATGAAGAAGGTCAGGAAGAGGAAGTAGACGAAATCAAAGGATTTTATCAATGTCGGTATATATCTGCATGTGAAGCTTCATGGAGAATATTCTCTTATGATGTTCATTACAGAACCCCTCCTGTAATGAGGCTACCTTTCCATCTTCCTGGACAACAGAAAGTTGTTTATGGTGCTGGCGAAAACATTGATGATGTACTTAACAAACCATGTGTCGCTTCATCAATGTTTTTAGGTTGGATGAAACGCAATGAAAGCGATGACAACGCGAGGCAACTTACGTACGTCCAATTCCCGTTAAACTATGTTTGGAAAAGTGACAAGCGCTCTTGGGAACCAAGGCAAAGAAACAAATCAGTTGGTCGTATTCATCATGTGTCTCCTGCTGTGGGTGAAGCTTACTTTTTAAGGATTCTGTTAAATAAGGTTAAAGGTCCAACCTCATTTGAAGATATTCGTACTGTCAATGGACGTGTTTATGGTACATATAGAGATGCGTGTTATGCCATGGGACTGTTGGATGATGATGCTGAGTATATTGAAGCAATACAGGAAGCATTCCATTCAGGATCTGGTGATTTCTTGAGAAATTTATTTGCAACTATGTTAACATCTAATAGTCTTTCTAGACCAAACTTTGTATGGGAAAGTACATGGAAAGAGTTGTCTGAAGACATTCTACGTAAACGAAGAAAAGACACTGATTGTCAAGGTATGATTTCTTACCAGTATTAGTAAAGTTAATTACATACTAATATTATTTTTATTTTTGTATAAAAAATTATATCGTTTGATATTATTGAGTAAATTTTTTCTTATTCAAATTTATGTAGATCTGAGACTTTCTGAAGATCAGATTAAGAACTTTGCTTTGCTTAGTATTGAAAACTTTTTGTTACGCAATAGTTCCACTTTGCGAAATTTTATAGACATGCCATATCCTGATGATGACTCAATATACATTTCAAACAATCGATTGATTAATGAGGAATTGGGATATGACACAAATTGTTTGAGAGGCGAATTTGAAGAGATGTTTGGTTATCTAACAGATGAGCAAAGAAATGTTTATGACACAATAATACAAGCAGTCGAGGGTAAAAAAGGTGGTGTATTTTTTGTCTATGGATATGGTGGTACCGGTAAAACTTTTCTATGGAAAACATTGGCTTCATCCATAAGATCAAAAAGTAAAATTGTTTTGAATGTCGCTTCGAGTGGTATCGCTTCATTACTATTAACAGGCGGTAGGACTGCACACTCAAGGTTTTCAATTCCAATCAATCTAACCGAGGATTCTTTATGCTTCATAACACCAGACAGTGACGTAGCCCAATTGCTTAAGAAAACTGATTTGATTATTTGGGACGAAGCACCAATGGTTCATAAACATGCATTTGAAGCACTCGATCGAACTTTAAAAGACGTTTTTGGTATTGATAATGATAACAATTCGAACCTACTATTTGGTGGAAAGGTAGTTGTTTTTGGAGGTGATTTCAGACAAATTCTACCAGTAGTTCAAAATGGAAGTAGATATGATATTGTTAATGCATCATTAAGCTCTTCATACATTTGGCTTGAATGCAAAGTCCTTAAGTTAACCAAAAATATGCGGTTAAGTTGTGGCAACACTACATCTGAGATTGAGCAAACAAAGAATTTTGCAAAATGGCTTTTGGATTTAGGTGAAGGTAAGGTTGGCTATGAATTTGAGGATGAATGTATGATTGATATACCTGATGACTTATTGATTACTCAATCGTTGGATCCTGTTTCTGATTTGATATCGTTTGTTTACCCATCGATTTTAGAGAATTCAATTATTCCAGGTTTTTTCGAAGAACGAGCTATTTTGGCACCCAAGAATGAAGTTGTTGAAGATATTAATGATCGTTTGCTTGCTTTGTTTCCTGGTGAGGAGATGGTATATCTAAGTTCAGACAGTGTTTGTAAATCAGAAAATATTGATGAAGAAATGGATGAAAGTTTATATTCACCTGATGTTCTTAATAGCCTTAAGTTTTCGGGAATTCCAAACCACAGATTGGTTTTAAAAGTTGGTGTTCCAGTCATGTTACTCAGAAACATTGATCAAAGAAGTGGTTTGTGTAATGGAACAAGACTACAGGTTGTTCAATTGGGAAAACGTGTTATAGAAGCCAGAATTATTTCAGGTAGTAACATTGGAATGCGGACATTTATTCCCAGAATTAGTCTTACACCCTCTGATAAGAAGATTCCTTTCAAATTTAGAAGAAGACAGTTTCCCCTTTCTGTGTCTTTTGCTATGACAATAAACAAGAGTCAAGGACAGTCGCTATCTAAGGTTGGGTTATATTTGAAAGATCCAGTTTTCACACACGGACAATTGTATGTTGCATTATCAAGAGTGAAAAGTAGGAATGGTCTGAAGATATTAATATTAGACAAGGAAGGTAATGTGACTACACGTACTGTAAATGTTGTTTACAAGGAGATTTTTGGACAGCTATGACAAATTCTTGTAAGTCTAATTTTTTTTATTGTTACAGATAAGTCATTATGGTTTAATTATTTTTCCAAATTATTCATCTAAACATTATAGGAACTACCGTGCTACAATCTATCTTACGAACACATCCATAATTTTTTTTTTTACATATTTCAATGTCTTTAGTCATTCACTATTTTTACGATTTTCTTAACAGTCTATGTTTACCGTTTTTTTTTTTAAAGTATCCTATTATTTTATTTGGTGAAACACTTTTTTAATTATTAAATTTTTTTTACAATATCTCTTTATCAATTTATACATTTCACATACACTATATTATTACAATTTAAAAAAAAAGGTTTTATTATTTTAACTTTTCATTTTAAATTATTTTTAATAAATTTAGTCAACATTAACGGTTTTTAAATTAAATAGTTTCCGAAATTATTAAGTTTATAATTATATATAATTTATATTATCATTAATTGTTACTAAAAATATAAGGTTAACAAAATTAAAAAAAATCTCTAATATCTATATAAACATCATTTGACAACTTTTTTTTTATATCTTCTTCATAATTCAAACAAGGTTTATTCGAAATTTTCTATTTAATTTTTTTTTTTTTTTGTTTTGAACGGTTTCGTTTTTTTTAAAAATGTATTGTTATTTTTTTGACTTTTTTCTATACTTTGTTTCATATCAATACAAGACAAAATTGATGTTTGTTTATAGTTAACAATTTTAATGTTAATTACGGTTATGTTTTTTTTTTTTTTTTCATCTTCGAAATATGCATAAACAATGCATTTGTTTTTATAGGTACTCATGGATATTAGGTTTTCGCATATGCTTTCCAACGGTGCAATTCTTCACCCAACTAATTATTGTCAACTCTGTGACGTTCAATGTCTGGATGATGCCCAATATGCACAACATGTTAATGGTAAAAAATATCAATCTAAGGTATTACATTTAATATATTTATATATATATATATTCATATAACTTATATGTATATATATACATATATGTATGTACTGATTATATGTAAAATTAGATTAATTATTTTTGTATTGATTTTTACTTAGGTTGCACATGCTACCGGCAATGATGTCTTCTATTGTGGTCTATGTGAAGTTAGATGTACCAGTCAACCAAACCTAAATGCCCATCTTGATGGAAAGAAGCATAAGAAGGCTTTGCACAACGTTGGCTTTATTAATATTATTTGATGATTATTTTTTTTTTTTTTAGTATTATCATATCTTTTATTTCCGGAAATATCTTTTTCCATACTATAATTTGGTGTTTCACATCATGATTGCTACTTTTTTTTTCTTTAATAATGTTATGATTTGGTAACTTTTGGATGTTTATTTGTTTCTTAATGATTTTGCATATTAATTTTTTAATAGGTTGGTGATTTTTAAATATATATTTCATTTATGTTAGTTTAATCGTGGGTTTGAAATTCCATGTTAACACTATTAATTTATTTTTACTTTTCAACTTTGTAAATTTTTATTTACTTAGGTTTTCACCGTGGGTCCCCACGGGACTCTAACCTAGTTTCTAACATAGTGATAACATGATGGCTTTTATTACTTAAACGTTTAATATAAAACTTGTGAACTCACCGGCATTATTTGCTGACGTTTTTAGCATGTTTGTCTCAAGTCGTTGAGGTAGCAGCTTATCATAGGCGCACAGAGTCTCACGGCGTCTAGGATTCATATGCATCTTACTTAGCTTTTCAGACTTACGTACTTTTTCATTATGGGTTGTAATAAAGTTTTACGCTTCTGCAGCGATGGATTATTTATGAAAACTTGTTGGGTCGTTTGTGTCGTTTTTACGTATCATATAGTGTCGTTTAATGTGCCCGTTGACTTAGATCCTGTTTTGTCACGTGCCTCGCAGTAAAACCCCGCACGTGGAATTTGAGGGTGTGACAGATTGGTATCAGAGCCAATGGTTATAGTGAACTAGGACTGCATGTAGAGTCTAGTCTATAGCTGAGTCTCGCACACACTAGACGGTCACATTCATATAAGTCATGTCATATGGGGGATTTGCCGGGGTGTTAGTATTACATTCGTTATTATCATTTATGCTTACATCATCTATCTATTATTCTTATTTCTTATTCTATCCTTCATCTTCGTACTGAAGACGAAGAGGCTTACTATCCTTGCACGGCGGTGGCGCACATTGGAGTGGCTTCGGCACCCTTTGGAGATTTGTCCAAGATTCGGACATCTCCCCTTTCTATACTCCAATGGACACACTTTCTCGCACACATCATCGCACACTTGTACTTGTTGTTCTACATCTTGGGTGTGGTATCACCTAGGAGTTCTTATCTATTCTTGAACGTGGGTGCCTTGTGGTTTGAAAGTCAGGCTAGGAGCATGCCTCGGGGACCATGTAGAGCGACTTATCATTTCGGGTGCACACGAAATAATAAGTTGAGATGCATGGAAATCCTGGTGGACTTTGTGTTTGATCTGATGATCATGATGGAATCCAGTTCTCTGGTTGACCTTGTTACTTATGATTTCTTGTTATTTGTTCTGGAATCTGATGTCTAGTCTTTGGCCTCGACAGAAGATGGCAGGACGTCGTGGTGGTCGCGTTGGTGGCCGGAATGGCGGTGGACGTAATGGGGGTCGTGGTAACATCAGCATGACCCAGGCGGAGCTGAATAATCTGATCCAGGAGCACGTGGCAGCTGCTATTGCTACGCAGCAGGCCGCCCAGCAGGGCCATGGTGGTAATTTAATTACCCCTACCCTCATTCCTTATCTTTGTCGTGTGATGTTCGTTTTTTGACCTGTGTTGCTTGTTGTAACAGGGGGTGCTTTTCATCCTTCACCACCTCCACCTCCTCCAGTCCACTGTACTTACAAGATGTTCCAGGACTGTAAGCCCCATAACTTCAGTGGGACTGAGGGAGCTGTGGGACTACTTCGTTGGTTGGAGAAGGTCGAGTCCGCTTTCTCCATGTGTAACTGCCCAGAGGAGTATCGTGTGAAGTATGCTTCAGGGACTTTTGAGGGACGTGCCTTGACTTGGTGGAATTCGATGGTGCAGACTATTGGTTTACTGGAGGCCCATGCGTTGCCATGGACCGAGTTTGTGTTTCGTTTGAAGAGGGAGTATTGCCCCAGGGATGAGATCAAGAGTTTGGAGCATGAGCTGTGGAATCATCAGATGGTGGGATCTGAGGTCGAGGAGTATACCACTCGTTATCACGAGTTGGCACTTTTGTGCCCAGATTCTGTGACTCCTGAGTATAAGGCTATTGAGTTCTACATTAGTGGGTTGGTGCCTGAGGTTTGCGGGTTGGTGACCGCGAATGATGCTACTACACTTCGGGATACCATTCGGTTGGCTCATAGGCTGACTAAGCAGAAGGTTCAGGAGGGTGTTTTGCCTCCTAAGGGTACTGTGGTGAAGACCTCTGATGGCAACAAGAGGAAATGGGAGAGCGCAGGTAAGGGTACAGTTCAGCCTCAGCAGCAGCAGCCGAGGAAATTGGAAGCTACGGGTGCATCTTCTGAGCAAAGGCAGAGTGGGTATACTGGGAGGCTGCCTAGGTGTGATCGTTGTGGGTACCATCATCTTGGGGATTGTAGTTATTGTACCCGTTGTAAGAGGAACGGGCATCAGGCCCAGAACTGCAGGGTGAATCTTCAGGCTCAGCAACAGGTGGTTGCCTCTACTACTGCTACTACTACCATTGCTGCACCTAGGGGAAATCAGGGATGTTATCACTGTGGCGACACTGGGCACTTCAGGCGGGACTGTCCTAAGGTGAAGCAAGGCGAGGGAGGCGGTCGAACTGCTCCGGCTCGTGCTTATGTCATCGGTGCTAGGGAGAACCAGGAGGATCCTGATACTGTTACTGGTGAGTATTCTTTTCTTGATTCTCGTTATACTTGTATTCGTTCTCATTCACATTGCTTGGTGATTCGTATTCATTGTGTGCATTCAGTTTGGTATTTGATCATCGTTTTGCATTCATCGGTCTGATGTGGGTCCTTTAGAGATGCTACTTGGACGGTACCAGCATATCATTTATACTGATCACAGTAGTCTCTGGTAGGCCTTCGATCAGGAGGATTCATTGTTTTTGTACTTTGGGGAGGGCGGTTCCCCGGCATAGAGTATCCGTTGCTATCATTCTTCGTTCGCTGTTATCCTTTCGTTTGCATTCTGGGAAACGTTACTTGGGATGGGTCGACATTCATTACTGTCGGAGAGTGAATCTCTGTAACAACCGGCAAAAATAAGGTAATTCCGTACAAATTAATTAATATATGATTAACATAATTAAATGCAATTATGTGTGATTTAATTATCAAGGTCTTAGGGGATAGCAATTTCCAAATAGTGCATAGGAATGCATACGTTTAATGGTAAAACATGATTGGATCATGTGCGAATAAGCTATCCGGTATGGACGTTGGCAATTACCCGGTAATAATTAAATAAACGAAACGGATCCCGGACACCCAGGATATAAAATAAAGGGTATTTTCATGAAATATAATGAGTTTTGGAACTCCAAAACCATAAATGAAAACGTCTGGTACAAATCTCCCGGTAACGAATAAAATGCGCGTACCGCACCCGATACGCGTATAACTCATAATTTCACCCGGCAAAGGCCTAAATAACCAATCAACGCTTAAATTAGACTATATTTAAGGGTTATTAAAGGTATTTTTAATGTCCGGATAACGCGTGATTAAAACCCGAAAAATACCCGAACGACGGGGGATTTAAACATAACAAACAATGGGTAATTATTTGAAGTTGTGGACCCCACCAAACCCATCCAAGGGGCCGGCCTAAAGGCCAAGGGTGTGTCCATGCAAGTGTTAATAATAATAATATCCTAAACCTAGCTTAAAGCATGCATGTAAAGCCAAAAGGTGTAAGGAAAAGTGTGTAAGTAAACATTAGTACAAAGTGTGCTACTTTCTTGTCCCCCTTGTGAAGATTTTCGGCCATGAGGCCATATAATCCAAGACAAGTAGCCAACCATCATAACCTAAGTGTATGCATGCATGGTAAGGTCTTGTATAAGATCAAGTGTAAGGCTAGGAAAGATCACAATCACTTAAACAAGATTTACAAGCCATCTCCTTGGCTCTCCCAAAACCTACGGCCACCATCACTATCCCACATCCATCCAAGATCAATCTTTGTACTTCATAAATCTCTCATATCTTTAGTAATAATCACAAGATCCATGGAAGATTACATGTGATAAGGCTATAAATAACATGTGTTAGAAGGTTGAATAACAAAGCAAAACACTTCTTTCTTCTTCCTTTCTTGAGCCGTGGGCTTCCTACCTTCCCCATACCTCATTCTTACAAGTTTCTACATCTCCAAAACACTTAAAACAATCCATCATCCAAACCCCTATTGTGTATTTCAAGCTTGGAGCTTAACCATAAAGGAAGAACACACTAAACCCCTCTCAAAATCAAAGGTTTTGTCTTCCCTAGCCTTGTGCTAGTAGTAAGCATTCTTAACCTTGTTTTTGATTATTATTATTCATGTATGTGTTCCTAGTAGCAAGTTGTACATGAAGGGTTTAAAAAGAGGTTTGAACATAATCTTTAATAGGTTTTACATGTGTAAAATGGATGATTAAAGTTATGAAAATAAACCATGGATTTGATGATGATGATGTATTAATCTTGAAAATATGTAAAGTTTGCATTTAAAATTAAGTAGGATGATGTTTTGGTTAAAATTGTGGAATGAACTTGAATATGTTAAAAGTAACTTTAAATCATCTTATTATGATCATACATGGTGTAATATGTGGTAAAACATGTTAGAAGTTCATAAATGAAGAAGATGGAAAATCTAAGTTAGCTTACTTAGATGAATGATATTTTGTTAAAATGGACAAATACATAAAACACACACATAGGTAGTCTTCCATATGAAATACAAGACTAACAAAAGTGTTTTGACACAAAAATAACTTACCAATAAAAAGTTGAATCTTCAAAGTCTACTATTTTGAGTGAAAAATGTTAACTTTGAAAGTTAGAGTGGAAAAATGCAACTTTTGAAAGTTAAGGGACTAATATTGTAACTTTGAAAGTTGGAGGACTAAAATGAATATTTTAGAAACTATTAGTCCAAAAATACAAGTATGGAAAGTTTGGTGTCAAAAATGTAAGTATTAAATTCTAAAGATGATTTTTGTAAATACTAGTAGATATACTTGGGTATTTTGTATAAAAGTGTATTTTTGAAAGTTATAAAAATATAGAGGGTTTTAACATATGGATTTTTATAAAATAGAGATTTTATAAGAATATTAAACAAACTTGGGAAACTTATACAAAAATGAATACTTTTATATAAATGGGAATATAAAAGTGTTGGAAACATTTTTGTAGTTAAGTTAACAAGTTGGATTAAAAATACATAAGTATTTTAAATCATCCAAGTAACATGTGAAAATAGGAAGAAATATGGATAATATTTCTATAAAATACATGTTGGGAAAAACTTGGAAAAATTAACTAATCGAGTTAAGATATCGAACTAAGACGCGTTAACGAACCGTACACGGACAAATCATGAGAAAAATGCCATTGCGGCAAGATAAGAAAAATATATATTTTAAGAAGTAAAATATATATACATTGGGTGAAAACTAATAAACACTTTCCTGAGTGTTAAGAGAATTATTCGTGGGAGAAACACATGACATAAACAAATAAGACGTTAAACAAACGTATATACTTAACGAGAAAAATTACACATTTATATATATATATGTGCGCTCGTCTCGGCAAAATTCTAGTATATCTACTTAATGGGAAAGTAGATATGTGGGAAGGAAAGCCGCGACGAGAAGACAAAGATATATATATGTGTATGCCGTACCAACGGAATCCTAGTATATTTATTTGAATGGGAAAATAAATATACGGTATGGTGAGTTGAAATGGGACGTTAAGAATATACAATCGAACGACAAGATCTTAGTATATTTGTTTAAATGGGAAAACAAATGTGCGGCAAAGTGAGTCGGGTCGAGGGTTGAAATATATATTATATCGAGCGATGCGATCTTAAGTATAATTATTTAAATGGGAAAATAATTATATGTCAAGTGAAGTCGAGTCGATGATAATAAGATACAAGTTATGGAAATATTAACAAGAGTAATATATAACTTGTAGTACAAAGGGTAATGTAACGCCAACAAAACCTAGGATACGCGCTTAATTAAACGGGATTTGGAACAACTTGTGGTCGGGAGTTGGGTGTACAACTTGCCAAGGCACATGCACTATAGGAATAGTGACTTATACGTCTAGGACGTTTGTAGGTGCGAGACCACCCACTTGCTATCTACCTTTTGAGCCAGACGCAATTTCAGGTGAGTTTCACGGCCCCATTTTAAACTATTTTTACGTTTTCCGGGGGAAAGATATGTTAGGGAAAATGTTTGACGGATTTATTACTTGAGGTGTGACCGCCACTCGGGGTTGAGTCCTCGCCTCTATAATCATTTGTTCAGGGAAATGAAACCGGTGGAATATTTGAATAGTACTATTGGTGCCTGACAAGGCCCACCCCTAATCGATAGCGTCGATTATGCATTAGGTTATGCCTGGGGTGCATATATTCTGAACTTAAGTCGTGGGAAACCGAGTAACGACTTGGAGCGGGGCTTACTTATTTATACGTCTTGGTTTGATTATAGTCTCAAGTAGGGTTATAGGAATTTGCAACTCCTATACGTTGTCATAACATGGTATTTCCCAAGTATTCAAGTTTTGGAAACTAAAAACCTGTGAACTCACCAATATATTTTATATTGACGAAACTTTTAAACATATCTTTCAGGTAACTAGACGAAGGAGCACCGGCAAGCTGGGTCAAGGAATCCTCCAATGCAACGTCACACTTTTGCGGGGTTTCACTTTTATTTCCCAAGGCATTTGGGATATATATGAGAAACCTCTATGTTTATCTTAAAAACAATTAACTTTTGTGTAATGTTTGAAACAGATTTGACGTCATAATAAATGACCCATTTTCTTAAATTACTTGTGTTTAGCAATAACCTTGACTTTATGCTTTTGAACCGTCGCGCCACGTGTTTCCGCCTTTGTCGTGGTGTGACAGAACGTGGTATCAGAGCCAAGGTTATAGCGAACTAGAGTATTTTCTTTAAAAACTAGACTATAACCGGATTTGGTTCAAATAATAAAGTTTTCAAAAAGGAAAATATATAAAGACACTAAAGTAATTTTTCAAGAAAGCATTGGGCATGAGGAGATTCCGACCAAGCTAGCCAGGGGTATCGTTATGCATTAACGTAGTATTAGAGGTTAGAAAGGATACTGATAATGTACGCCCTAACTGTCTAATTTAAATTAATTCATATATATACATGTACGGTTCTTTGGCCAGGATGTCCGACGCTGGAAGTATAGCGCCCAGTATCGACAGTAGCTTGCAGATCATCCCGGCACCACCACCAGAGCCAGCAGAGTTGGTAGTGCTCTCCTCGGGAGATGAGGACGTAGAGATGGGCGTCGCCGCCGACGGAGCAGGCGACGATAGCTCAGATGAGTCAGACCCCAGCGAGGACCCCCACTGGGCACCTGCAGTGATTGACGCGCCGCTACCCATTGTACCGGTCGCACCGTTAGCCCCACGCCCCATTCGAGCTATTAGGGATTTTCCCGAGGGCTGTGCCGGACCGTCCCGGCCGATCCCAGCCCATTCGAAGACAGTAGAGTCTCCATTCGACCGACAGGCTCACGTGGAGCACGAGCCAGCACCCTTACCCCACATCCACGTACCTGCAGGCATGAGACTCCTGCCGATCGCCCGTGGGAAGAACGGGTGGATATCCGATGATTCTGACGACGAGTCTGTAGGTTCGGTGGAGCACATGTTGGTGCCCGAAATTCCAGCTGATCAGGAGGAGCCAGTGGCTCCGATGTTAGAGGACGCCCCAGCCGACCCCGTAGCCCCACCAGCACCACTCGAGCCCATACCCCAGGAGGAGCCAGCCCCAGCAGCACATATACTCGAGGGTAGTCCCGCCCGTAGCTCTGAGCTACATAGGGCAGGCATGGAGGCATTCGCCACTGCGAGCCCTCCCACACCCCCTGTAGTGGTGTCCACTCCAGAGTGGGCCACTGTCTCGGAGCCGTTAGTAGCACCACTAGCCGAGCCTATGCCACCACCCCCAGTAGCCATGACTTTACCCATCCCCACCATTCCCAGCATGACACCTGCACCGTACCCTCTAGGTGCAGGGGACCCTTATATGATGCCACCCCACTTTTCCCTCAGACCACCAGGCTTCACCCCATTACTGCCACACATACCGATACCTGCCCCCTTTGGGCCATTCCCATCCACACACCCAGATATACCCGGACCATCCCAGCCACCCAGGATGACACCCTTGTCTGGACCAGCATGGTCCACTGCCATCACTCTAGAGCGGGACTTTCAGACTCTCGCAGATACGGTGCAGCGCACCGTAACACAGGTGGAGCATCAGACACGTCTGATGTGGACAAGGATGATAGATGCGCGGGATGCTTTGGCGCATTACGCGGAGGAGTTGCTGAGCCTGGACGCTCAGTGCGGTATCACAGGGGATGCGCACTTTGCGCATCGACATTTCTTGTACGAGCGTATCATGACGATCAGTATGACGATCAGTACGCACGCGCCGCAGTACCAGTATCCGCCACCGCCGCCACAGTAGGATGTATCAGGGATGCACAGAAGACCCACCAGTTTATGTACATAGTAGCTGCAGTATGGTAGTACAGCACGGGTTACGACACTCGTCTGCATTTTGCCTAGCCGTACGGATATTACGGCATATGATATGATGTTTTATTTATTTCAAAACCAATGTATTGTATGAGAAATGTATTCTCCATTTTGTATTATGAACAAGCATTGTACTAGTATTATTGAAATTAATGAAAAATCTTATTATTATGGTGAAATATGTTGTTGTCTATGATTATTATTGCTTACTCCATATGTTGTGGTTTGTATATTTGTGTGGTGATGTTGTGTTGATTACTATTTATTTTTGTATGATGTGTTGGTATGTTGTGTGATGACATGGTGTTGATTATTGTGTTCATGCTTTGGTTTGTTATTTATGCTTTGTATTGTATAAATGTTTGCCAAATTAACCTTTGATAATTATTATTGAAGAGAAATGGCACCGGCCACTAGAAGCAATAGCGGAGCAGACGGACTGCCCGCAACACCAGCCGAACTCGAAACCATGATATCTGAACGTATAGCTCGCGCCATCGCTGAACATGAAGCCGCACGCTCTGAACACTCCCATGACAGGACAGGGAGCGAGCGACGAGAGACCTCCCCCATTGGTAAGAGGTTTAAGAATAAATGAAAAAGTAATGGGAGGATATTTCAAAAACTCCTATCCCATAATAACATACTACATCACTATTACAGGGACAGCCTCGGGAGAGCGCGGCTGCACTTTCAAGGCTTTCTTGGACTGCAAGCCGATAAACTTCAGCGGCACTGAGGGTTCCATAGGCCTGGTCAAATGGTTTGAAAAGACCGAGGCAGTTATCCGCATCAGCGGGTGTACCCCTCGACAGTCTGTCATGTACGCCACCAACCTGTTTCTAGATCAGGCACTAACTTGGTGGAATGGCCAAGTACAGTCTCTAGGAGATGATGTTGCATACTCTCTATCATGGGCGGCACTGAAGGAACTTATGACTGCCGAATACCGCCCGGCAAGCGAAGTACAGAAATTGGAAACCGAGTTCTGAAACCTCACCATGGTAGGAGCAGACGTTACTGGGTATACGTCTAGATTTCATGATCTCGCTCGACTGGTACCTCGTCTGGTTACACCGGAAAAGAACAAGGTGGAACGTTACTTATTCGGGTTAGCACCACAGATACGCAGCATGGTCACCTCTTCCAAGCCCACGACCATGCGCGAGGCGATTGATCTGGCACTAAGCCTCACTGAAGATGCTATCCGCATGGGTACCCTAATCCGCCAAGTTTCAGGATTAAAAATTTCTGAGGCAAGCAGTGTCGAGGCCAAGAATCAGGGATCAAACTCAACTGTTGTGACAAACGACCAGGGTAACAGGTCGAGGTTTGGGAAGAGAAAAAGGGATGAAGGAAAAAGGGACCGAGCGTCGGGTAGCTCGAACAAGAAGGGAAAGGGATACGTCGCCACGGGACGTGGTAACGGTAACAAGCTGGGAAATCAGGGGAGAAACAACGGGTTAACTTGTGGGAAGTGCCACCGCACGGGACACAAGACCGAAGAATGCCGTTCTGGAGCACCGAAAAATGGAGGGGCTAGACCATGCTTTGCATGCGGGTCGTTGGATCATTGGAAGAGGGATTGCCCCAAGATCAACAACCAGGCCCGCGGCCGGGCATTTGTGATTGGAGCCGGTGATGCACGGCAAGACCCCACTGTGGTCACTGGTACGTTTCCTCTAAATGGTCATTATGCCTCTGTATTATTTGATACCGGTGCTGACTTTAGCTTCGTATCCATTGAGTTTAAAAGACTACTTGGATTAAAAACTAGCAAACTAGATACACCCTACTCTATAGAACTGGCTAATGGTAAAACTATTGAAACGAGAGAGGTAGCAAAAGATTGTAAATTAGAACTCTGTGGGCACGAGTTTGGGATTGATCTATTGCCGGTCGTATTGGGAAGTTTTGACATCGTTGTCGGCATGGACTGGTTGTCCGCGCACCGTGCCATTGTGGTTTGCAACGATAAAGTTATTCAAGTTCCCCTCGCAAACGGTGAAACTCTCTCAATTCAAGGGGAAAGACACGGGACGCCACTAAGGATTATTTCGAGCATGAAGGCTCGTAAGTGTCTAAGAAAAGGGCTTGTCGCATTCTTGGCACACGTAGTAGACAAGAAGGCCGACGAGCGAAAGTTGGAAGACATTCCAGTCGCAAGAGATTTTCCGGATGTATTTCCAGAAGATTTGCCGGGGTTGCCGCCACCTCGACAAGTCGAGTTCCACATCGACCTCGTTCCTGGAGCTGCTCCTGTGGCACGATCGCCATACCGCCTAGCTCCATCGGAGATGCAGGAACTGTCCAGCCAGCTACAAGAATTATTGGACAAAGGTTTTATAAGACCGAGTTTCTCACCTTGGGGAGCTCCTGTCTTATTTGTGAAGAAGAAGGATGGCACATTTCGCATGTGCATCGACTATCGAGAGCTGAACAAGCTAACCATCAAGAATCGCTATCCTCTCCCCAGGATCGACGATTTATTTGATCAGCTCCAAGGTTCCAGCTATTACTCCAAGATCGATTTGAGGTCAGGCTATCACCAGTTGCGTATACAAGAAGAAGATGTACCAAAAACGACCTTCAGAACCCGGTATGGACACTATGAATTTTTGGTAATGCCGTTCGGCTTGACCAACGCACCAGCGGTTTTCATGGACTTAATGAACCGCGTGTGCAAGCCATACTTGGATAAATTCGTCATAGTCTTCATTGACGATATTCTGATCTATTCACGCACGAAAGAAGACCACGAGAATCACCTTCGGTTAATTCTTGAAGTATTACGCAAAGAGAAGCTCTATGCCAAATTCTCAAAATGTGACTTTTGGATTCGGGAAGTTCACTTTTTAGGCCACATGGTAAACGAGAAGGGCATACACGTCGATCCCGCCAAGATCGAGGCAATTAAAAATTGGGAAGCCCCTCGAACTCCTACTGAAGTGCGACAATTTCTAGGCCTCGCGGGTTATTACAGAAGGTTCATCGAGAACTTTTCAAAAATAGCAAAAGCTTTAACCATGCTAACCCAGAAGGATAAGAAATTTGAGTGGACGGAAAAGCAAGAGGCAGCATTCCAACTGTTAAAAGACAAGTTATGTGGCGCTCCGATACTGTCACTTCCAGACGGTACGGAAGATTTTGTGGTTTACTGCGATGCCTCGCATCAAGGTTTGGGTTGTGTATTGATGCAGCGAGAAAAAGTAATAGCATATGCTTCCAGGCAACTGAAAATCCATGAGAAGAACTACACTACACACGATTTGGAATTAGGTGCAGTGGTGTTCGCTCTCAAGATATGGAGGCACTATTTGTACGGAACCAAGTGCACGATTTTCACTGATCACAAGAGTTTGCAACACATCTTTGATCAGAAGGATTTGAATATGCGACAACGGCGATGGGTTGAATTATTAAACGACTACGATTGTGAGATAAAGTACCATCCCGGTAAGGCGAACGTCGTAGCTGACGCCTTGAGTCGCAAGGAACGGGTTAAGCCGTTGCGTGTTCGAGCTTTGGGTTTGACCATCCACACGAATCTGACTGAACGAATTCGTGAAGCTCAAGTTAACGCCCTTAAGCCCGAGAATGTCAAAGGTGAAAGGTTACGAAAGATGGTTGATTCACTAGAACCAAAAGCGGACCAGACACTGTATTTCATGAATAGAATTTGGGTCCCAGTATATGGTGGATTGCGTGAGCTAGTATTGGCCGAAGCTTACAGTTCTAGATATTCGGTTCACCCTGGTGCAGACAAGATGTTCCACGATTTGAAGGAACTTTATTGGTGGCCGAATTTCAAAAGGGATATAGCAGCCTATGTTGCGCGATGTTTGACTTGCGCAAAGGTCAAGGCTGAGCACCAGAGACCTTCCGGTTTGCTCCAGCAACCGGAAATACCGGAATGGAAATGGGAACGAATCACCATGGATTTCATTACCAAGTTACCTAAGACGACAAGTGGCCATGACACGATCTGGGTAATCGTTGATCGATTGACAAAATCTGCACACTTCCTTCCGATTCGCGAAACGGACAAGTTGGAGAAAGTGACCCGTTTGTACATTAAGGAAGTGGTATCTAAACACGGTGTACCTGTTTCTATCATCTCCGATCGAGATAGTCGTTTCACTTCCAGATTTTGGGAAAGTTTAAATGAAGCCCTCGGTACTCGCCTCGACATGAGCACCGCATATCACCCCCAAACGGATGGCCAAAGTGAACGAACCATCCAGACCTTGGAGGATATGTTAAGGGCATGCGCGATTGATTTTGGAGGTAATTGGGATACGCACTTGCCATTGGTAGAATTTTCTTATAACAACAGTTATCATACGAGCATTCAAGCCGCACCGTTTGAAGCTCTATATGGACGCAAGTGCCGATCGCCATTATGTTGGGCGGAAGTTGGAGAAAAGCAACTCACCGGGCCCGAAATTGTTCAAGAGACCACGGATAAGGTCTTTTTGATAAAGGAACGCCTCAAAGCGGCCCGGGACCGCCAGAAAAGCTATGCTGATATGAGGCGAAAGCCTTTAGAGTTTCAAGTCGGAGACAGGGTCCTACTGAAAGTGTCACCTTGGAAAGGTGTCGCGCGCTTTGGGAAGCGCGGAAAGTTGAACCCACGATATATTGGACTGTTCGAAGTCTTGTCCAGGGTAGGCACAGTGGCATACAAGCTCAAGTTGCCTCAAGAGCTTAGTGGAATACACGACACGTTTCATGTGTCGAACTTGAAAAAGTGCCTATCCGACGAAACTCTCATTATTCCAGCTGACGAAATCCAGATTGACGACAAGTTACATTTTGTTGAAGAACCAATCGAAGTAACTGATTGGAAGGTCCAAAAACTAAGGCGCAGCAAGATCAGATTGGTCAAAGTGCGTTGGAATGCCAAGCGTGGACCGGAGTTCACGTGGGAAAGGCTGGACCGGATGAAGCAAAAATACCCCGCCCTATTCGAGAAGACACCTGTACCGGAGAACTCGAAGTGAATTCCGGGACGGAATTCTCTTAACGGGGGGAGAATGTAACAACCGGCAAAAATAAGGTAATTCCGTACAAATTAATTAATATATGATTAACATAATTAAATGCAATTATGTGTGATTTAATTATCAAGGTCTTAGGGGATAGCAATTTCCAAATAGTGCATAGGAATGCATACGTTTAATGGTAAAACATGATTGGATCATGTGCGAATAAGCTATCCGGTATGGACGTTGGCAATTACCCGGTAATAATTAAATAAACGAAACGGATCCCGAACACCCAGGATATAAAATAAAGGGTATTTTCATGAAATATAATGAGTTTTGGAACTCCAAAACCATAAATGAAAACGTCTGGTACAAATCTCCCGGTAACGAATAAAATGCGCGTACCGCACCCGATACGCGTATAACTCATAATTTCACCCGGCAAAGGCCTAAATAACCAATCAACGCTTAAATTAGACTATATTTAAGGGTTATTAAAGGTATTTTTAATGTCCGGATAACGCGTGATTAAAACCCGAAAAATACCCGAACGACACCCGAACGACGGGGGATTTAAACATAACAAACAATGGGTAATTATTTGAAGTTGTGGACCCCACCAAACCCATCCAAGGGGCCGGCCTAAAGGCCAAGGGTGTGTCCATGCAAGTGTTAATAATAATAATAATATCCTAAACCTAGCTTAAAGCATGCATGTAAAGCCAAAAGGTGTAAGGAAAAGTGTGTAAGTAAACATTAGTACAAAGTGTGCTACTTTCTTGTCCCCCTTGTGAAGATTTTCGGCCATGAGGCCATATAATCCAAGACAAGTAGCCAACCATCATAACCTAAGTGTATGCATGCATGGTAAGGTCTTGTATAAGATCAAGTGTAAGGCTAGGAAAGATCACAATCACTTAAACAAGATTTACAAGCCATCTCCTTGGCTCTCCCAAAACCTACGGCCACCATCACTATCCCACATCCATCCAAGATCAATCTTTGTACTTCATAAATCTCTCATATCTTTAGTAATAATCACAAGATCCATGGAAGATTACATGTGATAAGGCTATAAATAACATGTGTTAGAAGGTTGAATAACAAAGCAAAACACTTCTTTCTTCTTCCTTTCTTGAGCCGTGGGCTTCCTACCTTCCCCATACCTCATTCTTACAAGTTTCTACATCTCCAAAACACTTAAAACAATCCATCATCCAAACCCCTATTGTGTGTTTCAAGCTTGGAGCTTAACCATTAAGGAAGAACACACTAAACCCCTCTCAAAATCAAAGGTTTTGTCTTCCCTAGCCTTGTGCTAGTAGTAAGCATTCTTAACCTTGTTTTTGATTATTATTATTCATGTATGTGTTCCTAGTAGCAAGTTGTACATGAAGGGTTTAAAAAGAGGTTTGAACATAATCTTTAATAGGTTTTACATGTGTAAAATGGATGATTAAAGTTATGAAAATAAACCATGGATTTGATGATGATGATGTATTAATCTTGAAAATATGTAAAGTTTGCATTTAAAATTAAGTAGGATGATGTTTTGGTTAAAATTGTGGAATGAACTTGAATATGTTAAAAGTAACTTTAAATCATCTTATTATGATCATACATGGTGTAATATGTGGTAAAACATGTTAGAAGTTCATAAATGAAGAAGATGGAAAATCTAAGTTAGCTTACTTAGATGAATGATATTTTGTTAAAATGGACAAATACATAAAACACACACATAGGTAGTCTTCCATATGAAATACAAGACTAACAAAAGTGTTTTGACACAAAAATAACTTACCAATAAAAAGTTGAATCTTCAAAGTCTACTATTTTGAGTGAAAAATGTTAACTTTGAAAGTTAGAGTGGAAAAATGCAACTTTTGAAAGTTAAGGGACTAATATTGTAACTTTGAAAGTTGGAGGACTAAAATGAATATTTTAGAAACTATTAGTCCAAAAATACAAGTATGGAAAGTTTGGTGTCAAAAATGTAAGTATTAAATTCTAAAGATGATTTTTGTAAATACTAGTAGATATACTTGGGTATTTTGTATAAAAGTGTATTTTTGAAAGTTATAAAAATATAGAGGGTTTTAACATATGGATTTTTATAAAATAGAGATTTTATAAGAATATTAAACAAACTTGGGAAACTTATACAAAAATGAATACTTTTATATAAATGGGAATATAAAAGTGTTGGAAACATTTTTGTAGTTAAGTTAACAAGTTGGATTAAAAATACATAAGTATTTTAAATCATCCAAGTAACATGTGAAAATAGGAAGAAATATGGATAATATTTCTATAAAATACATGTTGGGAAAAACTTGGAAAAATTAACTAATCGAGTTAAGATATCGAACTAAGACGCGTTAACGAACCGTACACGGACAAATCATGTGAAAAATGCCATTGCGGCAAGATAAGAAAAATATATATTTTAAGAAGTAAAATATATATACATTGGGTGAAAACTAATAAACACTTTCCTGAGTGTTAAGAGAATTATTCGTGGGAGAAACACATGACATAAACAAATAAGACGTTAAACAAACGTATATACTTAACGAGAAAAATTACACATTTATATATATATGTGCGCTCGTCTCGGCAAAATTCTAGTATATCTACTTAATGGGAAAGTAGATATGTGGGAAGGAAAGCCGCGATGAGAAGACAAAGATATATATATATATGTGTATGCCGTACCAACGGAATCCTAGTATATTTATTTGAATGGGAAAATAAATATACGGTATGGTGAGTTGAAATGGGACGTTAAGAATATACAATCGAACGACAAGATCTTAGTATATTTGTTTAAATGGGAAAACAAATGTGCGGCAAAGTGAGTCGGGTCGAGGGTTGAAATATATATTATATCGAGCGATGCGATCTTAAGTATAATTATTTAAATGGGAAAATAATTATATGTCAAGTGAAGTCGAGTCGATGATAATAAGATACAAGTTATGGAAATATTAACAAGAGTAATATATAACTTGTAGTACAAAGGGTAATGTAACGCCAACAAAACCTAGGATACGCGCTTAATTAAACGGGATTTGGAACAACTTGTGGTCGGGAGTTGGGTGTACAACTTGCCAAGGCACATGCACTATAGGAATAGTGACTTATACGTCTAGGACGTTTGTAGGTGCGAGACCACCCACTTGCTATCTACCTTTTGAGCCAGACGCAATTTCAGGTGAGTTTCACGGCCCCATTTTAAACTATTTTTACGTTTTCCGGGGGAAAGATATGTTAGGGAAAATGTTTGACGGATTTATTACTTGAGGTGTGACCGCCACTCGGGGTTGAGTCCTCGCCTCTATAATCATTTGTTCAGGGAAATGAAACCGGTGGAATATTTGAATAGTACTATTGGTGCCTGACAAGGCCCACCCCTAATCGATAGCGTCGATTATGCATTAGGTTATGCCTGGGGTGCATATATTCTGAACTTAAGTCGTGGGAAACCGAGTAACGACTTGGAGCGGGGCATACTTATTTATACGTCTTGGTTTGATTATAGTCTCAAGTAGGGTTATAGGAATTTGCAACTCCTATACGTTGTCATAACATGGTATTTCCCAAGTATTCAAGTTTTGGAAACTAAAAACCTGTGAACTCACCAATATATTTTATATTGACGAAACTTTTAAACATATCTTTCAGGTAACTAGACGAAGGAGCACCGGCAAGCTGGGTCAAGGAATCCTCCAATGCAACGTCACACTTTTGCGGGGTTTCACTTTTATTTCCCAAGGCATTTGGGATATATATGAGAAACCTCTATGTTTATCTTAAAAACAATTAACTTTTGTGTAATGTTTGAAACAGATTTGACGTCATAATAAATGACCCATTTTCTTAAATTACTTGTGTTTAGCAATAACCTTGACTTTATGCTTTTGAACCGTCGCGCCACGTGTTTCCGCCTTTGTCGTGGTGTGACAATCTCGGGGCGAGATTCCTTTCAACAGGGGGATGATGTGACGATCGGGAAATTTTTTTTCTTTTTATCGCTTCGTTCTCTTTGACTTCGGGACGAAAATTCTTTCAACAGGGGGATGATGTGACACCCGGCATATTCAGGCTAATACTTTTCGTACTTTACATACATACGTTTCATACTTTGCATGCATACGAGTCTACCTCAACGAAGACATTGAAAACAACTACTTAATATCATACTTGACCGGGTCGGTTGAGTCGTATCGATGATTCGGGAATCATCGGGAGTCGTTACAATGGTCTGAGGGATCATTGGGTGTCGGTCCATAACCATGTGTACAAGGATCGGTGATTCGTGGAATCGCCGGGTTTAACGCACACACGCAAATCTCGAGTCCCAAGAATTGGTGATCGGGTGAGAACGTGTTAGTTATCGTGCATTACATACTTATAATCATTATGCAACTTGTCGGTATGTGAAAACGTGTTTATATATGTTAAAATAGGGTTTAACGCGCCAAAAATCCGGATATATCTGCTATAGGCGATTAGGCCACTTGGGGAAGCCTAATCGCCAGTATAACTAGCGAATAGGAAGATGTTATGGGCGAATATAGGGCTATTCGCTAGTAGTACTAGCGAATAGAGCCCTAATCGCCTGCAAGGCCCTCGTACTCGCCTGAACTGCAGGTGATGACTAAAAACGCCTATAAATACCACCCTTATGTTTCAAAACATCATTTGTGAAACCCTAATACACCCCAAAGCCACCCCACACCTTATCCAACCTCTGCAACACGTTTTTGAGCAAGAAACCACATTTCCAAGCCTTACACCTCATAATATCACCATTTCAAGGTGTGTTCTTCTTCCCAAACCTTTAATATGATATTGTTTTGATCCCTAAAGGTCCAGACCTGATTTATAAACATTTGTGTCTTTGAAAACTCATTAAAATCAGTTTCAAAACAAACCCAAACATCTATACTTGTTATATGTGATATATTCGTGCAAGATAGGATTTTTATCATTTAAACATGATTGTTCTTGTGTTATTATTATGTTTCTGATCTAAATAAGTTAATATGATGATAACCTAGGAGTTTGAAGGTTCATATATGTGTAATATTGATATTAGGCGTTTTGACCCGTTTGAGTGATTATGGTGGATTGATGATGATATGTTGTATTTTGTTGATTGTTTGAGGTTAGGGTTTACTCTAGGATGATGCTAGAACAGTAGGATAATGTCGGATAACGTCGTTATGTGATGAAATCTGAATATTTGCTATTTATGGTAAGTTTAGCATGTTGATGTGATGCTTACATGCAAGTTATGCTATTTTGGGAAACCGCATGCATTCGGGACGGCTAGGGTGATGATAAATTAGGGTTTTTTGCTTGAAATAGTTGGGTTAATGTTTTGGGTTGGGAATTGGGTGTTTACACATGTTACATATCTGATTTGGAGGGTTAAACGCGCAAAAAGGATGGAACAGATCAGAACTAGCGAATAGGAGTTCTAATCGCCCCTATTATAGGCGATTGACGCCTAGGAACATGTTAGGAACCCCGTGACATGTCCAATGACTTGGTAACATGTGTTCAGACTTAGTTATACGTTAATTGACTGATATGTTAGATTAGGTGAACTCTTGCGCGCATTAAGTGTTTAATTGCATATGTTGCATGATATCTTGCTTTCGGCTAACACGTGGGATGTCGGGTCACCAATGGGATGTCGGGTCTTGTCTGGTGTGGTCGGTTAAATGTTTAATCATCATTTCATATGTACACGGTTATGGTCTGGACTGTTGGGGACTAATCAACCTACGGGTTGTTAGTCTAACACCTTATACGCTCGTCATGATAGGTCACCGGTATTTGGTGCCGTCTATTGAGCATGTTTACTTGTCTTAGTGTGGGAAGCAGCATCAGGTGAGTTTCACGGCCCCACTTTACGTTTTTACATTTCAGGGGAGACACATGCTTATACATATTTCATAAATTATCATGTTATACTAGTGTTAAATTCATTTGTGCTATACGATACGTAAAGTCCCGGGGAAACCATGAATATACTGGATAGCTTAACTAGGGAAATGTGGATAGATCTATTGGGACTGACAGACCCCACCCGTCGACTGGGAGCCGGGCGGGTGCATATTGTCTCGGTCATAACGCTACCGGGGAATGGTAGTGCATAATCGTTTCGGGCAAAATCATATATCGTTGTCTGTAATGGTTTCCGGTCGTAGTAGTATTATTCATGCGTCTAGCTAACGCTATCATTTCTAACATAGTGATAACATGATGGCTTTTATTACTTAAACGTTTAATATAAAACTTGTGAACTCACCAGCATTATTTGCTGACGTTTTTAGCATGTTTATCTCAGGTCGTTGAGGTAGCAGCTTATCATAGGCGCACGGAGTCTCACGGCGTCTAGAATTCATATGCATCTTACTTATCTTTTCAGACTTACGTACTTTTGCATTATGGGCTGTAATAAAGTTTTACGCTTCCGCAGCGATGGATTATTTATGAAAACTTGTTGGGTCGTTTGTGTCGTTTTTACGTATCATATAGTGCCATTTAATGTGACCGTTGACTTAGATCCTGGTTTGTCACACGCCTCGCGGTAAAACCCCGCACGTGGAATTTGAGGGTGTGACAAGTTCAATCTTGCAGCAAGTATTATGAATATAACCTTTTCATTTACTTTGATAAAGAGAAATCATTTGTCATCGTAGCTTAATTTGACAACACATAAAACTTTCTTAAATTAATCATAAGTTTGAAATTTGTGATAGTAGCTAATTTGATCATACTAAGGGGCTGTTTGGTGGATGAAGTGCTGAATTATTAAGATAGTCTGAATGGTTAAGAGGCTCTGAATGGTTAAGAACTGAATGATTCAGCATCCCTTATTAGCTTAATAGTTCAGCACTTATTCATTCTATTCAGATGCTGAAACAAACAGTCTAAATGCTGAATGATTCAGACCTGAATGGTTAAGAGGCTGATTAAGAGGCTACCAAACAGCCCCTAAGGCTATAGGGTGTGGAGACATGAAAATGTTCATGTCTCAATGCCATCTAGGATGCCACCTAGGATTCCTCTCATGTTCTCTTGGTTGAAACATAGCAAGGGTGTGGAGACATGAAAAACCCATGCCTCTTGCATTTATTACTTTTTAATTTATTTTTTAATATTAATTACATTATATTAATGTTTGAAGTTATTTGAACAGTGATTTGAAATGAAAAGTGATCTCATGGCATTTGTGTAATTAATCATGGTTTTATGGGTGATATTATGTTTCATATTTCTCACCTCTTATCTATACCAGCTATAACACCTTCCCTCATCTCTCTTCTCTCTCTCTGGAGATTACCACCGTCATCTTCGTTCACCTTATTTCTGCTTCTCCTTGACAGCTGATGAAGATGATGGGTTGGTGACCTCTGGCCAGCTGCCGACAAACCACACTGCCTTCATCCTCTCTCTCCCGTCACCACCACTGCCACCGCCACGCCATCCACACCACCATCTGACAAAGATTCCGATCAAGATGCATTTCCCTTTTTCGAGTAGATCGACAAACCCCAATGTAATCTGACGATGGTGGTGACTACAGGGTGTTGCCGATGACATTTTCGTCTCCAATTATTAGGCCTGCTGGGCGGAGGTGCTGGCGGTGATGGTGGTGACTTGGGTGAACACTAATTAGTGGTGTTGTTGCTCACGGTAACAGTTGGTTGTTACCGAAAAAGGCCCGATTAGGCTGATTATCACGTTATGCTTCGAATCAATGGCTTTGTGAGGTTGTTGTAACCTTTATGCTTTCTTTTCGGACCCTTTAGGTTTTCCATGGAGCTTTGCTTCGTGGTGATGGTTGTGGGTTCGGTTTCACAGGTTATTTTTTTACCTTTTTATTAATAATTGAAGCTATTTGAACAGTGATTTAAATTGAACAGTGATCTCGTGGCATTTGTGTAATTAATCATGGTTTTATGGGTGATATGCTTGGTTATGATGAGTTACATATGATTTCCGATTATTGATGACGATGGCGTGGCAGGGCCGGTGGATGGCAGGTCCTAACTTGCAACCCGCCTTGAAGCCATGGTTCTAAAAACTCTGAACCAAGATCGTTAAATGTTATTATTATTATCTTTTGCTTCATGTGGTTTTGTGATGGGTAATATCTCTTGAATCTGATTGTCCACTTCTAATAAACGATCTTATGCCAAATCCAGTTTTGAATCACCGCAGAAAATTTTAGTGTTTCGTTGTTGGTATTTGCATTTGGATTACATATGCTTAGGTTATGATTATCTATGATTCAATATTGTGTGTTTTCTTTGATGGTTTGATTTGAAAAGGACTGTTCAATTTCAAGATTCTAGATTTTTACAAAGGTGAGTAATTTATTTGTAGGTTTGAATTATTTTATATTCTTATGATTGAGGTTTAGTTTGTTGACAGGTACCCTAAAGATGGGTCAATGCAAACCAACCTGTTTATTTAAAAGGTTAGTTTACCCAACACCGATACTGAACAAACAACGTTGGTACCAATAATGTTATTCGATTTAATTGTCTTTGATCGCTGTTGGTAGCAGCTTGCGCTGCTGCTTCCGCAGTTTGCGAAGCTGTTGTGGTTAGGGCTGCAAACGAACCGAACAAACACGAACAAGGCCTTGTTCGTGTTCGTTTGTTAAGAAGATTATGTGTTCACGAACTGTTCATGAACACTTACCAAAAGATATTTTCTGTTCGTGTTCGTTTGTTAAGAAAACACTCATGTTCGTGTTTGTTTGTGTTCGTTTATTAATTTTGTTCATGAACGCACACAAACACAAACGGACATTAATGAACACAAACAAGTGTTCATGAACGGAAACAAACACAAACAGACAGATATTAACTTTTGAATAACATCAAATTCATATACATTAAGACATTAGGTAGATCCACCCAAAACATAACATAATTGTCATATATTTACCCCATATATATTGTTTATTGTGTAAAGTAAATAAAAATAAAAAAAAAGTATAAAAATTAAAACCTTAATAAACTATCAAACATAAACGAACACGTTACCGAACGTTCTCGAACATAAACGAACGAACTTGACCTCTGTTCATGTTCGTTCATTTATTAAACGAACGAACACAAACGAACTTCCCGCCGAACGGTTCATGAACTGTTCACTGAAAGTTCAGTTCGTTTGCAGCCCTAGTTGTGGTTGCAGCTTGCATAACTGTTGTTGTCGCAGCATGCGCTGCTGCTGTTGTCACAGCCTGTGCTGCTGATGTCGCAGCCACCTTAATAATTGATATGCGATCCTCGAGAAAAGATTGTTACATAGCGGAATTGCAGTTATACAATAAGGGTATGCACACTAGATTGGTACCGCTTTTGGGGCGTTGTTTAGAACATGAAATGGAAAAGCTCATGGTGTACAAGTATATGCCAAATGGAGACCTATCAAATTCTTTGTACAGATCTACCAGTTTGGAAGATGATGGGTTGCCGTCGTTGGATTGGATCGCGAGATTAAAAATTGCGTCAGCCCGTTTATGACCCGAACGTATTTACCCCAAACACCAACCCTTTAAGTCCGTGTGTAAATCATCGCTCATAGTTCTGATTGAGGGAGGAGGGGGTGCCTGCGGGTAAGTATCGATGACTTTGAGATTCTAATTTTTGTGGATTAGATCTAATGTATGATGCTGTTTAATGATAATTTTAGTCATTTTGGAGAGTCTGAAGGTTTCCAAATACTTATCCGTTGATGGAAGAGTTCACTGCTCACAAAGTAACATCAATACAAAGCCAGAACGGGTCTTATCCGGTAATGTTTGGGGCTGATTAGGATCGAGACAAAGATGGTCAAACCAAGGTCAGCACATGTCAGATATGATCAATTCAGAAATATAACAATTGCATAGGTATAATCCTACGATAAATTATTGTTTACAATATATGCTTAAACGCACATGAACCAACAATAGCGATGTGTACATGTGTGTATCTATATGTATGCTCAGGGATTACTAATTAGTCGAATGATCAGTTATGAGAATATGCTAAACGAGTGCTCGGAATGCTCATGTGCCTTCTGATTGATGGAAATTTGAAAGTTGTGTGGTGGGTTGTGTATATTTGTTGGTTTCCTCTCCAACCTGCTTACAAAATATTACTTGCACCCTTAAATATATTTTCCTATATATGAATGCATAGTTTGATGGAGGAGCCGGACGTATAAGGTTGAGGGGAAAGTAGGGGGACGACGACGGAGATGTCTTTCGAAAGTGGTGGTCGAAGGCGATCTGACAACGGTGATTCTTACTTGGTTCGATAGGCACGGCGACCAGGTATTGTAAGTTTCATTTTTAGATAGAGTGATTTGATTGGGGTTTTAAATGTCGATTTAGTTTTCAACTATAGTAACTGTGACACTTGGATGAATTTCCATCTTCGTGAAGTGATTTGCACCTAGAAGGTATTTTTGTTGTCTTTACTTTCTGTTATAATATCTTTATGTACTTTATACATAAAGAGTGATGAAGTGTGAAATTTGTTAGTGGCATAATGATAGGTTCTGGAGGATGCCTGAATGTTACATCCATGGAAACATTATAATGTATCCTTCGTGTGCTAGATGAGGTATTTTCATTCATATGCGGGAATGTTACATCCGTTAAAGGTTTTATCTCAGGTTACTACTTTGTCGTTTACAAAATTTTACAAACCCATTTGACCAACTTCTCTTTTAACTAATATATTAATTTATTAAAAACGAACTTTGACCGGCCCGTTGGACATGTTTTCCTTTTAACGAATATGACAATGTAGCTTTGAAAAGCATATGACAACGCCATTCGGTAACATGTTCATTTTTCTTTAGCAGAACGAGGAGTCTCCCTAACTTCACTAAATTTCAGTTTCTTAGACGAAGGCATGTGCTTTTATATTCCTTTAATTGTTTCGAATTGACACTCTTTATTAGTAGTTGTATAAAAGTGTTACCGTAGTTCATTCCTAGGATTTACATGTAATGTTTTTGATACCGCATAACATGTGTATATTGATTAGTGACATGATGGTTAGTTGATTCATTTGTATGTTTCCTTTGCTGTTGTACATATTTAATATCCTTGCCTTTTATTATTCCTGTTTGAATGCAGCAAACAAGGCACGCAACGCGCGCATATCGAAACCACTAGTTTTAGTTAGTTTTAAAAGTAACAAATAAATAAAATAATGTTAAAATAAACACTAAATATTATAAAAAAATTACAAACCATAATAAAATTTAAAAAAAAACAAACACATCGAAAAAAAAGATATGATTTCCTAAAATTTTATAAAACTACTTTCACTTTTCAATGAACCTGTCTTGCAATTTCTTCATCGCGGCGCGTTGTTCTTCGGGATAACTCGAGATATCGGCCGACATAATTTTCCACTCTTCCACTGCCTTCGATTCTTCAATCAACCTAATCTTTTCCTGCTTGAGCTTTATATTTTCTTGGTTAGCTTGGTTGAAGGCTTCCATTTGTGCGCATAAAATGTCAAGCCTTCAACCGCTCCCGCTCGTGTTACCCGGCGCCGCTTTCTTTCCTGCCGCCGCTTCCTTTCGAGCTTTGTCCCGACCTACATAAAAAAACGCAAACTTTTTTATACTAAAAATATAATGCAACGAATTATATAAAAATAGACTATATATTTATAAACCTATGGGGCGTAGCTCCTCGACAAATTGTGGTTCGTTGAACTCGGGCTCGTCGTTCATATCAATATCGATTGGAACCGACGGACCTCCCATTTGAGCTTTAGGTCTTCGTTTGGCTCGTTGAACCTCGTTTGGGACCATCGCCCATTTTGGTTCATTTTTCAACACTGTCCAAGCCCGTATCATCGAGAACGATTTTTTGGTCTCAGTTTTATACTTCGCCAAAGCCTCCTTGAAAATATTTTGCTCGTTCCAACCACTAGGCGGGTTCGACTTAATACGGTTGTAAATTCCATTGAATTTACCATAATCCGTATTCATCTTTCTCCACTTCGAGCTTAGAGCATCGTTTAGTCGATACGGCTTGCTTTGCATAAACTTATGAAAGTATTCGTGCGCCTTCTCCCATAAGTTTTCTGCCGATTGGGCGGTACCTTTGATTAAAAAAATTTAATGAACATACTTAAACAATATATATATAAATTTCCGGAATTAAAAAAAAAATACATAAATATATAGTTTGCGCAAGTTTAAAAAATTTACCGACTGCGGCGCATGTTGAAGCCGCGACCCACGCCTTAGCTAACGTTTCCTCTTCAACATCGGACCATGGCCTAGGGGCTCCCTCTAGTGGTTTACCACGTCCTGATCCTTTCTTTCTTTGTTTTCCTTTGCGTTTTCCTTTAGCTTTTTCGGTGGGTGGCGTAGCTTGGGTTTTGGGAATTATCTCATCATCGGTTTCGTTCTCCTCCTCTACGGGTTGAGATGTTCCGATAGGTGTAGTGGGTTGAGATGTTCCGATAGGTGTAGTGGGTTGAGATGTTTCGATAGGTGTAGTGGGTTGTGGTTGTGGAGAAAATTGTTGGGTAGTTTGAAACGATTGCATTTGTTGCATTTGTTGGATATAGTGTTGCATTTGCATGTATTGTATCAGGTTTAATTGGGCAGCTTGTCTTTGGTAGACTAGGGTTCGCAATTCAGAAAGGAGTAGCAGCGCAACTTGTTGCCTGTCTACCTTCTATTGTGAAGTAACTTTCGTGCTTTGTTTTAATTAAAGGAAATTTCATTTTAAAAAAATGGGCAAAAGCTACTGGGTTTTGATGCATTTCGGCTACTGCCGGAATTGGTGGAACAGATTGCGATATGGGTGGATCGACTACCGGCGTGTAACCCGGTGTGGTGAAAGGATGATTCGGGTTAGATTGATTCGGCTTTGGTTGATTCGGGTTTTGGTTGAATTGGTGGAATGGATCCATGAAGTTTTTTTATAAAATTTGGTGGGTTTATAAAAAGTATAAGAGAAAATGTAGAATATTGTAGTGGTAGTGGTATACAAATTATTGTGAAAAGGTTTAATATATACGGGTAAATGATCTGGTTTAAAAAATAATTAAAACAACTAGCCGTTTATAGCCGTCGTAACGTTCAAAAAAAAAAAAAAAAAAAAAAAAGCAACCATTGGTCCGTTCATTTCGTTTCAAGGGGGAGGGGGGTGTGCGCGTCTGGGACGGGGGGTTGGGGCGTCTCCACACCCTACAACCTAACTTTCTTGAATTAAAACATATATTAGCCACAATTAATCTTCCTGGTGGGTTTACTTGCAAAACATTCATTTAAACCAAAAGAATCAGACCATATATTTTAATCATATGTAATCTTTCGGATGATTTTATCGATCAAAACTATAGAAATGCATATCGGTGACGGTTTTAGTAGAACCTACATGGTACCGACGTCCGATCAGACTGACCATAGTATCGATACTATAACAATCCAAAATTTGAAAGATTTGTTAAGACCCACCGTAGTAGTGAGTGAAATGGCGTGAAAGGGGCTGTTTGGCGCCCCATTAGCGCTACCCACACCACACCCCCCCCCCCCCCCCCGCGTGAAAGGGCCTTAAATGGTTTGAGCGTGAAATATTTCACGCCGTGCTCTCTTTGTCTTGTCTAATCATTCGCTGCCACCACACCACTTCCAGCCACTTCCTTTTTTTTTTAATTCCAACTTAATATTTTTATATACACACTCAAACCACACCACCACACCCCTTGTTAATTTCAAGCCCTTAGTAGGACCCACATACCACTTGTAAAAAAATACCCAAGTGAGAGGCTTCAAATTTCACATCCACTACAAATGGTCTAATATCGAAAGAATGGCACTGATCAAACATAAGTACATTACTTAAATTAAGAAAAAAAAACCTCCCAAAAATATACTAAACATGCCATTTGTAAAAAAAAAAAAAAAAAAAAATATTTAAGTGAGGTGCTCCAAATTTCACCTCCACTATAAAAGATCTAATATCGAAAAAATGTCGCTGATCATACATAAGTACATTACTTAAATTAAGAAAAAAAAAACCCTCCAAAAAATATACTAAACAGACAACAAAAAGTAAATTAGTATCTAAAAATAAAATAAACCTCGTATATAAAGCATACAGTCATGTAATGGTTTTAAAGTACCAATAACTGTATTCGATCTCCATCTCAAGCAAAATTTTCCTTTTGCCAAAATAAAACTATTAAGCTTATGCTTAATACAAAAGTAACATTGTTCCTTAGTTCCTTAATGTTATTAATAAAATGAACCCGCGCTATGAAGTGAAGACTCGGTTGCGGGTTGGTATCAATGGCGGATGCAGAAATTTATTTCAATGATGTTACCGTGTTTAGATGCTACAATTTTACATAAGCCAAAATATTTCCATGTGGGTTTAACGGTTTGGGTCGGGCCGGGTCGGGTCATGTTGGTCATATTTAACAATCGAAGTCCCACACCAAAAGGTTGTTTTTTTTCTTCATGTTTCTTCAATTGGTGGTTTTATAGATAACAATCTTTTTGTTAAAATATCTTTTTTTAAACAAACCACCTACATGTATTTGATAAATTAAACTGATTAAAATGATAAATTGATGAAGAAAAAAAGAAAACGAACAGTAAAAGTTGTGTACTAAAATGCAAATATAGAAAAATTAAATAAAGGGTTAAATATGAATTTTGACTTGATATAGATTATACACACTCTGCTTTCTTGCAGAAATCTCTGTCCTTTTTTGCACACTTCTCCACATGTCATTTATCAATAATTAAAAATTATTGATCTTCTTCATTTCTACTTCTTGAGCAGAGTCTATTCTGCCTACGATAGTTGAGGTCAACAGGAAAATATCACTCTTATTTTTCCATCTCATGTCCTCTCTTCTTTCGAATGATGTCATCGTTCGAAAAACATTGTTGCCACTCGAAAAACCCGTAGATACATCTTTATATACGTGCGAAAAATCACTATAGTCCCGTGACAACGTAGCTGTCTTAATGGATCTGCCCATGGTTGGTATTGGTTGAGAAAACCCAAAACAAAAAAGGTCATGATATACCGAAAAAAATATTTCAATTCGTATTTTACATCAATTAAAACTACATAAATGTGTGTCGGTAATGATTTTGATAGAACTTACATCGATACCGACGTTGTTTAGTCAGAATGACCATAATACTAATATATGGACATGTACATTAAAGAGTAAGGCTAATGTAAAAGTTTGTTAGCGTAAAAAGTGTAAGAATGATTGTTAGCCGTAGATTAAACTTGATAATTAAGGGCACGATCGTAAAAACTAATGTGTCATTAAACTTGTCGAAAACATGGAGAAGGGCATATTAGTAATTGGACGAAAAATAAAAAAGCGGGCAAATTACAAATCTCATTCAATTGACATTGCAGTTTCTAAAATAACTAACCAAGCTTCGAAAACCATCCATTGTCTAAAAATAAACCTAATATTAGGGTTTTTTTACTAATCGAAACAAAAAAAAAACAGACAAATCTACAATACAATTGCGTCGAAGAAGAAATCAGGTATGTATATAACAAATTGTATAAAGTATTGCGTGTAATTAGTAGTTGCGTTTTACAATAACAAATTAAAGAACGAAATGGTACTTAAAAGGAATTGAAAATGAAAGACGATCAACGGAGAACTACGATCGGCCTGCTAAAACTTCGAAATCAAGTTTGCTAGAAAATTATCAGCTGCTAAGTATGAATAAGTATGCTAGTATTTTGATTTTGTTATTTTGGTTTCAAATACATGTATATTGCATTTTAATGTGTATAGTTGTTTGGGATAATTTATTTATTACGTCATAATTGGTTAACAACTTGTGTTTAATGTCATTTGTACTTGCGTTCGAAATTGTTATAACAAATAATTAAGTTGTCGTCACACTGTAGATATTTTTAAGTCATAATTAATAATCTGAAATGATGTACCGACGTTTGTGTCGATCGGCCGTGTCAGGAAAATAAAATATACTATTGTCCGTAATCAAGAACCTATAGTCTATTTATGTAACTTCTTTATAACTCAGGTGCCATATCTAGTGAGAGGTCACTCCATTTCAACTTGCGTTTTTGTCTGAATAGTTTATTTTCTTTTATTTTTATTTTTTTAAATGGCAAGACGTTATGTCTCCATTAGGGAATGCTTAGATGAACTTGATGCTGTTGATGGTCTACTTTTACTAAACAATAATGCCATTGTGGATTATCCTTTACTGCCAGCCATTGGCGTTGAAGGATTAGAAGCATTTAATAACATAGACGAAGTGCAGCAGGGTCAGAGACATTATGGTTTGGTATATCACCGTAGAAATTGAAACCATATAGTCTCTGATGAGGAAGAGAATGTTGAAAAAAAGAAAGAAGTTGTGGAGGGGCAGTTACTTCCTGCTCCAGTAGAGAATGTTGCACATGCAGGGAATGCACAAAATGAAGCAGTTGTGGAAGTCAAGAATAACATTCAAGAACATGTTGAACTGGATGTTGATATAGTAGCGCAAGAAGGTGAGGACGACAACCTAGATGGTGATGTGTTGTACACTTCATCAGAAGTGTTAGCAATGCTTAGCGAGGGATTGTGACAGTCGTGTTCACATATTTTTGATATATAAGTTAAATGTTTTGTTAATGATGCAATGCATGCACACAAATGTGTATATATATATATATATATATATATATATATGAACCTATATAGTAATGTGTAAGTATGTTAAAACGCAAATGATGTTCATATGTGGTTTTTTGATTATATACAACTTGTGTTTTGTATGAAGTGAACTTGCGTTTGTTTGTGCTTGAATTTATAACATGTGTTTTGGTATTAAAATGCACTTGAATGTCTTGTAATGTTAAGAGTTGAGTTTGAATCATATATAACTTGCGTTTAATATGTTCCTGTTAAACGTGTGTCTCATCGTTTGAATCATGTGTACCGTGTATCGAACCCGTTTCTCATCGCGTGTCTCGGTTTAATTTTTAGGTTGATAATTAATCCCAAAATTTATTCGGTTATATTCGATTTTAAAAACACAACAATACCGAATAATTTGAGTTATATTTTCCTTATCATACGCATGTGTTCGATACTCGCGTTATAAGATTTTTCTTTATTTAACGGTTCGTTCACTTCCGAAACCATCAGATAACATTATTTATACTGAATAATTATTCCGAAAGTATGATTAAAGTTAAAACTGCACATTTCAACATCCGATTCCCACGTCAGTTCCTTTCGTCGTTTCCAAAACGTTGTGTTTTTTGCCATTTTTGGCATTGATTTCACATCTGATCGCTTCAATAGCAAATACGCGCCGTATTTATAGATAATAATCTTCGTTAATCCATTTTGACAAATGTTTACTCATGTCAGTTCAGTAAGTTAAGCACACGCAAAGCTTTCTCTAAAAGCATCAAGGCGTCCACGAACTTCGAGAAAGGCATCGTAAGGACTCACAACGGCTCAATTAATCCAAATTAACTTTAAGCAATGTTAATTAATTCAAAAACACGATAAAAAATCATGTTAGACATTGACCGTAATTTGCCGGTTTTCACCTAAATATTTTGTGAAATTGCCATACTTAATACATATTGGTCTAGAGGCATGGTATCCCCCTTACAAATGTGAGGTTGTGGGTTCAAATCCTTATAAGTGCAAGGTAAATATGGAATTAAGAGTGTTAAAAAGGTTTGCCGAGTTAAAAACTTTATTATTATTATTATAATTTCCGGGAATACGTAAAAACCGCAAACTCGTGGGAGCAGATTAAGGCCCAATATGAGCCATTAAGACAAATATGATCCATTTACACATGTATTATCTACTATTGTCTTTTGTGATCGATTAAGGCCCAATATGAGTCATTAAGACAAATATGATATACTACTGTCCATTGTGATCCATTAAGGCCCAATATGATTCATTAAGACAAATATGATCTACTACTGTCCATTGTGATCCATTAAGGCCCAATATGATTCATTAAGACATATATGATTAACTATCGTCCATTGTGATCCATTAAGGATGGATATGATCATTCAATACATATTATGATGTACTAATGCCCATTATGATCCATTAAGGCCCATTATGGTCCATTAAAACATATCTGATCTATTACTACCCAATGGGATCCATTAAGGCCCAATGGTGCCCATTAAGTTTAATATGATCTATTATTGTCGATTATGGTCCTCTAAGGTCCAATATGATCTAATAAGACATATATTATCTATTGTTGTTCATTGTGATCCATTAAGGCCTAATATGATCAATTAAGACATGCATGATCTATTATTCTCCATTATGGTCCATTAAGCAAACATTTATGATCCGGTATTGTCTATTGTAATCCATTAAGGCCCAATATGTTCCATTTACATATGGATTATCTAATATTGTTTTTTGTGATCGATTAAGGCCAACTATAAGCCATTAAGACAAATATGATCTACTACTGTCCATTATGATCCATTAAGGCCCAATATGATCATTAAGACATATATGATCGACTATCGTCCATTGTGATCCATTAAGGCCCATTATGGTCCATTAAAACATATCTGATCTATTACTACCCATTGAGATCCATTAAGGCCCAATATTTCCCATTAAGTTTAATATGATCTATTATTGTCCATTGTGGTTCTCTAAGGTCCAATATGAACTATTAAGACATATATTATCTATTGTTGTTCATTGTGATCCATTAAGGCCTAATATGATCAATTAAGACATGCATGATCTATTATTCTCCATTATGGTTCATTAAGACAAACATTTATAATCTAGTATTGTCCATTGTAATCCATTAAAGCCCAATATGGTCCATTTACACATGTATTATCTACTATGGTCTTTTGTGACCAATTTAAGGCCCAATATGAGCCATTAAGAAAAATATGATCTACTACTGTCCGTTGTGATCCATTAAGTCCCAATATGATTCATTAAGACATATATGATCAACTATTGTCCATTGTGATCCATTAAGGACGGATATAATCATTTAATACATATTATGGTGTATAATGCCCATTATGATCCATTAAGGCCCAATATTTCCCATTAAGTTTAATATGATCTATTAAGACATACTAGTAGGAATGTCCGCGCGTTGCCGCGGGTACTTATTTTCTCAACGCATGTTTCGTGACTCATTTCACTTAATTGATTTTTAATATCAAATTACTAAGAAAACTAATATATCAATTCCCCGAAAACAATTGGTTAAGAACGAGTTTCTACTTTATAATGGTGAAGAATCTAGGAACCATTTTTTTTTTCCGAACAATTTGCTGATCTCTCTAAGGATTCTAAATGTGTCAACAACTGTTGGGGTATAAAGCTTTCCCTCGTTTGTTGATTTTGGCGGTTATACTTTATCAACCTCAAAAATATTCAAATACCATTTAAGAAAATAACTAAATAAAAAAAAGCCCATAAAATGTATCAATAACATAACACTCATATCATAATCATAAGGAAAAAATGATGAACATATTTACAAGTTGACTCTTGTCATTGCTTGCATTCTCTCTAACATATGAATCAATTTTGGGATCTAGTCCACCACTTTCTGAACAAACTTGAGATAATGACTCATCAAATCCAAATGCAATAAGATTATCTTGGTACTCAATCAACCACCCATAATCTGATTCATTAAGAACCATAAACGTTACAAGGTACATTGGCTTAGTAATCAAATCCTGTAAATTTCAACCTATTAAATAATTACCTAAAACATGTCAATTTAGCTAAAAGTACTTTTAATATACCTCAATGGGTGTATTGTACGATCTGCAGTGGTAGAGACCATACTCGGATGTAACAAAGCCTTGTAGTAGCATTTCTCCTGCACGAGCTTCGAGAGCTGGAGGCAACATTTATGTGGAGTTGTGCATTTTCTGGGAAAGTGACGTTTAGGAAAAATGGAATGATATCTTCTTGCCAGTAGATGCCTTGTATTCTCTCTTTAGATTGACAAATGGGTTGCTAGTTTTGCTATGCCAAATGTATCGTAGCCCTATTTTCATTCCTAGCCCAAATGGTTACATATCACCTAAAGTTTCCACACTAACTTGATCAACCCAAATAGCTTTTGAGTCGACTAAAAGTTCAAAAGAGCTTCCATCATTTCAGCAATGGAACTAAACAACTGAAGTTGCCAAATGTATGGTAGCCCTATTTTCATTCCTAGCCCAAATGGTTGTATATCACCTACAGTTTTCACATTAACTGTTGGATATATATTATGTCCGATGTAATTAAAAGTCGAGATCAACGTAACCCGACCCGGTACGATCCGAAGAGTTACACGTTGGTACACGAATCAGACAAGTTCACATGTAGGTGGATTATTATTATGAAATAATAATTGTTTTAGACTTGAGGGACTTAATATTAATAAGACTAATATTAAGGAGTATTATGATATTTAACAAGGGGGCTTAATGTAAGTTATTGTTTTATAAAAGGAGGGTTATGGAGTAAACCCTAGATCACAGTTTTATAAAAACAACAAACCCTTGCCTCCTCCTCTTTGTTCTTACGGCCGCCACAAAAGGAAAAAGGGTCGCCGCCTCTTTTTTCCTTTTTCAGCCGATAACCACCACAAGCCGCCGTCTTCCTCTTGCAAAGTGTTGTTTCCCGGTTGGTTCATGCTCGGTGTGAACTTCCTACTAGAGAGGATTCATTGTAACCCGCGTGTTACAATTTCGGTGTAGTCGTCAAAGGTTGATTACTAAGCCCCCTATGGTTGTTTATTATTTATTTGTTTATACGCGTTTAACTGAGATCCTGATTGGGAATATTTTATTAATCAGATTAATAAAATTAACTAACAATTTATATATATAAATCGGCTATTATATATATTGTATACGATACCATGATTCCCAACAGTGGTATCAGAGCCACGGTTACGCGCGTATAGATGGTAAAGTTATAATTTTGATCTATGTTTTAATTGTCAAAAATTATTATTATTATTATTATTTTTTTGACAAAAGATCAAAAGCTTTTTGTTGTTCATGGATTGTGATGTGAATCGAGCCCTAGGTATTTTGACCCTTGTCATGGTTGTGTTTGTGATGTTTTATTTTTTTTATTGATTTGTATTTTTATTACGGATATTGGATCCGGTGTAATAGATAGGATTAGAATAGATTTGTTTTATTTGTATTTCAAATTTATTTGTAATCCTACAAGTACAAGATCAAGACGAAGATAAAAAGGCGAACAGGTTCTATGAAGATAGAGATCTCGGGTCAAGTGGGAGCTATATCAAAATAGTTTTGAAACCCTTTTGACTAGTTCGTTTCGTTTCTGGCTAAAACGAAACGGGCGACCTATTAGGGGCTCGATTCGTTTAATTTTATTATTATGTTTTGTGGTTGTGTTTTATTTATTGTAAATAATTTAGATAACCCAAAATAAATAAAATTTTCACAATCATGGCAACGGTTTTATTAAAACAAGTTTTATAAAACCGAAAAACATATTTAATAAAAGGAGTTTAATTAATATTAAAACAAGTCCATTCGCGATAATACGACCAACATAGTTTAAATAGGGTATTTAAAACTATACCGTGTCGAGTGTTGAAAGGGGTTTCAATGATCACGAATTATATAAAATTGGATTTTATAAACTATTGTGTGACTCACATCAAGCTAAACGAGTCATTCAATATATTTATGGTAAATATTAAAATTAAATCCCAATTTTAAATTGATGTTTTATGCCACTCTTAATGAGTTAACACTTCGTTCTAAATCGAACCCAAATGTTAGTGCTGACCCTGCATCTGGGTGTTGATCATGAGTGAAGGTAATCATCGCGTTTCCTGTGTAACATAGGCCGGTTTTACAGTTAACAGTATAGGACCAAACATCGCTTGTTTGACAAGTGGGCATAGTTGGGGTTAAACATACATCGCTCTTAGCGATAACCCCAAATGGAGAGTTGTGTAGAGGACACAATTAACAATCGTTGTTTACCTACCTAATCGTACCAGTGGACAGTGATAAGCCAGTTCATTGTGTATTGATGAATTGGGATCTCATCCTAATTAATTTTGCATTTTGGGTCATAAAATAATTAGGATATTTAAAACATAAAATACTAATAAATTAGATTTTGAACTTTGTAGATGTCAACTGAAAACAATTCCGCCTCCCAATTCTCTCTCAAGTCCATCTTAGAGAAGGACAAACTTAACCACTCCAACTTCATGGACTGGCACCGCAACTTGAAAATTGTTCTCAAGGCAGAGAACAAGTTGTATGTTCTAGAAACGCCAGTTAGCACTCGTGTTTTAAAAATGAAGGCATATGTTGATCACTTGGCTCGTCTGGAATCCCCCTTGAGTGATGAGTTAGCTGGGGATATTATCCTAAACTCATTATCCAAGTCATATGACCAGTTCATTATGAACTACAATATGAACGGGATGGAGAAGACACTTGCAGAGCTGCATCAGATGCTCAAAACTGCTGAGGTGAACATACCTAGCAAGACTGCACCAGTGCTAGTGATCAAGGAGGGTCAAGTTAAGAAACCTAACACCAAGAAAATGGGCAATCAAGGCAAAGGGAAGGGCAAAGGCAAATCTGTTGCCAATAAGAAACCTCGGAAAGATGCCAAGTGTTTTCATTGTGATGAAACTGGGCACTGGAAGAGAAACTATACTAAGTATTTAGCTGAGCTGGAGCAAGCTAAGGCTTCAAGAGGAGAGTCCTCAGGCATATATGTTATTGAAATTTTTGCTTTTCCTAGCAAAACATGGGTGTTTGACACAGGATGTGGTTTCCACATTTGTAATGTTTTGCAAGGACTAAGAAAGATTAGAAAGTTGAAACAAGGCGACTTGGAGGTCCATGTTGGCAATGGACAAAGAGTTGTTGTGAAGGCTATAAGAGAATGTGTTCTCTTACTTCCGTATGGTTTAGAACTTGTTTTGAACAATGTTTATTACATTCCTAGTGGTTTCAGTTTCGGCTTTGCGTGGACAAGGTTTTAATTATCGTTTCAATGGTGAATTTATTTTTGCTTGTTTTTATGATGTATTTTACTTTGATGCAAAACCCAACAATAGGATCTATGAGATAGAAATCCAAAACGATAACATATAATGCAATATCTCCCATAAACGTAATAAGTTGGACTTTAATGATACGTATATGTGGCTATGTAGACTTGGTCACATAAGTTAGAATCGTGGGAAACAACTCAAAACCGCAGGAATCCTAGATTCCAAGGGTTCAGAGTCGTTTGGAAAATACGAATCATGCTTAAGTGGAAAGTTAACAAAAGCACCTTTTTCAAATGTTGGAGAAAGAGCTATTAGGACTTGTACACACCGATGTATGTGGTCCATTCAGAACAATGTCAAGACATGGAGAAAGATACTTTGTTACATTTACTGATGATTTCAATAGATATGGTTATGTTTATCTTATGAAGCATAAACATGAAACTCTTGAAAAGTTCAAGGAGTACCAAAATGAAGTAGAAAATCAGCTAAATAGAACTATTAAAATGCTTCGATCAGATCCAGGCGGTAAATATCTTAGTCAGGAATTCATTGACCATCTAAAGGATTGTGGAATAGTTTCACAACTCACTCCACCTGGAACACCGCAACATAATGGTGTGTCTGAGCGGAGAAATCGAACCCAATTAGATATGATTCGATCAATGATGTGTCGAACAAACCTTCCAAAATCCTTTTGGAGTTATGCTTTGGAAACTGCCGCAAGACTTGTGAATATAGCTCCAACGAAAAAGGTTGATGAAACGCCTTATGAGATATGGCATGGAAAGAAACCTCATGTATCCTACCTTAAAGTCTGGGGATGTAATTCTTTTGTCACTCTAGAATCTTCGGATAAACTAGATCCCAAAGGCGAAAAAATGGTTTTCGTTGGATACGGTAAGAAGATCGGTTACCTATTCTACCACCCCACTGAAAATAGGATTTTCACTAAACGCAGAGGCACTTTCTTGGAGGAAGAGCTTATGGCGCGAGGGATTGGAGATAACCATGTGGATCTTGAAGAAATTCGAGAACCACAAGTGACTGAACCAGTTGTTCAGACAGAACCAGAAGTAATCTATCAGGTTGTTGAAGTTGAGCCTGAGAGGACTCAAGAAACAACAGAAACACGAAGTGTTCGAAGAAGTATTAGGGATTGTCGTGCACCTGAAAGGTATGACGATATCTTCATGATTTATGAAGCTAAGCCTACTACTTACAAAGCTGCAATCTTGGATTCAGAATCCAAGAAATGGCAAGAAGCCATGAATGCAGAGATGCAATCCATGTATGATAACCAAGTCTGGGATTTGGTTGATCTTCTTGCCGAATGTCGGACTGTGGGAAACAAATGGATCTTCAAGAAGAAGACTGACATGGATGGGAATGTGCAAACCTACAAAGCAAGGCTTGTAGCGAAAGGTTTTACTTAGACTCAAGGAATTGGTTATGAGGAAACTTTCTCGCCTGTAGCCATGCTTAAGTCTATTAGAATTCTACTTGTCATTGCTGCATATTATGACTATGAGATATGGCAAATGGATGTCAAAACCGCGTTCCTTAATGGACACTTACTGGAAGATGTCTATATGGTTCAATCGGAAGGTTTTGTCGATCCAAAGAATCCTAATAAGGTGTGCAAGCTGAATAAATCCATCTATGGATTAAAACAACCATCTTGCAGCTGGAATCTCCGTTATGATTAGAAAATCAAAGAGTTTGGTTTTATCAAGAACGAAGATGAACCATGTGTTTATAAGAAATCTAGTGGGAGCTATATCACTTTTCTCATACTATATGTAGATGACATACTAATCATTGGAAACAATATCCCTATGCTTAAAGATGTTAAGAACTGGTTGGGTAAATGTTTCGGAATGAAAGATCTTTGTGAAGCCGCTTATATTCTGGGAATAAAGATTTATAGAGATAGATCAAAGCGGTTATTGGGTTTGAGTCAAAGTACATATATTGATAAGGTCATACGACACTTCTCAATGCAAGACTAAAAAAGGGGGCTCTTGCCCATGGCACAAGGAACCATTCTAAATCGTAAGCAGTGTGCAAAAACTGAAGAAGAAAAGAAGAAAATGGAAAGAGTTCTATATTCTTCTGCGATTGGTTCTATCATGTATGCCATGTCATGTACTAGACCTGATGTCTCGTATGCTCTTAGCATGACGAGTAGATATCAACAGAACCCGGGAGAGAGTCACTGGGCTGCAGTGAAGAACATTCTTAAGTACTTGAGAAGGACTCAGGACATGTTCTTAATATTTGGAGGACTGGATGAGGAGCTGTCAGTTGAGTGTTATACTGATGCAAGCCTCCAAACTGATCGTGATGATTCAAGGTCACAAACGGGATATGTTTTCATTCTGAATGGTGGGGCTGTTACTTGGAACAACTCTAAGCAAAGTGTGGTTGCTTAACTCACCTGTGAATCAGAATACAATGCTGCATCGGATGCGGCAAAGGAGGCTTCCTGGATGAAGAAGTTCATTACTGATCTCGATGTTATGCCTAGCATAAAGAAACCAATCGAGATACCGTGTGACAACACTGGTGCCATTGCTCTTGCAAAGGAACCAAGGTCACATCAGACCACAAGGCATATACTCAAGAAATTCCACTATATTAGAGAGACAATAGGACGTGGAGACATCGTAATAAACAAATTTCATACAGATCTAAATCTGGCTGACTCCTTTACTAAGCCTTTATCTCAAGCTAAACATGAGGAGCATGCTGGAAAGATAGGGCTTAGAGTTGCTAAACAGTGGGCATGGTCTGTAATTAGTATTGGTGTTTTATTTTGAACTATAACAGTTATATTGAATGTTTATTTGATTTAATGGGTTAAATGCAAATTTAAATATTTATTAACTGTGTTCATTATTTGTATGTTTAAATCCTTGAATAAGAGTATTCTAAATGTCCGTAGTCGATCAAATTACATGGGAATGAATTTGAATGTAAAACTATTGTGAATTGAGATGGTTGTATTCATGAGATGAATAACTCAAGGGTTTGAGGATCATAATTCACAGATATCATTAGGGAATGATATTGGATGTAACTCGCTTCAAAACGATCTCCATGGATCTGTGTCATGAGATGTTTTGATATTGATATGTTCAATCTGTCCTTTTTCCTAAGGCACATATTAAACTACATTGATCAAGGACTATCTTTGATGTTATCTAACACTATCCTGAAACATGGGTAGCAATAAGGGTAGCGTTGGGAGAAATCCAAGATTAAGTGGGAGTTGTATGACGCTGATGGAATTCTGTACTTCTATAGGATTAGAAGTCTAGACATTCTGGCGCCCTCGTAAACTCAAACTGGTATAAATGCGTGGCCACGCTCGGACTAAGGTAGTTCGTTAGACCACGTTGAATTAGAGACGAGAATAGAGAATGGTTGATCACTATAAGAATGAATGATCCATATCTTATGATCAACGGATGTCTATACAGAAGGGACTTATTGATAGAATTATCAGGGCTATAGTATTTGGTTAAGTAAAGCGTTACTTGAACTCAAAGAACTAGTTGACGACTGTAAAGTGTCATACTGGTTTGGGTGCAGTGCGATGCAGCTAGGCGTCCAACTCTGCACACGTTGAATCATTTAATTAAAATCGTCCAAGTGGGAGATTGTTGGATATATATTATGTCCGATGTAATTAAAAGTCGAGATCAACGTAACCCGACCCGGTACGATCCGAAGAGTTACACGTTGGTACACGAATCAGACAAGTTCACATGTAGGTGGATTATTATTTATGAAATAATAATTGTTTTAAACTTGAGGGACTTAATATTAATAAGATTAATATTAAGGAGTATTATGATATTTAACAAGGGGGCTTAATGTAAGTTATTGTTTTATAAAAGGAGGGTTAAGGAGTAAACCCTAGATCACAGTTTTATAAAAACAACAAATCCTTTCCTCCTCCTCTTTGTTCTTGCGGCCGCCACAAAAGGAAAAAGGGCCGTCGCCTCTTTTTTCCTTTTTTGGCCGATAACCACCACAAGCCGCCGTCTTCCTCTTGCAAAGTGTTGTTTCCCGGTTGGTTCGTGCTCGGTGTGAACTTCCTACTAGCGAGGATTCGTTGTAACACGCGTGTTACAATTCCGGTGTAGTCGTCAAAGGTTGATTACTAAACCCCCTATGGTTTATTATTTATTTGTTTATACGCGTTTAACTGAGATCCTGATTGGGAATATTTTATTAATCGGATTAATAAAATTAACTAACAATTTATATATATAATTCGGCTATTATATATATATATATATATATATTGTATATATAATCCGTTTTCGTTAAATATATAAACCGCTTCCGCTGTGTATACGATACCAACATTAACTTGATCCATATATGAACCCAAATAGCTTTTGAGTCGACTAAAAGTTCTTGCCAACCCAACCTGATGTGGCCCTGCAAAAAAAAATATATCTTTTTTGACAGAACTTGAGCCGATCCATCCATTTTGCCACCTCTAAAAAATAATGAAACACTATAATACCCTAGCACACAAGCCATCCCACATGTCATCATACCACCATTAGGTGGCTGACCATCTCCCATGAGCCCAAAATACGTGGCGGGTCCGACAAGTTCCATATGGAAACCACACTTACCTTCCTATTCGTAAATTACATACGAGTGAACTGTATCCACAATAGCAGTAAATGTACTACTTGTGAGCTGTAAAAAATTAGAGTGAACTGGAAAAAAAATCTTGTCCTCATGAGATTTCATATTGTAGAATTTGAACAAATAACCTGTTACTTTGGTACCAAAATGAATATTTTTATTTTTTTAGTTTCAAAAGCCAAATCAAATATTTGATTGTAGTCAGCTACAAAGTGCACATCAAGATCTTTCTTCATATTGGGTGCCAGCTCATCGAAGTCTCTTTCGTTAGCGGTTAGCCAAAGGAAATATAATAGTATTCACACAGTCTTGCAGCTCCGATCTTCTCCTTAACCTATATTTACACACAATAATTTCACAACAACGGTAAAATATTAAAGGTGGCAAGATGGGTCACTCTATTTGACTAATTTATCCATTTTTAAGGCTCTATTACTCAATGTAAATGGACCCTCAAAATCTACCATCAATAGCACCATGAAGTCAATATGATGACAAGGGGCAAATAGGTAACTTATTTTAAATATTTGCCATAAATGAAAATGCTAACTACTGTGATTTTCAAAGGACACCCAAGAAGGGTAAATGTTATGATTTTCATGGAATTATGGGATAAAATAAGTATGTAGGTTTAAAGTTATGAGCATTCTACATTATAATTCACATTGACATTCTATTGATTATTAAAACCTATTGTTGGATCAGTATTGCTCTTTGTATGAACTTGCTAGTGAACACTTAAGTGTCTAGCAAGTTCTTTATCAGTAATAGCACAGCGGAATGATATGAGTTAAAGCTACACTTATCAACAGGAGTTATTACTCCCCCTGGACGTTTGATAAAACTAAAGACAAGTATTTAATGAGAATCTAAGCAATGAATAAGAATGAACACTTAAACAGATTCTCAGTAAATGAAATGGAAATAACAACGATAAGCTTTGAAGGATTTCTGTATTAAAAATCAATGTCTAAAACAGAGGGATGAACCCATCTATTTATAGACTTTACAAATACATGAACCTTGCCAAAAAGCAAGTTCAGAGGCAAGTTGCAACAAGTTGCAATCTTGGAACTTGTACAAAAAGTTAAAGTAATAATAAACTAATAAACTACTAAAACATAAGGCGGTGGAAAGATTCTTGAACAAGTGCTGATGAATGACAAACTACTGATGAGTAGTTTGTCTTTAGTAGTTCTTCAGTGAACTGTCTGGTTTGGACTTCAGAACTTCTGATGCATTTCTTCTTCAGTACTTGTAGAATCCTTCTTCAGCTGTTTAGTCTTCTTTCTTCAGTAGTTCTATACTTAGAATAATTTGACAGAAGTGAATTAAACTAAGGTTTACAAAAGTGGTTTCACCAATCCTTTTTGTCCTAACAATCTCCCCCTGGATTGATGAAGCCAAAACATTTCTAATTCCTTATTGTTTTCTTCTGTCATTCACAATCTTCCATATTCCTTTGAACATGGAATTCTTCAACTGGTTCAGCTGTTAATCAGTGAGAGATCCTCTTTGTGGTTCTAGATGTTGTATTGGAAGCAGGTTTGAGTTGATAGCTTCTTCAGATCATTCATCGACTTATAGGCTCTGCTTGTGAGGTCTCTTCTTGTTACTTGTACTGAGTTGTTATCAGTAAAGGACCATCTGATGATAGGCACTTTAGACTTGTCAAAGTCTAAAGTATAGGGAACCATGCTGGTACCCTGGGATGCTCTTGAGTGTTGGATGTCTTCGACTTCAGTGACTCTCAGGTGGGATTCTCTTCCTTGTTCTTGTTGCATCACATTAGGTAGTTGAAAGGTTGGCAAGTGATGCTCAGTAACTACCTTAGTGTGCAGTTTGTCTTTAATGGTCTTTTGAATTTGATAGGCAAAGGTGGAAGGATCCCTGAATTGGGTTAGCAGAGGTTTCTCTTCTATGTCGAAGTCAGAATGGACTACTGTACTTCCTTCTAGTAGTACCATCCTGAAATCAGTCTTCACATTCTCCTCTGTCTTTTTCTTTGTAGCAAGTTTTCTTGAAACACCAGAAGTTCTAACTACTGAAGTTGACACTTCAGCAGTTTCAAACTTCTCTGGATTTGCAGCCCTTGCAGCCTTGTATTTTCTATAAGTGTCCACCATTCTTTCTTCTTTCCATTTGGACACAAAGGCTTTTGAACCATAACCATTTGCTACTAATTCTTCAATCATCTGGGCTCTCTTGGCTTTTCCATCTTTACTTGTTGCAAGTTTGTCTGCAATAAGTTGAGCTCTTCTTGTTAGCTCTTCCATGGAGAGTCCCTTCAATGTATAGGCTTTGGTCTTGCTGTTCTTGGTGATGTAAGACATCAGTTGTTGTCTTTTGTCTTCCTTAGCAATTCTTTCCAGGTTAGCCTGCCTTTGAAGTTCTGCTTCATAAGCCTGTAGCTTTTCATTGAGGCTTAAGTCATCCCTTGTTTCCAAAGCATTCCAGATCTCATCTTCCTTAGCCTTTCTCTCAGCTGCAATTAAATTCTTCTCAAGTAATTCTTTGGACATTGATAGAGGAGAAGGGTTCAGCACAGTCATTGTTGTAGTTGTAGTAGGCTTTGGAATAGGAGTTGGTTGAGTAGGTTCAGTTGATCTGGAAAGCTGTTCAGTAGTTTCAGTGTTGGAAGTGTTGACTTCTGATGGGTTGACAACTACTGAAGGTCTGTCAACTACTGAAGGATTGTCTTCAGTATTTTCTGAGTCTTCATCAGAACTTTCACCATCAGAGGTTTCTTCATTGTGGCCTTGGGATTCATCAGGCTTTTCAGCATCTTCTATTTCTTGTACAGAGACACCAAACTGTTGGGCCATTTTTTCTTTTCTGGCTTGGTTTCTCTGTTCTCTTTCTTGGATAGCCACTCTTGCCCTTATCCTGGCTTCGAGTGACTCCCTAGGTTCCTTAGTTTTCTCCCCCTTTTTGGATTCATCAAGCTTTTTCTTTGAGGGTTTAGAGAAATGACCTGTAAGAGTAGCAATCTGTTTGGAGTTGAAGTCAATCTTGTTGGACAGATCGTTCATCTTAGTCTGTATCACTCCAAATTGGTTTTTGATGGACAGCTCCAAGTCAGTTGTGTAGGTTTGGAAGTGATTTTTGATGAGGGTGTTCATCATGTGATATAAGGGACCATCTGGGCTGCATAGCTGGTTCATGTCTATGCTGGATGGCCCAGGGAATTGGGTAGGCATTTGTAGTGAGGGGTGTGTTTTTGGTTGATCTTCTTGTTGTACAGAAGATGCCACTATAGGGGAATCAGGGATTAAGTGGACTTTAACCTGATCTGGTGTGACTAGCTTCTTGAGCATTGATACACCAGGTGCAGGACCTTCACTTGTAGCCGTCAATTCAGTAGTTTTGTGTTGTGAAACATCATCCAAGTCAATGGAATCATCTGAATCCCTTATTACATCCTCAATGAGGACTGTATCAGTTACATCATGAGCTGAGCCCAATTCAGTTGTCTCATGTACCTCTTTTTCTTGGTTCAGAGGATTTCCTACCTCAGGCATTAAGCCTTCATCAGTAGTTGCCACAGTTGAGGTCTTAGCTATGTTGCTTCTTTCCTCAGATCCACCACTGGGTGGTAAATGAGTAGTAGCAGCCTCAAAAGTACCAAGAGTTTCTAAGTTTGGGCTTAGAGACCCTGATTCATCCTCATCTCTTTGGTTAGGGCTTTGAGTCTCCACATCCATGTCAAGTTCTGAGGCTATGTCCCCTGTTTGGTGTGGTTGTTGGGGACTGACATGTTCAGATGGGACTCTCTCTTTTAGCCCAGAGAGAAGTTTGGCTATTTCTATATCAGGTTCAGAAATTTGGGGTGCTGATTCAGTAGTTTGGTCAATGGGTTCAGTAGTTTCAAAAGAGGAGTCAATAGGAATAGTTTTCTTTAGTCTTTTTCTTTTGAAAAGGATGGTGATTGGTGCTCTTGGTGTGGTTTGAGATGGATGAGACTGAGAGGATGTTTCAGTCACATCTTTATCAAGTGCAGATTGCACATTAGCTAGTTCAGGCATCTCAACCTCCTGAACTGCTTTTCTTTTTGGGTTGGTGGGTTTTTGTTTTTGTTGCTTGGGTTTCTTGGCCTTTGGGGGTGTAAGTTTGGAAGATGAGGGTTCCATGGGGACTGTTTCTGTTTCAGTCACATCTTTATCAAGTGCAGATTGCACATTAGCTAGTTCAGGCATCTCAACCTCCTGAACTGCTTTTCTTTTTGGGTTAGTGGGTTTTTGTTTTTGTTGCTTGGGTTTCTTGGCCTTTGGGGGTGTAAGTTTGGAAGATGAGGGTTCCATGGGGACTGTTTCTGTTTCCCCTTGGTCATCTTCTGGCCAGGCAGCTGGTTTGTTGTGCCTTGAGTATGCTTGTGAGGATAAAGGGTTTAAAATTGTTGTTTTACCCACAAGCACCTCTTCTCCAAGTTCTTTTATTATGCACTGCATAATAAATCTTGGGTACAACAAAAACTTCTTTTTAGTATTGAGATGATGTAACACCAACTCATTAAAGAAAAGTGATGATGCCCTGAATTTTGTTTCATTTACTATGGAATGAAAAATAGGTTGAAAAGTTGAGGGCATCTGATCATAAGATCCAGTTTTTGGACTCAAACACATAATAATATAATGAAAAAGCAGTTTATACTTTGGTTCAAAATATTTCTTAAAGATTGTAGCATGTAAGAGAGTACCTTGGTAACCACACTCTGTCATGGTTAAATGAATCTGAGAGTTTGGAAATTGGTCTGGGGCATTTACATCATCCAAACCCAGCCTAATTGCCAAAATAGCCGGTGTGATTGCCATTCTTCTCCCTTTGATGGTTGAATTGAGGGAGATTACTTTGTTGTTCACCGTCACTGTCTCTGCGTTTGCCCAAAACTCATTTAGAGTTTCAGTGTGGATTGGAGGGTCGATGGTGAGGGCGGTGAAGTATTGGGATTTGACGACCAAATCAATGATTTCGTCGTATTGGGACCAGGCTTCTTGTTTTTCGAAGTAGCCTCTTTGATTGTGTCCCTGTTTCAGTACTAGAGCCATGTGGTTTGTGTGTGTGTGTGGATCGAACAGTGATTTTGCAGGTTTAGGTCTTGAGAGTGTTTTGTGAGAGAGAAGGAGGGAATTTTTGCTTTTTGAAAGGATAAGTGTTGGAAAAGGTATTTATCAGAAGTTTTTAACCGCCTAGGTCAAACTTCTGATGTGGGAAAAGTCTGATTTACCCTTTTTGACCAAACTGCTGATGAAGAACAGATATCATCAGTAGTTCCCACTTTCTCTTCAGTAGTTGTTAATAACTGATGAGAATGTTTTATAAATACTTTATTCATAACTTCTAAAGGTTATTTTATCAAAAGTTAATCATTTTTCAGAAAATATTCCCATACTGATGTTTTGTTCATCAGTAGTTTCTCTCTTGTTTGTTTTTCAGAAGTTTTCAGACTTAAAAACAAATGTAAGTGAAAAATGAAAATATGTGCAGAAAAAAAAATAAAAAGAAACACTTACAAATTTAGCATCCCAAGCATGGATACTAACTTCTGAAATGTTGATGTGTCAAGGGGTTTAGTGAATATGTCAGCTATTTGATTAGCTGTTGTTACATGTTTCACTTCAATCTTGCCTTTTTCATAGCAATCTCTTATGAAATGATACCTGATTTCAATATGTTTGGTTTTTGAAAACTGAACAGGATTTTGAATGATGCTAATGGCAGATTTGCTGTCTACAAGCAATGGTGTCTTGGTCTCTTTGATTCCATAATCAAGAAGTTGATACTGGAGCCATTGTATCTGTGATGTACAACTTGCAGCTGCAATGTATTCAGCTTCAGCAGTTGAAGTTGCAACAGATGTTTGTTTCTTTGATTGCCAGGACACTAGACAGTTTCCCAAGAATTGACAACCACCATATGTTGATTTTCTTGACATTTTACACCCTGCATAGTCACTATCTGAAAAAGCTGATAACTTGGTATTGCTTGAAGCAGGATACCAAATTCCAAGTGTTGGAGTTCCTTTCAGATATCTGAAGATTCTTTTGACTGCAATGAGGTGTGATTCCCTAGGAGCTGATTGATATCTAGCACAGACACATGTTGAAAACATAATATCTGGTCTAGAAGCAGTTAGATATAAAAGGGAACCTATCATACATCTATACATGGTTTGATCAACCTGTTTTCCTTGATCATCTGGTTCAACTTGTGTGGTTGGTGTCATGGGAGTGGAACATGATTTACAGTCTTGTAAAGAAAATTTGTTTAATAATTCTTTAACATATTTTGATTGATGTATAAAAGTTCCATTTGTTTGTTGTTTAATCTGCAGTCCCAGAAAGTACTGCAGTTCTCCCATTGTACTCATCTCAAATTTTGATTGCATGAGTTTCTTAAATTCATCACACAGTTTTGTGTTTGTTGAACCAAATATGATATCATCAACATATATTTGAACAAGTAAGATATGATTTCCAACATGTTTTATGAAAAGAGTTTTATCAATGGAGCCTCTTGTGAAATTATTTTTGAGTAGAAAGTTAGAAAGTGTTTCATACCAGACTCTTGGAGCCTGTTTGAGCCCATAAAGAGCTTTGTCTAGTTTGTACACCCACTCAGGATGAGAAGGATCCTCAAACCCATGTGGCTGACAGACATACACTTCCTCTTTTATTTTTCCATACAAAAATGCACTTTTAACATCCATTTGAAATCTTTGATTTTGTTGGAAATGGCATAGGCCAGAAATAACCTGATGGCTTCAAGCCTTGCAACTGGAGCAAAGGTTTCATCATAATCAATTCCTTCTTCTTGAGAGTAACCTTGTACTACCAGTCTTGCCTTGTTCTTTATAATCATACCAGCCTCATCTTGTTTGTTCCTAAAAACCCATCTTGTGCCAATTGGTTGCTTGTTTGGTGGTAAGGGACAGATTTCTCAAACCTGTTGTTTTTTTAATTGAAGCAACTCATCTTGCATGGCTTGTACCCAGTTGTTGTCCTTGAGGGCTTATTGGTACTTTTAGGTTCCAACTAAGAAATAAATGCTGAGAAGAAGCAAAAGTTGGAAAGCTGGTTTCTTGTAAGAACACCTGATGCAATATCACCCATGATTTGTTTAAGTGGATGATCTTTGTGTTCAATCAGTTGTTGTAAACCACTGACAGGTGTAGGTGGCTCTTGTACTTCATCAAACAAACCACTGAGGTTTATAATGTCTGGTTCAGCAGTTTCAGTGTCTTCAGTAGTTTTAGGTGCTGAAGCAGATGTTTGAGTTTGTACATCAGCAGTTCTTGAATCAGAAGTTTGTGAAACTTCTGATGTTTTGGAAGTTGACTTAATGACTGTTTGAGGAGTCCATGGTGCTGGATCCTCATCATCAAACCTTTGATCACCATAATAAGTAGGTTTAGATGAAGTAACAGTCTTTTCAGGTCCAAAATGGAAGCTGTCAAGGTCAAAAAGTTCAGCAGGATGTGCTGGAATAAGAGTGTGTTTTGACTCATTGAACTTGACATTCAGTGTTTCTTCTACTATCCTGGTTCTTGAGTTAAAAACCTTGTAGGGTTTTCTTGTAGAAGAGTAACCAAGAAAGTAACCTGAATCAACTTTGGCAGCAAACTTTGAAATAGAGTCTTTGATGTTTAGAATGAAACATTGATATCTAAAAGCCCTGAAAAAGGAGATAAGGGGCTTTATGCCATGAAGAACTTCATAGGCAGTCTTGGAGTGTCTCTTGTTGACAAGTACTCTATTTTGAACATAGCATGTAGTGTTAACTACTTCAGCCCAGAAATACAATGGTAGGCCTGAATCAGCTAACATTGTTCTTGCTTCTTCAATTAAGGTTCTGTTCTTCCTTTCTACTACACCATTTTGTTCAGGAGTTCTGGGAACACTGTATTGTCTAATAATCCCTTTAGACAAGAAGAATTCATCCAGAGTTTTGTTCCTGAACTCTGTCCCATTGTCACTTCTAATGGCTTTGACAGATAGAGAATATTGTTCCTTACTTGTAGAATGAAGAACTTGATGATTTCAGCAGCCTCATCCTTGGAAAATAAGAAGAATACCCATGTAAATCTTGAATAGTCATCAATGATGACCAAGCAGTACTTCTTCTTACCAAGGCTCATGATTTTTACAGGCCCAAATAAGTCCATATGGAGTAGTTGAAGACATGCAGTAGTTTTTGATTCTTCAATAGACTTATAGGAGGACTTATGCTGTTTTCCCTTCAAACAGGATACACAGTGTTCTTGACACTGGTATACCTTTAAAGGTAGACCTCTGACCAAGCCCATTTTTGTGACTTTATTTATGGTTTTAAAGTTCACATGGCCAAGTCTCATGTGCCAGAGACCAGTCTCTAAAGTTGATGCCGTTGAGAAGAAACAGGCAGTGTTGTTCAGTACTTTGTCCTTTTCAATGTCCACTGCATAGACATTGCCACATCTTTTGGCTATAAACAAGGTATGATCTTCAATGATCTTCTCTATCAACTTCTGGCCTTCTGGTGATATGATCTTGCATGCTGTCTTTGTGAAAAAGGAAGAATATCCTTTATCACACAATTGTGACACACTCAGCAAGTTGTACTCAAGGTTTTCAACCAGATTGACCTTGTCAAACTGTATTTTGCCAGAGGAGACATTGCCATGTCCTAGCACATATCCCTTAGCATTGTTCCCAAAGGATACAGATCCTTCTCTTTGACTGATAAAATTGTTTATCAGGTATCTGCATCCTGTCATGTGCATTGAGCCTCCACTGTCAACATACCAAATGCTATTTAAGCCTATGGAAACTCTCTGCACAGGATAGCAAATTAGTTAGATTTGGGAACCCAAGCCAGTTTGGCTTTGGGTTTGCTCTTGAGAACATTTACAGTTTGTTCTTGACCAAGTTGAGGAATCCATGTCTTTTTGGCAATGGATTTTTCATTAAGAGCAATGGTGGTATCCTTTTGAGGACCACCATCAACTTTGGTCATCAGTAGTTGTACCATGTTCATGAGATTTTTAATCTCAGCAGTTTGTGAAACTGCTGATGATTTAGGTCTAACTACTGAAAGAGAATTTTGAGAAAAAGATTTTTGTTGAGATTTTGTCTTTTTCTGAGAAAAGATGTTTACTGGTTGTTGTTTCCTGGGAGAAAAAGTTTCTAAAAAATCATTTCTGATTTGTTTTCCCACAACCAGTTGTTGAATTTTCTTGTTGTACTGAATACCTTTTCTGTATCTGCAAAATTCTGTCTTATGGTTGAACAGACCACAAATTTCACATTCTTTTGTCTTTTCTTTCAAAGACAAGTTTCTGACTGTATTGATTGGTTTTAGGTCATCAGTAATTTTCAGGTTCTCAACTCCTGATGTAGTTGAAACTACTGATAGCTTAATGTCAGACTTAATCAGTACTTCTGAAGAACTTTCTTTATGAGTTTTTAGAATGTTTTCATGGAAAGATGTGCATTCTTTCTCTTCAGAAGTTTCACCTGAAACAATTTTTCTCCCATCTTCAGTAGTTTTGGGGGGAAAATCTGTTGGTGTTTCAGTGTGATTGTACCCTATGCCAAACCTAACATTTGAAGCACTTTGTTTGTTTAGCAATAGTTGGTACCCTTTACAAGATTCAACCCATTTTTCACATGTGACCTTGGTATCAGCAAGCTCTTGTCTGACATTTCCTAGGTCATTTATCATGATTTTAATTTGTGCTTGGGTTTCAATAGCAGTGTTAGTTAATTTAGAAACTTCTTTTGTTTTTGCAGAAAGTTTTCTTTCTAAATCACATTTCATCTGAGTGAATTTTCTCTCAGAGTCATTTGCTTTACCTTGTAAGTGCACATTAGTCTCTCTTATGAGAGCAAAAGATTCTTTGCAAGAAGTTGAACAAAGTTTTGTCAAAGATTCTTTTGATACCTGTGACAAGGCAGATTTTGAGGTGCATCCCTCAAATGCCATCAAGGCAAAGTTCTTTCTGCCATTGTCAGGCTCTCCCCAGTTGATGTCAAACATCTTGTTGTCTGCATCAGGGTTAAACTCAGTAGTGTCAAAAGGAAGACTGCTCCAGTCAACATACCCTGAAGTAAATAAACTTTGTTGTGAGGGTTGCTGAGTCTGTGGAGGTGGTTGAGCAGTTGGAAAGGGGAGGATTGATTGTTGGCTCTGCATCTGTTGAGCAGGCATCTGTACATATTGTACTTGTGGCACATATTGGTGTTGTGGAGCTTGTGCCTGTAAAAAATGTGCACTCCCTTGTGTTCCATTATTCTTGTTATAACTGGGGTTAAAATTATTTCCAGACTGAGATTGGTTAAAGCTGGAGCTTCTACACTCTCTAGCAAAGTGTCCCAACTTTTGACACTTGTGACATCTAAGTTTAGATTTGTCAAAACCAATTTTTGTTGAGTTGTTAAGTCCTGGAAACTTCCTTCCTGACCTTTTGTAAAATTTATTTGTTTTTAAACTTAACATAGCCAGTTGGTGTAGAATATCAATTTCTTCCAAGTCATCACTACTGAAATTTTTTAAATCATCCATGATAAAACACATGTTATCAGCAGTTTGACTAAAATCATTATTGTCATAACCTAGGAATGATCTTTCAGTTGAGATCCCAGCAGTTATGTCAATATGGTCAAAAGATCCAAAACTATTTGAACAAGTTGGTGAGTCTTGTCCCAATAGTGTTGTACTACCTGGTAGATAGTCATCAGCAGTTTTACCAGAACTTTGTAACTTTTTCTTTTGATCAATTTCTCTTTCAAAAGTAAGTAATCTCCCATGAAGTTTTGTAAGAGTGAGGGAGCTAAAGTCTGGTGAAGATCTTAAGACTATATAGTATGTTTCCCATTTTTCAGGTAAAGACCTTAAAAATGTATGAAGCATAGATACAGTTGTATAGCTCTGACCATTTAATGTTAGCTCAGATATTAATGAGGAGAATCTTTCAAATTGTTGTGTTAAATTTTCCCCATTAATGTGAGCAAAAGTTTCATATTGTTGAGCCAGGATTTCTCTGGTGTTGGCAATCACCTCTTCAGTTCCTCCAAACTGTTTTTTGAGGCAGTCCCAAAGCTCTTTGGCACTATCACAATGTAATAGACCAGAGTAGATTTCATTTGGGAGTGTCATTGCCAACATAGAGAAAGCTTTAGCATCAAGCTCAAGTTTTAGGAAATCATCATCTGTATAGTCTTTTGGGTCTTTTGGAATTTCTTCTTTAGTTTCAAGATTGATATTTACTGGTTTATGAGGACCATATATCACAGATTTCCAGCAACCTGTGTTGGTCTGTGATAAGGTATGTGTCATTCTCCTTTGCCAGATATTATATTCATTTCTTACTAGCATAGCAGGTTTATTGGCAGAACCAGTATTATGAAGATCCATTTTAAAGAGTATTGATTTGTCAAATATCTCTTAAAGTGATGGATGTTGATAAAAGTGAACTTTTAATCCTTTATTGAATATCAATAAGAGCCTGTGTCTGATTCTCAATGTGTTAGATTGATATGTGATCAGATAAACCAGTGCTCTGATACCAATTGTTGGATCAGTATTGCTCTTTGTATGAACTTGCTAGTGAACACTTAAGTGTCTAGCAAGTTCTTTATCAGTAATAACACAGCGGAATGATATGAGTTAAAGCTACACTTATCAACAGGAGTTATTACTCCCCCTGGACGTTTGATAAAACTAAAGACAAGTATTTAATGAGAATCTAAGCAATGAATAAGAATGAACACTTAAACAGATTCTCAGTAAATGAAATGGAAATAACAACGATAAGCTTTGAAGGATTTCTGTATTAAAAATCAATGTCTAAAACAGAGGGATGAACCCATCTATTTATAGACTTTACAAATACATGAACCTTGCCAAAAAGCAAGTTCAGAGGCAAGTTGCAATCTTGGAACTTGTACAAAAAGTTAAAGTAATAATAAACTAATAAACTACTGAAACATAAGGCGGTGGAAAGATTCTTGAACAAGTGCTGATGAATGACAAACTACTGATGAGTAGTTTGTCTTCAGTAGTTCTTCAGTGAACTGTCTGGTTTGGACTTCAGAACTTCTGATGCATTTCTTCTTCAGTACTTGTAGAATCCTTCTTCAGCAGTTTAGTCTTCTTTCTTCAGTAGTTCTATACTTAGAATAATTTGACAGAAGTGAATTAAACTAAGGTTTACAAAAGTGGTTTCACCAATCCTTTTTGTCCTAACACCTATTTAGTAAGTGCATTCACTGCTTTTCTTTTTATATTTTTTTAGATGCATTTATAGTTTTGGGATAAAGAAGCCAGAACATGACGAAGAAGTCAAGCTTACCGAGTCGGCGATTCCTAGCTTAGGGTTAGGCTAATTGGTAAAGTTGTTGGTAGGAGGCTTTTAGAAAGGCAAGGTGGGAAATTCCATAATATCATATCTAACATCTATGGATGGTGGACCATATTCTGCAAAAAAGAAAATGTAAGCAATACAAACAACGAAATTGTTGACGGAAGAATAAATCATTACAAGGCTAACTATAGTAAAACACACACAATAAGTAAAATGATAAGAAAAAATTAAACAAGCCCCGATCATAATTCACACAATAGAATGGTGTGGAAAATATAAACTATAAAGAAAAATGTAATTTATAAACTTTTATAGCCATTTATTAGCAACAGGAAAGCATGAAATGAAAATGCTATGGGTAAAAACCGACATCCATTTACTCGGAAATAGGTTGAGTTTTTATCTTAAATGGGTCAAACCACGTTGAAAGTTGCCAAAAGTATACTTATAATGTTTGCAATGTTAGACATAATATTTGATTTGTCCTAAGTTTAGTATGTAAGTAGTATTATTATAGTATAACCTATAGTTGTGGCGGTTATGGTGGTTAAACTAAACCATTGTGTCGGTTCACTAAAGGGTGTCATACCCCTTCACCACATATAAATAACTCTATACCCCCTTTCATTTGTATTTGGATGATTTCTATAATATAAAGCAAGTTTATACAATTCTCTCTATTCAAATCTCACATTTGGAATCAGAGCCTTGTTCACATCGATTCATTCCTGTGAAAGAAGAGAGAATCATCAAGAAGTTTCATCCCCTGTTTTACCGAAAAAAAAACAGAGCAAGACAATCCCTATAATTATATTCGATATCAGCGGTGATTATTGAATAAAAGATCATCCCCATCATCAATATAACCAAGGATTATTGATTAAAGGACCCAGAAACCATAATACAGAAGGAACACGACCGGTAGAAAGAATCCAGCGAAGATCCGGCGAAGTTCTGGCAAGACAGAAAACGAAGAAGAAAGATCAAACGTTACGGTTTGACATTTACATCCCATCCCTTTATCGTTTAGAAAGAATCGAATACGAAAAAACCTCTTAATCCAGTTGGAAAATCAAGTTTTGTTATCCCCTGTTTTGGAAACAAAGAACTTTTCCCGCCAATTTTTTTTAAGAAAACGAAAAACATTTCTGTGTTTTTTTTAAACCGAAACATCAACAAAACTATTTTATTTCATACAATCATTCAACTATTTGATCAGTGGATTAAGAATCACGAACAAAAAATCCTGAAACAAAAAGGTTAGTATTCGATCAAAAAGAAAGTATTGGGTTATAAGTGAAACGATTTGATCAAGGATCAAATCAAATATTTTGAAACGATTAAAGCAAGGAACGATCGTTTTTGATTCATCAGAAGGATAGAAAAAAAAAAGAAGGAAAAGGAAAGGAGTAGTTTGGTTTTGGGTAGATGGTTCGTGGAAGAAGTTGACTTTAGAAGTCAACCAAAAAAAGGTTTTTAAAGGAACAAAAGAAGGGTCACAAAATCAGTTTTTTTGTTAAATACTGATTTTATTATTGATTGACAACCCAACCGATTTGTTTTTAAACAATTTTTAAAGGATCGTTTTTTTTTATAAAAGAAAAAGTATAATTGTTTTTGAAAGTTACACAATAAAAATTCAAAATCGAATCACACCGATTCGTATAGTAAGATACTCCGAGCCCTTTTGGTTCGTTGAGAAATAGCAAGTGACTCCGAGACTTCGTGACTTGTTGAGTATAACAAGAAAAGTTAGACCTTTGTGGCAAGTTAGACCTCTGTGGCAAGTTAGACCTCTGTGGCAAGTTAGACCTTCGTGGCAAGTTAGACCTTCGTGGCAAGTTAGTCCTTCGTGGCAAGTTAGACCTTCGTGGCAAAATTCGACCTGTGTGGCAAATCAAGAAAGAAAACATTTGCTTCAAAGTAAGAAAGCAAGATTGGAAAGAAAAAGTCGAAGAAAGTAAAGCAAGAAAACATGGCAGGGAAAGAAGACAAAAACCTGTCTAGCAGTTCAATATCATCTCGTGAGCAAGGAAATGTATCACTACAATGCCCGAAATTGACAGAGACAAATTACACCTCATGGGCACTATAAATGGAAACGATCTTAAAGGCTTATGGTCTTTGGGAAACAATTGACGCGAAAGAAGGAACAAAAGCAGCAGATGAAAAGAAAGTAAATACTACGAAAGCAATGATTCTCCAAACATTACCAGAAGATATCTTAATGCAAGTAGCACAATGTCAAAATGCGAAAGAAGTTTGGGAATCAATCAAAGTTAGATACCTTGGAGTAGATATGGTTCAGAAAGCACGATTACAAACATTGAGAAGTGAGTTAGAAACTCTAAAGATGAAAGAAATTGAACCAGTAAGTGACTTTGCAAGCAAGTTAGCCAATATAAGAGCCAAATTCAAAAGCCTTGGCACAACTCTTAAAGATAAAGCAATAGTGAGAAAACTACTCAACTCAGTTCCGAAGAAGTTCCTACCTATTGTAGCAACTATTGAGCAATATTCAGAGATAGACACAATGCCATTTGAAGAAGCAGTGGGGAGAATAATAGCATTTGAAGAACGCCTCAAAAGTCAAGATGAACCAGAGGATAATCATCAAACGAAACTCCTAATGGCAACCTCAAGTAATTATCATTCTGGAAGTTTGCACTATGGTAAAGGACGTGGTAATCTTAACCGTGGTAGAGGTCGTGGAAGAGCATTTAACAACAGACAAGGAAGAAACTTTAGTGAAGAAAGGAAAGAGTATGAGAGAAATATGAGTCAAGGATACAAAGACAAAAGCAAATTCAGATGCTTCGAATGTGGCAACTATGGTCACTTATCGTATGAATGCACAAAATGGAAAGACAAGAAAGATAAGAACGAGCAAGTATCCCTTCTCGTTCATGAAGAAGAAGATCCAACCCTACTCTGAAGCAAGAAAGGATAAATCAAAATTAGGGGGGAGAATGTTAGACATAATATTTGATTTGTCCTAAGTTTAGTATGTAATTAGTATTATTATAGTATAACCTATAGTTGTGGCGGTTATGGTGGTTAAACTGAACCATTGTGTCGGTTCACTAAAGGGTGTCATACCCCTTCACCACATATAAATAGCCCCATACCCCTTTCATTTGTATTTGGATGATTTCTATAATATAAAGCAAGTTTATACAATTCTCTCTATTCAAATCTCACATGCAACCTCCTAAATCCTTTTGTTCAAAGATATAGTTATTGGTGTAATTTTTTTGTTTTATTTATCATAACTAAAGGTCTAAAGCATTAGCCACAAAAAAATAATATACAATAAACAAGAATATAATTTCTATTTGCGGGTCAATCCAACCGGGCTGATTTTGTATTAAAAATAACTTGTTTCAACCTGAACATGTTAAGCCGGTACCTAACCTGCAAATCTTGAAACATCTAGAAATTAGCATGAAACCAAGAGTACAACATTTGATCACTGCATTGCCCTCTATCAAAAGAAAGTATCTAAGACATGTATTCATAAATCACAGACTCAAGTCGATTGTGCAAACTTCTTGATTTCCTTAATTGCCTTGGGTGCCTCTAAAATAGTCGTGTCCCCGGCAACGGCGCTAAAAACTTTGGTGTCGTGAGATTGTTTAAGAAAAATAGATTTCTTTTCAAAAAGGGCAATGTCGCGGGGGAGATGCCAAAAGTAATTGATGAAAAGACGAGTTAGTTAGAAAAACAAAAGACACACTTACAAGTTTTAAATTTATAATTTAAAACGATAGTTGCTTAATATTCTAAACACGACACAATAGGAAAGCGGACCTGTCGTATATAGTATAGAAATATGCAAGTACCGAGTATCGAATACGTGGACTCAATTTTTACTACTCAACTTCCTAAAATTACTTAGAAAAAGATTTTTAAAATAAGAAGAAAAGTAAAATGAGAAATGAAAACTTTTAAGGAAAACCAATATCAAAACAATGGTGTTGCTTCGGGATCAGATGGAACCTTGGTATGAAATAGCTATCTTTATTCTATAGTGGTGTGTTTGAGCGCGCACTTATGCTTAACTTAGAATTGCAACTGCATTTTCTAGAGGTGACTGTTATCGCAAAGCTGTACAAACCACTGTGTTCTTAATGTTATTATGAGGGTCTTTCTGGTCTGGTAAGCTCACCTCTCAACACTGAAAATAAAGTGACTCGAGACTATGTCGACTCAACCCCGAATTACCCGCCTCCCAATGTTGCGATATAGACATCAAACTACTCTAGACTTTTATGAATAACTTGCCGGTGGCTGGAGCATGACCGAACAAGTTACCACTTAATATCATAGAGGAGGCGTGACTTTTCCCGCACACGTGCATCCCCTACTTGGTTTAATTAACTTATCAAAAAGTGACTGGTCTATCATTAACTGTGGGAAGTATAATGATGGAACAAAATAAAGACCGTTTTATTCCAACGCGTGTTCATTAATCCATAACCTACATCAAGACTTCACATAGACCATGAAACCAAGATGTAAGATTAAGGATTAACTTATCATTAGGACCAAGTATATAGACCGTACCAACCCTAAATGAGATCTTAATAAACTCATGGGTTTTAAGCTCGCAAGTGCATGGGTTGTTACACACCATGGGTACACTCATGAGTCCTTCCCACTTTTGGGTTTTAAGTTCACAAGTGCATGGGTTTTTACACACCATAGTCACACTCATGAATCCTTCCCATTGTCTATCAAGACACTCACAAGACCAAAGACTAAGTGATTTGTTAATTAGACCATTAAACAAAGTTAGAATAGTAAGAATTATTAAGAACACAAAACACCACTTTAAAATAAAAGATAAACTATATTAATTCATACCAAGTATCCATCCTCACCCTAACAACACTAACAGAAATCTAGCCTAGCATGGTTGTCACAACAAGCTCACAAGATTGGGTTTGTGTACAAGACATGTTGGAGGGTGATATAAAGATTTCTTAAGGGTTTTGGATAATTTTGGGGTGTTCTCTCTCTCTCTCTCTCTCTCTCTCTCTCTCTCTCTCTCTCTCTCTCTCAAGGTGTTTGTGGAGTGATCCCAAGTTCCAAGGGACACCTCTAAACCTCTCAGGGGGCAGAAACTTCGTGGAGAAGTGTTGGATTGCGAGTGAAAAGGGATGCTTCAAAATGTGGGGTGGAGGCCTATATTTATAGGCATTTTAGCTCTTGCATGCCCCCGACAGTGTTCTGGCATGCCCATGCACGACAACGGGTACTGCTGCAGAGTTCTTTGTGCAGAAGATGTCTGTTAGTTACTGAGCACGCCCGTGCCACAATATGTGGCATGCCCGTGCATGTCCTGGAGGGTAACCGTCTTGTCAGTCTTGGTTGGTTTTTGCCTTGGAGAACACGCTGGAGTAAAGCACGGCCGTGCTTCAACATTATGCACGCCCGTGCACTTCCTGTAACTCTGAAATTGACCTCTTTTGACTTGAAAAAGTTGAATTGTTGACCCGGGAAGGCTGCACAACCGTGAGCACGGCCGTGCCATGTCTGGCAGATCTTCAAAGTCTTCAATTCTTTGTCTTTCTGTGCCGTTTGGTGCGGGTTTTCACTTCTTTTCGTCACCGGGCCTCCAAATCTGCATTTATCAACAAAGAAAGATAAATCGGGACAAAACAAAGATAAAAGCACAATTTAGACCATAAGACAGGTGGTAACTGTGGGTGAAAACATATCAATTTTTCGGCACATCAATGCCATATCGAATCCTTTCCTTTAATTAACTAGTGGGTTTACCCGCGCATTGCAATGGGATCCACAAATTGGTTGCAATACAACATTATGATACTTAGGTTTTTTGTCGCAAGTTACGCGAAAATAATAGAAATGTGTACAATATGTTTTAACAAGTATTCGTGGAAAGAAAAGAAAAGAAATGTGCACTGCCACTTACAACTGATTGCAGTTCACCACAAAAACCATGTACTCATTATTGAACAAATCTTAATAAACCAAAGGTATGTTACTGTAACAAACCAATATGAACATAAACATCACTCTTGTGTAAGTTGTCCGGTCATTGCATATCTACATAACTGTGCCATTGAAGACACCTTGCTAAATGATAAAGTTCATTTACATGACAAAAGCATGTAGTAATAATATGATATTGTATAAACTATCATATGAAGGTCATTGTCCATTTAGTAATTAAAAGTTGTGATTTGTAAGTTTGTAATAGACTTGCCCAACTTGACCCAACAGCTAAAAAATTGCCCAATGTAGCCAGTGAGTCGAACCATCTCGTTCACTTTGCCGCTAGGTAGACGCATATATATGAAAATGGTTTATAATATAAGTATTATTATGGCAAAGTTTTAAAATTCATACAAGTTTAGCTGAGATAAGATTATTCATTGTGGTAATATAAATTATTATATTTCTATCGCCATTATATGAAATTTGTTTAAAAATATTGTTATCCCGTGTGTTTATTTAGTTTGGGTGAGTTCCATTTTCATATAAAAGTTAATTATCTTCTAGGGGGCATTTAGAGAAGAAAAATGGTAAAATTTAGTGGAAAACAAGTGAAAATATGTGTGTAAAACATGTGAATTTTTCAGCACATCAGTGAAGTTACATTGAGAGCCTCCATTTTTGTATTTTCGGATGAACTCGTGGCTTGAAGCAAAAGCCCTAAACTGATTACAGGTGCTTCTAACGAAAGATAATTTTAGAAAACCCAGCCATGTAAAAATTTCATACAAAAAATCATCACCAAGATTAGTGAATGGATCTAACTTAGGAAAAATAAGCTAACTTAGGAAAGACTCTGAGACAAATCCACAAAGGGTGGTAGCCACCTTTCGAACGAAATTTAGGAGAGGGTGGTGGTATTTTTGTGTCAAAATTGATATTTTAATAAAGAATTATGTGATTCTTTAAGTGTATTTGTACGTAATTTTTGTGTAAGTAAAGAATCACAAAAAAACAAATAAAGAGTTATATACACTTACAAATATAGTGTTATAGATATCTTGTATTATCTTACATTTAACAAAAGATTGCAGTTAATGCCATATCGAATCCTTTCCTTTAATCAATAATACTTTCCTATTTTTACATTAATAATATTATTAAATTATAGATATCTAAACTCGAGTTTTTTCCCACTATAGTGTTGGTGGAAAAAGTATTTACTAAAATGGTGTTATTAGAAAAATATTTACTAAACTAGTGTTTTTGAAGATTTATTTGTTTCTCACTCCTAACTTCATTGGATAAATCAACTTCATTAAATAACTATTAATTTAATCATGATATTTGATCTCTAAAACATGAATTATTTTTTAAGAATCTGAAAAACAAAAACATTTTTTTAAACCTGCTTTGTAAAAAAAAACCTCTAAATGATAAATAAAGCCTACCATACGTGTTTTTTTTAAATGACTTTAGTTACACCCAGGGGCGAAGCATCATTGGGGTCAGGGGTGCCCCGGCCCCCTCCGTTTTTTTGACGCAGTGGTGAAAGTTTGCATTTTTCGTAGGTAAATTAAGTGTGAGTTGAGTCTGACCCTCACCGATTTGATCTTTCGGCCTCTACCGATTGGAAAAAATTGAGTCCGGCCCCGCCGATGTGATCTTCAAGCTTCGTCACTGGTTACACCCAAATAAATATGTATGTAATAAAACAAATAATTTGCATAAATTTATATACGGTCATTTTTATATATCCATTGACTTATGGTGAGTGGCGTACGTACCTGTTCATGTCCTAAGGTGCCCCCTTTAAAAAATATTTTTAGTGTAATTTTAGTAAAAAAAAATGATATCTTGTTATATTGATTCAAAACATAACACATTACTATATATTGTAATTTTTTTAACAATAATATTTTTTTTTAAATCCTAGCATATTTTTTATTTTACTATATTCTTTTTTTTTGTTACATCTTTAAGTATGCAGCTAGTTTTAAATATATATATATATATATATATATATATAGTTTTATTTATATAATAAACCATAAAGTAGAATGATATATAAAATAAAGATGATCGTAATTTAGTTTGAGTGAATATTCAGTTTCTTATTCATACAAATTTATAATACGAGGACATAACTAAAATAGCTAGTAATACAGATGGATTTTATTTATTTTATACATATTTTTAGAAAAGGTTTTCTTTTTTTCAAAGCAAGGTTATAAAAAATATAGTTTTTCTTTTTCAAATTCATAAAAAATTAATTTTGGTTTGTGAATTATTCCTGATCATGACTAAATCAATAGTTATTTAATGAATTGGTTTATCCAATAAGGTTAAGAGTGAGAAACAAAAAAAATGTTTAAAAACACCATTTTGGTAAATATTATTCTAACAACACTATTTTGATAAATATTTTTTCCACCAACACTATTATAGGAAAAAACTCTAGAGTTGATAATAAATAAAATGGAGTACACTTGGCTGCTTATCAGCCTCCCCATTTTATGTTTCCTTCTAAAATTTTGACACTGTCTTCCTATCTAACCATATTGATTTCTCAACTTTTTGACACGTGGTATCACATTGTTGCAAAGACTATGGTTGTTTAAAGTCATGTTATCTGATTTTCAGATATTCAAAAATCGGATAATCCGAAATTTCGGATATCCGAGAATCGAATACCTTCAGATTCAGATTTGGATAATCCAATAGATAATCCGAAACTTTAAAAAAAATCACTTCCTCTTATGCTAAAAGTCTAAATCCGAACCTGCTTAAAACAAACATGCAATATATATTATATTTTTTTTAATATTTTGGATTCTAGAAAGGCGTATTATGTTAGTTTAAGGTTAGAGTTAACTTGGAATGAAATAAATATGTAGTATATATGTAAATAATATTATATATATATATATATATAATATAGATATTTTTTAATATTTCGGATTCGGATAATCCAATTATCCGAAATTTTTTAAACATTGGATCCGAATCCGAAATTTCGGTTTATCCGATTTTCGGATATTCAAAATTTTGGATAATACGGATACGGATTTTTGGATATTTCTGATTCGAATTCAGATTCTGATTTTTTTTGAACACCCTTAGATAAGCTTGGTTGGTTTTTGAAACTAATTGAAGATCTCATATTCTCTTAGGAGATTTCTTTAAACAAACCCAAATCATCAATTCCTCCCACCTGACAAGTCCTATAACTGTTTCTCTCATTTGATTCATCGCCACAACATCGATTCAAAAACTACAAGTAAATATCCATTATCATCCTTCTCCCATTCAAGAACATAAGCATGAATCGTCTAGATTCTCAACCTTGAATCAACACATTTTCCAATCTGTTCTCATTCACTCTCACACACACCCCTCTGTATTCCGCAATCTTCCAACAATAAACCCCATAAATATTTTTTTGGTCTTACTTTTTTCAAATAAATGGTTGCACATAAATAATACTTTAGGGGAGTATTAAAATAATTAACTAACCATGAGATATGATTGTTGATAAATAATCGTGATCTTATATCCGAAATGATAGGAACTAACTTGTCTATGTTTGCACATGAATAGAATCCGAAGGACAATACGACTCCAAGGTAATGATGTGTTGATAGATTCTACATTCGGACAAGTGAACCACATTTTGGTTATTAAGATAAAGATCATATGATTATGTGGAAACCCAGGTGCAACTTTGTGGCTGATGATTATCAGTGTTTGGTTAGAGCTGATATAAACAGTTAAGGGAGAATCTGTTGGTGCAGTAACCAACACTTGTAACTGTTGATATGCAATTTAGATAGAGAAAGAAATCTTTAGCCTCATTAGTTTTTTCTCAACCTTTGGTTTGAATCTCCAAACCTGCTTTGGTTCAAGCATTTTGATTTTAAAAGAACTAAACTGTGAACCAATTTATTTTAGTTTGGAGGCAAGTGTGATCCTTCGTTTTAAATTCATTAATGGGTATTTTTGCCCAATCCTTTCGAAAATATGAGTAACAAACTAGAGGTATCCCTCAACATTTTTTGCCACGCTTTATGAACACTTCAGGCTATATAAAGTTTACATAATTGTTCATGCAAATTACAAACCACGCACAAATGATATTATGAATGTGATTGCAAAGATATCGAGAATGCTTGTTTCCCATCATCAATGAAATACCACCAATGCATGCAGATCTATGTATATTTATGTGTTTATATGAACTATTATCAATGTTTAGATTTTTCTAAAACTTTGTATACACAAATAATTACGACGAGCACAATGAGAGTCTTCTTCATGTAGACAATCTATTGAATGTTATAAGCTAAAGATCATACACAAAAGCACACTAGTCTCTGGTAATTAAAAGAGAAAATAATATCATGATCATGACAATTTGATAAGTTCATCTCAACTAACAACCACCACTTATTAGCAGTTTGGGTTAGAGCGGCTCCCGGGACCCCCATAAACAAAAACAGGTTCTGGGACTTTTTCTTGCAATAAATCTGCGTCGTAGCAGGTCCACTCATCGGAAGCAAGTGTATACGAATATGGTGGCTTTAGTGGGGATGAATTGTCTTCTATTAACAACCCTGACATTGTTCCTGAGAGTTGATGTTCGCGATCAGCAAATTGTCCACTGCCCATGGCGGTTTCTGTGTGCGGATGAGTTCCCACCTTTGGGCTGTAGACTTCACCTCCCCACTCGACCAAGTTCGCTTCATATTTCATTGATTGAAAAAGGTGGCTAGGCCAATACCCAACTTCCTCCGAGTTGTATAGAAACCACCAGTTATTTGTGTCTGGATCCTACATACAAAACTAAAATTACATAAGTTTCTCTCTAGAGTTTCCTTCTTGTATATATTGTTCTTTCCCCTCCAATGTACTCATTTAGATAATTTTTCATTAAATTTTAGAGAAAGAAACTTCAAGACAACGTTGGAACAAATCTGCTTTTACTGACCTTCGAGATTTGAAATGAGATTTCAGATCCATAATTATACGAACCAATATCGCCACCAAGAAGCACCACGTTGGATGTCTGAATGAACCCGGGACAAATGAGATCGAAGCATCCTGTGCCATGGTTAGCATCAACCTGCAGCATGTGGAGTTGTTAAACTTGATGAAGCTGTCATACAACAAATATGCATAATTTTTCGTGGATTATGCACTTTTATAAAACGATAGTTCAAAAACTTGCTTAAGATTTTAGAAACTGTGAGATCTAATAAAGAACTTGTATAACATAAATTTGAAGATTTTTTATAGCAAAGTTGTAGGATTTGGTAATTTGTTGTATGATGTACATGAGTCATATTACAATATGCATTTTATAACTTACACTCCAGTATGTAAATAAGCGGGTCTTATTATCCTTGTAAACACCGGGGTTGACCTGAAAACATCAAATATTATTCTTTGCTCAAAACATAGGGATATCAAGTACTAAAATGTGGAACTTGTTTTTAAAAGTGGTGTTATTTGTATATGTTATCACAAATATTATAAAATAACACTACTAGAGATATTCCAATAATGACATACACTAATTAAATGACATGCAAAAGTGTATGTCATAAAAAATGTGACATTTGGTGAAATCTGTAAAATTAATGACGTGCATTGTTTGTGTGTCAAGAATTTTGTGTCAAAAATTTAAAAACATGACAGTATCCAACATTGCGTGTCATGTTTTTGTGTCGTCAAAATTCAAATTCCCTCCATTATATCCCGCACGTATCTCAAAAAAATTTGTGTGCCAAGAATTAAACACCCCCCACCATCTAAACCAAACGTTAACACATATTTCTTCCTGCTCTTCATCTTCTCTCTGAACTCGTTCCTCTCTCTTTCGATCTTCAAAAAAGCAACAAAACACAACATCATTTGTTATTTAGTTATTGAATCCCTTAGTCCCGAAGAGGTTGAGAAGTTGAGCAACGTATGGATCAGTTACTCTATCTTTTTTTGTCATCAGACCCCTTTCTTGACAGGTGATGCGCGTCAAGAAAGGTATTTTTTTCTAGTAGTGTAAATTGCTTCACATTATGTGTCTCCGGACTTTCTAAGTGTAGTCAAAATCACAGACATTGCCTTTGAAAACAAAAAAGTCTAGAGACATCAGATATAATAAAATTTTGATGCCGAATGTAAAATAACATACCCAAGTAACACAACTTTTGAAAGAATTGTAAAAGGCATTGTACATAGGAGTAACGAAAGTAATACTTAATTACTTACCATCCATCCAGCTTCCACAGTCTCGTTCACAATCGCTATGCTTCCTGGAAGGCAAGCCCTAACCATAACTTGAGAACTACTATAATCACTAGCCGATTCAACATAGGGGTTCCATACTTTGATATTGGCTCTTGCTCCTGTGTAATTGTATGCTGCATCTAAAACCAATGCATACTATAGATGCAAGTTAGAAAAAAAGATAAGAGACATATACATACATATGCATGTATGAAATTATTGATAGGAAACGGTGGGATACCGAGTGATATATAGTACGAAAGTACTTCCTGGGATAGATATTGGTGTGATGATTATTAGGGGATCTACGAATGGGGACTGTTCCATTTGGACACCTTCCATACTGCAACCATGGTTGTGCTGTTGCCTTCGAAGCACCAGAGTTTTGCAATGTCTTAGATGTATACTTCTCAAGATGACTAGACTTCATCTGAATAAACACATATATGTATTATTAATATGAAGATCAAATATCAGTCGACGACATACTATAAATAAACCATTAAATTGCATATATAGAAGAGTGTATATACTTAAATATATTATCTTTGATCGCATTGGAGCGGATATACACACACATATGCTTTAGAGAAGTGTATGATCTAGAATGGTTCCTTCAGTTCTCAATTAGCCTAGTTTTCTCTTAGGATCCTAAGAGAAATAGGATAGGGATCCTAAGAGAAAATTAGGTAATTGTGAACTCAAAGAACCATTCTAGATCACACATTTCTCTAAAGCGTGTGTGTATATATATATATATATATATATATATATATATATATATATATTATCTTTAGCTTAAACGCACGTTTATGCGATTTTTTTATTTGCATTATACATATGTGTATATTGTCAAATATATGTATGATATTTATTTTTTAAATTCAAACACGCATATATATTAGAAAAACATGTTCTTACCTGTAATCTTCCTTTCTACACATGTATGTACAATCATTTCTATACATTTGCACATATACGTACATTATCAAAACATGTATGTACATATCTGTACAACACTTATTTTTAATTTTAGACACGTAGATAAATCTATGTATAAATGCAAAAAAAAAAATAATAATAATCCTGCAAGAAAACATGTGATTTAGTAAAATATAAAATAAAATAATACTAATTTATTTTTTACCTTAAAGAAACGTATGGTTTAAAATGATTCTCTAGGTTTTCAAATAGATCATTGGTTCTTAAATGATCATAATCCTATAGATATATATATATATATATTCATAGTATATTTATTGTGTACATTACTATCTTTTTTGTGTTAAAAATAATTAGTTTGTCTTAACTTTTAAAATAAAAGTAATAACAAAATTTTATTATTTAAGGTGAACTAGTAGATTGCACCCGTGCTACGCACGGGTAGCACGGGATATGGACCGCTATTTCACCGCGCGTTGCGTGAAGGTTGCTGGATGTTACCGTTCTTTGAGGTATTTATCATGTACTTCGGCATCAATTTAAACCGGACGTCTTACTGGTGCACTGGTCAGACCAATTCAACCAGTTCAACCGGATTTAAGAAATACGAAAATATAGTATAGACTTATTTAAAACATTGACTTTGTTTAAATTCAATCTTTAGTAATAAAATCTATAGCCTTGTGCACACAGGTGGCAACAATAATTATTATTTATTACTACCTATAAAAAGCATCTCTTGAAAAGGATAAAGCATCATTAACTATATTGCACCTCCATCTCCATTTTACTCCTCTTTTAGTGAAACAGTAAGAATTACTTTGTTGTTGTCACCTATTTTTCTTGGTTCAGTTGTGGTTCTCATCCCCATTCTGTTGCAACATAATATCGGCACCACAAACCTAGCACCCCCGCCATCTCTGCAAGTTCAATAACTTTCGTTTGCTTTCGCCTCCACAATGTCGCCACGACAAAACAACCACATGCATCAAGTGATCTACGTTGAGAACCTACAATCTTCGACAGATCTGCACAACACCCATCTCTGCCTCCGGTTCGCCTTTAGACCCTGTGTGTTTTCCCGGCGACGTTGACGACGCCGGAGGTGAAGACACACGTGTAATAGAAGAAGAAACTGGTCAAAGCTGCTTACAACAACCGGCAACCTTTGCTTTTCATTATATAACAGTCGACGGCCACCACAACAAAGCTTTTTCCGGTGACGATGGATGGTGTAGTCGTGGCGGTGGTGACAAAGCACACACCAGCGCCGGAGATAAAGCCGGGGGGCTGAGCAGCTCGGGGAAAAAGGGAGATGACGGGCGCCCAATCGGCGAATAAAACGTGGCAGTTAACGTTGACGGACGCCGTTTATGAAGTGGCCAAAATCGGAAGATTAAAACATTGTTGCAAGAAGTTGGAAACTCAACAGTCGGCTATTGCACCGACTGTTGTTAATTAATATATATAACAATTTGCATTAAATTGAAATTTTTTGAATTTGAGTTTCAAATACGAATAGAACTGGATATCGAATTGGGCATAAAATTGGAATACGAATTCAAATTGAATAAATCAAATCTTCATCGAGTCGAATACAAATCAAATAAAAAATATAAATTTGACAATTTTGATTTGATTAATGCGAAAATTTATTATTCGATTCATTTACCACACCTATTTATATAAGTTTTGTCATGAACTCGGCTACATTTAGGCCTGTAAACGAACCGAACGTTCATAAACTGTTCGTGAACTGTTCAGCGGAAAGTTCGTTTATGCTCGTTTATTTAAATAAATGAACGAACACGAATACAATTTTTTGTTCGTTTAATTAAACGAACGAACATGAACACACGTTTTGTTCGTTCATTTATGTTCATGAACGTCCGTTTATGTTCATTCGTTTACGTTCGTTTATGTTCGTTCATTTATGTTCGTTCGTTTAAGTTTGTTCGTTTATTTTTGTTCGTTTATGTTCATTTAATTAAACTTAACTTTATTTTATTTATTTCCTTTTGTTAAGTATCTTATAATATGTTCTAAAAACTTAACCCTAACCATAACATTCTAACCATATCACTTGTCAGACGCTATCCATACTTCACAACCCCACTTCCCTTCTTCTCCACACTCCACAAGACCACAGCCATACCTTCTTCTCCTTCTGTCCGACCACCTCCACAGCCCCATCTCCACTCTCCAGCCTCCACATCGCCGCTGTCTCCCTCATCCCCATCTCCACAGACCATAACTCCGTCGTATTTCTCATCCCAGTCATTTGGTTTTGGATGCATTGTGATGTATTAGATTTGGTTGAATTGTGATGAATCATTATTAACTTGTTTTTGTTTGTATTCGTTTGTGTTCGTTTATGTTTATTTGTGTTCATTTATATTGATCACTTGTGTTCGTTTACGTTCATGAACTATTCGTTTAGGTTTTAAATGAACGAACACGAACACAACAAATTTCTTAATGAACGAACACAAACACAAAAATGTGTTCGTGTTCCTGTTCGGTTAAAGTTAAATGAACAAACACGAACACACCTGTGTTCGTGTTCGTTCGGTTCGTTTGCAGGCCTAGTTACATTCAACATAATGTACTTTAATTCAGACATATACTATTCTACATAACAACAATTTCAATTGTGAACGGTAATAATAATGTATTATACTAACCTGTATGGAGACATCCCCCCCCCCCCCACGTCTTCTTCTTAACATTTGGAACGGACCAATGAGAGGTTTTTGTATTATTTTTTTTTAAATTCCAACGGCTATTTGATTATAACAGCTACTTTTTTAATTTTTTTTAAACCAAATCCAACAATATAAAACCCAACCATCCAAATAAACCAACATAAAAACTCTCTACTTTCTTTAAAAAAAATACCAAACAATGTCATACCTACCAATGGTTGATTCCTCATCTTCGTCGAGCGAAGAAAACCGGGTTTTTGTGAACGCGGTTTGGGAAGCGGCACAATTAATCGTGGCGGAGGAAGATGAGGTGAGCTCGCAACCGCGATCTAGGCAAGCGGCCATAAACAGAGACCGGGAGGGTAAGTGTATAATTTATCTTCAAATATATATTTAGAAACTTTACTTTTTAGAATGTATAATTTTTCTTCAAATATATTTTAGTAATTTGGTAACAACATACGTGTAGGTGCACACGAGCGATTAATCAGAGATTACTTTGCCGACCAACCGGTGTATACGGACGAGATGTTTAGGCGGCGGTTCTGAATGAGCCGTCGATTGTTCGTACGTATTGCCGATGATTTGGCGAGTTGTGACACGTATTTTACATTACGGCACGATGCTAGAGGCAAACGGGGGTTCACAACTTATCAAAAATGCACGACAGCATTGCGGCAACTAGCTTACGGGATGACATCCGACTCGTGGGATGAGTATTTACGGATGTCCGAAAGAACGTCACGTGATTGCTTATGTAAATTTTGCAAGCGTGTTTTCAAGATCTACAGCAAAAAATATTTGACAAAACCAAACTCGAACGATATCCAGAAATTATATCAGTTCCATCACGAAAAGCATGGTTTTCCAAGGATGCTTGGAAGCATCGATTGCATGCATTGGCCGTGGAGAAATTTCCCAAATGCATGGCATGGCATGTTTTATCGAGGCGATCACGGTCATCCGACAATTATCTTAAAGGCTGCCGCGCCACAAGACTTATGGATTTGGCATGCATTTTTTGGTGTTCCCGGCTCCAATAACGACCTTAATGTTCTTAATCAATCATTGGTGTTTGAGGATGTTACAAAAGCAACCGGTCCGGATTCAAAATTCACAGTTTCGGGGGTGGAGTACAAGCACGGGTATTATCTTGCAGATTTAATATACCCAACCTATTCTACACTTGTTAAAAGTATTAAGCACCCTCACGACGAAAAAATAAAGAAATTTGCTAAGTTTCAAGAAGCGGCGCAAAAAGAAATCGAGCGAACATTTAGGGATCTACGAGCAAAATGGCACATCATCGCAACCCAGCACATGCTTTCACACCAAAAAAAACTACGTTATTGTATGTATTCTTGTATCTTGCTGCATAACATGATCATCGAAGACGAAGGCCGAGCTATTTGTGAGTTCGATGAAAATGCGATGGAGGAGAATACTATGATCCTTTATCTTTTTTATATTTACCATTTTGTATTATTGATTATAAATATATCATAGGGTTAGAGTTATTCTACAAAGGCTACCAAAAATGAGAAGGGTGAGAAGAATACAAAAAACACAATAAATCATGACATATGACACAATGAGCCACAAAATATAACACAGTGCCAAAAAAATATAACACAATGCTGACATATGACACAATGAGCCACAAAATATAACACAGTGCCAAAAAATATAACACAATGCTAAAGAAAAATGACACAATAAATTGAAAAAATGACACAATGATGAAAATAAGAAAAAGACACAATGGTACATAAAAGATACAATGATATAACGCATATTCTAAAAAATACAAGCTAAAACCCTAAAAACGAAGACCTAAAAACTAACGCCGTAGGGTTCGACAACACGATTCCAATGCCGCTTGAATGAATTCAATCGGAGTCCGTTTGATACCCTTCCTACGACTTCCTATTTTTCTTTCACTGTGTATTTGATCCTAACCCATATATCCTAACATAAGCTTCTTTTATTCCTGTGTGATGATTTTTGATAAATTAAAAATACGTTAATGTAAATGTAATATATGTCTTTTGTTTGTTTTTTATTTTAGATAAGCTTTATCTATTATTTTCAACCTTTATATATTATTTTATATATAAAGGTTGGTATTGTATTGGTATTATTGGATCCGTACCAGCATTATTCACGATACTACCCGAATAAAGTTTGTAACAATATCAATATTATCTTAATCATTATCGGTATTCGTTTTTATGGCTTACGTCCGATGTGTGTTGCTATCCTATTGACATATCATGACTTTATGTTTTTACCCTTTTTTCTATTTCAGCTGTTATACCATGGGTTGATGCTATAAAAAACCAAACAAATATTGACCGAATATCCACCGTATAGCGCAGACAACCTCACTAGTATTAGTATGTATTATGTTATAGAATACAATACAATTATACGATTAAGATTATGCAAGGATGAGAAATACAAACTTTTAATATTCATGACCTACCAACCCACTAGTTACACACTAATTGTATCTTAGTTGGTAATAAATAATAGTTTAGTAAATAATAAAAAAAATCATATAGCACAACATACGTAACATAACAAAACCAAGAAGTCGTTGACAACTTTTGTAGGTTGAAGTACTAAGGTGTAGGTAACTTTAATAAAGTTAAAAGTTTATAACGTGAATCGATTAAAAACATATATTTACTAAAGTTAAAGTGCCGTATTATTAATTTGTTAAAGTCGAGGAGATGTAATTGAAATTTTAACTAAAAAAGCAAAATGACACCTTACAATGGCTTATCTAATTATCTATATTTTAAATTTTGTTACGAAATGAAAATTCCAACACAAATTTACTAGGTAAATTTGTTCAAAAATATATTCGTTAGGCAATCCATATGTGACTCTTTGTATCGTTTCATCATTCTAAACTAAAATGCTAAACACATTATAAGTGTTTTTTTTCTTTTTATATTGATGTTTGTTCACCTCTCACATTTATAACTACTATCAATATATCCGACTTGTTTGGGAACTAAATTTACGTCAAAACGTATAGTAATTCGAATTTATATCGTCGAACGAGTGAAAACATATTACATTTGACCCGATTTGTTTAAAAAAAATACATTAAAAGGTAGTACAACTCAAAATGTACATAAAAAGAAAACATTTTATAATTGACCCGACTCGTTTCCAAAAAAAATTATATTAAAGCGTAAACGAACTCGAATTTATACAAACACGTACACAAAAATAAAATGTAAGAAATTAGTTTTAGGGTAAACTCAAAACCTTATAAACTTGAGTAGGTCAAAGTGACATTTACAAAGTTAGAGAGTTTCTTTTGACATTATACATTTACAAAGTTAGAGTGTTACTTTTGACATTATAACAAAGTTTAGGGGTAGAATGGGTAGATGGCTTTGCCACCAACCTTTTGTTTTAAGTAGGGGTGAGCAAATGTCGGTTCGGTTCGGTTTTTTCATATAACCGAAACCGATAACCGAAGTTCGGTTTTAAGAAAAACCATAACCGAAACTGTTTGGTTACGCCGGTTCGATTAATTCGGTTAATATGTCGGTTATCGGTTCAGTTTCGGTTATGTTCGGTTAATATCCAAACATAAAACTTGTGTAAAATTATAAACTTAAAATAGTTAGTAAAGTGTTTGGATCTTTTTCAAGAATACAAATATATAAGAAAACGCAAGAAAAATACATGAAATACCAAGGAAACAAATAAAAAAATTCTTCAATTATTTGGATACAGATGAAAAATACATGAGTTACATAAATTTCAAATGCATAGATATACATGAAAGATACAAGAAATATACCGAAAATACATGAAAATATGTTCCAAATACATAGATATATGTATGAAAAATACTTAAGTATATAACTATCGGTTCGGTTTTGGCCATATGATAACCGTAACCGATCGGTTAATTCGGTTTCGGTTATTTTCGGTTCGGTTATCGGTTCGGATTTTTCGGTTTTCTATTTTCGTATGCTCACCCCTAGTTTCAAGAATATACATGATTGTAGGGTTTTTTTGGGATGGGCTAAATGCAACAACCCCCCCCCCCCCCCCTCTCTCTTCTTACTTTTTATACCCTATTCTTAAAAGCAGTTTAAAATTTTTCAAAATTTACTTCTCTAAAGATCCACATTTTTTTAATACATTTGAAATTTGGGAGTAGTGAATATAATACCAAAACTTTATAACTATCTCTATTTATGGAATCAAATCAATTATTGTCTTTAAATTATTTTCATTGTGCATGTGTTCATACTAATCATACAACCATTATGAAAACATGAAACTACAAGAAACCAAACTCTTTTACTTGGTATATATAAACTTTTTAATTTAATTTGGTTTAGTTGCACCAGTTAACGTCACTTTGGGAAGTAATGAAATGTGTTGATCAAACTAGATGTTAATTAACCATTATAGTTCATTAATAAAAGATACAATTTAAAAAAAATGTTAGAAACTTTATCAAAAATTATTTACAAAAACTTTCTAACAAAATTTAAATCAATGTTTAGAAAAAGAAAGTGTTTTCTTTTTTTAATAAGAAAAAAAATGTTATTTGAAAAATTAAAAGTAAAAGTTTTAAACATTAATTAAAATAATGTTTTAAAAAACTTTATTTAAAAAAATATCAATATACCATTATTAAAAAACATAAAAAATGTAAGTTCATAACAAAATATTAAAATTTGACAATATAAAAATAAAAAAGGTTTGAATTTTGTTTAAATAAAGAAGAGAGAAGATATGTTTAGGCATTTAGCTGCCCCTTTTTGGTTCAAACAAATGCTAAAAAGAATCAACTATATATTGTAGGTAAGGTATAGAAAAATACCTGAATCATATGATTTTTGAGAACCGGATGATCGAAAGCAGGTTGTTTGTAGATGTCCACACAGTCAACTATATCTCCATCTTTAACCTATATAAGCATTATTAATCACTGATTTATCATAAAACACCATTGCACAAGATTATAGTCATAACCCGACAAAAATACACAATATAAAGGGCACATAAATTAACCATACCCGAATAGTTTTTATTGCATGCCTAATCTTAGGAATGTTGGTTTTCTTTGAAGTGACAATGGCTGTTAAGATCACTAGAAAAACAATTATAAGTTTGAATGCCATGTCTAATGAGCGTGAATGAATATGAAAACAATGGCGCTATACCATTTATATGCAAACAATTAATGTAATTAGATGTTTGTAATATGAATATGAATACGAATACGATTCTATAATATATTTTAAAAATTAAAAGAGCAATTAACCTTGTCCACCATGTTTGTATCATTACCACAATGTGTGTATGTAACAATGAAAAGGAGTGTAAATAGTTCAGGAAACAAACACTATCATCATTAAAAAGAAAAACTATAAAACTACTAGCAGGAACCCGCACGTTATAACCGGGCTGCACGTTGTTTAGCTATATATAATTTTGTATGTATATAATTGATATTTTTAGCTTTAAGACTTATACATTTAGTTTTAAGACTTGTTTTATTGACAAACTATAGAGATAATCATACGAGATATATTTATATAGATATGGATTATTATAATTATTATTACTACTACTGCTGCTACTACTACTATAGATTTTCCGATAAAGTGGTAGCATACATTTTAAAGAATCTGTAAAGTTGACTTATATTTTTTAATAGCATTTACGCAATTTATGCTTTTCAAGGATTGACTATAACATCTAAATTTAACAATCCTTTTTTATATTATCTTATATTATGAAATTCTCTAAGATATTCTATGCCATGATATTAAACTTCTCAAATGCTTTAATGGTTTTATTACAATTACCAATTACTTTTAATAGGTTAAACAAGTTGATTTAATTGATGTATTAAATTTGTCTTGATAACTAAATAAAATTATAATTTTACCCACTTAAATGAATATGAAATGATAATCTTACCCATCCAGAACTTATTATATAGTAGTATAGATATATTATAAACTACGTTTTAGTAACTGTCGCAAATTAGCGATCAAAACAAAACTTAGTCGCAACCTAAAAAAATAAAGTTATCGGAAATTCGGCTAGCATTTAAGTAGTATTTTTTAATCTTTTTGTTTAGGGAAATTGGAATTAAATAATCTCAAGTTTGCTAGGTTGGAAGTCAATAATCCCAACTTGAAAGTTGGAATTTAACGAACCCAACTTGTCATGGATTTTATTCCATTAAACCAAAACTAACTAGGGTTAACCCAGTTAGAATTATGCTGACGTGGCAGCCCACATGACGTATGATGTGTCAAAATCTGTACACTTGGCGGACAACTGGGCAGTTTTCTACTGACGTGGCAGCCAACTGGGTAGTTTCTGCTGACGTGGCAGCCACCCGGGTCGTTTTATGCTAACGTGGCAGCAAACTGGGCAGTTTTTGCCACGTCGTACGCCACGTGGGCTGCCATGTCAGCAGAAAACTAACTTGGTTAACCCCAGTTAGTTTTGGTCCAATGGAAAAAAAATGACAAGTTAGGTATGTTTAATTCCAACCTTCAAGTTGAGATTATTGTCTTCCAACCCAGAAATTTTTGGATTATTTAATTCCAATTCTCATTTTGTTTAAAACTATGGGGTGTGGTCATGGCAAAGCTTGAGAGGACTTGTCGCCACGTCAGCAAAAAGTGGGCCCCTTATATTTAGACAACTTGAGGACTACCCAAGGGTGTTGGGGTAGTCTTCCTTGGATAGTCATCCACTCCTATAGGCCACCATTTATTTTTTATTTTTTAATTTTTAAATAAGTAAATGATTAAAATAAATAATATACAAAGTAACATAATATTTAAAAAAATGTTACAAATAAAAAAAAGTCACATAATATTAAAACTAAAGTCGACATTACAAATAAAAAAACCGAGACCTTAAATTTAAAAAAAAAAAAAAAAAAAACTGTCTAGTTATACTTGCTAATGATGGCTTCTTGTAATTTTTCAATAACTCGACGCCTCGCTTCGGGCATGGAATTTGTGTCGATCGCTAAAACCTTCGCCTCTTCGATTTTGAGCTTTTCATTCTTCACTTTTAGCATTTCCTCGTTGACTCGGTTGAAAGCTTCAATTTGAGTCGTCAAAACGTCAATCTTCGTTACGCTACCGCTCCCCGACCTGCTTTGTTTTTTGGCGGCCGCCTCCCTTTTTGCTTTATCCCAAACTATTTAATTTACCGAACTTTTAACTAACAAGTAGAATAGATTTTAAAAAGATGACAAACGCATGGGATGATTAGCCTACTCGATCGGGATATCAAACTCCGCTTCCTCGTTTATGTCAATTTCCACACGATGATTCGAGATTCCCTCTTGTGAAGCTTTAGCATTTGTCTTTCTACGTTTTGCTTTTACCACGGGGTTTGGAACCGTCGCCCACTTTGGTTCGTTCCTCAAAAGTTCCCAAACCCGAACAAATTTGCATTCCCCCGATTGAGTATCACTCCACTTCTTCATAGCGTCATTAAAAATCATACTTTTGGTGTATCCACTAGGGGGTTCGACTTGATTTGATTATAGAAATCGACAAATAATGTACACGCCTTGTTTATTTTCCTAAACTTTCCACTAACCGAGTCTAGGTCTTGGTAGGGCTTCGGTGCTTCCATTCTTTTGTGAAAGTTGGTAGTACATTTCTTTCAAAAACCGATGCCATTTTGGTTGGTACTTAAATTTTTTACAAGTAGTAAAGTAATTAATTTTTTTTATAATATAAAATTGTAATAAAAAATAAGTAGTAAAGTTCGCATTTGGATAGGGCTGTACACGAGCCGAGCCAAGCCTAGCTCGAGCTCGAACCTAAACCGAGCCAGCTCGGCTCGGCTCGTTTTTCTGATCGAGCTGAAAAGTCGAGCTCGGGCTCGGCTCGAGCCAGCTCGATATATTTTTTTTTATTTTTTTATTTTTTTTACAAATATTTATTAAATAAAAAACAATAAAATTAAATAAAATTACACATAATCATGTATATTTTTTTTATTTTTCTAAGTTATGGTTTATTTATCATGTATATTTTTTTTATTTTTCTAAATTACACAAGCCTAAGTCGAGCCATATGTCGAGCCATCGAGCCGAGCCACGAGTCGAGCCACGAGCTGAACACCCCTGGCTCGAGCTCGGCTCGATTACAAAACGAGCCAGCTCGGCTCGAAAACAAAACGAGCCTCTTCGAGCCGAGCTTTTTTCGAGCTTTTTTCGAGCTTTTTTCGAGCGAGTTTCGAGCGAGCCTCGAGTCGCGAGCTTTTTGTACACCCCTACGTTTGGATTAGGAGTTTAGTTCGGGGTGTTCGGGTTATTTTGGTTATATTGGTTGAAGAGATCCATAATATTTTTTATAAAGTATGAAATAAATAAGATAAGTAGAGCGAATTTGGTTTTGTTGTAGTGTGTTTTTTATAAATAAATGGAATGTATATGTATAAATAGAGATTTGTTTTTTTCTTTTAAAGGTAACGGTTATACGACCATTATAATTGATGATTACACACAAACCCACCAATCAAATGACACGGCTTCCCCGTCTAAATCTAGATGTTTTCGACGCATTTGGGGTGGCCGGGGCGGTGTTGGCCGGCCTAAGACGGTTTCACCGAGCCCAAACCGCCCCCTACACCACATGGTCTAAACCTAAAATTCATCGTTCTACTTTAAAAGCTTAATAAAAGAAAAAAAAACCTTTAATTACTTACCAAACACGAAAAAGTCCGTATAATGTATGCATTAAAACCCAACTTTAACGTAAACATTTATCCCCAACTTTAACGTAAACATTTATCTTTGAATGCCCAAATTTGATGCAAAATTTAATGCAAATTATTATCTTTTGGTCAAACATATAATGATTGATATGGCATTATAATTATAGGTGACTTGAGAGTGGTATAGAGGCATAATGATAGGTGACTTGGGGGTAGTGACCATATCCTAGTGGTCAGTACACCCTAAAACCATCAACTTTTTGGTGGAGTGGTATAGAGGCCTAATGATAGGTGACTTGGGGCCTAATAGTCACAAGTTCGAGCTTTGAAGGATACCAGGTTTTACCAGTTATTCACTGTCGTGTCTTTGGGCGGATGGTAGTCAGTTTTCCCTAGATTGGTGGACCTGGAGGACCGGATGCCCCGTGGGTATCCTGAATTCGTCATAAAGGGATTCCCAAGGGAGCCCGTGACGACTTTGTTGGCCTTTAAAAAAAAGTGATCACACCCTAGTTTACACTGTGTTCCCAAGTTTCAAAAAGGAAAGAAGCGAAAAGAAATGAAAAGAAACGGGGAGAAAATAAAAAATATGTGTGTTCCAGAGTTTCATTAAATGACGAGAGTGGAAGGAAGTAAAAGGAAAAATTTTCAATAAAACTTTCCTCCCAAAATGGAAGGAAGTGGAAGGAAGTTAGAGAAAAATAAACAAAAGGTTTATTATTTACTATTTTACCTTCATACTTAAACTATTATAATATACAATGGGGTATAACTGTAAAATTAAACCTTTCTTTTCTCTTTCTTTCAACCCGGGAACATATAAAGTATTTACTTTCTATTCATTTCCTTCGAACTTGGAAACACAAAATAAAGTTATATATTTATTTTCCCTCTCTTTTCTCTCCTAAATTCCCTTCCTCTTCTTTTTTCCGTTAGTAAACTCGGGAACATAGTGTTAGTTATGGAGGACGGAGTGATGTGGCGATGACATAGAGGGTAGTGATGGTGAGGAGGAGTTTGACCATACCCATAGGCCTAATACTGTATTTTTGGGCGTTATATGGGAATGAAACAAAATGGAGGCCGGCTAATGTACAAAGCCTTCTTAACCTACAAAGTGTAAGAAGTGATCCTGGCCCTCCATCTTCCACCTTCTGCGTTTTAGTATGGAAACCTCGTACATTAATTACAAACGTTTATCATTAATGGCAGTTATCAATTTGAGGGTATATCAGACAATTTACAACTCTAAATAATTTGAATTTTTTTTACTATTAGCGCCCAAATCACCCTCATTCATTGACGGTTACAAAGTCCACTAATCATTCATCACAATTAAAACACACGATTCGAGTAAAACTCACCCAAAATTCAGAAAAAAAAAACAGAGCACTCAAAGTCATCGCTGAACATCGCTGATTATAGGAGAATCATGACTCCAAAACGCAAAACAAGTAAGGAATTGATCATGTTTTTAACCTATTTTTGATCGTATACCAATAATGGTTGCTAATCGTTGTTTTTTAAACCCTAAAACAGGTGAATGACGAGAAAAAAGAAGCAAGTTGTGTCATGACAGGCCTTCGAAACCAACGAATACAGGTATGATTTAAATGAAGATAACACGTTTTATGTTATTGTTGAAGGCGTTTTTTGCTAAATTGAATGATGATTTGAGAGATGAACATTTGGATCTGATTATTGATGCATGACTTTATGAAGGCGTTTTAGAGTTTTTGATTGAATTAGTAAAGGCGTTTTGCCTAAAATTTGTAAAAAATGTAACTAACATACTGATGAGAGATTATTATGAAGGCGTTTTAGAGGTTTTGATTGAATTAGTAAAGGCGTTTTGCCTGAAATCTGTAAAAAAATATAAGTAACATACTGATGAGTTTATGAAGGCGTTTTAGTGGTTTTGATTGAATATTATGAAGGCGTTTTGATGATGATGTGTATGGTTGATGTTATGTTTATAAGTGACTGCGTTTTGATGTAATAAGTAAAGGCGTTTTAATGAATGAATAAGTAGAAGGAATGTGATTATATATTTATGAAGGCGTTTTAAGGTTTTTTATAAGTTTATGAAGGCGTTTTACTGATGTCACTATAGTATGTAGTAAAACGCCTTTAGTGACATAATAAAAATGCATTTAACCCATTGTAGTTTGCAACATGGTTTTATACTAAATGTAAAATTGTGCATTGTTGTGCTTGTTTTTATGTCTTAAGCAGAACAACCAAAGGATACAGGGTCTGATGGTGATTTCCAGACTCCTTTAAAAGATTTGAGAAACTTAAAGAAAGTCATGGATAAACCAAAAAAGGTTGTTCAAAAGGAAAGAGCCCATAAAGAGAAAAAGAGAAAGAAACAAAATAAAAAAGATTCAAATAGTGATTCAAATGATGATTTTGTTAAACCAGCAAAGAAAATAAAAATAAAAGTAGGGAAAGAAAAAGAAGCAAGGATTTTCGTTGAATACCGGGATACAAAATTGAAACTAAGGTGTTCTCCCGGGGAATTTGTAAGGGATATGAAAGAGTTCACGAATGAACAAAAAGAGGCGGTAAGGAGTATGGGATTTGGATCAGTGTTTGAAATCGATATAGATTCAATTCAAACTGGTCTAGGTTTCTGGTTGCTTTCGAATTATGACGAAACAACAAGAACAGTAAATGTTGGGAACTGGAAAATAAAGATAACAAGTTCTTTGGTGCAAGAATGTTTCGGAATCCCGATAGGGACAATTCCTGTGTTGGAGCACGGAAGGCCAAAAAAAGGATCGGGTTCCACGATAGATGAATTCAAATCTCAATTCAACACATCTACTCCAAGTGTTGGGCAAGTATTAAATGTGGTTAAAACACTGGTAAATGGTGGGAGAATGTTTAAGCTAAATTTCTTGGTACTGTGGAACACAGTTTTTGGCGAGATAACAAAATCAACAAAAGTTAACCAGAGATTTTTTATTAGTGTGGATAAAGAAGATGATATACCAAACATGAAGTGGTGTTCATACCTACTAGAGTGTCTAAACAGAACAAAAGCAGGCTGGAAGCAAGATCAGTACAATGGGCCGATAGCAATGTTAACTGTAAGTTTGTGTTATACCTATAGTAAAACGCATTTGTTATTTACCAAAACGCATGCATTGTTTATACCTATAGTAAGTTTCTGTTCATACCTATAGTAAAACGCATTTGTTATTTAACAAAACGCATGCATTGTTTATAAATTTTTTTAATAATTTAAAACTTAAGTTGTTACTATGTGCAGGTTATTTACACCCATGAATACAACAAAAGGCATAATCCAACAATTGTGAAGAATCCTGCAATTAGTTACATTACATCTTCATCGTTGCAGGATATGGAAAGTTATATATACGATAATGGGCCTTTAACAGATATCGAAGAAGATGATGATGATAATGTTGAAGGGAATGAAGAGAGTGAAAAAAGAAGTTCTGAAAAAGGTGTAAGCGAAACGGTGAAGGACGCTGTGGATGTTTTGGTGGGTCTGCATGAAAAAGAAACCGATGTTGATGAGGAGGAGCTAGATTATGACAACCTAGACTGGAGAGATTTTGACATGGGGACACAAACCCAACAAATGTTTGAGTATTGTGCAATGCCACCACAGTTGAGTGGGGTTGAGTGTGATAAAGAAGAATTCGACGCAGCTATGAAAGCTAAAAAGGTAAATATGTCATGACAGTTGTTTTTTGTAGTAAAGGTGTATAGTTGTTTGTAAAACGCATTTGGAAAATACTAAAACGCCTTTGATGTTTTCATGGCAGGTTTGGATGAAAAAATGGACAGGAACATGAAGAAGTATCTAGACATCCAAGAGGAAATGGATGATATGGTTTCACAAGCAAGAGAGAAGTATTTCTGGTCTAGGGAATTGATCGATAGATGCCAGAAATGGGACAGCATTAAAGGTAAGTCGTCAAAAGGAGACGACGTTGTTAAACAAAAAGATGGCGATGAACATGTGGTCGGCCTAGGAGATGATCAAGGTTTTGAAGACTTGGGAGCGCAATTAGGTGTTGAGGATGATAGGGTTGTTGAAGAAGAACAGGCGGCGGGGATGGTCCAAACCGAGACGACAAAAACATTGGTGGGATACAAACGATATGGGCATGGTAGGAAGAAGAAGGCTGGAGATCAAAGTGGACAGAATGAAAAAGTGGCTGAACAGGTAAAACGCATTTGTTTAAATCCTAAAACGCAAGTATTGTTATACTTATAATTTTTACAATTATAAGTAAAACGCATTTGAATAAGGTCTAAAACGCATGTGTTGCTTTTTTGTGACAGCTTGTAAATATTGAAGACAACACAGGAGTGGGGCCTGATGAAACAGTTTCAATTGTTAAGAATGTTGATGAAAATGTTGTCGGGGAGTCAGCGAAGGTGGTGGAAGATAATGTTGATAAGGCAAGTGTTGATGAAGACTATGGTATAAGTGATACAGCACTTGCTATGATACAAACAATAGAGCCAGGCGTATTTGGTATAAGGGATGCAAGCATTAGGGATGAACAACAAGATCAAGTCGAAGAACAGGCGAATTTGGCAGAAGTTATAACCAATGTGCCTTCGCTACAAGTAGAGCCGGAAAAGGATCCAGAAACACCAAAGGATCAAATTATTCAGAAAAAAAAAGGAAAAGCGAAGGTTGATGATGTTAATGCTGGTAGGCCAATCAGAAAGAAGAATCCGTCTTGGGCTTTAAAATCTCCTTACATCGGGAGAAAGGTTTCACTGTTTGAGCCTATGACAAAAGATGAACAGATGATGGCAGAGTACATGATGGCACCAACAAGGGAAAAAATGTAAGTGATATGTATGAGCTTAGATTATAGTTTGTAAATAACTAATATTTCGTTTGTAACTTTCAGGAAAGTGGTCTACAAATCGGATGGGGGGTATCGATATATAAGGCTGTTTTGGAAAGTTTCTACCCCGGTATATGGTTGCACACTAACGCAGTGGATGCATATATAGAGCTCCTCAATTATGAGGAGAAAAAAGTGAATGAAGATGGAGTGTATTAGCTTTATTGCACCACTACAATGATGGTAAAAAATAATAATTATGATTAGTTAAAACAGATAGTAAAACGCATGAATGAAAATAGTAAAACGCATGTGTTTATTTGACTGGTTGTTTTTTGATATACAGCCAGCAGACTACTACAAGGAAGGGGTTTGTGAACATGATAGGGTGAAGGTTTTTAAAAGCAATTTGCAACATCTGATGCAGAAGTTCAATGTCAAAACTGTGCATGAATTTGACATCATTATAGTGCCATTGCTAATAAAGGGTCATTTCTATCTTATGTGCTTTGATATAAAGAGTGGCTTCATTGAGTTAATTGACAACTCAAAGAATGAACCAGATTTTCAGGCAAGATATGAAGGGGTGCCCGAAGTCCTGGTATGTAAAATTACTAATTAATTAATAAGAAAAAATATGTTATTGTGAATAACTTAACTTTGTCTTGTTTTATTGCGTGCAGAGACACACTTTCTACTTAACTTTGAGAACATTGTCTGAGAGCAGAATAGGAATCGAGAGGATTGAAGGGGGGGGGGACAATACATAGGAGAGAAATGCCATGGAGGACTGAGAATAACAAAGAAGACTGCGGTATATTTGCAATACGGCACATGGAAACGTATAAAGGGAATAAGGTATGGAGCGCCGGTTTTGTTAATGAGTCGCAACTACAAAACAAGCAGCTAAATGCGTTGAGGTACAAGTATGTTGCAAAATTGATACTAAGCGAGCACAACATGGCAAGGGATGACGTTATTGAAGAAGCGCATAAGTTTAGCAAACGACCTTACAAGAATAAGATGCTTCAAAATGCTAAAAATAAAATGAAGAATCGAGTAGATAGTGTGAGCTAAATGTTTTTAAAGTTTGTTATGGTAGACATGAACATCTGTTTGTTTCTTTTGTTAAAATGAATGTTTCTGATTATCTTTGTTTTGAGTTTAGTATATGGTTTATTTTAACAGTTTTGTTAAAACGCATGTGATGAGGACTAAAACGCATCAAGTTTCTCAAATCACTATACAATAATAAAAAGGTAAATTTAGTAAAACGCCTTCATTATTTTATAAAACGCAAGTACATTGTTATTCAACACATTTTACATAGCAAAACCAAACAAAAGCAACACATACAAAACACATGGGGTTCAAGTTGGAGAAAGGTAAACATAGAAGCAAGGTTTAAAGTGATTTGAGAAATTTGATCTTCATTTCCATTGAACACCTCAAAAGTGCAATGGATTTAGTAAGCTCTTCGACAAGATTCGTATCTCTTTGTTTTGCATCAATCATGAACATCAATGCCAATTCATGAAGACTAGAATCTGGCATCGCCTTGAGAATGTTGCAAACTTCATCTTTTCTGGAAATGCGTTCATGGACATTATTCAAATCATCCATCAAAACACTCTCACAAGAATGATCCTTGATGATTTGTTCTTCAATCCTCTTAATAAAAAGGGATCTTGCAGAGGATGATGATGGAGAAGACATTGTTGTTGTAAAAATATGTTTATGGTGTAAAATCAAAATGTACATATTGATGATAATATAGAAAAAATAATATACAAAATGACAAAATAGAATCACATGGGTTACTATACAAAAAGCAGTTGTTCTGTTTGACTGTATAAAATGCTAAAACGCATTCACTAATATGCTAAAACGCATGTACCAATTTCAAAAAAATAATAATTGGTATGGACAAACACTAAATGACATTACATATTCACATGTTTTACTGTTCTTTGCATTCTTAATAATAAAAATATTAATTTTTTTGAAAATTTATAAAAAAAAAGTATGAAAATTTATAACTATGACAAACCTCGTTATTTTCATTTTATACCAATAAATGAAAAAAAATATTTTATTTTGCAAATTGTTAGTAAAAATTAAATACTTGTTATAATGTTCAACAATCAAAAAAATGATTGTATTTTGCAAGTTGGTATGATGTGATTGAGTTTGAATCAAAATTAAATACTTTTTATAATATTTATTAAACTCTGTACACAAAAAGCATATAGTTAAGATAACAAAACGCATTGGTTCGATTGTAACCAGTATGAAAATAGAATTAAATGAACTATTAGTATCTTCAACTACCATATCATCAATTTATTAACCTAAAAAATTCTCTATATAAGGTGAACATAAAAAACAGAGCATCACAACAAAAAAAACTCGTTTAAGAAAAAAACCAGTATAACAAGAATGGATAATAACATTGAGAATGCGATCAACAATATCCAGGCGAAAACAGTGATCATGGTTGATTCTTCAACAGAGGTAAGAAATGATATCAAGTCATCTTCTTCTGTTATGTGTGTTCAACAGGATGTGCTGAGGCAGGCGAAAAAAAACCTTGATGTCCATGAAATGCTACTTGGTGAACCAAAATCAAGCTTCAGGGATGAAGCTTTAGAGCTGATCAAACAACAAGAAGCTTTTGATGATTTAATCTATCACAGCTTGAAGAACACAGAAGAAACCATATGGTCTAACATGGCAGGTAAAAGGAAGGGGAGGGATGAGATTTTAAACAAAAAAGACTGAATGGGGTTGGTGGTTTTGATCAGATGGTAGTTTTGGTGGTTTGTGAATGTGGTGGGTGGTTTGTTGGTAGTTTTTTGGGTTTTATGTTAGTATGTTTTCTTTGATGTATAAAAATGGGGCATGGATGGTGATGTATGCCATATGTAAGGAAGTACAAAGTATTTAGCTGTGTGTACTAAATGATTATATATATATAAGTGTTTGTTAGTAAAACACATCTAATAAAACAATAAAACGCCTTCAATAAAAATGATATAAAATATGTATAATCTGTAAAAAAATTACTAAAACGCATTCATTAATCACAAAACGCATTCATTAAAACACTATAAATCTGCAACTGTTTATAGTATACTAAAACGCATTCATTATTACTAAAACGCAGGCATTAAAAAATAATAAAAATCAGTCCTCATCCACTTGGTCTTCAACTCCTTGATGATCAACTCCTTGGTCTTCTGCATTTTCATCTTCCTCATTCTCATCTTGTAGCATTGTGGTTTTTAACTTGTGTTTCCGACGATCATGTCCTACCTCCCCACAAATGTTACATGTTCTTTTCCTTTTACCCATACGACTTATAGCTTTTTTCTTTGTTTGATTTAATTCGCTTGTGTGAACCCCGACCTTTATTTTTGATACCATTTGGCAAACGGACAATAGTATCTGCCGGCTTGTCATACCCAAGCAAACTAGAGTACCGATCGTACTTCTTTTGAGTTGGTCTACTAAACCGACGTTCGTCCACCTTGTTGATCATTTCTTTCATTTGCTCGTTGACTAGATTTACTTCCTCTAAGTCTGTGATCAAATTATTTGCAAGGTATTCACCGGCAAAAACAACTTCCCTAGCAATCTTTCTAGCTTCTTTGCTTTTGTCATCACCAAACTCATGTAACTCAAATGAATGGTTTATCTCATTCGGGACAACATCTTTTGTCCACCTCTTCAAAATGTATTTCTTCGGGAATCTTTGAATTCTAAATGACCGAAGAACTAGAAAAATATGCCTACATAGTAAACCATATTGTTCAAACCTTTTACACGTGCATAATGTAGTGACATCATCACCATCCTTCTTGAAAAGCACCTGTAAAAAAAATTTATACTGATCTATTAAAACGCATTTGAAACATTGTAAAACGCATGTATGTATATATATTGGATCATTAAAATGGGTAAAAATGGAAACTACTAAAACGCATGTATAAAATTCATAAAACGCACTTACTTCTAGAAAACCTTGCCCATATGCTTTCGGGTCATCCATAAAGAGTTTCAAAAATTCACCACACCTTTGTGTCTGAACAGATACCAAACTATCAAAGGAAGCATAAATCTCCTCTTGTATATCAAGGAATATAGACCTCGTGAAAATTTGAGATGCTTCCTTCTCGATGGGAAAACTAGTCCAAAAATCAGGAATAGTGTGCCTTGAATCATGGTCGTTTTTCCTATGATTAAACCTCTGAGCTTCCATTGAAGTCTCAAAATGGTTCAAAAACTCGACAAGCGTCAGTTGGGAATTCGCTGCTTGACAAAAAAAATGATTCTCACTCTCTGATCTAGATGTTGTCCGCATTAGACCAGACATCGGTTCATCACGGTAATATGCGAGAATCCACATTGTTCTCAAGTTAAACATATCCGTCAACCAAGTATTATCCGTAAGCTTGAAATCATTCATCACAAGATCCCATTCAAAATAAAATTTCTCGGGACCAATTGAGTCTGTCCAAACGATGTTACAAATTCGCCGCTTGAACTCATCATCGCTGCATAATGTGCCACCAACCTAAAAATTAAAACACATCATGAAGAATATAAGACTTTATAAAGACAAATTTTAAGAAGAGAAAAAAAACAGTAACAAATGACAGTAAAACGCAAGCATAAAGTGACAAAACGCCTTTATATAACTGATGAGTAAACAAATCTTAACACAGACAGTAAAACGCATGCATGTAGGTAGTAAAACGCATTAAGAACTTTTCGAGTATTTGCCTTATCAGACACCTTTTTCATAATGTGCCACATGTACAACCTATGCCTGCTTGTATCAAATACCTTCTGAATTGCATTCTTCATTGCTGGATCTTGATCAGTGACTACAACTTTTGGTTTCTTACCAAAGGATTTTACAAAAACTCCCAATAACCAGGTATACGATTCTGTTGTCTCCGAAGACAACAATCCAGCCCCGAGAGTTACATTTCTACAATGATTGTCAATTCCTGTAAAAGGAACAAAAACCATTTTGTACCTGTAAAAAGAAACATGTGACAGTTTAGCATTCTAAAAATGATGATGAAGGTTATTAAAATAGGTTAAAAATGGACATACTTGTTTGTGTTAAAAGTTGCATCTAAAGATATGACATCGCCAAACTCCATGTAGTTCCTTTTACACAAAGCATCAGCCCAAAACAGGCCAGTGAGGGCATTCTTATCATCAACCGAGTACTCAAATGAATAATCAGGAAGATACTTTCTCTTATCCTTCAACCTCGAAACTATCATGTCGGCGTCATGCTCACCAATAAAAGAGTTCAAGCCACCCTTAAAGTTCTTACAATAAACTGCAGTTGCACCAACGTTCTTGAACCCGCCATATTTTGTCCTCATCACATTAAAAGCTTTAACAGGTCCCATGTTTAATGAAGACAATTCACATACACTACTAGAAAATACCCCTATCTTGACGCGCATTGCGCGTCATAAAAGGGTGTTTATGACACACAACAAAGTGTCAAGGAAGAACATGTCATTAAATTTTTATGACATGCAAGCGCGTGTCATCTTTTAATGACACGCGTTTATGACACTCCTTTATGACACGCATTTATGACGCACTCTTTAATGACACTCTTTCATGACATGCATTTACGACACACCTTTTTGACGCTCATTTTGCGTGTCATGTTTTTTTTTACCTAAAAAAAATTCTGCAAAATAACTAATAAATCTGGATTTATATTTATATTTATAATAACAAAATCAATAAATTTCAAAATAAAATTGCATATATTATATATACCACAAAAAATTACAATTAGCATTTGTCGAATCCTACCACTAGTTACAAAAATATTGTGTCAATACATTACATTAGTCTAGACTAAACATACAGATAACTTGAAAATGAAGGTTGCGGCATAACTAGACCACTCTTCACGAATGACATTAATATCCGCATCCGTGTTAGCATCTACTCCTCCCCCTACCTGAGACAACAATTAAATTAATAAGATGAAGGTTAAGGTTCGTGATGGTTTTAATTTCAAGACGAGAATTATTACTAACATAAACATCAAACCTACAAATAAAAAAGAGCATAGATATCACACCATAGATGGATGAAACAATAAACACAAACCAGAGAGGTGTTTTGATGTGCGTTTAAACTAAAGTCTCTATTGTTAGTTTCAAGTGTTTGCATAAAACTGCTTATGCTTATTTACGGTCGAATTAGTCAACATTAGACACACATATAAGGAGGTGTAGTAACTAAACTTACTGCAGCAGATCCATTTTTTTACAGGGCGCACAAATTAATTGGATTAAAAATAATTTACACGTGATTAATAATTTAAGTAGTTTTTAATAAGTCTTCATTGAAAAAATCACCTAATTAATAATTGCCATACAACTTGATTAATAATCAGACTATATATTAAAGTGTATTCAATTTTGATTGAAAATCAAAGCATATTACTTATTTACTAGTGAATGGAATCAATCTATACACACTTGCAGACTAATGAACGATTAAAAAAACTAAAAGTACAGTGAACATCAAAGTGTAGAATAAAAAACAAATAAATGATAAAATAGATAAGTATACCTAGAACTCCCATCTGATTGTAGCAATTCTTGCCGTATTGCTGCAGCCGCATCCAGACGATCATAAATATCGGTCTGTACAAAAACGTTGTACACAGGATTAAATAGGTATAATTTAATGTGCAATTTATAACACAAAAGATCAAAAACTGAAACCAAGTATTAATTAACCCAGAAACCTTATGTTGACCAAAAGCAATTGAATCAACAAACCGAACAGTTGGATCATTTTGTTAAGCTTACCTCGGTCCTCGAAACGATTCTCATGACGGTTTTGCAGGCCACTAATAGCACACAAACTGCACCAAGCGAAAAAGCATTGATTGTGCTAATACTGATGGAAATTTTAAACTTGTCTGACTTTTAAGAGTAGTCAAACTACTATTGCTCCAAAAGTCAAGCCAGTATATACTTCCATGTTTGAGCAGATCTGTGTGAAACGACAATCGTTTAACAAAAAAAAACCTCCAACCGAAATTCTCACTCAATAGGTAATCCGTACTTGATTATTAGAGGAATTCCTCGTTGAGAAGGTCTTCTTGACCGGTTCGTAAAGCTTCAAGAACGTATTCAAAAACAAAGACATGGCATGGGATACGATATGGAGAACACCTTTCTGTTCATACCCGTATTCTTGACCGGTTCGTAAAGCTTCAAGAACCGTCTGGTACAGAACTCGAGCGGCGATTGTTGTTGTTCTGATCTATTGTCATCTCAACTCAGATCTGGATATTTTTTGTTTGGTTTGTGGAGATCGATGGAGAGGGTGTAAGGGTTTTTGAGCAGATCTGATCCATGGAGAGGGTGTAAGGGTGTTTGATCGATGGAGAGGGTATAGGGGAGTTGTAATGTTGAAAAGTGTTTTGAGAAAGTTTTGTAAGTGGAGGAGGGTTTTGGGGGTAAATAGAGGGAATGAAAATACATGGGAGGGAGTTTTAAAATTTTCAGAAAATTAAATTATGACACGAAAAGATGACACACAGTTTTTTATACCGTCATATTTTCTATTTCATGACAATAAATTCTTGACACGCAAAAATGCGTGTCATTAATTAACCAAATTTTATAAACCATGATAATTTTTTTATGACATACGCTTTTGAGTGTCATAAATGAGTGTGTGTCATAAAATGTGTGTCAAGATAGGGGTATTTTTCTAGTAGTGATATCATTTCTTCCTGAATGTGTGTAAGCTTTCTATTGCCTGCTAACATGTGAATATCCTCAGACGAAACCAACGGATGATTATGTCCTTCTACAAATTCACATACCTTAAACTCTTTTCCATTTTCTGATCCAAATCTAATAAAAGCCTTACATCCTGTACGGATTAAAGGTCTTTTCCTTTGTTTAACTTTTTTATTGTCATTCACCGAACCTAATTTTTGTGGCTTCCCACCCTCTTTGTAGCAAATAACATATTTGATACGAAGAACATTCATATGAACATATGATGTGCTCTTCCTAGCTGTAAATCCAGAAGCCTTGGCATACTTCTGATAAAACTCAAAAGCATGATCTATACTTGGGAAGACCATATCAACTTCTGGTTTCAATGAAGATGGAACATTAGGTATGTATATTTGAGTTTGATCATCAATTGGAACATCTTTATTACATAGATCTGGCATACAAGAAACATGATAAAACACCATAAAAAACTTTTTATTTAATGTATTCATAAAACAACAAAAAAGGATCTCAAAACGCATGTTAAAACATAATAAAACGCATTTGAATCTTATCAATAACATAATATCACCAGATACATCAAAACGCATGTTAAAACATATTAAAACGCATTTGAATGTTATCCTAAACATAATATCACCAGATACATCAAAACGCATGTATAAAACATACTAAAACGCATTCAGAAATGTTATCAATACGATCATACAACCAGTTACATTAAAACGCATGTTACTAATCCTAAAACGCAAATGATTATCTTCAAATCCACAAAACATCAAAAAAAATACCTTGCATCCTTCTGTGTTCAACCATGAAATCAAATCTCTCACCAATATGTTCATCAGTGTTGTTTACATCTTCATGTATAATATCTACATAAAAAATTTTAATGGAATGCTCAACCTCTGTTTTCATCACTGATCTAAAAAAGCTTCAAAACAGTAGAAACTAACCTTCAAAATTGAGATTATGAGGATCAACAACTTCATGTTCTTCATCGAATAAGAATTCAGGTTCATTGTTTAGATCTGAAAACACAAATTAAAAGTAAGATCCCGATTAATTGAAAACAATAAAAACAGAGTACATACCGAACATGGTGAAGAACTCGGCAAATTGATTATGATTTTCGTAAAAAATTGAAAACAGTGATCGACTATGATTGTAGATTTTTGAATATGGTAAGAATTGATAATCGTATATTATGGAATCAGTTATGAAATTTGAAATATTGATGAACGATAAAACAGGGATTTGATAATAAACGTGATTAATTGATATGTCCAATTGACTATACTACCCCTCTAACCAGTTATAGAGTTATAACAGACAAGTTCCACATGGCATCATTTTGTGGCTTCTTACACTTTGTAGGATAAGAGACTTTGTACCCTACACTTTCTCTTCTAGTATAAGACCATCCTTAATGGTTAATGTCCTCTAATTGGCATTTTTCATCACATTAGCACCATAACGTCCATTCATTAAATTTGTAGTGATTAACGTCCCTGATTGCCCTTTCAATCGTTACTTTCCATATTTCTTCCTTCTCTTTGGGCATTATACTATAAATGTCCATTTTTCTTCATGACTCTATAACGCCTAGAAAACGGTGTTGGGGGCATTATAAAGCTCATCCATACCCCTATAATGCCCATTACACGTGGTTTTTAATTATGTGGTTTAAAAAATTGATAATCAGTGGTCACATGTAAATGTGTATTAACGAGTGGGTTATACCTGCGAATTATGGCGGTTCGGTTCTAAATAAAATTTATATCAAAACGCTGATAAAAATAAGTGCGTCATGATGGTATTTTTTGAATTTATTTTTAAATTAATTTAAAAGAAACAAAAAATGTTACACAAATTGAAAACCTAACAATGAATGACCTATGTTTCAAGAATACTGGTACCAACGTTGTTTGGTCGGTGTCGATATCGATTCATTTTGTTACAAGTACATGCTGACAGTGAGTATAGTTAGGGGTGAGCATTTCGTGGTTCGGACCCACAGGAACTTTGGACTCGACCCGCGAGAACCTTGGACCCGAACCTTTTTAAATATATGGGTCGGTTTCCGGTTCTAGATTTATATGAATAATCGGTTTCGGGTTGGGTCGGTTCGGTTCCAAACCCACGGTTCTAATATAAAACCACTAGAACCGTTTGTATTTTAATTAAAAAAATAAAAAATAAAAATCTTTTTTTAATCTTTTCACTATTCGGTTTTACATGTTATTGTAATCGATTTCATATAATGTTAATACAATATTAAAAATATTATTTATAAGAATAACAATGTATTTTTCTTGAAATATCTTTCAGCTTGATATATATGCATAGATGTGATATATTATATAGTATGTATTATATCCAAATTTGAAGTAAATATTTATGTATGTCGCTCTTATTTGCGTGTGTGTATGTGTGTGTGAATTTATAATGTATACATAACAGATTCACATAATGTTTCGAGTGATGAGAATTACAAAATTGTTACAAAAACAAAAATCGAGAAACGAAAAGTGACTTAAAAATGAAACTCATGGGCTATTGTTAGAACCATATGGAGGAATTATTTTACAAGCATGGTAAAAGAATAGAATATGTAATCCTCTAAAAGTGGCTATTACATTAAAAGGTTCTAGAGGGTCAGACCCTTTACCCGACCCATCAGAACCTTTAGGACCCGGAACCACATAGCCTTTTAAGGTTCGGTTCGTGGTTCCTAATTTCAATAGTAAAAGGGTATACGGTTCTGGTGGGTCCGGGTCGGGTCGGTTCCAGACCCTTTGCACAGCCCTAAGTATAGTTTACGATAAAAAAATATATTTATTCTACATATAACACAGTTCGTCAGGTACGTGTAGGGATGAGATCGGTACCGTACCTGTACATATACCCATACCCGTACCGAATTTGAACAAAAGTGGGTACCGAGTACCGTACCGAATATATAGGTATGGTACGGGTACGGGTACGAGTAATTGTATCGGTACCGGTATTTCGGTACGGTACTCGTTTTGGTACCATTTTGTTATTTTTTCTTTTTTGAGCACTCGTACGGGTACCAAATAGGTAAACAATTACGAGTATCAATACTATACAGGTACCAAATAGGTAAAACTGATACGAATACCATAATACGAAGTAAAACATATAATCAAATTCAATAGTATATAGAATTCGGTACCCGTACCATTTTTACCCGTACCGATATCGAAAGTACTGAATACCAAAATCAGTAAAAGTGGGTACCGATACCTATACCGAGTACTCAAAATCGGTACGGGTATGGGTACCGGTATAGATATTCGGGAAAAAATGCTCATCCCTAGGTACGTGTACTTAGTAGAGTTTATGAAACAAAGAAAAATATCATATTCATATTTATACTAGTTTTATATCCGCTGCGCGTTGCAGTGGCGGGGCAGCGTTGCTGCGGAACAAAACCCCACAAAAAAATTGTCGTTTTTTTTTCTCTGTTTTTTATATACTATGGTACTCGTTGGAAAGATAATAAAACACTCGTTAACCAAAAATAATACTCTCAAACAAAACAATTGGCGGTATGAACAAAACCCCACACCTAAAAAGGCCTTTATTCCCTTGTGTCAACCAAAAATAATACTCTCAAACAAAACAATTTTCGGTTTTGTTGCATGTTAAAAAAGACCACACCTAATAATAATAAGTATAAAAAACTAATAAGTATACAAATTTGGACCTCTATAGCTCGTATAATAATATAATTGTTGGTCATACTCCTAAAAAACTATTGAATTTAACAATAAAACTGAAGAAATGATTTATCCGTTCGATTAAAGTTACTATTGGAACAATCAAAACTAACAAAAGTCAATACCTAATTAGGCATCTTTATCTTAACCATAAATTGTTAATCTAATATCAAGTACCAGAAATACAACCGTAACAATCTTATAGAACACACTCTTGATTACTACTAGCTAATGTAGGCTCACACAAACAAAGAAGACTCGATATATATATATATATATATATATATATATATATATATATATATATATATATATATAGTACAAGTATCTAGTGGAAACCCAAGTTATAGTGAAAACCCTAGAAACTCATCTAGTGTTCACAATTGGCCACATCTCATTTTTTTCAATTTTAATAAACTAATCAAAAAGGGTATTTGAGTCATTTAACATCATTGTCTCTATCAATCATGTTGTCTAAGTCAACAATTAAAGTACACACTCTCTCTCCACATTTCTCTTTATTTCTTTCTTTCTCTAAATCTGTATCTATCTTTCCCATTTTCATTTGTATAACTCAAATTCTATTTTGAGTTCATCATCTTTATAAAATCCATATTGATGATAAAGAGTGAAAGAAGATAATCTTATTGGCCTACACCAGTGATAATTTTTGGCATGTCTTCCGGTCGGATGGTGGATATGGGTTTGCAAGTGGTGGTTGTTTTACCGGAGTGGGTGTCTCCCGGTCGAAATGATGGAGTGGATGTTGTGAGTTGTGGATTCGAAACCAGATGTGTTTTTATCATGTTTTTTTTTAATTTTATTATTGGTCCAGAAGTCGGCCATTCACCGGACTCTAATTCTTCTCTGAGGAACATCAAGAAGCAAACTAGTTTAACACGAGTATGGATCTGAATTTGTGAAGTCTACAACCAATGGGTGAAACCTCCTCCATAATTGATGGTTTTGAGATTTTAAAAATGCGGTAAGTGATGTTTTTTTTATAAAGATTATAAATTTTTAATCTTTGGTGAATGGGGTGTTTAAATTAGCTTGATCAAATTGGTTTCTGTTAGTATGTTAGAAGTTAATGGTAAATGTATGGAAGGTAGTTATAAGGTCTTTTGTGTTTTGGATATATGGATGTCCATTTAAAGTTAATGGTGAATGTATGGAAGGTAATTATAATGTCCTTTTGTGTTTTGGATATATGCACTCCATGTGTTTGATGAAATGCCTGAATGGGTTAACATGTGTTACTTCCGTTAGTATGTTAGAAGTTAATGGTGAATGTATGGATGGTAGTTATAATGTATTTTGTGTTTTGGATATATGCACTCCATGTGTTTGATGAAATGTCTAATTGGGTTAACATGTGTTACTTCTGTTAGTATGTTAGAAGTTAATGGTGAATGTATGGAATGTAGTTATAAGGTCTTTGTGTTTTGGATATATGGATGTCCATTTAAAGTTAGTGGTGAATCTATGAAAGGTAATTATAATGTCTTTTGTGTTTTGGATATATGCACTCCATGTGTTTGATGAAATGTCTGATTGGGTTAACATGTATTAATTCTGTTAGTATGTTAGAAGTTAATGGTGAATGTATGGATGGCAGTTATAATGTCTTTTGTGTTTTGGATACATGCCCTCCATGAGTTTGATGAAACGTCTGACTGGGTTAACGTGTGTTACTTCTATTAGTATGTTAGAAGTTAATGGTGAATGTATGGAAGGTAGTTATAAGGTCTTTTGTGTTTTGGATATATGGATGTCCATTTAAAGTTAATGGTGAATGTATGGAAGGTAATTATAATATCTTTTGTGTTTTGGATATATGCACTCCATGTGTTTGATGAAATGCCTGATTGGGTTAACATGTGTTAATTTTGTTAGTATGTTAGAAGTTAATGGTGAATGTATGGATGGTAGTTATAATGTCTTTTGTGTTTTGGATATATGCCCTCCATGAGTTTGATGAAATGTCTGACTGGGTTAACGTGTGTTACTTCTATTAGTATGTTAGAAGTTAATGGTGAATGTATGGAAGGTAGTTATAAGGTCTTTTGTGTTTTGGATATATGAATGTTCATTTAAAGTTAATGGTGAATGTATGGAAGGTAATTATAATGTCTTTTGTGTTTTGGATATATGCACTCCATGTGTTTGATAAAATGCTTGACTGGGTTAACATGTGTTACTTCTGTTAGTATGTTAGAAGTTAATGGTGAATGTATGGAAGGTAGTTATAATGTCTTTTGAGTTGGTCACACTGGTTAACATCTCATCTATTGTTTTGCAGTTGATAACGAAGACCCCCCCACCGGTTATGTTAACATACGAAGTCCAAGGAAGCCAAGAAAAATATGTAGAAAAACATTTGAATAACGTTTTCTTTTTGGTACTAAATGTATAAAATAGTAGATTTATTTTGTTAAAGTGGTCAATAGTTTGTAATGGTACTTTGTAATAACGTGTGTTAATAGTTTCTCTGCTTTAGTTCTCAATAAACGTATAAAGTGAAAACTATAGTGGTAAGCAAGACAAAAAAGGCTGACAATAAATACAAGTTTAACATATGTTACCAAATAACACATGTTAACCTCTCATACAGCATTGACACATGTTACCCTTCCATGCAATTCATTTGAATGTCCTGGGTAGGTTTTTCTCGTATTCAATAGTTTGTAATGATACTTTGTAATAACGTGTGTTAATAGTTTGTATGTTTTACTTCTCAGTAAACTTATGAAGTGAAAGCTATAGTGGTAAGTAATACAAAAAAAAGGCTGACAATATATACAAGTTTAACATATGTTACCAAATAACACATGTTAACCTCTTATGCAACATTAACACATATTACCCTTCCATGCAGTTCATTTGATTGTCCTGTGTAGGTTTTTGTCTTGTTCAATAGTTTGTAATGATAATTTGTAATAACGCCTGTTAATAGTTTGTATGCTTTATTTATCAGTAAACTTATGAAGTGAAAACTATAGAGGTAAGGAAGACAAAAAAAAGGCTGACAATAAATACAAGTTTAACATAAGTTACCAAATAACACATGTTAACCTCCTACAACATTAACACGTGTTACCCTTCTATGCAGCTCATTTGAATGTCCTGGGTAGGTTTTTCTCTTATTTATCTTGACTTTACTAGTGTTTGACATTCTTGTTGAAACATGTGTTATATTAGAATACCACAAAAAAATAACAAAATTTCTTTTTTACATAGCTCATCTAATCTACCATGGTTATTCCAAACCCCATCCAACTACATTCAAACTTCTATTATATTAGAATACCACAAAAAACTAACAAAATTAATTTCTTTTTACATAGCTCATCTAATCTACCATGTTTATTCCAAACCCCATCTCCTTCACCGCTAATCAGTGTTCCATCGACAAAAGTGAAATGCACCTAAAAAACTAGACAGGCGATGACCGTGTTTTAATTGTCGGGAACTCATCCCTTTTAGACTTCTACCGTTTGCAACCCAACTCATTCTCCTGCTTATTTCCCAACGTATAATCCACATTACCAGAGGTTGGCTTCTTCCTTTTACGCGATGTGGTCTCTTTGCTCATACCTGGGTCACATGTGTTACATTATTAACATATGTAAAAGACACACAGTAAGGCTGCGGAGGAAACTCAACCATACCCTTTCTTGCTAGATGATCCAACCATGTCTGCACATGCTAACCTTTTGCTTGTAACACATGTTATTATAGTTAGACAAACAGTTTATCAAAATGCTCAATCTTAACAAAATGATAACACATGTTAAAGCTAAGTAGTTATGATACGAGAGAAAGTTAATCTTACCCTTATTTCCAGATGTTTCCAGGAGTCTACGCTGAACGTTTGTCTGTAACACAAGTTATTATAGATAGTAAAAACTAGTAAACAATAGGCTGCACCCTGATATTCAAAAACATAAAAACCATAGCGCGTGTACCTCTGTCCTTGCTTGAGGATTTGAGTTTGGTGTTTTCCAACACAATTGGCTTCTTAACTGTTAGCATACGGAATTCGGGTCATAACAATTTAATAAACTGTTAACACGTTTTAATATTGGTTACACGCATGATCCATTATAAATAGGTTGCACCCTGATATCCAAAAACATAAAATCCATAGTGCGTGTACCTCTGTCCTTGTTTGAGGATTTGAGTCTGGTGTTTTCCATTGCAATTGGCTTCTTGATTGTTAACATACATGATTCGGGTCATGACAATTTAATAAATTGTTAACACGTGTTAATATTTGTTACACACATAAAGCATATTAAACAACTATAATACACAATCCATTTCTTATTCAACAAACAAACCTGCACAAAGTAAATAAACCCAAATGATCTTTATTCAGATAACAAACCCACATAAAGTAAATAAACCCAAACGATCCTTATTGAGACACTATTAACAAGTTTTTATATATTAACACATACATACACCTCAGTAGAAGAGTACAGAAGGATTCTTATCGGAGGTGTATGCTTGTTTGTTTGTTTGCATTCTTAAAGATGTGGTTGCTCCTGGAACCACCGTGCACCACCACTACCGCTACTATTCACCACCGCCATTACCTCTCATCTTGTCGGAGGTGTATGCTTGTTTGTTTGTTTGTTTGGTTGCATTCTTGAAGATGGTGGTTGAAGGATTCTTATAAGATTAAAACCAAGAAGATAAAGAAAGAGGAGAGAGGTGATGAGAAAAAGGTTGAAGGATTCTTATAACATTAAAACCAAGAAGATAAAGAAAGGAGAGAAAGATGATGATGTTGACTTGTGAAAAAGTAGGAGAGATGAGAGAGATGGTGATGTTGACTTGTGAAAAAAGTAGGAGAGAGGAGAGAGATGGTGATAAAGTAGGAGAGATGGTTTACCAAATTACCCTTCTATGTCCTTTTGTAAAATAAAATAATATATCTCTCACCATAAAGTACCAACATCTAATCCTAGCCTTTGATCTAATGGAATGGATGGTGTAGATTGGGTTTCCAAGGTTTTCACTCTAAGAAGGGTTTTCTATAGAACCCTATATATATATATATATATATATATATATATATATATATATATATATAGGGTTAGGATCAAATACACAAGACATTTTTTCTAGGAAGGGTGAGAAAGATTGTGATCCATTGATCATATATTTGAAGGGTTGAGATTAGTTTGTTGAAAAAAATAAATAATAAATTAGAGGAAGTGCATAAAAGGAAAACCACATTTGTTGACTTTCTCTCTCCACATGCAATGCAAATGTCAATCCCCCCATCATTTCAAAACGTCTATAACTTTTTCATACGACATTTTTTTTTAAAAAAATTTCACCATATTAACGAGCGTTTTTTTATCTTTAATATGAGTACCACATTGCTACATTAAAATTGAAAAAAAAAATCGTGCTAAATGGGTTTTCTTCTCCGTTGTGTCTTCTGCTCGTTCATTGTGTTATACTATGCATGTGTGCTTTATAAATATGTTATTTATGTTTTTTTTAGTCTACACATTATTTAACTTTGTCCATTGTGTTTTTAGTATGTTTTTCATTGTGTTTTACGCAAATGAGTTTTGTATTTAGGTGTACATTGTGGTTTATTATGTTGTTCATTGTGTTTAAGTCTATTATTCATTGTGTCTTTAATATGTCGCCCTCTGTGTTTAATTAGACTGTTTATTGTGTTTTATACCCTATTGTTCATTGTATATTTAATTGGTACTCATTGTGTTTTACGTTATCTCCATTGTGTCTTACGCAACTGGGTTTTCAACTTTTTTTCCAAAAGTATTCATTGTGTTTTAATCTTCTGTTCATTGTGTCCTTATCATGGCGTCCAATGTGTTTTACACAATTGGGTTTTTAACTTTTTTTTTCAAAAGTATTCATTGTGTTTTAGTCTTCTGTTCATTGTGTCTTTAGTATGTCATCCATTGTTTCTTACGCAACTAGGTTTTCAACTTTTTTTTTCAAAACTATTCATTATGTTTTAGTCTTCTATTTATTGTGTCTTTAGTATGTTGTCCATTGTGTTTTACTAGACTCTTGATTATGTTTTATACCCTATACTTAATTGGTGCTCATTGTGTTTTACACTCCATTGTGTCTTACGCAAGTGGGTTTTGAATTTTTTTTTTCAAAAGTATAACAATATGGTACTCATATTAAAGATACAAAGACGCTCAATTTTATGGTATAATTTTTTTTAAAAAGATGACGTATAAAAAAGTTACGGACATTTAAAAATGACGGTGAAAATGGCATGTGACTTGCATGTGCATATGTTTTTGACAAAATTACCTCTCCCACTTGTTTAATCCTTTGGACACATGTCATTTTCTAGTGGTTTCTCACCCTTCTCATTTTTTGTAGGCTTTGTAGAATAACCCAACCCTATATATATATATATATATAGGGTTAGGATCGTGAGAGAACCCCATTGAGTTGTGAGAACTAGAGAACTCTAGTGAACCAATAATCATTTGACACATAGCTACTAATCCCATATTATATTAAGGGGTATTTTAGGTAATCTCTCTTTCTTATATATAATAATCATGGTTAATGTAGATATTTAGTAATAAAAAATTATAACCATGTCAGTAAATTTTGTATTATCCCCATAAACACTGTATACTTCTCCCGCCTATTATTATTATTATTATTAGAATCTTTTTATAAAAGTCACACAAACATCAGATGTAAAACTACATGCAAAACTCTCTCTGAGCAAGTTCGATCACTTTTGAGTAAAAAAAAAAACATCAAGAAATCGAAGGAGACTGGCCAAGATCATGAGTTTTTCTCAGATAAAGATCTAGAAGACGTTGCTATATTCATCAGTGAAAACCCTCAGTTTCATCAGGGGCTTGAGGATGGGTCGTCGACGATGCAAAACACGGTTGATAAGGGGAAACTGGCGGTGGATGTTTACGAAGAATCATCCGGTGTCTTGCAGACATCCGTTGAAGGTGATGTATTCTCGTCTGATGTAGGGGGCTCGTCTGTTGATGCTACCCACATATCTGCCGTGAGCCAACCCGTGGGCGTGGAAGATGATGGTATGTTTTTAATTTTTTTATTCTATCTTATTATTAATTTTTTTTATTTTATGTCATATGTTTTTTTTAAAACATGCCTCTTTACACTGGTGTGTGTGATTAATTTTTTATTCTATCTTATTATTAATTTTTTTTTATTTTGGTACTGTATAGTGGGGTTATTTTTTATTTTTGTTTTTAAAAAGAGAAATGAAATTAGGCATGATGAGGATGTATATAAGAAGATGTTATTTTTTTTGTTTAACACCAGTGTAAAGATGTGTAAAAACAAATGACTGTTTTTGAAAAAATGGAAAGGTATGAAAATGGCTATTTTTGTAACACAGAAAGAGAACAAAAAAGTTTTTAAACAAATGGATTTTACTCATGGTGAGGAAGTACGTAAAAAGAAACAGCTATACAAATATGTTGGGTTCACGCAAATATTGTTTTTTCCCCCCTTTAAGAGACCAGTGTAAAATTTGTTCTTTGTAACAAAGTGGTGTAAAAATGCCTGTTTGAGAAACAAATAGAATAACTTTTTTAGAAATCATATAAAGTTGAGCAGAAAACTGTGTGAATAATTCTGAAATTTTTTTATTTTATTTTCTGGCTTTTTGGGTGCAGGGTCTGGTTGTGATTATTGGTTTACCCCAAACGGCACCCGTTACTGGAAACCAATCGTTGACGACTCCATTAAACCAAACATGAGGGCTAAGTATAGAGAGTGGGGGGACGTGGTTACAATGTATGAGTCGTATGCCGGGAACTGTGGGTTTTCAACTATGTGTGGTACTGTGAAAAGGGTAAATGGTGTGATTACCCATAGGTATATACTATGTTCCAATGCAGGTAAACCGCAAAGCAAGCGGACATTCGACTCTTTAGGCGAAACTTCTTTGAAGGTTAGGCAGTCAACGTTCCAGCGTACTGACTGCAAGGACAGCATTAGAGCTAAGCTGTGTAACGTGACGCGAATGTGGGAGATTTATCACTTCGAAGAAACACACAACCACATGATGGTTCCGTCTTACAACAGAGACTTAACAAAAATAGGGAGGAAGTTGGATTTTTCAAGTAAGGAGTTCATTCATCGTGCGAGCCTAAACAAGGTACGGCCAACAGTAGCGCATAGAATGCAAGTTAGTCTAAAAGGCGGACACCACAATGTGAAGGGGACCCCGGTTGATTACAAGAATTTTGCCAGGAGCATCCGTATGTTTGTGGGCAACCGGGATTCGGCCATGATCATTGAGAAGCTGAATGACCGGGTGAAGCACTTGCCTAACTTTTCTTTCAAGTATAATTTGGTGAACAGCGAGCTTAGGCATGTTTTTTGGGCTGATGAGATATCGAAGATTAACTATCAGCATTTTGGCGAGGTGCTTGCGTTCGGTGCGACATACCAAACTAACAGGCTAGTGGCCAGGGCCTTTATCCCTGTAATAGTTTTTATATATTTTTGGCAGTTTACTAATTGTTGCCTTATTTTTTTTTGTTAACCAGGTACAACCTCATTTTTGTCCCCTTTACTGGCGTGGACAACAATAAACGTTGCGTAATGTTTGGGGCTGGACTGCTGTTTGACGAGACTATAGATTCGTATTGTTGGTTGCTGAATACGTTCCTGGGGGCGCATGGGAAGCAGCCTCGGTTGATCTTGACAGACCAGGATCCAGCGATGAAGCAAGTTGTGCCCGCCATTTTTACTGAGGCTAGGCATCGCCTATGCATGTGGCGCATTATGAAGAAGCTGTCCGCGAAGGTGACTGGTCGCTGATTTCAGAAGTGTTTTTTAACAGCATTGTTTGTTTTACAGAGTATTGATGTGGGTTTTTAAAACTGCATTTTTTGTTTAAACAGATTGCTGGAGTTGGTGTTGACAATTCAAAAGTGTGTACAACCATCCATAAGTTGGTGTGGAATATTTATATAAAACCGTAGACTTTTGAAAGGCGATGGGGGAAGTTAATGGATAAGTATGGACTAACAGACAACGAGTGGCTTAGAGACATGTATAACATTAAGGAGCTTTGGGTGCCTGCCTATTTTCGCGATATTCCGATGTCCTGCCTGATGAAGACCACGTCTCGCTATGAAAGTTCTAATGCATCCTTTAAAGTCAACTCAACTGGGCGAACATGCTCGTGCAATTCCTGTTGTGCTTTGACACTACGATGGACACTCAAAGATACAACCAGAGGGTTGCGGAGCACCAAACTGAGACGAGGGTCCCCGAACTTAAAACCGGTCTGGCAATCGAAAAGCAGTGTACGCTGGTCTATTCCCAAACCGTGTTCTATGAGGTGCGAAAGGAAATCCAAAAAGGTTACCTGCTGTGTTTCATTTCAAACCAAGAAGAGGCTGCTGGCGTCAAGGTGTACAGTGTTACGCACCTTGACAAGCGAACGGATGTGGTCAATGATTATACGGTATTATTTTTTGTATTTTTAAATTTTTTACATTAATGTATATATATATATATATATATATATTTCCCCCAGGCTCTTAAAATTTTTTTTCCTTATTTTTTTCCCCCTGATTTTTAATATGCAGGTTAAGGTTGATGCTGCTGCGGGGGACACCACATGCTCGTGTAACTCTTGGACCCGAATTGGATACTTATGCTGCCATATTTTCCGTGTCTTTAGATATACCAAAGTCGAGGTGATCCCGAAGAAGTATATTATGGCTCGTTGGAGGCGCGATGTGCTTCCAAAATCTGTGTTCAGCCTTGATGCTCGTTACGGTGTGGATCACAGTTCGACGGCTGTTATGCGTAATGGTTTGCTTGAAATGTTTAATCAATGTGTGGATCGGCTAAGTGGATCACCCAAGATGTTATGTGCGTTTTCAGAGCAATTCAAGGGCATGAAGGATGAAGTTATGGGGAAGCGTGTTGAGGCTGACGAACATGATGGCGTGAATGATGCTGTGATCGCAGACCTGCTGCGTGTGCCGGAGGAAACTGACGGTTCGTGTAGTAACCCGCAAAGCATCAGGAACAAGGGGTGTGGAACAAATCGGCGATTAGTGGGCCCCGGCGAGAAGGCGGCAAACAGGAAGAAGAAAAACTCACAGCAGTGCAAGACGTGTCTGGAATATGTGACTGATCACGACTCCAGGAACTGCCCGACGAAGAAAAAAGTTCCCGAACCTTAGAATGTTGCAGCAGACCCACATCACATCCCCCGGCTCGCCCCTTTTTTAGTATATTTTATATAATCTGTGTGATGTAGTAAAACACTTATGTGACTGTGATCCACTGGTGGTGACTTCGTGTGTTTTTTTTACATCAGTGTTTTTTTTTTTGACACACACACACACACCATTTGAGTTGTTTTTACACCAGTGTTTTGTAAAGCCAGGGTGGGTTTCTTCTTTGCACTTTGTTAAACGCCATGTTTTTTTGGCTTCTTTAGCTATAAAAGGAAAAAAAAACCATACCTTCTTTTTTGGGTTTGAATTAATGGTGTCTTTTGTATTGTTTGAAAGTAATGGAAACCCCCCCCCCCCCCCCCCTTCTTAAGTTATAAATAGCCAAAAAGAAACAGGTGTAAAAAATTTCATAGGGTTAATCATGCTAGCAGTTGAAAAAAAACAAATACCCCCCACGTGAATGATGTTGATCGGGGATTTGCCCTTTTTATTCCCTTTTTTGGGTACTAGTGTATACCTACTTCTTCTTCTTCTTCTTCTTTTTTTTTTTGTGGTTAGGACACGTACAGACCCCAAAAAATGAAAAAAAAAAATATAAAGAAACTAACGCTTTTGTTATTTTTTACATTGGGGTAAACTTGTGGGAAAGGGGGATAAAAGTGGGTCATTCAAAGGTCAGTCATTTTTCATCTGTCTTCAACTTTACCAATCATTTAAAAAAATATTCACACAGGGTTAAAATGTCAGCCGTTTTTTTGATTTTTCTACAACTGACAAAAAAAATAATCATTACATTTTATTTTTTACATTGGTCGGGGGGGAGTAAAAAAATCTGTAACGATTTTTTGCACATGTTTTACACCGGTGTATAAAAGAAAAACTGGGGCCATTAAAATGTCAGTCGTTTTTTTTTTCAACAACTAACTAAAAAAGTAGTCATTACATTTTATTTTTTTACTTTTGTAGAGGGGGAGGGGTAAAAATCTGTAAACGATTTTTTGCACATGTTTACACAGGTGTACAAAGAAAAATAGGGGCACTAATATACATACCTACCACAAAACATGTGCTACAAATTTTAAAAACCGCAAAGTGAAAAAATTTCACCACAAAAACATACATACGCCACAAAGAACATAAAAAACAGTCAGCCACTAAAAATGTACCCAAAAAAAAATCCAACCACACAGAAAAACAAAAACAAAAATCCAATGAGTTTTATGTTTGGTTTTTAAGTACCATCCCAACCAAAAAAAAACACAACCCAAATTACGTCGCTAGCCACCACGCCAAACCCGCTTGCTGTAGATGTTTGTGGACGACAAAAGGATATTCGATGCATACTGCTTCCTTAAGGTGTCTAACTGCGCTAAACCCGCACTTGAAGGGGACGGAGACCCCGCAGTAGTTTTTCATATGGCGCATAACGAAGACGCCACAATCGTCTGTGTTCTTCGTGGGGGCCTAGGGCAAAGGTACTGGCCTTATACTGCATTCCCTTAGTGCTGCCGCCTTGGGGTGATTCACAAGTTCAAGGTAGTCATCAAAGATATGTTTTTGCACAAATGTAACATTAGAAGGATCATCAGTTCGGCAAGAGGAAGGGCATAAAAGGAAAACCATATTTGTTGACTTTCTCTCTCCACATGCAATGCACATGACAATTCCCCCCATCATTTTAAAACGTCTATAACTTTTTCATACGACATCTTTTTTTCAAAAAAATTTCACCATATTAACGAGTGTTTTTTATCTTTAATATGAGTACCACATTGCTACATTAAAATTGAAAAAAAAATCGTGCTAAATGGATTTTCTTCTCCGTTGTGTCTTCTGCTCGTTCATTGTGTTATAGTATGCCTGTGTGCTTTATAAATATGTTATTTATTTTTTTTAGTCTACACATGATTTAACTGTCCATTGTGTTTTTAGTATGCTTTTCATTGTGTTTTACGCAAATGAGTTTTGTATTTAGGTGTACATTGTGTTTTATTATGTTGTTTATTGTGTTTAAGTCTATTATTCATTGTGTTTTAGTCTTCTGTTCATTGTGTCTTTAATATGCCGTCCATTGTGTTTTATTAGACTGTTCATTGTGTTTTATACCCTATTGTTTATTGGATATTTAATTGTCCCTCATTGTGTTTTACGTTATCTCCATTGTGTCTTACGCAACTGGGTTTTCAACTTTTTTTCCAAAAGTATTCATTGTGTTTTAATCTTCTGTTCATTGTGTCCTTATAATGGCGTCCATTGTGTTTTACACAATTGAGTTTTTAACTTTTTTTCAAAAGTATTCATTGTGTTTTAGTCTTCTGTTAATTGTGTCTTTAGTATGTCATCCATTGTGACTTACGCAACTAGGTTTTCAATTTATTTTTTTTCAAAAGTATTCATTGTGTTTTAGTCTTCTATTCATTGTGTCTTTAGTATGTCGTCCATTGTGTTTTACTAGACTCTTAATTATGTTTTATACCCTATATTTAATTGGTGTTCATTGTGTTTTACACTCCATTGTGTCTTACGCAAGTGGGTTTTGATTTTTTTTAAAGTATAACAATATGGTACTCATATTAAAGATAAAAAGACGCTCAATTTTATGGTATAATTTTTTTTTAAAAAGATGACGTATAAAAAAGTTACGGACATTTAAAAATGAAGGTGAAAATGGCATGTGACTTGCATGTGCATATGTTTTTGACAAAATTACCCCTCTCACTTGTTTAATTCTTTGGACACATGTCATTTTCTAGTGGCTTCTCACCCTTCTCATTTTTTGTAGACTTTGTAGAATAACCCAACACAGGTTATGTATTAATATTAGAGTTATACATTATTTTAGGTTATATGTTAACATTAGAGTTATATATTGTTTAAGGTTAGCGTTAACATTAAAGAATACATTGTTAATTGTTTTAGGTTAGGTGCTACCCGAAGTTTTTCTACATGTAACTGTAAAGCGCGTCAGTCTATTTCTTATGTAAAATTGATATGTCATATTAAATTCCTTAACCTCAGGACGCTCCCGAGGTATAATCTACTATGTTACATATTAAATTTAAAAAAAATAAAAAAAAATTGTTGTTTATGCTATTTTACCTTTATAATAAGAAATGAAAAAAAAATTATAAAAAAACTCAAATAACATGCTTAAAACTAATAAACAACACTTAAAAAAACATAACTACGGCCCGTATAGGCCTCACTCTATACGGCCCATAAAAACCCATATGTACTTGAACTAATAATTGGCAATCATTGCCAATCATTGGAAAACATATACGGGCCCGTATAGAGTTGTGCAGATAAAATAAGGGTTGTGTAAATAACTGGAGCCTTTTTATATTTATAAGTAACACTAGCTTATACCCCGGAAGCGTCCCGAGTTGAGAAATCTAAGTAAAGTGAATAAAATTAGAAGTATCTAAACTATAAAAATGGCATCTATCTATCAACTTACATTAGATACTTTTAAAAAAAACATACCAAAAGATCCATTTCACCTTACAACATCAACACCTAAAACAGAATATTAGATCCCAAGCACTTCAAGGAGACAAAGATTGTTTAGCACCAATACATTCAGTCAAATGTCTTTAACTGCATACAATAAGATTTGAGCTATTTCAGAATATGGTAGACAAAGAAAACATAGCAATTACCTGTTGGAGAGCGTCCCGGGTTGAAATATCTAATATGACATAATAAAATATCTAATATGACAACATAATTAATGACTTGCCAATATATGATTAATGAATATTATTATTATTATTATTATTATTATTATTATTATTATTATTATTTTAAACAAATCTCTGCCATAAGTTATCATATTCTAATATAAAAAAGGGTAATTGGGTCGGGTATCACGTAATCCCAAGCCCGACCCAAACCCACAATTTTTTTTTAAAACTAATATATCCCGGGAGCGTCCCGGGTTGAGAAATCTAATTTGAAATATCAATTTTACACCTGAAATAGACTGATGCGTTTTACAGTTACATGCAGGAAAGCTTCGGGTAGCACTTAACCTAAAACAATTAACAATGTATATTCAATGTTAGTGCATAACCTTAAACAATGTATAACTCTAATATTAAAACCTAACCTAAAACAATGTACAACAACAATGCTAACACATGTTGTAAATAAAAATCATATTTACTGGTTTGAACAAAACTAATGACTTGCCTATACATGATTAATGAATAACCTGAACACTTTGTGTTTTTTTTCCTGTATGAACAAAACCACACAAAAAATAGTCGTTTTTTTCTCCGTTTTTTATATAGCACTATGGTACCCGTTGGAAAGATAATAAAACGCTCGTTAATTTGGTGTAATTTTTTTTTAAAAAAATCTCGTATATAAAAGATATTAACGTTTAAAAGTTATGGGAAAAACATTAGAGATAAAAATTTAATTTTGTTTTTAAATTTTAAATTATTATTTTCCTAAAATAAAGCCCTTGTCACATGGGATGACACATGGCACACTCAATAAAGAGAATACCCTCTTTGAGTAACATGTCAAACCCTCAGATTTTTTAATGTTGTTCCCTAAGAAAAGATCTACAGACTACACATGTTGCAACTGAAAGGGAAAAAAAATTGAAATAAGTACCAATATCTAATAAATACTTTAGCAATTCTTTCAAAATGGTTTGTGAACAGCGCATTACATTATCGGTTCATGGTCACCTTATAATGAATATGTTTGATTTTATACATTGTTATTTATATCTAATAAATACTTTAGCAATCCACATCCATCTTTGGAAAACACTGAATTCTATATTATGCACTAAAACAGCAAATATTATTATGATTGTTACAACCATTAGTTTAGCAATTTGGATTATAACGACCTCCTGGACCTCCATAGAAGAACACAGGTTCAGGGACACGCCTTGTTAATAGATATGCATCGTAGCAGTTCCACTCATCAGAGCTAATGAAAATCGTTTCGGGGTCTGGATGCCTTGGTGGATTCGAATTTGCTTCTATCATCAACCCTGTGATCGTTCCTGAGCGTCTAAATCTATAGTCGGAAAACTCTCCATTGCCCATGGCGGTTTCTGTGTGCGGATGGGTTCCTACATTCGGGCTGTAGACTTCACCTCCCCACCGGACCGAGGTTGCTTGATATTTCATTAACTGAAAGATGTCCCCTGGCCAGTACCCAACTTCCTTGTCGTTGAATTTAAACCACCAGTTGTTTGTTTTTGGATCCTATATATATAATACACAAAATTAAACCCAAAAGTATTTCTAGGCGCGAAGTTCGCCACCCATTGCAAGTTCGCTTGGGTGGCAAGCAAATTCCATAAAGTATGGTGAAAAACCGTAAGCTAGGAGGTAAGTTTTAGGAAACATATGGAGTTTGCTTGCCACAACAAGGAACTAACAAAAAATATTGTAAGAAACATGTTTGGTTGTAAAAATTGCTAGGCACTCCCTAGTTGGTCGACTAGAGAGTTACGAGTACTCGGCCAACGACGCCTTAAATAATATTTTTACTAATATTTATAACAAAATAAGCCAATATCAATATAAATAAAAAAATGTTACATGTTCAAATACTAAAGTATTTAAAAACTTGATATGCATTTATTGGGTTAGGTTCACGTACAAACACCTTTTTCGTACGAACTGTACGAATCAAAGGAAAAAAGACGTGGAGTCGTGAGTAATTATATAATTACTCTAGTTATATACGACCCGCGTGTTTTTCTGTGTTTTTCCTTTGATTCGTACAGTTCGTACGAAAAAGTTGTTTGTATTTGATCTTTTGTCATTATAGATATAGAAATTATGTTTTATTTATTTTTTAAGTCAACTCGAGAAGTTGACTGACTAAATCCGATTATTGTCGAGGTTGACCGCATTTGATCGATTCCAAATAGTTAGGCGGAGTTGAAGAAAGTCGGCTCAACACCGTACCTTGTAGCGATTACTCTCTGAGTATCCAGCGTTCTAGACCTAGTTTTACAACCTTGGTCGGAACTTGCATGAGTTCGCTTGCTGGGAAGCGAACTGCTACAAAAATCAACGAATTCACTTTTACTCACCTTAGAGATTTGAATTGCGATTTCAGCTCCATAATACGGACCAAGATCTCCTCCTAGAAGGATCTCTTTAGACGTTTGAACGAAACCAGGACATGTGAGATCGAAGCAGCCTGTACTTCTCATACCATCAACCTGTAACGTGTCGAATTGTTACACTCAATATAGAAGCCATCAATACAACATATATGTGAAATTTTCATCGATTATACACATCATGAAAAATTTGTGTATAGAACTTACACTCCAGTATGCAAATAAGCGGGTTTTAGCATCGTTGTAAACAATCGGGTTTACCTAAAAAAATCATCAAAAAAATGTATTTCATATAAAACTTGTGACAACAAGTAACCATAAAAATGTGAAACCAACACTTACTGTCCATCCAGCTTGCGCAGTCTCGAAGACTTTTAAAGGGCCATTTCTAAGCATAACTTGAGAGCTACTATAGTCACCAATCGATTCGACAAAAGGTTTCCATACTTTAATGTTGCCCTTAGCTCCCGAGTAACTGTATATTTCGGTTAGAGCCACCGAAAACTATAGATACAAGTTAGAAAAAGATAGGGACATGTATATGAAATTGCCCAAAAAAATAAGATGAAGGCGATGGGATATATACCGAGTGACTTGGGGTTACGATGACCTTCGTGGGATCGATATAGCTATTAGTTTGATGATTGTTTGAGGATCTACGAATCGGAATTGTTCCGTTTGGGCAACTTCCATACTGCTGCCATAGTTGTGATGGCAACTTGGAAGAAGTACTAGAGTTTTGCATTGCCCTTGGTGTGTGCTCCGTTGGATCAAGATGACTAGACTTCATCTGAAACATGAATATCATGTATTCATAGTTGGTAATAAATTAACCCATGCTTTAAATTTATTACTCAATTAACAGATTTATGTATGTATGTATCATATGAAGGTTAAGCTAGAGTCAAATCACATAGAAAGACATATATACTGTGTTTTGGGATTGTCATGTAATTTGTTAAACTAGTCATCTTACCAGTTCACTGATCGAATAAGTTTAAAAACCGGATGACTAAATGGTACTTTGAAACGGAAAAAACAGCAAAAAGAATTTGAAATTTGATCTGACTGGCATTCGGGTGGTATAAAATACACACTACGTGTGTACTACCAGGAGCGGATATAAAGCAATTGGAGGGGTAACGGTTATCCCTTACCCCTCAACTTTTCAGGCGTACTGCAATTTTTATTTATATTTTTACATTTTTTTGTATTACGTTACCCATGAATTTATATAACCCTACCCCTCGGTTTCTTTTAAAAGACCCAAAACACCCTTAAAGTTTTATTATTAGCCCAACAGAAAAAAAAAAAATATATAGTAGACGCCTATAAATCCATAACTCATCAACCCATTTTATTTATTATATTTAAGATTGAAGCCCATGAGGCTTAATTCCTATTAGTTTGGTTAAAGTTTACATGGGAAAAAAAAAACTAGAGGTGCAAAGGAGCCAAGCCTGAACTCGACCAAGCTCGAACTCAGCTCGATTCGAGCTTTGTTCCTAAAGCTTGAGCTCTGCTCGTAGGTAGCTTTTTCAAGTTCGAGTTTGGCTCGGGCTCGACTCGTTTATTATCTAAAATTTATTAATTGTAATTATAATTTATATGTTTTTAATAGTTTTCATAATTTTATAAATATTAATTATTATAATTTAAATATATATTTAATATATTAATTAAAATTTATAGAGACAGTGGGCTCGTTTAGGCTTGCAAGCCGACTCGAGCCCATTAAGCAAAGCTCAGGCGCGAGCTCATTTAAGCTCGGCTCATTTTGAAAGTGTTGGTAATCAAGGTGGAACAGATACTTTTGCACAATGCATTAATTTGTGCGGTCGAATGGGAAACTTTTGACAAAGTAAAAGAAGAGGATGTAATGGTTCGATTCAAGCTTTCAAAAACCGAATGTGTTTAACTATATATTATTATCGTGTTTTTATTTTGTTTCTTTTACATTATATGATAGTCCGCTAAAAAAATTAACGTTACTCCTAAACTTTTGGTCTAGATCAGCCACTGTGTACTACACCAGGTATTTGTGCGGGGTTTTTTTTAAACTGTGTTATATTAGTTCGTTCAAAGTTATGTCCTTAAAAAACTATGGGGTTTAAACGAGACGATTTGCGGGTCCAGCCTGATCCGATCCGAACATGAAAATCTTACACGAACCCGAACCGGAAAATTGTGTCAGACATAGGTTGACTCGAACACAACCATTTGAGATTATAATTATGGCATAAACACCAAACAAAAAATAGAATATAATATAATTAGGCTACACGGGTCGGGTTGACCCAAACCCAACCCATTTGGCTAAACAGGATGGCGGGTTCAGCCTGAAACTGACCCGAAGCCCTTGGCTTAGACTAAACCTAAATCCGCAAATTTCGCGTTATATTCGTGTTGTGTTTTCGGGTCGTGTCAGAAATTCACACCCCTAAAAAAGCTAATGTATTACACGAGTTGAATAAATCCGTATATTGTATGGGTTGAATAAAATATAATGTACTTTTTTAACACATACAGACGTCAAGATATGTCTTTAAAAATAAGCTTTGACGTGACTATTAATTTTTGTAGGATTAATTTTAAAGTGCAAAGTTTCAATGATCACTTATGTAATTGTGAGCTGCTGTTTTGAGCATCAAAGAACAATTATTGTCATTGCGCTTTGTTAATTTATATAATTAACTAGCATAATTTTAAACTTGATGATGTATGAAAACCTATATAAAAAGATAAGTTTTTTGTTTGTTATTTGGAGACTAGAAAAAAAGAAAAAATATTAGTTTTTTGTTTGTTTTTTGCCTTCCAAAAAAAAAGAAAAAATGAAAAATAGTTATTTTGAGACTTAAAGAACTACATTTAATTAAATAAGTATCCATAATTAAATTTATACTAAAAAATTAAATTTATACTAAAAATTTAAAAATATACCCTTTTAAGTATCATCATTTAATAGGATAGATAGGCAATAAAACACAAGTTGGGGGAATTATGAAATGATAACAAGTGTTCTCAAATAATTTTTATATGTTAATCACATACATATAGACATAGATTAACTCTTATTAATAATTGGTCAAACATAAATGTTCATTTTGCAAATAAATGCTAGAACTATTAAATTATTCGGTGGGTAAAGTGTGAATTATAACACCTGAATGGTATGATTTTTGAGAAGCGGATGATCAAAAGCAGGTTGTTTGTAGATGTCAACGCAGTCGACTATATCTCCATCTTTAACCTATATAAACATTTATTTAACAATTAGCAAAATATTTTGAAGGATAGATACAAACAAGGTTATATGCAAGCACTAGCTAGTACACAAAAGCATATAATCATAATTTTCATCATACTCACTTAATCTCCCCAATACTAAAGCTAAGGTATGGTCTTAGAAGGGTAAGATGTAGACAACCTTACCTCTACTCCATCGGAATAGAGAGGCTTCTTACGTAAGGCCCCGGCCCGATAGTGGTTTGCATCAAGCCTTGGACATAAGGCGCACACTTAGCAATCGGGAGAAGCCCGATTGATGCATGTACCCCCCTTGTCTTTTGGCTATCAACGTCACCATATGATGCATGATTAACTGTACTTCGTTTTTAACTTAACGTTATTATCACAAAATTAGTAAAATAACATTAAAATTAGTGAATTTTTACTTTTTGCCTCTCGATGACTCACACATGTATATACATTATATGTGCACACAGCAAGCAGGGCTCAAAAGCATATAATCATAATGATAACCCGAAAAGAGAAGGAAAAAAGAAAGAGTAGAAGAGCCCATACCCGAATTGTTTTTATTACATGTCTTTTGGGGATATTTGTTTTCATTGACGTGACAAGGGATGTTAAAATCAATAGAAAACCGATTATAAGCTTGAATTTCATGTTTCAAATGGATGTGAATTAACATGAAATAAGGTGGCCAGTTATTTATATGCAAACAATGTAACTAGATTATCGTAATATGAACAAGATTACGCAATATTATAAATTCATTGTGCCTCTCCTCTAGAGGTAGTTTATCAAGTAGGATAGTTTGGTGTTATAAAAATAGAAAAATCTTAAACGTGTACAAATATTTAAATACTAAAGGGTATATACGCATCGTATATAAAACATAAACTTTGGCACGTAACAACCAAATTACAAAATTTGATATTAGCGATCCAAAAATATCGTTGCATAATTAACCCGCAATTTACAACTTAAACAATCGTAAAAACAACATAAACATATTGTAATTTTTTTAAAACAACTAAAACACACAAAGTAAAGTCGATCACAACTTCCCAAACAACTTTTGAAGGAAGAATTAAAAAAATATTTTTTTTTTAATAGTTTTCCTTTAAAGCCAAAAGTAATCATTTAGTTTTTCTTAAACTTTTTCTTTTATAATAAATAAAACTTACCATTTCTAAAGTTTATAAGCTTCAAAAGACACTTAAATTCCTTAACAAACATGAAATATATTTTTTTTTGGAAGGCACATGAAATATATAATTACTTGAAAATATGTGCATTAAAAGTTAAAACATCAAATTTAATGTAAACATATATCTCTAAAATCACAATTTGATTTGATTTGATTTGATGTATGTAACCATAAGTAATGGTTATACCCTTTAAGACCACTGGGTGTGGTGCCGGGCCGGCAAAGAAGAAGGGCCGCCAGCTCAACCCAACCCACCAATCACAAGCACAAGGCACGGCATAAACGGCAAGGGGAAGCCGGTCATGCCGTTGCCGCGCCAGGGGGGCGGTGTAGCCCGGCCCGGCTTGGCGATGCCGCTCCCTTGCCGGTGCCCATACCCACTGGTCTAAGTGTCATTTTCCTCCACATCATTATCATAAGGCCCCTCAAAAAATGTGTAATGGTTAAAGCCATTTAATGCTCATTTTAGTTATTACTTTCCATATTTTTATCCTATTTGAGCATTATACTAGAAATGTCCCACCCACATAATGCTCATATAATGCCATAGGGGATGGTGTTGGAGGCATTATCACGATTATTCATACCCATATAATGCCCATTATACATGGTCTAATATCATGTGTGTGTTTGGTCAATCATAATTAAACGAAAGTCAAACATGATCAAATCTTCTTCAATCATAAATTCCATATTAGTCAACCTATATCAGCCAAAGTTAACCATGGCAATCTTTGTGAATCGTGGTGAAAGTTAGTCACATTGCCGCTATAATTTATTATGTTGTATAATAACTTATGAAAACATGTATTACAAAATACATTCGCTTTTTGTTAAACATTTATAAAGTTTTGTGAATCGTAAAGAGTAAATCATAGTCAACAATTGTCAATCATAGTTAGTGATGATATAGTTGGGTCATTACAGCCTATTTATAAAGTTTTGTGATAGGGTTATGGGATTCATACACCCCGTGACATCACATTCTAGGACTGTGACATCACATTCTGGGGTATGTGGCAGCATCCTATTAGTGTGTGATGTGAGCCAGGGTGTATGGTTTCTAAATAGGGGGTGTATAATTCCTAAATACCTTTGTGATATATACACCCTATAGCTAAGCTCTCAAAAAGTCTGAAAGTGTCTCATTGGAAAATGTTGAAAATGATTGGTTGGTTGGTTTGTTCACCTTTTCATTAAGTGGAGTAATATTTACAATTATGCCACCTTGATTTTTTTTTTAACCATAATGGTGTTTTTAAATGTTTCTCACTCATGTTTTCATTGGATAGCTTTAATTCTTTAAATATAATGGACTTAATCATGGTTTGAAATATGTAACACATATATTTTTTTTAATGTAACACACATATTTTTTCAATCTTAAAATAAACTTTTTCTTCTAATAAATCTACTTTGGCGAAAAATTATTTCCGTTAAAAATCACTCAAGTATTAGATAATTTTATATTTCCTTTGACTTTCAAAAATATAATATAAATAAATACTTGTTTTAAAATCCGACGACATAAAAAATAATCATTTTGTTAGATCTGTATTGTTAAAAAAAAAATCTTCAATGCAACATGTGATTCTAAAAATCAGATAATGTATTAAAATAATAAGTAAAATAAAAATGGTCATGGATTTTGTTCATGGATTACATAGCATGGTTTATAGTTTTAGACCATTGGGTATGGGGGGCGGCATAGGGAAGGCATTGATTTGCTGGGCCTAGCTACACCACCCCCCAGGGGCGGCATAGGTGGAGGGGCGGCATGGGAGGCATTCATTAGCCGTTGATGCCGGGCCAAGATTTGGGTTTTAATTGATTTTTTTATTATTTTTAATAATTCTGATTAATGAGGAGGCCCGTCATCATGGTGCACACCACCCCCTTGGAGGCCCATCATCAAGATGCCTCTCCTCCCACTCCTACGTAGCGGCCCATCATAAAAATGCCAACCCTCTCCACACCCAATGGTCTTAGGCTCCTCATTCATCATAAACATCATGAATTGATGAAGTTGACATGAAGTTATATTTTTGAAGTCTTTTCAATCACCAATTATTCTTAAGATCAATGATCTTCACCATATAAATATGAAATCTTGTTCTAAGTCTAAACAATAGAAAAACAAACATTTATATGAAATCATATGAAAACAAATATTTAGTTTAGGGCTTTTTGATTTTGCTCAAATCTCAAGATTTTTCAACTTTCGACCCGTTTGACCCGTCAAGTTTATGTTTTTACATTTTTGTCAGGAATACTAACCAGGTTAGAACTCCGTTAGTTTGGAGGTGATGGAATAAAATAAGTTAAAAGTTGGGAGTACCATTGACCAAAGTGAAAGTTGTAAGTATTATCCGCTAATAGGCAATAGTTAGGAGTACTTAAATCCGTTTCCCTTAAATTAAATGTAAAAAACAAATAAAATTTGTACAAATAAATAACTTTATAATAAAATAAAGAGAAAATTGCAGTTTTCATTCCTGTGGTTTGCCTAAACTAACAGGTTCAGCCCAGGCTTAACACTCTGAGTACCTGTGGTTTCATTTTCTAACAGTTTACATCCCTCTGACTAACGTCCGTCCATCTGCCGTTACAAACCCCTCACGTGCACCTCATGTGAGGGGTATCTTGGTCAGTTCAACTCGAAAATGAAGGGCATTTTGGTTATTTCATCCCTTGAGGGGGTATCTGGGTCATTTCAAGTAAAAAACGAAGGGTATTTTGGTCATTTCACCTTGATTAAAAAATAAAAAAAATAAAAAAAATTAACGAAAATATCTGTGATAATTTAACTTTTCCTCCCTATTTAATCCCCTAATCTTCAACCGTAAGCTTCATCTCATCTTCAATTGTTTCATCAATAATCACAATCAACAATCCAACCAAACTACAATGGTGATGTGCAGGTGTGGAGCAACAACAGACCTCATAATTTCATGGACGAATGAGAATCTAGGACGTAGGTACCGGCGTTGTACAAATGGATGTGGTTTCGTTGATTGGATGGACCCCCATATTTGTACAAACCCTATTGTGTTGATACCTGCTCTGTTGGCCACCATACGAAACCATGAAGACAATGTCAGAAGAATGTGTGCAAGGAAATCAGAAGCTGATCAAGTGTTGAAGAAAACAGAGTATGAAAACAAGATGCTGAAACTAGGTCTAGTGTTTGTTTTGATATTTTTTGTGATGTATTATGTGATGAAGTAGGTCTAGGGTATGTGCAGGTGTAGGGTATGTGCAGGTCTAGGGTATGTGCAGGTCTTGGATGTTTTTTGGTGGTTGTGCAGTCATGGTTTCTAGGTTTGGTGGATGTTTTTTGTAATGAAAGTAATGAAAGTCATGTTTTGATGAAGATGAAGAATGAATATTATGTAATGAATGTTTTGGTAATGAAATGAATATTATGGATGAATGAATGTTATTGTGTATGAGTCATATGTTAATGTTAATGTTATTGTGAATGATTGTATGTTAATGTTATAATGTTAGTGAATCAGTCATGTTAATGGTTGTGCAGGGTCATAATGTTGATCAACATGTCAAATTGTCACACCCTCAAATTTCGCATGCGGGGTTTTACCGCGAGGCGCGTGACACACTAGGATCCCAGTCAACGATCACAATAAACAAACAACAAACATGCATTCATATATATATTTTAAAACCAAAACATCATGCTTTGAGCCGTAAACCAGCAGCGGAAGCATTTCTTGTTTACAACCAAAAGACATATTATAGTTTACAAAACATTGTTTAATACGCTTCAAAATTCTAGACGTTGTGCAAGACTCTGTGCGCCTAGTCCATTAACTACTACCTTAGCTACCTGAGAAAACATGCCAAAAATGTCAACATATAATGCTGGTGAGTTCACATGTTTTCTTTAATAAAAGAGTTGTTATAAGTTTGAAAAGATCATATCCGTTACTACTAGGTTATAAGAACGTTAGCTAGACGTTAAGTGTTTTTACTACTACGGTTGGGAACCCATTACTATACGTGTGTAAGTAGTTGAATCATGCCTAGACGTTTTGGCTATAACTGATGCCTCGGCGAGCTAGTAATAAGAGACAATATGCACCCGCCCGGCCCCGCCGTCGAGTGGGGTTTGTGAGGCCCAATAGATCTATCCACATTTCCCCCGTTGTGCATCCCCGCACATTCATGGTTTACCCCTGGGACTTTCCATAAAAGCCGCATAGTATAATAAAGTAACCATAGTATAACATGACCTTTAGTAAGTAAGTATGTAGCATGTTTCTCCCCCAAAAGTAAAACAGTAAAAGTGGGGCTGTGACACTCACCTTAGATTGCGTTACTTGAAAACAGTTAAGTAATTATGCTATGATAGCCCCAAATAGTGGCGACCTATCATAAGATGTGTATAAGTATCCGGACTAATAACCCACAGGTTAACTAGTCCCCGAATGTCTAGACCATAACCATAAACGTTTGAAAACACCTTTGACTGTTAAACCGACCGTACCAGACAAGACTCAACATCCCATTGGTGACCTGACATCTCACATGTTAGCCGAATACAAGACATCATGCAACCTATGCAATTAAACACTTAATACGCGCAAGAGTTCACCTAGTCTAGCATAATGTTCAATTGACGCATAAACAAGTACGAACACGTGTTACCAAGTCATTGGACGTATCCCCGGGTTCCTATCATGTTCCTAGGTGTCAAATCATGTTCCGGGAGGTCAAAATACACTTACGACAGCAGTACACGCGATTAGGAAACTAACATGCAACTAGGTATTTAACCAGCCACGCGTTGCGGCGGCGTCAATCAATTCGTTGCGGCGGAGGCAATACGATTTACAAAATAAGTAAGCATACAACGTCAAAACCTAAACAATGTTAATTAAACTTTCATCCAATTGAAAAGAAAAGTATCAATTATGAAACACAACTAAATCAATGCATAGCATACATAGAGTTGGTGTCATATACCCCAACAGAGTTGATAACTTCGACCCGTTAACCTCAAATTGGTTTGATTTGGGCTTACATTTAATCTCAGGAAATAACTTATAGAGTGAAAGATGTCATTCATCACAAAGTAACCTTTCTCTTGTGGTGCAAGGAAAAATGTTTGAACAAACTTCCTCCAGCCATTGAAGAGTTTGGATCTCACCAAACCAGAAACCACCACAACTATTCCTTGGCTCCATGATTCAAGAGAATTTATTGTCTTGATTTCGATCGCATTAAAATGTAGTGATTGAATAAGTGTATGGATTTGCTTAAAGAAAACAGTATAATATTTCAATGCTCACAAACAGTCAACATAAACAATAGAACCAACTTTAAAGGTAAAACCGTTTTGTTCATCCCACATGCAGTAAAAAAAAAAAAAAAAAAAAAAAAAAAAAAAAAAAAAAAAAAAAACATGATGGATCCACTTCTATACAATTAGGATTCAAGCATGCATAGTTGATCATATCTTTCATATAGGTAAGTGTCCAAATGACAAAAATATAACTTTCATTATTTATTAAACATAAAAGAAATGGAAGAATCTAAATTATCAGCTTCTGTTGTATCGCAATTATTGTGACATTAAAGAATCAACAGCAATCAGTCATTTATTCAAGCTTCCAAGCAGGTAATTTAACATGTATTGTAAAATCAGTTTTCTTTTAGCAACCGTTGGCCACTTTTTCCAATTATGATAATTTCGGTCCTAAAATATCATAATATCAGTCTTAACACTGCAAACGTAAGTATTGCGATTTGTTACTTAAATCACAATAGGCAATTTTGAAACACATCCAAACATCCCCTTAAAACAGATAAAAGTAAATAAAAGAATTATATCCTCTCAACTGCAAACAGCCATTACTATTTAAATATAAGCAACGATGAACAGAAAGGAAAAACAAAAAGGGGCAATTCAAATCGCGACCTCTCAGATTTATATATTGCCCCACGTATATATCTCTTTTTTTCCGACGTATATCTGGTCAAAGATAGGAAATGCAAACACTGATGGCATTTTGTTGAAGCGACAATACTCCTAAATTCGATGAAAACCATAAAGGACCCAAATCCTATATCGGGTTTTCTTTATATTTTTTTACCCGTATTACCATTCACCCCAAGCCAAATCAGATACCCAAATTAAACCCTAACTAAAAATATCCTAGAAATCAAGCCAAATACTTACAAATCGAGAAAAGGGAAACCAAATTACCGTTGAAAAGGTTGTAGATGAAACAAAGAAATTACCGTTGCAAAGGCTTTTTCGCTATACCTGTTATCGGGTTGCTAATCCTGACTATCAAGGCTTTATGGTCTTGTAAACACCATCGTTGAACCGTCCTCAAACCAGCCCATGGTCGATCTTACCGGCTACCGCGTACGTAAGCAGGCCCTTTCTCGCTGACCAACCAAAAAAATCGGAGACGGCGGCAGCAGAAACATTAGATATAGTATATCAAACTGCCTTCCGATGCTCAAAGATAACACAAGTACATTATAATTAGCGATATCTTGACGGAAATAAAAGTTCAAGATATAAAATATAAAATAACAGCAAGCCAAATTACCAGACTTCATATCAACTCTATCAACTTTCCCATATTTCCTAAAGAGTCTCTCCAGTTCACTCTGTCGTGCATCGAACTCGATGTTTCCACGGAAAATAGACCTCATTTTACCTTCAAAACAAAGACACTTTGCTAGTCATATACATAACTAACATTACATAACAAATAAATAAATAAATAAATAAATAAATATCACAACATGTAATAGACATACCAACATTTACAATCAATAAACATAAATATATAGTCAAAATGCCTCACAAGCAATTAGGCATAATAATTTGCAGAAAACACATTTTAATTAAGATAATCTTTAAACAATCCGTAACAATTAACTAATTACCTAACAATTAGATGCAATAACAAAATTACCACAACACGTAGGTCAACGGTAAATTAAGATAAAGAAAACATATTTTTTAACCAAAAAAATTTCAGATCTGATCGTTCATAAGATAGATATGTAGAATTGAAACATTTATAAAAAAATTCTCTAAAGCAAAAGAACGGTTACCAAAGAAGAAAAGGTTCCGATGACGACTTTTCGGCGGAAAACACCAAACATCGATGCCTTCAACTTGATAAACAACTGTCAACCAAAACAAAATTAATAGAAACGTATAAGGTTGAATGTGTTATATGGAAAAACAGATCTTTGAGATAGGAATAATAATATATTGTTATTATTACCGGATTGAAGAATTTCATATTAAAGTTATTATCTTTGAAGACTCCTCTGGATGATAGCCACCAAGCATCCTGCCTTTTTTTTCAAATACAAATATTCTAAACATTATATGCCATGTAATCTTGAATTAAAACCATAAATTGTTTACGTATAAACATCAAGAAATTGAAACATAATAACTGAAACTTCCTGAATTCCAATTTCATCATCATCGTCATCATCAAAATTAATTAATGATCGAGTACCTGACAAATGGGAAGTGCAGTGGATCGAGTGCAATAATACACCATAAGGAAAACACAGCCATTAAACATTCCTTTAATGAACAGAAACCACATAGTCACATACAATAATTCAATATATAGGTGCACATGCTCACATTAAGCAAAACAACCATAACTATTGTAGCCCTATATAAGGTGTTTTCGATGTCATTTCTTTCGCTCTCGAACAACAATCATTTCATCCTAGACATAATAATAATAATAATAATAATAATAATAATAATAATAATCTCAAAAGCGCCTAATCGAGCCCAGAACATCATGACATTTAATATAAGTCATTTTCATTATTAACATTATTCAAACAATTATATTTTTCCAACATGCAGGATGCATATATAATTTTGTAACAAATTAATAAAACCTATTTCAAAACTCTAGACACTTCTAAACATTACAGATCTTGATACAATCAAACACACAGTACCAAACATAAACAATTCAACAAAATCAACATGTAATAAACACAATCCAGAGAATACATACTTATCAACAGCAGAAAGAACATCATCTTTCTGGATTTTTCCACCAAGCCCAGATGCAAGATCAAATGCTCCAGCCTTTGACATGTCTACAATGCCTGAGATCCGATCGAATAAACAGATGATGAAAAGGGTTTTTATTTTTTTATAAAAATATGTAGAGAGAGTTTATTTATAACTTACAAATTAAAAGGCAAGATCTGGGATGATTTGTAAATCGAATCCCCTTCCCGTTCCTCTTCTCTTCCTCATCTCAGCTTCTCTCTCTCTCTATGTCTCTCTCTCTCTCTCTAAGTTGATTGAAGGTGGTTGGATTGTTGATCGGAGGATAAAGCAGACATAACTTTGGTTTGTGCAAATTGCTCCTGGATTTGTCGAAAAGCACACATGCAATGTCTGATCCGGGGAAAAACCAATTGACTCCACAACGCTCCGGTTGCTCATGTAGTCCCAAATATCAAATGACCCTCGTTCACACATAACTATATGGAGATGTTTGCTGGTGGTGTCGGTGAGGTGTTTGCTGGTGGTGTCGATGGGGGTTTGAGAGACAGGGAGAGAGAGAAAGGTAGGTAGGTGAAGGATTATGATGAGAGATGGAGATGATACGCAGATAAGGTCAAGCAAATGACTGACATGCCCTTAGAAAACCCAGAAATTACGAAATTGTCAAGATTGCCGAGTTACTGTTCATTTGGTACACTGTTCAAATCAGTTTATACATTAATATAGTTTAATTAGGAAAAGTCAACTGGTGAGTAGGGGAAAGTCAAAAGGCGAATGGGGGCTAATCGCCTGATACATCAGGCGATTAGGCTGTAATCGCCTGATACATCAGGCGATTAGAGCCCTATTCGCCCCCTATATTGCTGCCGCGCATATTCGCGCGTTAAACCCTCCAAATCAGATCCGAAACATGTAAAAACACCCAACATCAAACCTAAACCATTAACCAACCCATTCCAAGCAAAAAACCCCAATTTACCTCTGCTCTAACGGCCTCGGTGCGATTATTTCCAAAAATGGCAAAGTGCTAGGTTTCATTAACTATGAAATATTTCCTTAAATGGTAAAGGCCAGATTACACCTCCTACAACTTGCAAATCATCATCTCTATGTTATAATATCATTCTATTGTGATTCCTAACAACAAACAAGCAATGAATCATATCATAACATCCTAATTCTTCAAGAATCATCCAAATGGGTCAAAATGCATACTTTCATCAAAACACTACAACAATAGCTCAAACCCTTAGATAATCATCCTAATAACTCCTACACATCAGAAGTACATCAATTCATAGAAACATTCATGTTATAACCACAAAAAATCATCATATGCATAAATACTTCACATATAGCAAGTATTATGGTGTAGACTTGTTTTAGAACTCATTTCAAAGGTTTTTAAAGACACATACTTAGCAAAACAAGGTCTGGACTTTTGGGGAACCAAAACAATAACATTACAAAGGTTTGGGATGAAGAACACACCTTGGATTTTATCAAAGAAAGGTGTGTTAGCTTGGAAATGGTAAGTTTTGAAGCAAAACAAGTTCCAGAAGTGTTTTGAGGTGTGTGGGAGGCTTAGGATCTGTTAGGGTTGCACTAAGGGTGTTTGGGGAGTCAAGGGTTGTATTTATAGGTGTTTTGACTCATGCATAGCAGGTCAGGCGAGTAGGGGAGCTGATCAGGCGATTAGGAGCTCCAATCGCCCCTAATCCCTCCCAATCGCCTATAATACTGGCGATTAGACAACCCCCTGGTTCCTAATCGCCTATAGCATTCCGGGTTGGGTTTTTGGCGCGTTAAACACTATTTTAACATATATAAACACGCATTCACATACCGATAAGTCACATAATGATTACAAACATATAATGCATGATAACTAACACGTTTACGTCCATTCACCAATTCCCGGGACTCGAGACTTGCGTGTGTACGTTAAACCCGGTGATTTCACGAATCACCAATCCTTGTACACATGGTTATGGACCGACTCCCGATGATTCCCAGAATCATCGTAACGACTCGACTGACCCAGTTAAGTACGAAATATGTATGACTCGCTAAGGTAGACTTACTAGTTTAGTCAATGTTACTAACCTGAGTTTGCCGGGTGTCACATCATCCCCCTGTTGAAAGAATTTTCGTCCCGAAAATTTCCCAAGGCCAAAAAGGAAGAGACGAAAGAGAAGAAAAATTTTCCGGTTGCCACACAAATGGGTCAAGGTTAATGAACAACAGAAAGTATAATATGCAGGTTTTAGTGAATCAGTCATATGGTATGTGAATCAGTCATAATGGTATGAATAAATTGGTAATGAAATGTTATTGTAATGAATGAATGAAATGTTTTGGGGATGAAATGTTATTGTAATGAATGAATTAAATGTTTTGGGGATGAAATGTTATTGTAATGAATGAATGAAATGTTTTGGTTAGTGAATCAGTCAAATGGATGTCATATGCAGTTTGTATAACTAAAACATGATAACAGGTCATTGAGGGTAAAGGTTAATGGGTAATGTGTAGGGTTAGAATGACTGATTCATTCAGTCATTATGCAGTTTGTTAATGGTTTGTGCAGTGTTAATGGGTAATGTGCAGGTTAATGTCAAATGGGTCAAATAATGCACTTTGTTAATGGGTTGTGCAGTTTGTTAATGGTTGTGCAGGGTCAAATAATGCAGTTTATGTCAAATAAGAAGGTATGTGTAGTTTGACCATTATGTTCAGTCAAATGGGTCATCCAAATAATAGGTTTGTTTCATGAATGGTTTGACTTATTTAAGTCAAATGGGTCAAGTAATACAAAATGGGTCAGTATGATCCTACATAAATAGAAAACCAACAAACAACAAATAACCAAACAATCCATTTAACTCAAATTGTCCTTTCTAACGGTCATTTTTCCATGTATAAATAGAGAACCAAAAAACAACAAATGACCACACAATCCATTTAGTAAGATGGATAAAAATAACACAAAAAACAAAAGAGTAAAAACCAAAGACACTAAACATGACCATGCTGCTGATGATGAAGATCCAAAGGAACAAGATGTTGTTCATGATCAACATCAACAACCACAAGATCCACAACCACAACATGCCCCTGATGATGAACAACAAAAACATGCTGCTGATCATGAATATGTTCAGTTGAATCAGCTTGAAGATCCACTGATTCATAATAAACAACATACTGCTGATGATGAACATGATCATCAAGGAAAGACAGAAAAGGAACAGGAAGAAGCTAATCCATACGAGGATTATGATCCTAAGGTTTTGAAAAAAGCCTGGGATTATGCAGACTCTGATGATGACTGGTACCATGACCCGTATGAAGATGAACGTCGGTCTGATTCATGCTCTAATGATGATCGTCACTGGAAGTGAAAGATGTAACAAATGGAAGTGAAAGATGTAACAAGTTGCTATGAATAAAATGTATTAAATGTTTAAGTAACAACATCATTTTCATTTCATTCTAAATCAAATTTATTACAATGTTGAATGCATACACCTACATTAACCAAATAAGAACAAAGTACAACACAAAGAACACAAAATCAAATATATTACAATGTTGAATGACAACAGTTTTAGTTCATGACCATGATGTTCGACCCTGTGTTTCCTATGTTAGACCCAAATCTGCAAATTGGAGGAACATCACTCCATCTTTCATTTCGTAGATGCTAATTTGAGCTCCAATTGGACATTGTTGATCTCGAATTTGAGGAAAACATTGGATTTCAGATTAGGGTTTCAAGTGGAATTGGGGAAGAAGAAGAAGAAGAGTGCTTCTTCAAATTATAACGTTCATATTTTAGGGACCAAAATGACCAAAATGCCCTTCATTTTCAAGTTGAACTAACCAAGATACCCCTAACATGAGGTGCACGTGAGGGGTTTGTAACGGCAGATGGACGGACGTTAGTCAGAGGGATGTAAACTGTTAGAAAATGAAACTACAGGTACTTAGAGTGTTAAGCCTGGGCTGAACCTGTTAGTTTAGGCAAACCACATGGACAAAAACTGCAATTTTCTCTAAAATTAAAAAAAACAATTAAAAGGCAAAGTTGTAAAAGAAAAAATATACGTTATAATAAATATTTTAGAGATAAATTAAATTATACAAAACAATTAAAAAGTAGAAAAGCAAAAAGTATATCTATACATATAATATTTAGGAGCAATTTTGGACACATGGCATTCATTTACCCCCTAGCCATTAATTCTCCTCCATTGGTGATCTTACATGGCACATTGAGAGAATTAATAAAATTTTCTTTTTTTTTTAAATCAAAAATCCCGAAATAATTAATTAATATGTTGACTTTTGGAGGAGACAATTCTCATTTATCACAATTATTAACTTTCCTAATTTTAAAAGAATTCTTCCCTTATACTCTACCTTTACAAAGCTTTCTTCCCTTACAAAATTTAGATGATTAAATAATCAGATGGAACATAACCTGTATCTCAAATTCGTGTCATCATCCTCTCCATTTCCACAAACCCTAATCAGGCGATCGTTCGAATCAACCATTCTTTTACCGTGTTCTTCAGCTTCAATCCAAGGTTTTATCTCTTCCATTCTTTATTAATCAAATCGTTCTTCATGTCAATGTTTTCTCTTTATTTTTTTCGTGTTTTTTTCCAGATTTCTTTGTCGATTAAGGTATGTTGTCTCTGTTTTGACTGATTTCAATTATTTATATACTTGATTTTGTATTGATGTTCTTGGTTTTACTGATTGTTCTTGGTTTTTTGTTTATTATTGTTCAGTCATGTTAATTGTTTTGATTTTGTATTGATGTTTTAGGGTTTATATTTTAGCTTTCGATTTAGGGGTTTTTAGGGTTCGACTGATAAGATTAAGTTTTGATTGATTGTTCTTTATTTTTTGATGGATTATTATTAAGACTGATTAGGGTTAATGAGTGATTAGTGTTCGACTGATAAGACTAATGTTTATGTTTTAGGTTTCGAATTAGGGTTAATGTTTTAGGTTTCGGTTTAGGGTTAAATTGATGTTTAAAAAAACCTAGGAATGGATTGTTATGATTTAGCCACATGGCACTTTGTGAGAATTAATAAAATTTTCTCTTTTTTTAAATCAATAATCATTCAATTACTTTTGGTCAAAATCATTTACTAATATTATTATTAACTTTCCTAAAACCTTGCTCAATCATAATTTATAAGAATTTTAGTTTTTTTTTAAAATCAAAAATCATTAATTACTTTGGTCAAAATCGGTCAATACTATTAAATACGTATTTAAAAATAAAAATGAATAAAATGCTTCATCTTCTCTTTAAGGTTTGATTTATTAAGACTGATTAGTGGTTTAAGTGTTAGATTTCGAATTATGTTTAATGTTTAAGGTTACGATTTATGGTTAAATTGATGTTTTAAGAAAGCTACGAATGGATTATTATGCTTTTAGGTTTCAATTTAGGGGTTTATGATTTAGGTATCAATTTAGGGATTTTTTTTTTTGTTCAATTGATGTTTTAAGGCTTATGTTTTTCAAAAAACAAGGTTTGTTCAGGCTTTCTAATGTGGTTAGAGGTGACGGTAATTAGGTGGTTTAGTTTATGACGTTATTTTGGTAGGATGAAAACTTTTGGTGGGTAACTTTTGACTAAAATGGTTTGTGGTTTGTACTGACCAACTTTTGCACGTTTACTACTCATGTGGTAATTCGTGAATTTTGGGGTTTTTTATGTTTAGAATCACTAATATTTTGGGTTATTCTTATTAGTTAAAAACACTATATTTTGCATATTATGTTATGGATATTAGTGGTATATATTAATGTTATTTTGTTGTTTAGGAACTAAGATAGTAAACATAATTGATAAGGGTTTCTTTTAAAAAAAAAAAAAAAAAAACTGTTTTTAAAACAATAATGTTATTTTTTTTAGTAAATGGTTTGACCTTTCTTAAAAATTCATTGTAATCTCTTATTAATAACAGTTTTTGTAATTATGGAAATAATTTAATTTTTAACAACCAACCGTGATATTTAATATTATTGATAAAACATTAATTCTTATTTTCGGTTAGTAATGGTTTGACTTTTTTAAAAAATCATATTAATTTCTTATTAATGTCAATGTTTGTAATTATGGAAATAATTTATGTTGTACACAACCATCTGTGATTTTTTAAAAAAATTTCCTTCTGAAAACAATAATTGTTTTTTTCGGTTAGTATATGGTTTGACTTTTTTTAAAAATTCACATTAATTTCTTATTAATGCCATTTTTTTTAATTATGGAATAATATTTTATGTTTTACAAACCATACTTGACAAACAATCAAAAGTAAATTTTTGGTAAATTGAAATCGTGCAATTTTAGCAAATAAAGAATCAAGGTTTGAATTTGTTTTTTAAAATTCAAACACAATCTTTGAATGCAAAACAGATTCAGTTTTTTTTACTTCTAACAATTTCTGAGTTTTTATTAACTGTAATATTTTAAATTTTTTTCAATAGAAAAAATAACAATTACTAAACCCAATCAAACAAATTTAACAAACAATTAAAATAAATTTGGTAGATTGCCATCTTTAAATTTTAGAAACAAACATTCAAATTTTAGAAATAAACAATCAACCTGTTTTTTGGTAAATTTAAAACATTGAAAGATTGAAATTAACCATTCAATAATTTTTTTAAACATTAATTTGTAGTTTTTTTGTTTATAAATTTAACATTTTAGTTAATTATTTTTTTTTTTTTTTTGATACTTTTAGCAATGTTTGACTTCTTTAACCACCTTAATTGTTTGACACTGTTTGACTTTTTTTAGTCAATAGATACTAACAAACAATAAATTATATTTAAAAAATATACCTATACAACTTAAAAATCTACGGATTATATATGTTTAAGTTTATTTTAGGTATATTGAAATTTTTACATTTTATACCTACACATTTTAAAAATCGTCTATAATTTAAATAAAAAAAATTCAAATTTTTAATTATAGCAACATTTTAATCTAAATTAATTATAGCAACATTTTAAGCTAAATTAATTTTGATTTCCATTTTATATTACTTGTGTTTTTTCATTTAACTTATGGTTTTTTTAAGGTAATGACAAAGGAACACTGTTATCTAATATATCTAACGGTAAACGAATTTCATATATTTTACATCTTTATTTATATGCTAATGGTATTATGCAAGTAATTTATTTTTCTTCACAGTTCTCTCGAATGAAGAAAAAAATAAGAATGCGGTCGAGTGTCGCAAATTTAGAAAATTACAACTAGATGCCAAGAGATGCAAGGTCAATAATCCTACAAATGATGGAATACAAAATGTACCACCGAGTGGAGTATTTAACTGCGACTCCATTGAATCTTCACACCGTTTCAATGTGTCTAAAGATGTGGTGTATAAAGAAATATTTAGTGATATTTGAATACAATGTGTATTGGTTTCTTTTAAATCTTCATAAAATATTTCTGCTACATTTTTTTATATGTTTTACCCCTCAAAATAATTGTACGTTGGTGAACCGCGTGTAACGCGGGCAAAGATCTAGTTATATAATATTCAAATAATGTTTGTCTTTTTGTGACAAGTGGCAACCTCTTAGAGAAAATGATTATCATAGTGCATAGTCTTACACCTAAATGGGTGTATAAATGTGATTGCTGATATAAGCATGATCTAGATGAGTGTATCAATCCTAGAACCATTTGTGAATCATAGGAGTGAATCATAGTCAACAATTGTCAATCATAGTTAGTGATAACATAGTTGGGTCATTACAGCCTATTGAGACTATATAAGTTTCATTATGACCTAATATGACTCATTAAGACATGTATAACATAATCTCTTTTTGCAAAACTTTCGTATTCTTTTAGCCAATTTTGTTATAATCTTAAATATCTCTATGAACTATCGTTTTTTATTTTAATTTTATAAAATGTATTTTAGTTATAACTTTATCTTTCATCGACTTCCATTTGTGTTTTGATGTTTCGATTTTATAGAAGTTATTTTAGTGATATTTTAACTTCATTTTCCAAGCCTTTCATCATCTTCTGCCGTCCAAATTTCCATCTTTGAATCACAAATTCAAAATTTATTATTAGCTTTTATCTTGTTAAATCATGTCCTCAAAACAATATCCATTGAAAACTACTGAATGCATAGCCGTGAACTAAACTACTACTAAAAAACTCGACATGACATGACGTATCACGGAGTGGATTCCCAGCTCTCGTGCGTGACCCATGGGTCACGCTATGTTTTTGTGCATACCGCACAATATGGCTCTCATAAAATGTGTAGCGACAATGGCAACATAAATAACAAACATCATCTTAGGTTACACATTGTCTTTTGAGGCATATGATGTCCTGCAACAAAACCCTTATGGCCCAATCATGAGAAATCCAGCCATTTCCTGTAACGACACCAGTCAGCCCTGAAACTTAGACTCTGCTGAACCATTTCCTGGTTTCTTTAAGCTGCCCAATATGCCATTAATCAAGTTTTCATTGCCATCCACTGGTTTATCCGCTACAAACGAGTAACGTTTTGAAGGCTTTTGCTTATCGGCATCATCATACAAAGGCGGTTTGCTATTGTTCAGGTGATCTACATTCGTCTCAGACTCGTCTGAGGTTATCCTGCTGGTGCTATGCTCTTTGTTACTATACCATGAATCGAGTATCTGCAGTAGCGAGCTTTCGTCTTTCCTACACTTAGCTTGGTTTTGTAATCCTGTTGTAGAACTTTCTGAATCTGAATCAGACAGATCGTTATCTGAAACGGTTTCAAAATCATCATTCTTGCTTTTCATTTGTTCAATGGGTCCCAATTCTTCCCATTGGGTGTCATTATCGTCCTCCTTTCTTGATGAATCAGAATCATTTGAACGAAAACGACCACCAGATGGAAGAATATGATTGGATTCTAGCTTCACCCCTGGCATGATCTGAAGCAAAGTTGCAAGCTTCTGGTAACCAAGTTGTTGAACTTCCAAATGATAACCGTACTTCATAAGGAACAGTTTTTTAAAGCTGCTGATTTTGAAACCATCGGGATGTTCTTTAACAACCTCGTTCACAAGCTTCTGGCAATCACGTAATATCTGACTTCGGTTTTTGGGAGAGATTTCCACTCCAGTTTCATGTTTTTGGGCTTGGGAATCATTGTTACTTGTAGAACCTTTGGAACTTAACGCTTTGCTAGAAGAGCTGCTTCTAGAAGATCCAACGATTCTAAAAGGAAATGTCCTGGAGGGATTTTCTACGACCCATTTTTTCTCTGATATTAGTATGTCCACGAGGTGTAGAATATGGTCTTCACTTAGAGATTGAAGTTGAGAAGGTCCGAACTTCTGGAAGTTGTGCACCATCTCCTGCCTAATTGAAAACAAACGAAAAAAAATACACATTAAAGAGGTTAATTAGTACTATGCAACTCCACTATATCAAATAATGGGGAATTACTTGGTTACAATAATTTATACTCTACCATGTTTTTAACATAATCCTCAGATAGGTGAGGCCATGAGGGTTCAGTGAAAAACCATAGATAAGTTGAGAACCGCATAAGCACTTTTGCATGAACCTTTGAATGTGGTTTACTGATTAATTACTTTTATTATTAAACAAAAAGGGTAAAATTTTCAACTTTTTTTACCTCCTTTCTCGTATCTTCACTTCCATAATAGTATGTCCAGCAAAAGAGCACATTTTCAGGTGAAATGCACATCCGAATGAAACAAAACAAAAGACACATGGGATGTGCATTTAACAAAATATATAGCTATGCATATAACAAGAAACACATTGATACATACATGTGCATCTAACACCCTCTTAGAACTGAAGAAAGAAAACAACTGAGTGGTGGGTAGGGTTCTACTTAAGGGATTCAGATATATGGTTTGAGAGGCTGATTGTGAGGGAACCGCAACCAGTTTGTTGTGATGTGTGTGTATGCACAAGTCGGTAGACATGCCATTCCAATACGAGATGAATTTTCATGTTGTGATTGTGCAGAATCATTGTGGTGCAGCAGCAGAGGCAATGTCAGCAGACATGCGGTTCGGATGTGAGACGAGGTGGGTAGACAGGGCACAAAGTATTTAGCTGTCACATGGGCACGAGGTGCGAAAATAGTGCAAGCCCGAGACAAGAAAAGTGCACAAACTGAACTTTCATTAACTTAGACATAACGTATTTATTGTTTTCCAGAAAAAAGGCCTTCAAGATGTATGCAATGGTAAAAATGAAGTTGATTTTAAAAGTCTAATACAGCAACAGTTTAATCTTTTTTTGTGTTATGAGTGGTTGTTTACTTAGGGAATCTAAACACACCATCTGCACAATGTTTGCAATCCATCAGTAAAAGAGAAGAAAACAATGTACAAAGAAGCCTCTTAAATCTTCATCTCTTTATATCCTTTCTATCCCATCCATTCCCTGCCTCCCTCCCGGTTCCTTACACTACGTCCTCTCTCTTCTACCAACTTTTTCTTCATCCACTATACGTTAGTGTTAAAATAATTGAAGGTCAAGACATGCATGCCTCATTTGCTCTTTTATAATGTATGCCTTGTGTATGTCAGTATGAGGCACCTAGGTCTAGGCGACTACGCACACACAAGTGCAATTTTGACTACAGAGGCAGCAACCATCAGTGACAGGGAGGTTGTACAAAAATTGCTCCTGGTACAACTGTACAAGCACAACGTCCAGTGATGGTAACCGGGCGATTAAATTAGTGGAGATGGAACGATTATTAATAGGTTAAAGGGAAATATATAGAGAAATTGGGGAATGCGGATGCATTAATGAGAGAAAAAGAGCCAGTATGTAAAATACCTATCATGCCCTCCTACCCTTTTTATTTTATAGCAAATTAAGCGCAGACTACAATATATAATGTGGTTCTCACAATTCTCAGCATGGTTCTTAGCTTAGTGATCCTATTCTCCTACTATGTGTGTGTGGTGGTGGTGGGGGTTGTATGTGTGTGTAAGCCACCTGGTAACTGGATTTAGGTGTTTAATCAATGGGTGTCAATGGTATGCTCACAAACACTGAAACAGCTATGGAACTAAGAAAAGCACAAACCTCGTCTTAGACTGCAAAATTGAGGCTGAACCTTTGGAGCTTTCTAAGAAAGCCAGCATGTCATTCCAAAAAGATTCTGTGAAGATTTCCTGCATCTCTGAATATCTTGTCTTTTCATCAGTTTTACTCGATTCTGCCTTCAGATCATCAGCATTTTTATCATTTTCCCAAAATTTACACCATCTCACAATCTGACTAAAGATGCCACGAGGCTTGCTAACTTGATCAACATTCTCTGTAGATTTTCCGCCAATTTTTGGATCTTGAACTTCATTAGTTGATAAAGATGTGGACACATTCCCCTCATCAGATGATTGGTCTTTTGAAACCGAAGAGTTTCCATCAATGTTTACTGTATCAGTGCTATTCTGGATAGTAGAACGATCTTTATCAGTACGAATAATCATATCTTGATGACCATCATTACCTCTAAACCATTTCCTCCACGTGGACTTATAAATTCCCACTTCAGGTTCAGTTTTATTTATCTTTACTGGGTACAATTGACCACCGTTGACTGCACCTTTTTCCACCTTCTCGATAACAGGAGGCTGCTCCACAACTTTCTGTGGCGGCTGCTCCTGTTTGATTGGAAGTGCATGTGACTCTGCAGAAAGATTTGCATCATTTAGTTTGGAAGATGTTGATGATATTTCCTCATTAGGGGGCACAGAAACGCTATGAGCAGCAACATCTTCCTTAGAAGAAACAACTGGAACTGAGTCTTCGGTATCTTTTGTAGTACTAGGACCAGAAACTGAATCGGCACCACGAATTTTTGGGCTAATTCCATGTACTATATGTTGACCATCCTTCTGAGATTGAAGTCTCAACAAATTTGGCATGGCCATGAGAAAAGCAGAGAACTTCCTATAACCATACCAATCCTTTTGGATTGTAATATTGCTCTTCCCCAATTCAGATCGAAGTTCTGTGATTGGGATCCCTTTAGGATATGAATTCAATGTATTACGTATTGCATTTGTAACTGCTTCTGGAATCGGACGAATACTGTCTGAATTTGAATTTGAAATCTTATCTGACTGCACACTTGAAGTTTGGTTAGAAAAGTGGTTACAAACCTCAAAAGGGTCTTCAAGAGAAACTCTATAATGGCCATACCATGAAGCATAAGGCCCATCTGGAGGTTGGTTGAAATACCTTCCATTTAAATTCTCCCCTTTAACCAATGAATTCCACTGCCACATGATACTTGCAGCACTACAAAGAACTGCAGGAGCATTGTCTGTACTAGCAAGCAACACGTTATAATTATTCATTCTTAAGCGGTGTAAGGTACTAGCAAAATCTCTATCCCCAGAAATCAAAAATAGATGAGCAGGTGGTGGATTTTGAGAAACCCAATACATCAAGTCCACTAGAAGAGACCTATCTGCACTGTTCTTTCCCCCTGTATGAAACAAAAGAAAACAAACACTTCAAATGAGTACGATATCTAAATCCAAAAGTGCAAAAAAGCTTTGAACATCAAAGAGTCTTTTCTGTAACCAGTTCATCCAACAACTGACGGCCGCAGATTATTCTATTACATTCTGTAAGTCATGAATCAATTCTGAAACTCTATGTACAACAACAACCGTACCCAGTAAATCCCACTCACAGCCAAGCTATTAGTAGGGCATGGGGAGGGTGAGATGTAGGCTTGGTATAAAAAATAGCGCCTCGGGCGCGCTTTAAGCTCTTGAGGCGCGAGGCTCCAAAAAAATTGTTTTTTTTTTTGTCGAAAAGCCCTGGGATACATGAAGCTCTTCAGGCGGCGCTTCAGTAGCGCCTCGGCCCAAAAAACCATTTTGTGCCTAGTCTATTTAGCCCAACAAGTTAAGTTTTATGTTGATTCGTATTATGGATTGTTCTATGTTGATTATCGATTGTTATACCAAATTTTTGGGTTGTTCTATGTTGCTTTTCAAGTATTGATCGTTATATCACAAGCATTGGATAATTGGTATGAATCATATTCTAATGATTTTCAAATGATATATTAAGCTGTAGGGACTAGGGAATTAGTTCAAAGTTCAAACTCGTTCCTATATTTTGATGTTCTTTTTTTTTTTTTTCTTCTTCTTTAATGTTAAGTTACTTAATGTTGTCTTCATCTTTAAGGGTGTTTTGAATTTAGATGACTATGTTCTTGGTCATTCTTATGTTTTGAATGTTTTTTTAAGTGTTTAAGGGTGTTTTATAATCATGTTTTTGTGTTTATGTTTGATTAGAAGGTAGAATATGTCATATTGACATATATAAATATTTTTTTATATTTTTTTAATATTAAGCGCCTCGCATACATGAAGCTCTCGCCTCGCGCTTTAAGCCCCACGCTTCAGATTTTGGAACCAAAATGCCTCGGAGCACCTCGCGCTTTTTTAAACCAAGGATGTAGGCAAGCCTTACCTCTATCCCCGGCTCCAAAGCCATAATCAAACATCAAGGTCACATAAAAACATAAAAAAAGCACATAGATACTAAAAAACAACATAAAACATAGTGCATTAAGGAAATTCTCAGTAAGATACCAAACAGGCAATTGGTAAAACAAATAATAGGGACATATAACACATCATAAAACACAGACAAGCAATACCATACAAAGGTTCTGAGTTCTGACCCTTCTTAAGTTGAATCTTCTATCAGTCATGATCTTACAACGTTTCACATAAACGCCAGATTTTGAAGAAATTCTAAGACATAATTTTACAATAACTCTTAAACAAGTAGGCAAGTACAACACAAAGCTACCAAATCAATCTTTCTCCACTCATTTCATCAAATTCAGAAACTAAACTACCAAATTCCACAACATTTCAACCTAATTTGCAAATACAATTAACAAATAACAACAGTAAACAAACAAAAAAAAAAGAATCAAAGGTACAAACCATTAGGAATATGAGTAAGGTTAATCCCTGTAGAAGACAAGGCTTCTTGATTAGACCTAGAGAGCTGAACAACGTCACCAAAGGCCGTAATCTGAATAGGTCCTTTAATACCAACTGATCTAACGGCAGAGGTAATAAACTGAGTAACTTTATACACATTAACATTACAAGGCACCTGACAGTTCTCAAAGTCCCACCACACAGAAACCCTAACGTTTCTGACGTCATCTGGATTACGTCGTGAATGTGAATGATAAGATGATGAGTCTGGTGAAGAGGAAGTTGAGAAATGAGAGATGCTGAGGAGTGGTTGAGTGAAGGATGGTGGTGTACGGAGGAAGAGAGAGCGTGAGGAGAGGAAGATGGTTATGGAAGAGAGGTGTTTCATGGTGGAGGCGGTTTGTGTGTGTGTGTGTGTCACTGTGTGTGTTGGGTCATTTTTCCGTTAATGGAACTTTATGTTATGGGAGGGAGGTAGACGACGGTACCAAAAACCTTTCCCACCAGCTTAAAACCCTACTACACGTGCATATCACGTGACTCATCTTACCACCTTACCCACCAGCAGAATCACTTGATTGTAATTGTATCTATCTCCAGCACGCAATAATGCGTGTACATCAATTCTGAAGGAAACCTAATAAATATGGGAAAAACCCCTACGAGAATGATTCCTATGACCAAATGATCTCTAAACCTTATCTCACTCCTAAGATGTCACTAGGCTGTAATGATGTGGGCCTTGTGTTAAGTTACTAATCCAATCAAACTGCAAGGGGTTAGATAGGGTTGAAATAGATCGGATATGTTAAGCTGACTTGGGAAAAAAACATAATGGATAAGTTGCAACAAATGCAATTTTAATCCATTTTTCATAGTGTTAAACGATAAAAAGAATGAATAGGCATGAAGACGAAGTCATGTCCATTCATACTTACATAACCGACATGTACCATGTTGCATATCAGATCATTTATCTGGGCTTTATTACATGTCAAGATCATTCTTCACATTCGGATCTCCTTTCATGTCTAAAGCATATCACACTGCGGGTCATCCTACACTATCTGATCTAACGCACATCTAGGATAATGATGATGATAGAAAGTACACTAAATTAGTATGATATTCTAGATGTCTCATCAATAAATAGTCTCATATATGCTAATCAACAATTGATTGTGATTTGTGGCTACAATCTCTCTAAATACGATAACACCCAAAAAAAAATACACACTTAATTCTCTCTTAAATATCCTAACTACCCGACACCAAACTCACACCATAGAAGGGGGGGGGAGGGGAAGAACCCGTACTGCCAATTATTGAGACCCCAAACATTCATGCATTCGGTGACTTTACAGGCATTGAGGTTACAAGGTGCTTGGGCTGATATCTCACCACATGAAAACTCTATAAAGTTTATAACACGTTCAAGTTATGTCTCGAAGACAAATGATAGGAATAAGTATGTCGTTGAGAGATAGCATATTCGTACATATGGTATACAAGAAAAGAGACAATATGAAGAAGTGCATAGGAATATGAGGAAGTAAGAGAGGTTTTATGGCGGATAAGGTTTTTGCATGTCACTCAGCGTGTTCAGTCACCGCTCCCTATGTCAAATCAAAGCTCGTTAGATATAAGTCGTTAGTTGATCTAACAATTTAAAGAAAAAAATTAATAACGATATACTTGTAATATTAATTCCACTCCTTACCGAAGGACATGTAGCCCAATGGTATTCAAGTGTTTGAAATGATGCCTCTTCCAACTTCGAAGCGGTGAGTGTTCAAGTCTCATTATAAGCAAATAATATAAATTTAGGAGGTGTGAGTTTACCCCAAAGAAAATGCAACCCTCATTACATGAGGAAATTAACGTACTCAAGATTGTATTGTCCATATTATTCAACCAATCAATTTTTTTTCTTTTAAAGGGGGCACTAAACACCACCACATTGTTGTTAAAGGAGGAGTCATTATTGCCCCAAAATCTATGTAAAGCTTACGTGGTACAATAAAGCCCCTAAGGGCTTTATTCCACACCCCAGCCTTATATGTAAGAGAGTTCACAGGTTCAAACTAGGGCAAGATGAGTATTTTAAACATTCGGTGTAAATTAAGTAAAAGTAACATTTGGCGTTAAAAAAATGCATACGTATCAAATTTATAAATGAGAGTTAATCTTATAATCCAAACATGTTACAAAAGCAATGATTTAAACCTAAATCCCTAACCAAAGTCAAACCACATAGACTAGTCTTTTTAACTAACTCTGTATTATAGTTTTTTTTTTTTTTTTTTGGGAACGGCCAACACAACATTTCTGCCCAATTCCCAACGGGAGCGCTTCTACAAAATTTGGCTCCGATTGGAAGCCAAAGCCCACCCATGTGGTTCCCGGACCGGGGAAAACCCGACCCACATCCGTCCAAAAGCACGACAATGAGAAGCCAGTAAAACCCATGTGGGATCAGGAATCGAACTCGTGACCAAAGGCCAGGGTCAACTCTGTATTATAGTTATTCATTATTAATATTTTTTAAGAAACAGCTATAGCTATTAAATTAGCAAGGTACGTTTCTCCCAACCAAAAAGCTGAGCTGGTTCTCTTATTATTCTACTTTTGCTTCACCTGTACTGTAAAACGATAATACATAACATACACAATATAATAGAATGATAAACGGTTGAAGTTGGAGAAAAGTTCTTCAAGCTACAATTTATCAAAATAGACCATTTAAAAAATTTTAGTTACCATAAAAGAATTATGAATCTTAATGTTACATGACATTTTCTTACAACATAACATTGAATCATCCGGAGTATCTAAACAACATGGGACATAACAAATGATCATTTCTTACCCAACGTTTACAGAGATGGAGCCAAACGGTATGAACAAAGGCAAACGATTAACGTATAACAAAACATTGGATCATCCAGCAACAGGCAATGGTCTCAGGAAAGAATCTAGACCAATTAACAGCTTTCCCGTCACACTATCAGATCCAGGCTCAAAGAATGTATGTCATGATAGGTTCTGAAGAAAATTACCTATTTATCAATTCCAAGTTCTTTTTCGAGATCTCTTGTGAGGCTAAATTGCAGGGTGCTGTTCCATGGGAACAATGTACGAGTAACAGGCAGCTTCCTTCTCAGTTCCTGCATTCACAGCACCGTTAATCCCCATTGTTTTATATCATAACTCATACGTGACTATTATTTGATGCAAATATTAATTAGCTTAAATCAAGGCAAAACCCAAAACACGACGTATCTTAGCTGATTGTTTTTCAGTTTAGCTTAAATCACGATTCACGAAGGGTAAAATGGCAGCTTAGGTATTAGTTCACACAGACATGATAAGGTTGTGCTAACCAGCAAACACTTTTTGATTTATTATTTACAAAAAAAATATAAATCATTAACTTGTTATATACTTATATGTGAGCACAAAAACTATATTGTTACAATAACTTTTTTCTAGTTTTTCTAATAAGCAATATTTAGATTTTACACACTTGAATTCATTTAAGAAGATTTACCCTTTTGACCCATTTTGGTTTTCCATTCCATGTATTTTTTTTGTTCAACACATTTGACTGTTAAGTCGTATAAAGAAAATATAACTTGAACCGACTCATTTGTAAGTAAATGGATGGAAATTGGCAGCTCTAGTTTGGGACCAAACCGTTTATGGAATTAATAAGGGTCTTATCATTATTAGTTAAAGAGAAGAAATCAAATACCTTGAATGTGGAATCTGGCAAATTAGAATAAGACGCCTGTAATTGCGCAAATGTTAGCAAATAAATCTACATTAAAACGTTAAGTAGTCGTAAAAGGGGGTATGAAACACCAAACCTGCAGGGAAGTCAGGTATTCTGTTTCATGGTGGCGAATAATGTTCATCAATGAATCAGCAGAATCATCTGGTGACTGAGAGGATGCAACACATATGACAGATCAGCCATATGACAGGATTTCATTGGACAAATTTATATAAAGAATATTCTGTAAACTTAAGTTTTATGTAGCTCCAACATATGTGGAAATTGGGCAGGTAATATTGGTTGGGTAACGGGCATAAATGGGTTCATCAAAACGGATGATTTTATGTGCAGGTAAAACGGGTCGGTTGTGCCGACCTGCCAAAACAAACTTTTCCATTTTTCAGTTGTAGTTGAATAGTATATTAAACATGGTCATGAAAACAAAATTACTGAATAATAAAGAATTTCTTTTATATAAGAAAACCTTAAGATATTGTAAGCATTGAATGCACATTAGGTGACTTTTGAGCCATTTAAACCAGTCGAACCATTGGAGAATATTTTGTACAGCTATCGTGGGAACCAAAAGAAATTGTAAAACCACAGTTTTTTTCTTGTTCCACAAAACTATGTAATAGGTCACTGACCCCAGACTCATCCCTTTTGAATTGCACAGACTGGTGCACGTCAGCAAAGAGGCCATAAAATGTATAAAACCAGGGTTAAGGACCTTTTTCCAACAGGTGTCAGTCAAAAAATGGGGTTAGACTATTAGAGACCCCAAACTCATCCCTTTCAAATCGCACAGACTGGTGCACGTCAGCAAAGAGGCCATAGAATGTATAAAACCAGGGTTAAGGACCTTTCTCCAACAGGTGTCAGTCAAAAAATGGGGTTAGAGACCCCAAACTCATCCCTTTCAAATCGCACAAACTGGTGCACGTCAGCAAAGAGGCCATAGAATGTATAAAACTGGGGCCAAGGACCTTTTTCCAACAGGTGTCAGTCAAAAACTAGGGTTAGAGACCCAGGTTCACAGCCTGGTCAACTTATAGGGAATAGGTGAAACAGGAATTGCTGGAACCGGGATAGGAAGTTTACCAAAACCAGGTCGTAGAGCTGGAAATAATGTTGGTGGAGCTGGAGACTATGGTGATAGTGCAGAAGTGATGGCAGAAAGTGGTGGTGGTGATGGTAGTGGTGATGATGATGAACCTGAGGAGGTGGTTGTGATTTGTGAAGGCCATTCGATGCTTCAGCAAGAAACATGCAACTGATCTTTTCAAACATTGCTTTAAATAATTTATGTGAACTCAGTTTTATCTAACTCCAGTTTTTTACCACCACATTCGGAACCAGGGTCTCTAACCCCGTTTAACTACATTTTCTGGCCTCTTCGCTGACATGCACCCACCCAATTCGAGAAGGATGAACCCAGAGACTCTGACCCGCTTACAGCTTACAACTTAGTGACTTACAACTGTTTTACAGAACGGAATTAAAAACAATATAGTTTTACAACATATAGCTTTACAATAAATCACCATCTGATCATTTTCATTTTTAGCTGTTTTTATGTTTTATCCATTTGACACTTATTTCCACACTTGTTCAGTTAAAGGATAGAGAATAAGGTGTTTTGTGGGTCGGACTAACCAGACCCAACTCCCTCCAACAGTTACCCGTTTGACCTGAACCCAATTTTGACCTGTTACCCCAGCATGCCCGAAGTCCGAACCACCCATTTTGCCATCTCTATCACAGATGTATAGAACTGTCACTAACTGGAGAAGAATACTTTTCGAAATTATCCAAAACTACTAGTTGTGATATACTGTGAAGTGAGTTTAGTTTGTAACCTGAAAGATAGTTGAATCCCTGAATTCATGCTTTGCGTCTAGCTGAACATTCCCTTCTTCAAAATAATGAGCAGTCACCTGAATATTCAATATAAACAATAAGATATATCTTTTATATCAAATCCAAAAGTTATCTTTGAGTCTGAGAAAGTGCCTGCAATTTTCCTCTGACTTCCACAGTCTGCAGTTCATCCTTAAACTCGATGTTCCATATTGAGATCCAACTTCCATTACTAATAAGGGTCAACGAACACAATTTTGAAATGTGACAAAACAACATAGAAGATTAAATTAAGGAAGAGAACAGGTATTGTATTATAAGGAACGGATTAATAAAGAAAACAAATAGATTAAGTTCGCTAACCAAAAATTCTGTGGACTATGTCGAGTGGCTGTAATCACCACAACAAGCTCAAAATCCGACCCACAATCTTCAGCATCTTTTCCATTTGTACAGTATACTGAGAAAACACCTTTTGGATAAGCCTCTTCAACATACTTGGAAATTTCAGCATCCAAAGCACATCTGTGACAATGCCATGGAGTGAGAATTTTCACTTCCAGGATGATCTTGAGCTACATTAAGGTAGTGTTTGGTTTGTAATCAATTATTGCTGCTGTGGGTATGGATTTAAGTCTTTAACAGTGGAGTTAAAGAGGATTGAGGATCAGTTTCTCAAAACCACCTTAATTGAGAAACTCATACCCTTAAACCACATACCATCTATTAGTCTATTACTGTCATTTCCCTTTCCCTTTCCTCATTCCCAAACCCTAAATCCAAATACCCTTAAGATTTGCAGATGGTTACACACATCTTTTAAATACAAATTATTTAGGGTATCATTATTAAAAAAACTGCAGTACAATTTCTATTAGTAAAATATATCAGTTTTATTTGTAAATACTAACATCGCATGTTTCTTAATGTGATGAAAAGTTGGTAATTTTCACCAGATAAATAAAATCTGGAGCTAGTAAAGTAAATATAAATGTAAGTCAGCTATGATAGTCACATTCTACAAAGTTAAAAAAGTAAAGGATATCTAGAGAAAAATATTACCGATACTCTTCTATGTACGGGGATGAAAGCTCTTCGTCTGTAGCTGGTCTCATTTGTGTACAAATCTGAACAAATGAAACATTTCATATAAATCCAGGTGAATACAGAAAGCCCAGATTAACAATGACAGAAGCAAGTAGATAGATTAGTTCTATATCCTAAACTGATTGAACTAAATTTGATACCTAATAACAAAGCAATACACATTTACAATTTAAATGCTAATTCATTGGTTTAGCATATCATGCCGCCTTTAGGGATTTAGGGTATGATTGAAGTCAATACTTTTATCTTATCAGTAATGTTTTCAAACATTAGGGCTTAGTGTATATTCTGAGCAAAGTAATCAACTCAATGTCAATAATTCATCAATTTCTTGCCACACAATATGCTGTTTCTCATGGTATGGCGGTATGCCTAGTCCTTCATCTTTAGATTTCTTCATAAATAATTCATATGGCAAACAGTAAAGTTGGAATCAATAGCTTGGGAATACATTTATGTTTGGCTGATAAAATGAGGCCATGCGTGAATTAAATCTAAGAAGAGTCCCTCCAAAACCCGTGTAAAATAAGGGCTTAGTGTTTACTCTCTATATGCAGTTACAGTTTTCTGGAATTACTGAATTACTCACGACTTGGTTTGTATATTTAGGGGTTGTTTGGTTGATTAAGTGTTGAATCAATAAGATGTCTGAATGGTTAAGAGGTCTGAATGGTTAAGCGCTGAATCATTAAGTTGGACCTCTTAATGGTTAGTTTTCTTGTCCCACATTGATAGGAGAGCCTCATTAAGGTTCAGCCCAGTTCAGTGCTTAATAGTTCAGTGCTTAATGGTTCAGCAACATCTCAAATCTTAATGATTCAGACTTAACCATTCCATTCAGAAGCTGAAACAAACGCGCTGAATGCTGAATCATTCAGCGCTGAATGGTTAAGAGCCTCATTAAGAGGCTACCAAACAGCCCCTTAGTGTATTGATGAAGGTCAACTTGATACCTTAAAAACAAATTTTGATTTTGACCTTGAGAATCCTAATTGCTTCATGTTCAAGAATTATACTCACATAGTCACATAGTTAAACTTCTATTCAAAAACACTCTTTGTTAATATCAGTAGGTTTAGAACTCCTAAATCAAACAAACACATAATAGAATCAAAGTAGATAAAGCAACAACAAACAGGGATATCTGGTTGCAAAAGAAGTTAAATGACTGAATCAAAGATAACTAGATAAGAGACAAATCTTTCCTCATATATGACCAATCATGATTTTGACAGCTCTATTATTCTTAACTGTTCCAGCATTGTGTCGTGAAAGTAAAGACAGTTTAACCTCTCTCACATATAGGTAAATATAGAAGGCTAGAGAGACCAATCACTAGCTTATCAAACTTACTTGCCGGACATGATCAACCTTTCCCACTTGTGCAGTCCTAGGATCAAGATACTCATCCTTACTAAGCTCACTAAATGATGACACCAGCACCTGCAGGAACACCCATAGAGAACAAAAGAAAGATTTAAAACTGAAACGGAACTCTAAACATCCCACACCTCCCCCAAAATAACATAAAGCAAGCTGCACACACAATTACTTTGCCTTAGAAAACTCTTAATCGACACGTAAATTACAAGTCAACCAACACCTAGTTCTGATATATTAAGTAATGCAACCACAGATGAAGTCATGAAGCAAAGATTCGCTAACGCAATATACTGTACCAATGAAAAATCAAATAATAAATGAAACCAAACTACTAAACAGACTTTCCAGGGTTCTTACTTCTTTTTGCTTCTTTTTTTTTTTTTTTTTTGAACGGTTAGAACAAGTGGAAGCGCGCACACTTCTTATTTTTTTTCTTGCCACAAGTGTGATTTGAACTCAGTTCTCTCCCTAGCCTCAAAATTTATATATATAGCAATTTAACACTAACAATTGTAGCAAGTGGGAACTTATTAAGACTTAAAATACTAAAAGAGCAATAAGAAGAAAGACGAATGGAAGAACTAAGAAGAAAGGTGCTAATATCGGGAATATCGGTCAATATCGCCGACAATATCGGTACGACGGTACCGTACCGATATCTCGGTTGATGACCGATAACCGATTGCCAACTTAACCAATGATCATTGGCACTTGTTATTTCTTAACCAGTAAACTTTCTTCATAATCAATTGAAATCAATGTAATCACAGTAATGTTAATAGCCTTTAAACCTGACATGCAGCTAACTACCAACAGATCAAGTGAAACAAAATAAGACTGAAATTCTAGGTCAAAACACAAAACATCATCCATCAAACTATAAATAAACAAGGAACCATACCTCACCGCTTCGATTAGGAAACTGGAGACAAATAATATTTGATTTATTATAAACAGGGAAAGCTTCAGCAGCCGCCCTTCTATACACATCCTCATCGTTCAGAACTGATTTAAGGTCTGTAAAATCCCTAAAACATATCATTAACAGTACCAAATCATACGCATCTCGATAATTAAAACAATAATTGACAAACAATCAGTGATTACCTTTGGCAACGTATTGGATTTCACCAGGCGGAGAGTTGAGAAGAAACCATTTGGCAATATCCAGTTTCTGATCGTCAGTAAGGAGTACTTCTTGGAGCTCTTCTGTATCATCCATTTACTTATTATATTTGTGTAAATAATAATATAATAATATGTTTGTGAGAATTTGAATTGAATTGATGAGTTTCAGGATTTGAAAATTGGGGACGAAGTGTTTGGTACGGAGGACAGCAAGACAACTTATGGATGTAATCAACGACGCTTTCACTTGAAGAATTTTAGTTTTAAATTTATTAACACTTAATTGCAATTTTTGTCGTTTGTCTAAACTAACATGTTCAGCACGTATATAACACCCTAAGTACTTATGGCTTTTGCTAACACTTTACGTCTCTCTTGTTAACGGCCGTCCATCTTGCCGTTAGATTACCCCTACGTGCACCTCACGTGGGGGGTATTTTGGTCATTTTATCCCTATTATAACATTTGAAAAATTAAAATTAAAATTAAAACATTAGCTTGATTTTCCCTCCCTCTCTCGTTCCCTAATCCCTCAATCTGTAACCCTAACACTCTGATCACGTAATAGCCATCAATTGGTTGCAATGTGGGCATCGTTATGGATGATTCGAGAACCAGACATTGTTGAATTCGACCCATTCGTAGTTTACTGTAAGTATAATAAAAACCCTAATTTTGTTAGTCATAGTGATTATTGCTTCTTCTTTGAAGTTGTTTTTTAATTTTCGTTTTTTATTTATTTGTAGCCGAGGATGATACATTGTTTACAATTAAGATGATTCATGGTGGTGAGTTTATCAATAGTCCAAGTAGAAAGCATGTTAATGGGAAGTGTTGCTATATAGATTGTTGTTGCATTGAAGATTTTGGATTAGATGTGCTAGTTGAGATGACTAAAACAGTAGGGTATCCATGTGACATGGTGTTTTACTATCATTTTAGATTACCTGATGGGGATTTAGACACATGTTTAAGGGAATTGGCTACACATGCTTCTGTTGAAAGGTTTTGTTCATTGGCTACAAAGTATAAGGTTATGGAGGTAATCAACAACAACCACAACATGATCAACAAGAAAAGACACAAAAGGACGAGGAAGAAGCTAATCCATATGACGATTATGATCCTAAGGTTTTGAAAAAAGCTTGGGATTATACAAATGAGGATGAGGATGACTGGTACCATGATCCATATGAAGATGAGCGTCGGTATGATTCATGCTCTAATGATGATTGCTAGTGGAAGTGACACATGTAATGTTTAAGAAACAACATGTAATTCTATCAATATGTGATCAATAAAATGTATGCAGTGTTTAAAAAACAACATCATTTTCATTCAAAATCAAAGTTATTACATTGTTCAATGCATACAGCTACATTAATCAACTATAAACAAAGTACAACACAAAAAATAACCAACTAAAACCAAGCATAATCCTCAGCTTTCTTGCCTCATAACCTCTTGCTTTTGCTAATTCTTGTTGTTTCTTCATATTTTTTAGTAATCTGATGATGACCTTGGAATGCCTTTCACTGGCTGGACCCTCTGCCCATGAGACAAACCCACATCCATTTACACAACAGTGAAACCTTTGACCAGGGTTTGCTTCAGTCCACGATGTTCGTCCTTGTGTTTCAGACCCACATATTCAAATTGGAGGAACATCACTCCATCATTCATTTCGTCGAGGATAATTGGAGCTCGAATTCGACATTGCTAATCTGCTAAGGCTAGGGCTCGAATTGGACATTGGGTTTTCTGGGATTAGGGTTTAAAAATCAAATTAGGGAAGATGATAACCTGGTTAACGTTATAATAGGGATAAAATGACCAAAATACCCCTCACGTGAGGTGCACGTGGGGGTAATCTAACGGCAAGATGGACGGCCGTTAACAGGAGGGACGTAAAGTGTTAGCAAAACAAACCTGAGGTACTCAGGGTGTTATATACGTGCTGAACCTGTTAGTTTAGGCAAACCACATGGACGAAAATTGCAATTAACTCTTATTAATTAACTTATTTTTTTACTAGTTGCGGGTTAGTGTGTTGAAATATGCAAACCGAACCCCACCAATATTTTTATTCGTGTCGAAAATTTTAACCCTAACCCGCATGCACGTAAGTTCGGGTTAACCCAGACACTACCGTTGAACACGTATTTTTAAATGAGTCATACATGTTGTCAAGTTATAAGCGGTTTGTTGGGTTGTGAGTATGTTATCGATAATCTGTTTAATGGTGGGTATGATTGTGACAAGGAAATAGAATGGTGTGGTGAAACTAACACTATTATGACTAACAATGTAAGATTAAAACGTAAAAAGCAAAAACAAAATATAAAACTTTTTTTTCTAATAAAATGGGTCAACTCAAACTTGACCTGTATTTAATACAGGTTAATCTAAACCCAGCCCGTTTTTTTATTAAATGAGTTGTGTCAGTCGACCCAAAGTTGTCTTTTTTTGTTGGGTTCAAATAGTTTAGAGTCGTATCAAGAATTAATCGTTGTCCCTAACTACAATAGGCTTAACTTTAACACCCTCTCAAAATGTAAAATATAAAATTGCATACATAAGCTGATATATCAACTTCCTTTGGTTTTGTTGATCATCCGAGTTCAACCTCATTAATTTGCATAAATGGAAGCAACATGATATATAAAAAGCATACTTGTAACTCCCCAACCGATGGCGGAAACATCGGAGTGCCACGTAGTGACGATTGTTCATAAGCTCATGTAACTATTAATGTTGAAATATTATTAAATGTTGAATTAAAATACATACATGATTTTCAAACAAGAATAAAAACGAAACCAAACAATACAAGATTCTGATTTTATTAACTAAGTCCGAAGCCTTAAGGAATCATCAAGCAAGCTTCTCCTGAAACATGCAAAAAAATAATTTTGTCAACAATAATGTTGGTGAGCATTACCTAGGTTTGTACATATGGTATAAGTTCAAAAAGAAATACAATTCATGTGTCATGTGATATCAATGCGTTATGCAAACATCTATGTAACAAATCTGTATTCAAGAATATAGTTCACAAAAGTATATCGAGCCCCTTAACATGTGTAAAGTCTAATAGAGCACCACAACCGAAGTTATGTCTGATAGAGCACCATAACCGAATTTATGTTTGATAGAGCACCATAACCGAAGTTGTGTATGATAGAGCACCATAACCGAAGTTCTGTCTTATAGAGCACCATAACCGAAATTATGTCTGAGTTTAAGTATAAGCATGTAAGTTACGTTCATGTTCAGACACAAGCATGAAGATAAACAAGACATGTATATGAATTGTAATCGATCAAAAAGTACGTGTATGTGAATGAGCAAGTTTAAATAAGTGTGCATGAATCACCCCAAAAGTGTAAAAACGAAAAAGGGGATAAGTAATACTCACTTGATAAGCTAGACAAGATTCACCAAAGTTAATGTTGTGAGGAAAATCCCAACGAATTATTCTTAGGTTAAGCAAAGCAATACAAATTCGAGACGTCTCCAAATAATCAAGAACCTATGATCCTGTTATAGCGGAAATTAGTTTTAGAGTTAAATGATAATTTGTTCTTGTTTTGTGATTTGTTCGCTAAGAAGTTCCCAACGAGCAAAATCTAAAATTTAATTTTGATAATTAAGAGAAGTTTAAAAATAACTAATTTGGGTTATACAAAATACAATATATCACCTTTGCATAAAAATACATGTATATGTTTGAGAAGAAACCTAATAATTATGGTTTAATTGGAACATAAAGAATACGACAAAATAGAGATTTAAACCTTTTCATTATAAACACGGAAATGAGGTTATGTAATAATGAAAACAAACATGTTTGGTTACAACAACTTGAAAGCATACGAAAAGTTTAAGTATGAGCAACAACCCAAATGGGGAGCCCATACGTACTGAACACCAAGCAAATATTTTGAGGCGAATGTCACACCCCGCCTAGGCGGAAACACGGGATGTAACTTCGAAAGGTTTTCAAGCACACAAGTCATGCAAGCATTAAATTCATTGAATAAGAGATATCATAAAGACACCATTGTCTAACAAAATAATAGAAAACATTGTCTTAAAACCCCACTTAAATGACATTGTTCAAATCATTATTTAAAAAGTAGGTTCAAAATATCCCCATGATGTCAGCGCATGACTCCAAGTTCCATGATATGCATTCAATTGCCTGAAAAACATGCAAATAAAATATGTCAACAATTAAGTTAGTGAGGTCACGGGTTTTGGAATATGTGTAAACCATGGGTGACTGGATCATTGCCTAGCTAAGACAATAATCATTATGTGACTGTCATGAGCCCGTAACCAAACCTTGACGAATGTTGTGCCTCGCCCATTGTACACTAAAGACAATTAATAAATAGTGAAATAAAAGTACTCTTTCGATATCTGTAATCCGGTTAGAGCGACTAACAAAAAGCGGAGGTGTCAACCTAATAGATTTATCCCGGTGTTTCATGGCTAAATTCATAGCTAATGGTTACAGTAAAATGTATGACATGAGGGCTTATGAGTACTCTAAACCTTTTTGCCTTATGTTCACATAATAGTAAAAAAATGTAATTGAACTTGTATGCATGTTCCCCCCCCCCCCCCCCCCCCAAAAGCATGAAAACAGTAAAATGGGGCCGGGAGAACTCACCTGATGTCTGAATGCTAAAGACTGACTGAATCTGGTGTGGAAATGTCCGAACAAAAGTGCCCTAGAGTCAATAAAGACAACTTAAGTTTATGTGTTGTACTATTTACCATGCAATTGTTCACCCGACTTGTACACATTTGGACTGTGTGTTTCTGTACCATTATCCATATATATCACATATTGTATGTGTTGGAAAAGCTTGTTTTTACCGTTATTGTTAGTTAATCATTTGTGGCAAAATAGTTGTCTTGGTTTCCCATGTGTTATCATGTGTGCTAGTTATTTATACTTGAAAGTGACACATTATATAAAAGATGCCTTGGTTTCCCATGAGCTAGTTATTTATACTTGAAATTGGCAAAACAGTTGTCTTGGTTTCCCATGTTTTCAGCCATTTTATATAAAAGATGACACATACATGTGTTTTTGCCCTTGTTAATACATACATTTTGGTTATTAACATATGTTTTCCAAAGGTTCTTGTGTTAAAGCTAAATTAACATATGTTTTCAGTTCATTAACACATGTTCCCAAAATCGTCTTAATCAAATATGTTATGGTTTTGAGTTCAAAATCATGGTGTTGTGGCTTGCCTTGGCCCCATACATACACGCACACACTCGCACGTATGTGTGTGTATGTATATGTTCAAATGTGCACATTTGGTGTATGTATGTATGTATATCGTGTGCATGAATGTATGTATGTGAGTATATATTAAACTAACTATATAAAACTTGAGTGTTTAATCAATTTCTATATATTCTACCCGTGTGTCTAGGTGTATTCGATGGTGATGGCTCTGGTGAACTATGGATGTGATCGAATTATCAAGAAAAAGGAAAGTTTGGTTCGGTTCAACTCACCTTAGATATAGCCAAAGGAAAACAAGATGAATGTTATTGTTCCCTCCACAATGTGACTTCCAAACTCTTGATTGGGACTTGTAGCTAGTGCACGATGATAATCCTCGATTGAAACAGTCCTCTTGGGCTCGTTTTTGGCTCGGCCGAAGGGTAACAAAGGAAAGGAATGAGAGATGAAGGTGTTGTGGGTATGTTCAAGTGTTTAGAGTGGTGTGGTGATATTCCTTGTGTTGAGCATACATATATATATATATATATATATATATATATATATATATACAAGAGAGAGAGGAAGAGTGGAAGTGGATTGGTTGGTATTTTAGGAAGTCAACATACCAAGATCTTTGGTGTGCAAAAAGTTGATGACTATCTTGGTGAAATTTGTTGACCTTCGTGCATGTCCCTTTATTAGGTTATGTTGGCCAATTTTTGTGGGGTTCAAGGGAGGTTGTTTGGGTAGTCAACATAGCATGGAAGTTTGTATAGGTTGGTCTTTGAAGCTAGGTTAGGGAAAGTGGTGAATAAAAGTGTTCTTGGACTCTAATATGTGTCTGTGTGTAGCGTAGGGTGTGTGTGTGTGTAGGATAGCATGGATTGCCCCAAACAATAGCCACATGTGTGTATGTAGTCGTGTGTGTATATATGTATATCCATAGATTGTTTGTCTAGTCTCAATCACACTCACACATGTATATGTGTGTGCCGTAGATAAATATGTATAATATATAGGATAGTTTTGAACAATACACATGTTAATTCATACCTATGGAATATATACATGATAGTTTGTTTTATCTTGGTTACTTATGTGTGTGTATAGGCCGATTGGTATACAAGAGTGTATTTATATATTATGTTTAAAGAGAGTTTCTAATGTCCTTGTATATGAACCGATTTTTGTGTGTATACATGGGTGTATATAATCTTCCTTGATAAGAATAACATTGTATGGTTACAAGACCATATTAATGTGTTACTAGTATCCCATGTTAATTATCTATAAACATGTGTTGTTGGAGCTTTTTAACCCATGTTCATATAAGTTTGTATCTTGATTTGAATATGTGAGATTGTTCCATAGATTTTCATGTCAAATATCTATAGAATGCCTTTGGATTAGATTATGGAATTGATTAATTTCCAAGTTAGATATAGCCACGTGTGACTACATTTTGTGTTGTACATTATAATTGAACATTTGGCTGCTCTCTGTTGAGCGTGTGATTGTCTTGACTGTCATTGTCAGTTGTTCTGTCCATGTGTCGGGTGTTGCATGCGTAGAGGGAGACATATCTACTGTAAAATGTCTAATGCGTGACTGAAAATAGCAAAAATGGTGAGAGTGTGTACGAATCTTGACCTGGGAATTTGGCGGGTGTCACAGTGAAAAATAAAACTCAAACTTTTAAAGAGGAAAACTTCAAGTAACATTTTATATTGCCAATCCGGATGAACTAACAAAGCATAAAATGAGAAGTCCAATGTTAGAATAAAACTAACATACGTAGATATTAAATTTTATACACATAGCCTAAGCAGTTAATATCGGTGATATCTCGGTGATATCTCGGTTATCGGTCTTAAAGGTTTATATCGGTCTCAAATATCGGTCCTAATCTCGGTTCTGATAATCCCGGCCGCTATATGTTGGGTCTGCTGACCCGGAGAAGAATAGATAATCTGAAAAGCCAAAACATACTATATATATGATCCATAATAAATCAATGTTTTCAAGTTGTTCCCCCCAAAAGACTGTTGACTTCTAACAACTGTTGTTCCTCCTAACAACTGTTGGTGTACAAGTTCTGATCACAAAGAACTGTTGAAGAAACAACTGTTCAGCTAAAGACTGTTGAAGACAAGGACTGATGGAGCCAACAACACTTAGGCTACAACAGTGGATACAAGCCATCAGAGTTTTACCCGTCAGCTGTTTAGTCATCAGAGTTTATCTATGTAACAGTGTCTGTATTCATCAGTTGTTTTATGTTGTTATATTTCTGTTAGATGTTGCTGTCTTAGGTGATGTCAGCCATAGGTCATCAGAGGTTTAGTTTGTCTATAAATAGAACAGTGCATGTACTGTTCTATTCATCACTCCAAACATTCTCTCAGACAAACACTGTGAGTGATCAGTTGAGGGGGAGTAATTGTGTAATCATTCTAATCCGGGTTGACTAATGAGAAGTTTGATTCTAAAACAATTATCTCGTTTGTTTTGATTAATAGTTTAGTATTTCCGCTGCACTTTCCATATTTGTTTATCTTCATTCATATTTCATTTATGAACTATCAAAACAAATCAAACTCGGATCCTAGCAATTGGTATTAGAGCTTGGTCAATGAAATTCGATCTAACCAATCAATTTAATATAAAGAGATCAGCTCACAATTATTGATATCGTTTGTTTGTCGGATTGAAAACAGAGTAATAGTTTATTTACGTTCAAAGTTTTTTAAACACACTTTGTTTTACAAATAATCAGAGAATGGCTTCAATCAATCACGATCCACATAACACTGGCACGAACAACCAGCCACCGATTCTTGTCAGATCTGAATACAATATCTGGCAACGTCGGATGAGCCATGTTCTAGCTCAACAAAATACTGGGTATTGGAAGTCGGTTATCTTCGGACCACATGTTCCGACGGTGCCGAGTACCAAAGATCCCAAGATTCAAGAGCCAAAGAAATTAGAAAACTACTCTGAGCATGATTTTTAGAAAATTGAGTTAGATGCTAAGGCCTTCAGTATTGTGGCCATGGCTCTACCAAATGATATCTATGCTGGGCTGTTACATTGTAACAGTGCAAAGGAGTTGTGGGATGCTTTGAAAGAACAATTTGGTAGGACTGAGGAGGTTATTGAAAACAACCATGAAATATTTAACCAACAATATGAAACATTCAGTCATGTGAAGGGAGAGTCATTAACTCAACAATTTAAGAGGTTTAACTGTCTAATTAGTGAACTAAAACTGGTAGGTCTAACTTATCCTAATTCAATATTGAACCATAGGTTTTTAAGATCATTACCAGACAAATGGGACACTATTGCTATAGTTATGAGAAACTCAATTGGTTTCAAGGACCTATCTCTGACCCAACTTCATGGTAAGCTCTTGACCTATGAGAGAGAGCTTAACCAGAAAAAGAAGCTTCAGGACTCTGGAAAAGTGTCTGATGATTATGTATTTGGTAATATAGCACTTCTGGGTCAGGATGAGGTGCCTGGTAATAATAAGGATCAAAGTTATGATCATTTCATTGACAATTGACATAACTTCAGGTTTTAACTCTGGTTTTAACTCCGATTCTTACTCACCCAACTATGCTTTTGCAGCATGTGGTGGTGATATCCAAGTATCTGATAACATATCCTTTGAGTATAATGACCTTCAATATTTTGACCCTGATGACTTGGAAGAAATGGACATGATGCACCAATTGGCTCTGCTCAGTGTTAGAACTAACAATTTCTACAAGAAAACTGGCAGAAGTTTTCAAGGTTTAACTAGCAGGTCAAAGGTGGGGTTGGATAAATATAAGATTAAGTGTTATAAATGTCATAGACTTGGTCATTTTGCTAGGGAATGTAGGATTCAACATGGTACACCTATGATTACCTATCCAAATCAAAGGCCACAGACAAACAATTATCAAGTTTCCCATAATACCCCTGGACCAAATGTGCAAAACCCCACTCATTTTGCACAGTCCTCATCCACTGTTCCTTTTCATTATGTCCAAACCACTATTCCTCATATTCACTATGTTCAAACCCCTGTTGCTCAGGCACAAATGCCAATAATTGCTACTCCACCCTCAGCCCCTGCAGAGACCAGTCAATAGAGCTTCTTTACACTAGGCTTTGTTGATTGGAGCAGTTTACAAGATGAGTTAGCATATGAGAATTTTGCTCTTGTTGCCAAAGCTGAAAATGAACCAGAAAATTTTTGTTTCATGGCTTTGGACACAATAGTAGAAGAAGTTGAGTCCGAGGATATGGTGTCTGAGTCTGAAAATGTGACTAATGATGTTGTTGATGCAGTAGTTTTAGATGAAAAGTCTGAAGAAGAGGTTGTAAATCTCTCAAATCCATTGGGTGATAATGATTGTGAGTGCAAGTGTGATTGTGCATTGATGGTTGCTACTAAGGTATCTCCTCAAATCTTAAATGATTTGCGTTCAAACAAATGTGTAATAGCATTTGCAAACATTAAAGAGGTGAATGAAAACCTTAGAAATAAAATTTTAGATGATGAAGTTCTATTTGAAAAACTTTCAAAAGAGTTAAAATCAAAATTGACTGAAAAAGAATCTGAAATCAGTAGTTTAAAACATCAAGCAACTATAACCAAAGCCCAGCTCCAAACTATGATAACAAAATATCAGAGTTGTAAAAAGGAGCTTGAGTCCACCCAAGTTGAGTGTTTCAATGGGTGGAATCATGTAAAGGTTTTGAGATGCTCCTCAACAAACAGACCAAAAGCCATGTGAAATTTAGCATTGGTTGTGAAACCACTTCTCAAGCTTTTCAAAACACTGACAAAAGGGAACCAAAGTTGGTTGAGGTTGTTCCAACTAATTTGGAGGGTCAAGAAATTAAAATCACTGAACCTAATGGTAAGAAAATTGTTCTTGAAAAACCTGAGGGTTCCTCATCTTTTACTAAACTTTAAAATTATGAGTTTAAACCAACTTGGTCAGATGAGTGTGATGTTCTTGAAACTTCAAACCGGTTGATTTTGAAACCCCTGATGGTAAGAAAGCACCACAGGCAAAGGTCATTCCCTTGAAAGATCTTCCAGCGGATGCTCAAACATCTGTAGAAAGGAAGGTTGAAAAAGGGAAGAAGAAAGAAAAGGGTGTACACTTGTTCTGTGATTTCTGTGAAAAGAAAAACCATGTTACTAAAAACTATTTTCTTCTAAAAGCATATGATATCAACAAAGGAAGAGATGTGTGTGATTCTAAAACTACATGCTCAATATGCGGTAAAAAGAATCATAAAACCAAAGAGTGTCTTTATCTCAAAAAATTTGATGTCAAAATACAAGAGTATAAAGATAAAACTCAAGCAAGTCAAGTGGCTAGTACTCCAAAAGGAAAGCCGAAATAGACTTTTTTACCAGCCCAGACATCTGTCACCAAAAGTCTTGAATCATCTGCTCCCAGGTATGTCCAAGTAACATATGCTCCATCCTCAAACAAGTATCCAATAGGACATGGACAACCACCTTGTCATAGTCTGTCACATGTTTATGAAGAGCCCAAGAGGCCTTCAAAACCAAGAGTGAACATGAATCCTTATGGTTACTATCATCTGACAGGAAATGGTCAAACATCTGTTGCACCAAGTGTTGACATAGAAACACTGGCAAATGGTCAGCAACACTTGTTGAACTTGGTTCAAAGACTGGTTCAAACTACTGATCATTCTCCTAAACTTGAGGCTAAAAAGTCTGGAAACTCATCCAAAGCCAACTTGGCTTTGGACACTCACCAAAGATAATCCATTACTGATGTGCAGGGAGCTTCTGCTTGCTTAGATAGTCTATGGTATGTAGATAGTTGAGGCTCCAGGCACATGACAGGATGTAGAGCTGTACTTCTGGACTTCTTAGCTCATGGAGGGGATGATATATCCTTTGGTAATGATTCTAAATGTAAAGTGTTGGGTTCAGGGACTGTTCAGGCTGGGAAACTCAAGTTTGAAAATGTCAATCTTATTGATAATCTTAAATTTAATCTTCTTAGTGTCTCACAAATGAGTGACAAAGGCTATGGTCATTCTTCACTAAGAAAACTTGTAAGATTATTGGGCCAGAAGTGGTTAAAAAGATTGACACCATCATTGCTGAGAGCAAAGCACAACTTGTTGCTCACAGGAGTGGCAATGTGTATGTAGTTGATATGTTGAAGGATAATCCTATGGCAAATGTTTGTCTGTTTTCTGATGCCTCAACTAAAGAGACAGAATTGTGGCATAGGAGACTGGGTCACACCAACCTTCAAACTATCAACTCACTCTCTAAACAAGGCCTTGTGAGAGGCCTTCCATCAAAGGAATTCAAATGTGATGAGCATTGTGTTTCCTGTTTAAAGGAAAGCAACATAAAAGCTCTTACAAATCCATTGATGAGTCCAAAATAAGTCAATGTTTTCAATTGTTGCACATGGACTTGTTTGGCCCAGTTAAAATCATAAGTCTAAGAAGAAAGAGATTTTGTCTTGTCATAGTTGATGATTTTTCTAGGTTTACATGGACTTACTTTTTACCCTCTAAGGATGAGACTGCAGGTATCTTGAAGGACTTTGTCACCAAAGTTGAAAAACAATATGACTTGCCAGTAAAAGTCTTTAGAAGTGACAATGGAACAGAGTTTAAAAATAAGGAGTTGGATGATTTCTGTGTGTCAAAAGGGATTGTGAGGCAGTACAACATTCCAAGAACACCTAAACAAAATGGAGTGGTTGAAAGGAAAAAACAGAACTCTCATTGAGGCTGCAAGAACTATGCTAGCCGATTCTGGTTTGCCACTGTCCTTCTAGGCAGAAGCTGTAAACACTGCTTGCTATGTTCAAAACAGAGTTTTAATTAACCCTAGACATCAAAAGACTGCTTATGAAATTCTGTTCAAAATCAAACCATTGATATCATTTTTCAAAATCTTTGGCTACCCATGTTTCATTTTAAATCTTAAAGATTCCATTTCAAAATTTGCAGCCAAAGTAGATTGTGGGTATTTTCTAGGATACTCTTCTACTGTCAAGGCCTATAAAGTGTTTAACACAAGGACTAGGACAATAGAAGAAACTCTAAATGTAAAGTTCAATGAACTTTCATCCTTAAAAATCCCAGCAAATCCCGCTGAACTGTTTGATTTAGAAAATTTTAAATTTGAAGATATTACTGCTAAAACTAACAGTGCAAGTATTCCACAGTCTTCACAACAGGATTACAAATTTGATGTTTCAAAACACCTGTCAAAACTCTGCCACAGTTGTGTCAACCACTGTTGACCAGTCTTACCCTTAAACCACTGCCTCATCCAGTTCAACCATTGTTCAAACATCTGTTGACAAAAGTCAGTCCAACTTTACACCAATTGGACCCATTCCCCCACTTCCATTTCAAACATCTGTTGGCACTACAGAAGTGCAAACAGATGTTACAACAACAGAGTCACCAAACCTCTGTCCCTCACCTCAAAATGCCATCATACCATACCAGGGAGATCTAATCTACCAAAGAGCTCATCCACCAGACCAAATCATTGGAAACATCAGAGAGGGAGTGCTCACAAGGAGCCAATCCTCAAATATATGTCTTTTTGCAGGCTTTCATTCTCTCACACAACCTGACAAGTACCAAGAAGCACTGAAAGACAACAATTGGGTAGAGGCCATGCCGGAAGAGCTCATTCAGTTAAAAAGACAACAAGTATGGGAACTTGTACCACTGCCAAAGGATGTTTGTCCAATTGGCACAAAGTGGGTCTTTAAGAACAAAACTGATGAAAGGGGCATAGTTGTCAAGAACAAAGTCAGGCTTGTGGTTCAAGGCTTCAGACATGAAGAGGGGATAGACTATGATGAAACCTTTGCTCCTGTAGCTAGGCTAAAAGCTATCAGACTCTTCCTAGCCTTTGCTGTCAGCCACAACATCAAGGTGTATCAGATGGACATCAAATGTGCATTCCTTTATGGCAAAATTCGGGAGGAGGTCTATGTATGTCAACCACCTGGTTTTGAAGACACATTCCATCCTGATCATGTCTACAAGCTCAATAAAGCTTTGTATGGACTAAAACAAGCACCAAGGGCCTGGTATGAAACCCTTTCCACCTTTCTCTTATCCATAGGTTTCACAAGAGGTAAAATTGATAAACTTTATTTCTAAAATGGAGAGGGAAAGATTTAATGATTGTTCAAATATATGTGGATGACATCATTTTTGGGTCCACATGTAACAAAATGTGTGAAGAGTTTAGGGAACTCATGACAGCAGAGTTTGAGATGAGTGCTATGGGTGAACTTCAGTGCTTCCTTGGTCTCCAAGTTAAGCAGCTGCAAAATGGTACATTCATTCACCAAAACAAGTATGTTAAAAACTTACAAACAAGATTTGAGATGAATGACTGTAAGCCATGTAGTACACCCATTAGCACTACCAAGCTACTCACTATTGATGACAAAGATGAACTGGTTGATCAGACACATTATAGATGCATGATTGGGTCTTTACTGTACCTAACTGCATCCAGGCCAGACATTATGTTTGCTACTTGTGTCTGTGCAAGATCCTAGGCATCACCTAGAAAGTCAAATCTTATTGCTGTGAAGAGGATATTCAGATACCTAAAAGGTGCTCCCACACTTGGTATCTGGTATCCTACTAATGGAAACGTTGAGCTTTCAGGTTATTCAGATAGTGATTTTGCTGGTTGCCACACCACAAGGAAGTCTACATCAGGTGGGTGCCAATTTCTAGGGAATGCCTTAGTCTCTTGGCAAAGCAAAAAGCAAGCAGCTGTTTCAACTTCAACAGTAGAGGCTGAATAAATTGATGCTGCAAGCTGTACAGCCCAACTCATGTGGCTTCAAAATCAACGACTGGATTTTGGTATAATTGCACTAAGGACTCCACTCATGCTGGATAGCCAAGATGCTGAAAATATCATCAAAAATCTAGTCTCTCACTCCACCACAAAACACATCGATATCAGACATCACTTTGTGAGAGATAGCTATGAAAAAGGTTTGATTTCTCTACGCCATGTTCCAACAGAGGATCGGCTGGCAGATGTGTTGACAAAAGCTTTAGACACATCTACCTTTGAAAATCTGATCTCTCGGATTGGTATACTAAACATGGATTAACAACAAAAATGTTTCCTTAAATAAAACATTAAAATGTTTTCAGAAAATCAAAATCCATCCTTAAAAATAGCTTTTGGTTGAAAAATCTATTTCAAACATCTGATCAGATAAAACAACCATTGTTTGGTTGAAAAATCTGTTTCAAACATCTGATCAGATAAAACAACTGTTTTCCACTATATATATATATATATATATATATATATATATACATAAAAAATCATCAGTGCTTTGGCAAACCATCAATAGTTGTTTGCCACGTATGCTCCATCAGATGTTTGCCACGTCTGCTCTCAAAAGCAGTGATTTGGCCACATCAGCGGTTTCATCAGAGGCTATAAAAACCCTGTTTTTCCCCAACAGTTGTTACACTGTCTCATTGTATTCAAAATACTGAAACCGGCTCCTTCAACCTCAAACCCTCATACAAATTCCTTCATTCATCTGACTCGAAATCCATTACCATGGATTTTCAAGCAAAAGCCCCCCACAATTACCTTCCATATCTGGTTAAAACAGATGAAAACACTCCATTCCACACCATCATTGACGTCATACTTCAATCCAAATACTTGCCTATCCTCACCGCAGATGCACCCATATACATTGACACTCTTCAAGAATTCTGGTTAATTGCTGAGTTTCTACTTCAAGACAAAAGGCCAACAACCATTATTTCAAAAATTGGAGATACAAATGTCACCATAACCCCCCAAACCATATCCACAACATTCTCTCTAAAGACTTGGCAGGTATGGATTCTTTGCCAAAGGCTGAACTTCACATAGAGTTTCTAGAAAGGGGTTATGATTCACAAATGACTGGAGCAACAATTTACAAAAAATATTTCCCTCTAGTCATTAAATTTTTCTTTCATAAACTCCTTATCTGTCTCTCTGCTAAAACCACTGCTTTCAATGAAATCCCATTGCAAGTGCAATACTTGGGATATGTAATGTTGTCAGAATCTGACTACAATCTATCCCAGGCTCTGTTTCTGGATTTAGTAGCAAATGTGAAGGGAGTCAAGTCTGAGTCTAACAATGTTTTTTTCATGTACCCAAGACTTTTAAGTTTTATCCTACAAAAGGTTTTACCTGAAAAGGATTTTAAACAGGGAAACTCTCTTCAAATGAAGAGTTTATCCCAAGAAACTTTTACAAGAATGTTGGGTCCAAACACCCAAGAAAAAGTGTCAAAAGTTAAAGTTTCAAAACACAAGCAAAGGGTTTTAAGACAACAACGGTTGTCCAAACCTCTGTTGCTGAGCCCACTGCTCTTGGTGATCATGGCGCTACATCCATTGCTGTGAAACCCACACCAACCACTTCCAAAAGAAAACTTCCATCCACAAAACCCCCCCAAGAAACCAAAACGAGTAACTCTGGAAGTTGAGATACCAGAGGAAAACCCTGTTGTAGCACAAAAGCAACAACAAACCACTGTTGATACTTCCTCTCAACAGATGGATATATCTCCACCCAGACTATCTCCTCATGTATCCTCACAAAAGGATCATGTTGTAAGCCAAGGGGACACACATCATGAAACATATGAGTCACTTGACCATATGTTCAAAAGCCCTTCTCCCGGGGCTGCTTCTCTTTTCACTCCCCAAAATTCACCATCACATGTTCTCCCTACCATGCAACCATTGTTTGAAGCCATTGATAAAACTCAGGACAATCCCAGTTCCTCTCCATCACCTATCACTGAGAGCATACACACAAATTCACATAAGGCAAACACACATGAGAATTGCATTAAGTATAAGAAATAGAAACTTGATTAATAGGTACATGAGTCACCCCAAAGTAGTAAAACAGTAAAAAGGGAAAAAATATACTCACATTGATTGTGATGGACTTGCTAGAATTCACCGAAAATCAACTAATTATGCTAGTACCTAATAAGGAATGATCTTTTATTTTAGTACTCACCTTAGTATTTTTATACGAAAGATTTGTAAGCAATATATGGGGACTGTCATTTTCTTTTAGGACATGTTCAGTTGCCAAACTATTTCCTTTTTAGTTTACCTTAAGTGGCGTAAATTTATATTAATAATAAACAATAAAATATGTTTTTTTTGTTTGCCAAATGTAATAAGATTTCCTCAAAATAATACATAACGTTTTAAGAAACATATTGTATTTTGACCGCCATATCGCATCATACTATCTCATTAATATACGTAAGTATATAATTGTTAAATATTTACAAAATTAATAGTAATAGTAATGATGCACAAGAGACATCCGCCACATCAAGTAGGCTAACCAATTAGCATATATGGAGTCGAAATTAGACGTCGGTCATACTAGTTGCTTTTTTTATACAATCCAAAACTTCAATTTATAAATAAATTCATATTCATTGAGCACTCATAGAAGTCTTGAAATAATTTTTTATTATAATATTGTGTTTGTGTGCATGGAGACAACACGTTTCCACTAGATGAAAGTAAAACACTTTTCATAGATATGGACAAAAGCTATTTATTGTTTTTAATTTTTTTATTTTAAGAAAGCATATCATATTTCCAATCCCCATAGTCAGATTCAAGTGGTAGTAAATGAAGAGACCAGGAAGTGAATTCAGTTACATGAAGAGAGTTTGATTTCATAGTTGGATCAAAAAAGAGGTAAAAAGAAAGATCCGAAGGCGGCGGAGGTTCTTGTAACACCCCAACCGATGGCGGAAACATCGGGATGTCACGTATTGATGATTGTTCAGTAGCTCATGGTAATACATATGTTTAAATAATCCTTTATTTCATTACAAAATTGAATTACATTAAAGTCTACATCAAATAATCAAACAAAGCTTAAAACTTCAAATATCTCCTCATGCTAGCTCTAGACTTCAAGCATCAGTATTTCCTGTTGAGTTTGGAAAAATGGGGGGGTCAACTAGAAGTTGGTGAGAATACATAAGCCATGGCAAGCAAATAGTTTAAGTATAAAAGTTTAGCAATTCATATGTCTATCGTAAGTTTAAGTCTACATGAATAAACATAATATGTTGAATCGACATAATCAAACCTCCAACTAGTTTAGGTCCATCCCGTCATCCACGGTTCACCTTAATAATATGTTGGAACGATAACAATCACCCACGCTACCTATGTAGGAGGTACACGTATCCGGGTGGGATTGTCAATCCAATAGATCTATTATTGAGTATCGCCGGCCTGGCCATAGCTAATGATTATGTAATGTTGAAACTCGTTGAAACTGTTGTTGTAGTCTAAATCATGAGGCATTAAAGTTTACAACTAGACATGTATGTAGAATTGCTTAAGTATAATGTTGCAAGTATAAAGAATTGCAATAACATGGTTACGTAAACTCACCTTAACAAAGTATTAAGTCTCGAGAAATAGAATATGTGTAGCCCTAAAGTTGCCAATTACAAAAGCTTATAATCAAAGCTTCAATTGTAGAAGTAATAGACTATAGAAGAAAAGTATGAGGGAAAGTTTAATCGGATTGAAACAATCGATTTAGAGGTGGCAAGTGTAATGGTTCATAGGTGGGTTTTTATACTAGTTTTGGATTCAATTAGCCATTAAAATTGGTCAACACCATAAAGTAAGGTTTTATGATGAATTGACTATTTGACTAGGACTTTGACTATGACTTTGACTATTTGACTCAAGGCTTTATTTAAGAAATAAAAAAAAATCATTAGTTTGAATTAGAAAATAAAAAACACCATCTTATAAAATGACGATTTTATAAATAGAATTAGGATACGACATATGTCATGATTGAAGATTTTTTTTTTTTTTAGTACAATGATAAAAGAAACTTAGAAAAATAGAGTGCACGGATAAAGATAAGAATACTTAGAAATAAATTAGACTTTATATCATGGATCGGGAAATACTTTAATGCAAAATAAATGGGAAAATTCGTGAGGTTACAGTTCTCCTGGTTCGGCTGGATTGTTCCTTGTCGGATTATTAGTGTGTGCCGAGGGGGATGTAGTGCGGTTTCAAAACCTGTAGCGGTGAAGTTGGAGGTTGGCTGTGTGGTCATGTTGTCCAAAGGTGTGACAGACTTGGTCATTTTATAAAGTTAAACATGATTTCATAACGTATGGGTTTGATTGAAACGTGAATGCATCAGTTACAAAACGCGAATATCATTAATCCGATTAATGATCTTTCAGAAACGTATGAACTGGACAATTATGAGAATAGATTGTACGAAAAATGGGTTGGAGAGGAGCCTTAATCGGTTCTATGTTGTGGCCGGAAGGCATGTCACCGGTTACACCAATGACGATTCATAACTCGTTTTAAAGCTAAGGTATATGTATTATAAACGTTTTAATCAGTTACAAATGATGGAAAATGATGATTCGGACAATCATATCGAATTTAAAGGTGAATCCAGTGGGTTTTTTTTTAGAATTGTCGGATGTCGCCGCCGGCGACCAGCTTTCTGCCGGAATTTGCAGGTCAAAAAAAAAAGAAAAAGAAAGAAAAGATAAGATTTTTAAATGTTTCGTAATATGACGGTTCTAGTCCCTCATATTTAAACTAGGTTAGAAATTATTGTTAACTTGTTTAGTTTTTCTTTATAAAACTTAACAATACTAACTAAGTTTAACTTAAAACTTTTATAAAGCTTGAATTTTTATGATGTCCATTCCGGATGACGTTTCAACGTACGCATTTGATTAAAACGTATACCCGATCCATAATAAATATAAATGATAAATTTTTAGTTCGCTCTAAAATTAAATTTGAAAACGACGAAAGTTACAGGGATTATAATGGAAATATTTGAAGGACTATTATGGTCAATTATATGAAAGACGAGGGTGACGGATGTCACAGGAATTTAGATGATGCTTTTAACTTAGGTGATGAGTTAAAATACCAGGAATTGACGGCGAGAGTTACGTCCATTGAAACATTTGTTGCTGACATCAAGACTGATATCAAGACAATAATGTAATCTTTGGCTGCCCTCACCAAAAGTCAACCATCCACAGAAGACATTGCTAGTGAGTTATGGAAGTCTGTCAGCCCCATCATCATAGCTCATCGAAAACTAGCAGATCACACTCATGAAACATATATGGCTCAAATCAGAACCATGGTAGATGCTAGGTACAAGGATACCCAAGCAGACATTAAAGCCATCAAAGATCATTTGCTGAAGACCACTGGCTATGCCCCCACAACTATCTTAAGAGATGAATATGATGATAAATTCACTACTGATGATGCCAAAAAGGGGGGAGAGTGGTAGAGATAGATTGCCAAAGCTATATCCCTTTGGATGTCCACCTTCTCAAAAAGGTCAATCACAAAATTCTGCTGCCAACAAACCAGGGTCTGCTACAGCTCCATCACAACCCACTGCCCAAACCACTGCTGCTGAATTTGCCAAAGCTGATAAGGCAAAAGAAATTGATGAATCTGCCAATATCATAGCTGAAGAGGCTGCTGAAGCTAAGTAAAAAAGGTCTGATACTTTGGAAGTCAAGGCAGAGGCTCTAGTTCAGAAGAAACAAGAGCAACAGCAGGAATTTAAAAATGTTGGTTCCTCTAAAAGGAAGAAAATGCCTGCAAAACATGTTAGGCAACCACCATCCAAAACCAAAACCTCTGCTCCCAAAACATCTGCTAGAACCACTGCTACCACCAAAACCACTGAACCAGCCACTGAACCCCTTACAACAACCACCACTACACCACCCATAACTATGCCACCCACATCACCATTACAACCCCAAACATCTGCTGCTCCTACACAAGTGCCAACAGATGTTAACACATCCACTACTACCCAAACACCATCATCGCCTCTGATCCTGTACAAAAGGAAGAGAAAATCAACCTTTGTGGTACCAGATGAGAATATAGAAACCACACCAACTCCCATTTCATAACCAAAATCTGCACCCATTCCAGCCATTCCACTTACATCTTTTTCACCACACACTTCCCAATTTGCTTCCCATAGACCACCACCATCCATCACACCATTGGCTGCTCAGTATCCTCTTAAGCTTGATCTACTCAAGGGGGAAATTCAATCCTTCTATAATATTGAGGATCCATCAAAAAGAACTTTCCAATCTCTCCCAAATATGCATGTACCTAGAAACATTGATGAATACTTGAAGTTTAAAGCAGAACGGACATATTTGATCATCAAGGAGAGATGCAAAGGAAAGGATGATAAGACTATTCAGGGCATCCATTCAGCAGAGCTTAGCAAGTTGAGAAGGATTGAAGATTTTGTTAAGACCCTGAGCAATTCTATGTCAAACATGCCACTCAGTAGTGATTTGGAAAAGGTAGTCAGGGAATCTATTCTTGATCAGATCTTGGCAACCATGCCTTACAAAGCAAATAAGAAACAATTTGCAGGCTGGACCACTCATGCCCTTCAAGAAGAACTGTACAGAATTGAAGAGATGACCAAGAATCCTGCTCAAAAGGCTTCTGCTCCTAATTTCAGAAAAGGTAGAGATCCAGTCAGAGCCTTGAAATATAAAAGAATTAGGGAAGAGATAGTGGCTGCCAAGTATGGAGAAATGAGGTCTGTGGCAAGATGGTCTGAGCTGAAACTGGTTGAAACACACAAGAAGCTTGAAGAGAATAGAAAAACTGATCCCACACTACCAAGAAAACCAAATTATCCTGATGCACCAGTGGTTAGAAGATCTCAACAGACCTTTTCACTTGATAGCTTACTTGCAACATCTGATTAATCCATTGGTGCCAAGAAACAGTACAAAAGGCAGAAGCAAATGTCTGAAGAAGATGAAAAAGAGTTTGCTGACACATTTGTGAAAGAAGGGATCTTCAACCAAGTCCATTACTTCTCTGACCCAGTCTCTGAAGAACTCAGAAGAATCATTGGCAGACCTCCATCACCAAACTTATCCCAAATAAATCTGCAACTCAAGAAATCCTCAGGTTCAAAAATTCTAAAGTGGAAGGTCAATAATGACACCCACGAATTGACTCTGCTCAGATATGATGGAGAAGCTCAGAAGTTAAGAATGGATGATGCATATGGTCTGTGTGCAGATGATCTCCAAGTCCTTCTAAACTTAGAGCTTGAAAGAAATTCTGAAGACTTATTCTCCTTAAACTTTGAATTACAATTCAAAGGGCAAATTAGAGAAAGTCTGATGAGGAATAAAGATCAACAATAAAGATTGAGTTGTGGCATCATCTGTTCAAGGGGGAGATTGTTGGGTCTGCTGACCTGGAGAAGAACAGATGATCTGAAAGCTAAAACATACTATATATATGATCCATAATAAATAAGTGTTTTCAAGTTGTTCCCCCCAAAAGACTGTTGACTTCTAACAACTGATGTTCCTCTTAACAACTGTTGGTGTACAAGTGTTGATCACAAAGAACTGTTGAAGAAACAACTGTTGAGCTAAAGACTGTTGAAGACAAGGACTGTTGGAGCCAACAGCACTTAGGCTACAACAGTGGATACAAGCCATCAGAGTTTTACCCATTAGCTGTTTAGTCATCAGAGTTTATCTATTTAACAGTGTCTGTCTTCATCACTTGTTTTATGTTGTTATATATCTGTTAGATGTCGCTGTCTTAGGTGATGTCAGCCATAGGTCATCAGAGGTTTAGTTTGTCTATAAATAGAACAGTGCATGTACTGTTTTATTCATCACTCCAAACATTCTCTCAGACAAACACTGTGAGTGATCAGGCTGAGGGGGAGTAATTGTGTAATCATTCTAATCCGGGTTGACTAATGAGAAGTTTGATTCTAAAACAATTATCTCGTTTGTTTTAATTAATAATTTACTATTTTCGTTGCACTTTCCATATTTTTTTATCTTCATTCATATTTCATTTATAAACTATCAAAACAAATCAAACTCAGATCCTAACACTATAGGCGATATATCGGCCGATACACATGATATACGTTAAAATATACATATATAAATCCCTGATTAAACTCCCAAATTACGTGTTTTTGACCATAATTGCACGAATTCGGTACTTAACCGCTTCATATGTTTATTGCAGGTATTAAACGACATCCCACGGACAAAGTCGAAGAAACCGGGCGAAATCTGGACCAAACGGACAGTTGCTGCACAATCAGTCAAATCTGGAAGATGTGCACGGCCGTGCACCTCGGGCGCACGGTCGTGTGGTCTCATTTGGCTCAGACACAGAAGGTTACACTGCCAGTGCAGCTGCTAGTGCACATCACATTCTCAGACACCTTGATCAGCACTCACGTGCACATGCCCGTGCGACCTAGTTCCTCGGCTGCACTGTAGTGCACCAGCCAGTGCACACCTTGTACCCGGACACCACCAGACCCGCACGGCCGTGCACCCCAAGTTCACGGCCGTGCGCAACCCAAGATATTTTCAGGAACCAATTGCCCACTTGCCTGTCACATCAAAAGTTAAAGTGCACGGCCGTGCACTTTATGTGCACGGCCGTGAACAAAATCAAAACTTGTATAAAAATAGAGCAAAACTTACTGATCAAATATTGGGTGAAATTGGGTTTTCTGGAGTCAAAGTTGGGCGATTTTCTGGGCTAATGAAGTGCTGCACAGGCGTGGAACGAGCTCAGGAAGCCATCTGATCCATCCATCATCATCCAATCCATCACATTCGCATTTCTATGGTTTGATCTTATAATCTATTTAGGATTCAAATCTGATTTTGTATGTTTATTATGATGCTTATTTAGTAGATCGTACGCCTACGGGCAAGAACACTAGTATGTAGTATGTTAAACAATCGTTTGTATAGTTAATCATGTTTTGTATGAATTTGGCGTTTTTCATGTTTGAATCTTGATGATCATAGTGCAACCTTGTTTCATTATTAACGGATTTGTAGTTATGTTTGAATGACTTTGATGATTATCGAATGTGTTAGGCGGATACATGTTGAAAAACCGTCCGTTTAATCGTCCGGTAGTAGACTAGTTAACTTGTTAACAAGTTTACACCATGAAACTGTAACCGGGTATTGGTTTGGTTAAATTCAGTCGAATAATGATTAGAAATGCTTACCGACACGTAAAAGGGTTTTAAAAGCTTAATGGTGTCGTTACTGATCTTTGACACGGTTAATGATCTTTGCTAGTTATTTTGGTAGAAATAGCGATCTTAGTAGATTTGTGTTCAAAGTTGGTAAAATGGAATAGGTTGTGAAATGCTCTACTTTATGCTTGTCTCGGTGGTTGTATTGTTATTCGGTATTGCTTTCCTTGATTAGTGAGGTTAGAAAACTCTTAACGGAAGACTAACTTATCTTTAGAAGATTCACATGAGATCATATCAGCTGCTCGCTAATAAACGACTTGAGGTGGTTAACGTGTATACTTCGTGTTAGCTTTCCGTATAGTTGTCATGTTAGGATGCCCGAAAGGGACACTAACTGTCGGAAAATGGGAATGTTGATCACACGCATTTATTTCATATGATATGTAGACGACATGCTAGGATTGATAGATTATAGCCTATATAGATATATTTTGTATTTGGAGTCTTACATATGTTATTTAGATATCTTAGAATTAATTTAGTTTAAAACAAACTTTCACTATCTTTTCCTTCTGGTAAATTGAGGACAGAGTTTAAGTACAGTTTCTCCGCGCGCGTCCATGGATCAATATCTGGTTCTTATCTGTACATTACTACATATATGAAAGGGTACACTTGCCCTATTGTGTGTGTTTTAATATTAAGGTCTAAACCATTTTTATAAATATTAAAGCAGAAACGTGTGTTATTTCATCGCTAAATTATGCGTACTAGCGCGCACGTCAAGTTTTTGGCGCCGTTGCCGGGGACGCGACGAGCTTTAGGAACGAACCGAGTCAACTTTTTACCAGTGTACATGCTTGTGATTACTTGTTTATACTTCGTTGATTCTTTATTTCATTCATTTATTTGCATATATGATTATTTGATTATTTATTAGATTTATCTGTCTGTTGATATTTTGGATTGATTTTAGATTGGTTCATAGGTTTGCATATATATTTGTTCATTTTTATGCTTATAGGATTGATTTGATTGATTATTCATTCATTAGGATGTTGATAGATTTAATTTATTGAATATTGGATTAGTTGGTTTGTCTATGAATTTGATTGATTCATTATTTGATTAATTTGTCTGGATTTAGACTAATTGTTAATTTTTAGATTTGAAAAGTTAAATTCTTTATTTGTTGACCATGTGTTCATATGTTTATCTGACTATATAATTTTAATTTTTATGTATTTATAGTTTTTATGTAAATATATAATGGAAGTCTGGATATGTTACGTTTAAATTTGATGGTTCGGATACTTTTATAAAAGGTTTGGGTTTAAAAAATTGGGAAATTTATTTAATATAAAAGTGATTTTAATAAAAATAATTTTCTGTGAAAAATGCTTCCTTGCGATTCGCAGAGAAGCTGGGCTTATGGTTCCGCCTTAAGCGAGTTCCTAATTACCCCGGGTTTTATCTTTTATTGTTCGCTATACGCGAACAGGATCACCAGAGTCCTTCGCGTAACGTGAATAGCCGCTATCTTCCGTTTTTTAACTCATTTCATTGGCATCCATCATGGTTTCTATCCATCAACTTCCGTTATATTATTTTTTTGGTGAAAAAGGGTTGCTTTCGCGCAAGCAAAAAGACGGTCTTTATCTTGTTGCAACGCGCGAGCGCCTTGAATCATTGTAGTCACTTGTGCCACGCGAGAAGCGGTCTATACTTCTTCGCGATGCGCGAGCGACTCAGATTTCGCTGAAAGTATTGTATATTTTAATATTTTATATATATTATCATAATTTAAGTTTAGTGTATAGTTTTTGGTATATTGATTTGTGTATATCTCTTCCATTTTTCTTAAATCGAGTCTGTAATTATTTCTTCTTTAATTATTTCGTACATTGCGCCAGTTTAAGTGTGGGGATGGCCGATGTCTGTTCATTGCTCGATCGATCTTCTCGCCCATACTCAATCTCCATTCGGGCGAAAGCGATCTTAAAGAAAGTCTTTTATGAAAACGGCCATTCCAAGAAGTTTAAAGTCCATATGGACAAGTCCATAAATCAAAATGGACTAAGTTTGAAAGTCAACGGTCATCGCTTAAAAGCATACATTGATGGACCGGTTGACACAACTGTGGAGGTAATCGAACTCCACGCCCCGCGCGCCTAATAAGTGTGAGGAAGTGAGTCTAGCTAGCGACTCGATAATAAAATTAGCGCGGCGTGTATGGGCGCACCAAAGGGTAAATATGTAATTAATGTGAATATTTCTTTGTTTATTTTAATTTTCGTAGTTTAACGTTGTTTCGAATTATGTGCAGGTTCATACCGGTTTTGAGCGGAGCGGGAGTGAGCAATGGAGCGAAAAGGGTCTACAAACAGGTTATATTTACTTAAAATGATGTTTTCGGACAAAACAGAGCCGCTGCGCTGAAAAGTGCAGCTGCAGGCTGCATTTCTACAAGTCTGCAGGTTGTGCACGGCCATGCGACCTTTGTGCACGGCCGTGTGGACCGAGCTGATCAGCATGCCTGATCCGCACTGGGGTGCAAGGGGTAGTGCAGAGCTTGTGCACGGCCGTGCGACCTTTGTGCACGACCGTGCGGGCCAAAAAGCCCAGCCCAGAAATGGGCCTATATAAGCATCTTTAACTTCAAAAACATAACCCTAACCCTTACACACCCGGCTGCACCCTCATTCCACCTCTTTTTGGCCGAGAACATCATCTTTTGGTCCAGATTCTTCACTCCTCACTTGCTAATTCTTCAAGGTATGTTCCCTTTCATAATTTTTCACATCTTTTACATATTTTTAGTTCTGATCCGTGTGTTTTGTGTTCTCTAGGTTAAAGATTTGGGGGTTTCTTCATAAACCTTTAATAAACCCACGAATCTTGTTAGTTTTTGTTTAAAGTATGTTAGATTTTTGTTAATATTGTTGAACCTGTGCACTTCCCTACCTAAATCTGTTGTTTTATAAGTTTTATTGATAAATGTAGAAGATTTGGGTGATTTTGGTTGAAAATTTTTTGAAAATCTGCAAGGCGTGCACGGGAGTGCACCTAAACCGCACGACCGTGCAGATTGAGGTACACCAGACCAGGCATTGGCAGTGTAGCTCGGAATCACCGAACTGAACTGACCTGCACGGTCGTGCGACCTTGGTGCACGACCGTACGTGCCGAGAAAACCAGGGAGCACTGCCAGTGCACAAGGCAGTGAAGCCTCTGACCTGGAAACCAAACAGACCCGCACGACCGTGCACCTCAGGTGCACGGCCGTGCGGGTTAACCAGAATCAGGTCTGAACTTACGCAGGTTTGTTCTGCGCAACAAGGACCTCATTTTTTATATTACTAATAGCTGGAACTTTGTTTTTTTTTTGTATGCAGATGGCCCACGACTTTGTTTTTGTACCTTTTTGCCGGCTTGGAGTCAGTTCATCCGGGTTCCTTCAGGAACCCGCCCTCGTTCCCATATGGAGCACCACGTGGCGACCAGCCAGGCAGCTCCGGTCACCACCACAGGGACGGGGATGACCAGTAGCCGATTCCACTGCATTTCCAACGCTTGTTAGTATTTTATTTTTATCTGCTTTCAGTACTTTTATTTTGAACATTTTTCTTTGTATTGTACTTTGAATTTAGTATTTACATTTTTAATTTAGTTTGCTTATGTTTATGATGATGATGAGTGGGTTTGATGTGTGTGTTGTGTCAAGAATGTTGACTTTGCAGGTAACTGGCGAACACCGTTGTCGATGCTCTCGCCGTTCATTTACTCGACGGTTTCTTCGACACTAGGGGAGTATTATTCTTTTTTTTTCCACAAATAGTTAGCTATTTCATAAATGCTATATGTTTTTCACATTGGGGACAATGTGACGTTTAAGTGTGGGAAGGGATTATATCTTGTTCTTCTGGTCCTCTCGTATATATATATATATATAACCTTTTATAAGTATAAAAGTACATATATGTATATATTTTCTTATAAACATCAAGCCTAACTAAATTTTTGATAAAAATAACTTGAGGCGCGATAAACAGACGAGATACGGGCATGTTTAATTCGTACACTTGCACCCATTTCCTTCCGGTTACGTGAGCGTTTGAACCTTAGAATAGATTACATTTATTTGACATGCTTGCGAGTGAGCCTGATGTTTTGTGCAATTTAGAACTTGTCATTAGTATACTTGTTTAGATCAGATACGTGTGACACTGTACGAATATGATTGAGGCATTTAGGATACCCTTTTGATTTAGCCTTTCATTTCGTTCTATCTGTTTCCCGCACCCAAATGTTATCCACTAGTTAACCATGTTGAACCTAATCCCGTGTTTTTCTTATTTACCACACCATTTCACCACTAAACCAAATAGCCTTTTTCTTTTAAACCTTTTGTGTTAAAACTCGATTTAGGTTATTGTTTAACTAGTATTTGTATTGTAAATAGTTCGTTTTCGGGTTTATATATTTAGAACCCGTATGTTGATTATATATCAGTCTTAGTTCAGTATATATATCAAAGATATATATCTGTTAAAAAAAGATGATAAAAAAAAGAAAAAAAATACTTCAGAAAAATAGAACACCCTAAAATAAGGTGAATTAGAGTGTTCGAGCAGTTTTAGAGCTTTAAAGTTAGAAATTATAAGTGTAGCTCGATTTAAAATAAAATCCCCTATATTCGCGTTTGTGTTGTACAGTTGTATTAGTTACTATTAGTTAGACATAATCGCCGGGTTTTAGCCGATTTGTCACTGTAAATATCCATTCTGCACCCTTACCTTTGCCTAACTTTACAACCCTCATAAGACCTCTTGATTTGTGCTTTTTCACACGTTAGTTGATGAAGACTAGATCTTTTGACAAGCTTATGATATTGCATGATTCATTGTCTTGGCAATGGAGCGATTTACACATACACATTACACGTATGTATCATAAATAAAACCGAGTGTGCGTGAACATTGTGAGTCGTGTACGGGTTTGCGTGCTTATAGATCGGAAGTGAGTCGTTGCTTTTTAGTTATCTTATCACCTGTTTTTATATATCTTTGTTGGCTTGACTATTATCGTCTGTATAGGTTATATTTTGTCTTTGTTGCCACTTGGCAAGTTTTTCGTTTATTTCCGCTTAGTTGTTTGCTTGAGGACAAGCAAATGTCAAGTGTGGGGAGGTTTGATATACGTTAAAATATACATATATAAATCCCCGATTAAACTCCCAAATTACGTGTTTTCGACCATAATTGCACGAATTCGGTACTTAACCGCTTCATATGTTTATTTCAGGTCTTAAACGACGTCCCACAAACAAAGTCGAAGAAACCGGGCGAAATCTGGACCAAACGGACAGTTGCTGCACAATCAGTCAAATCTGGAAGACGTGCACGGCCGTGCACCTCGGGCGCACGGCCGTGCGGGCTCATTTGGCTCGGACACAGAAGGTTGCACTGCCAGTGCAGCTGCTAGTGTACATCACATTCTCGGGCACCTTGATCAGCACTACCGTGCACATGCCCCGTGCGACCCAGTTCCTCGGCTGCACTGCCAGTGCACCAGCCAGTGCACACCTTGTACCCGGACACCACCAGACCCCAGGTGCACGGCCGTGCGCAACCCAAGATAATTTCAGGAACCAATTGCCCACTTGCCTGTCACATCGAAAGTTAAAGTGAACGGCCGTGCACTTTATGTGCACAGCCGTGCACAAAATCAAAACTTGTATAAAAACAGAGCAAAACTTACTGATCAAATATTGGGTGAAATTGGGTTTTCTGGAGTCAAAGTTGGGCGATTTTCTGGGCTAACGAAGTGCTGCACAGGCGTGGAACGAGCTCGGGAAGCCATCCGATCCATCCATCATCATCATTCAATCCATCACATTCACATTTCTATGGTTTGATCTTATAATCTATTTAGGATTCAAATCTGATTTTGAATGTTTATTGTGATGTTTATTTAGTAGATCGTACGCCTACGGGCAAGAACACTAGTATGTAGTATGCTAAACAATCGTTTGTATAGTTAATCATGTTTTGTATGAATTTGGCGTTTTTCATGTTTGAATCTTGATGATCATAGTGCAACCTTGTTTCATTGTTAATGGATTTGTAGTTATGTTTGAATGACTTTGATGATTATCGAATGTGTTAGGCGGATACATGTTGAAAAACCGCCCGTTTAATCGTCCGGTAGTAGACTAGTTAACTTATTAACAAGTTTACACCATGAAACTGTAACCGGGTATTGGTTTGGTTAAAGTCAGTCGAATAATGATTAGAAATGCTTACCGACACGTAAAAGGGTTTTAAAAGCTTAATGGTGTCGTTACTGATCTTTGACACGGTTAATGATCTTTGCTAGTTATTTTGGTAGAAATAGCGATCTTAGTAGATTTGTGTTCAAAGTTGGTAAAATGGAATAGGTTGTGAAATGCTCTACTTTATGCTAGTCTCGGTGGTTGTATTGTTATTCGGTATTTCTTTCCGTGAATAGTGAGGTTAGAAAACTCTTAACGGATGACTAACTTATCTTTAGAAGATTCACATGAGATCATATCAGCTGCTCGCTAATAAACGACTTGAGGTGGTTAACGTGTATAATTCGTGTTAGCTTTCCGTATAGTTGTCATGTTAGGATGCCTGAGATGGACACTAACTGTCGGAAAATGGGAATGTTGATCACACGCATTTATTTCATATGATATGTAGACGACATGCTAGGATTGATAGATTATAGCCTATATAGATATATTTTGTATTTGGAGTCTTACATATGTTATTTAGATATCTTAGAATTAATTTAGTTTAAAACAAACTTTTACTATCTTTTCCTACTGGTAAATTGAGGACAGAGTTTAAGTACAATTGCTCCGCGCGCGTCCATGGATCAATATCTGGTTCTTATCTGTACATTACTACATATATGACTGGGTACACTTGCCCTATTGTGTGTGTTTTAATATTAAGGTCTAAACCATTTTTATAAATATTAAAGCAGAAACGTGTGTTGTTTCATCGCTAAATTATGCGTACTAGCGCGCACGTCAACACGCTTCCTAAATATCGATAAATAAACCGAGAATCTCGTTTTGTTCTTCTTTTGGACCATTTTAGTATATTTAATGCTTAAGAATGGAGATGAAGATGAAGAAATAAGAGCTTACATGTGAGTATGATGTAGAAGCAATGGATATGGAGGCTGTGACGATGATGGAGGCTGGCTGGAGATGGAGGCTGTGACGATGATGGAGGCTGTTGGCTTGAGATGGTGGCTGCTAGCTTAAGATGGTGATGTTTTTCTTTTAACCTACTACTCTTTTATTAAGTACACCCCTCAATGTTATTCTTTTTTTCAATTTTAACCTAAAACTTTTGTTTATTTGTTTTTCTCTTTCAATTTAACCTAAAACATTGTTTATTTGTCCTTTTCTTATTTCATCATGAGTTAAATGTCTTTAATTTATATAGTTTTTTTAGTGTTTATATATATAGTATAAGGTTATATTGGAAACCCTTGTTATAGTGAAAACCTTGAAAACTCTATCAAACTCTAACTTCCCGAATTTTTTTATGGAAATTTTAGGGTATGTAACATACATGATTTTAAGCATTTTGGGCCAAAAAAATCGAAAAAGCGCCGAGTCGTTTTTTTTTAATAAAAACCATCTTCGGGTAAAAAATGGGTAACACATGTTAGTTTGGCTTAAGATGTGTTAGTCAAAATTTAATTTATTTTTTTAAAAAAAACATGCTCGCCGTTTTTTTTTTATTTTTTTTTTTTTGCCCAAAATGCTTAAAATCATGTATATTACATGCCCTAATTTTTACAAAAAAAAAAAAAAAAAAATTGGGAAGTCAGAGTTTTCAGAGTTTTCACTATAAGAGTGGGTTTCCACATTATCCTTACCCTATATATATCTATATATATATATATATGTGTGTGTGTGTGTGTGTGTGTGTATATATATCCACCGATATCTCATCGATATCTCACTGAGAGAACCGATATATCAAATATCGGTCCTTGACCGATAACCGATATTTTACCGCATTAACTGCTTAGCACGTAGCGTTGCTAAGGGTAGAGGGAGCACAGTACTCAGTGTAACATCCCGAAAGTTATCAGTTATCAGTCCAATCGGGTTTGACGAGTAGACGTCTTGACGTTAAAATTAGAGGGACCCGGATGTTATTATTAATAAATAGGATTTAATAACTTTGGAAACTTGTGAAAATGGAGGGGTCTAAGTGTAATATTGAATAATTAAATCATCAAATACAAACCCTAGGCCTTGAGTTGCGGCAGAGGAAAGCATGAAGAGAGCAACAGGACAAGCGGGAAAACTAGGAACTCGACGACGGGGGTTATTCAAGGCAGACACCGATGGTATGATCTTTGATTTGCAGCATGATAACGCTTGTTCACATCCTCTTTGTATTCTTTTTATTTGTACTTGCGCGGCTTTCGTTCGGTTTGGGATCGTGTTCTGTTGTTTCCGTAGAGTTGTTGGGAGTTTGCATTGGTTGTGGTAGTGATCTGTGACGATAGTCCTTGGAGTGAATCGTTGTCTTGGCCATGGTGATGGTGGTCGAGATGGAGGATGAAGGTGACCGAGTAGTGAAGTGGCGATTTCTAGTAGGGTAGGGTAAACGGTAAAGATTGCGGCGGCGTAGGGGTGGTGTCACTGGTGGTTCTCAACGTTGGCTGTGGTGTTCGGCAACGATGTGATGGTAAAACGGTGACGTCCGGGAGTGCGTATGGCATCTAACGTTAAAGTGACGGTGACGGATGGTGATTGTGGTAGGGATGGTGCTGCTCGGAATGAAGATGGCCGGAGTCTTTGCGATGGAGGTCAAATAATAATGATGACGACGGGTGTGGTGGTGAAGGATTGCGTACAGTGATGGTCGAGCAACGATGATGATCAAGGTGTCCGATACGGCAGTGTCGGTGGAGATGAGGTTGTCGAGTAGGGGGTGATTGTACTGCATGATGCGATGATGGGTTGCATGTGGATCGAGTTCATGTGCAATGCATGTAATGGATTATAGCTTGGTTATGAAAAAAAGCCTTGTATAGCTCTATTTGCATGAGTTGCAAGCTTGCATGCCATGGCCATTATGAAGACGATGAATAGTCACGTATGACTTTGTGGTGATATACCATTTTGTGGTAATAAACCATTTTTGTGGTGGTGAATAATGATTTGGAGATGTGTACGAGTCGGGTTATGTGTTACTTGTCAAATTGGATTGTACTCACGAGTTGGTTGTTTACAAGTTTTATACAAGCCGGGGCAATTTAGCTTGTGGAATTGGAAGCTTTGCAACCAGTGAGTTCTAATTCACCCTATTTTCTATTTTTTTTAAATATTTTTGGGGCTATCATACATGCTATACCTGTTTTTCATAAATCATAAAGTGTTGATTAAATTAAAGAGCTCTACGACCTAAATATTTTTTTATGAACGTTTTCTAACGAGTTGGTTCTATAACGGTTGAATGATTCAAGCGGTTTAGAGGTACAATTTTATGATGCCATAATGAGAGTTAGGTAGAGTTATTATTTATGAGAGTTGGGTCTTGGTTCTTTAGCCTAGATGGTGAATGGTTAGAAACATAGATGTGTCGTGTGACACTTACAGAGTAATGAGATATGAGATATGTAGTTAGGCTACACATGCGTGGGGATGCGTGTGTGTCCTTAAATGTTTGGAGACGGGCTGAGTGGCCAAATTATATTGCTAGTGGTTAATCCACATAAAGATGCGAGATGTCGAGTTATAGGCACTTGTGTGTGTGTGTGTGTCTATGTGCAATGTGTAAGATGTGGCACCCTCGTGGTGTTTTTAAGAGTAAGCCTTACTGGCGAAGATGATTGTCGTTGTCCTTGTGACACGATGTGTTAAAGATGATTGTAGTTATCCTTGCAGCTCGAAGAGTTAAAGAGGCTAAAGATGGTTGTCACGTTTACGTGATGAGTTTTGAGATTGTGACGGGTCGTCGATGAAAGAGGATATCGACGTGTCCTAGAAAGGGTCACTTCTTTGTGATATGACCAATTGTGTGGTAGGTCCCACCTTATGTGTTTTATTTGCATTCATATAGATAAATTGGTGGGTATGTGTTGTGTTTTTGTTAAAGATTATAATATAGAGTTTGTTGTGATGAATTGTACTTGGGGGTGCCCGGTACAATTAAAAGGAGTATAGATGAACTAGTCGTGTGTAGTGACATTATGTTGTAGAGGAAATAGTTGAACGCGTAAAAGAAGTTGCAGAGTCATAGTTGTGGGTTGAGATGGATGATTTGTCAGTTATGGTTATGAGTGGTTTTGGGCGAGGTGTTGTTGATAAAATATTTATATAATTAATGATGATTTTTAAGGCGATGAAGTTGGGTTTTAAATTAAAGTGTTTTATGAGGTATTTGAACTACATAAACTTAAACTATTAGAACTCACTCAGCTTAGCTGACTTTTGCGTGTATGTTAGATTGTTTTGCAGGTCGGTTTGAGTTTGTGATGCGTCTTGGCTAGCGGATGGGATTACTCGTGATAGCATGGACGACATTCGTAGTTTTGAAATTTATTAACAAACAATTTAAAAAAACAATTTGTACCGTTTTAATTATTTTTACGCTGCGTGATTTTAATAAAATTGTTTATTTTTAAACGGTACACTGTAATGAGACCCAACAGTAGGGCGCCCAGGTTTGGGGCCTTACACTCGGATAGAGGTGGGTAGTGTGACACCAGTCAACGATCCAGGTCAACATCCGTGCGCATTTTATTTATTATTATTTCATGTGCATAATTAGACATTTTGCACACACTACACCCCCCCCCCCCCCGGTCTGGTGAAGCACAAGTTATTGAGAAAACTCGATAAATCACTTGTTTATGCATACAACACCCAAATTATACACAACAATTGGCGTTGAACATTCAAGCTAATCAAATGCTCAACGGGGAGCAACCGAATACTCGTTTACCATACAATACAAAACAACTGTGCATGTGACAATGCCTGTGACATCCGTCACTTTTATCCTTATTATATATATATATATATATATATATATATATATATATATATATATATATATATATATATTTCGTACCTCCTATCTTATACGTCGCATTTTATCCTTATCTATAATAATAATAATAATAATAATAATAATAATAATAATTATAATCAAACACTAAAAAAAAAAAAAACTAAATCTCTAACCCATTAGCAAACCCAACCCAACCATCCCTTTACCCAACTTCTTGAGCCCATCAGCAGGTTAGCCCAAGATCAGGCCCAATCCACCTCCTGGCCCCTCCCTTCGCTGAAAAAAAAAACAGTTTGAAGCTGCCCAGACTCGAACTCGGGTCAGCTTCCAAACAAGACTACATCACCACCACTGGACCACATACGTTTTTGTGATAGAACACATAAACGTTAAACCTTTATACGCACTTAACCCTGTTGTCTTCTTGTTCTCCTTTGCTGCAACAGAAGCCGACCCAGTCAACCTTTGGTTGACTCTTGATTGCTTCTGATATGGAAACTTCAATCACTTTTATGTATACAAAATCGAACGACCATAAATCTCGCATCCTTCCATCACATTTAATTGCTAAATTGTTTCCTAATTACGAGCTAGAATAACTCGGTTTGACCAAGCCTTGGTCAAGACTTCATAACCTTCCAAATCTGCAAGCACACTATAAATTGATACGTCCTAAACAAGCTAAAAGTGCCGACACAACTTTCCCCTCTATCAAAACTCACGCACAAACAACCTGCTTTGGAGAAATCAAGTTTATTTTACTTTTCTTTTGACCCATTAATCGTGCATCATCGAGCTCTGTAAGCTTCAATTGATTGAATGTTTTTATTTCTTATTTTGGTCCGAACAAAACCCCTATGAATTCAGGGGCTATCATTTGGTAATTAGTTCGATTGGAATGGCTAGGGTTTGAAACATAATATGGGGAGGATGACTCTGATGCATATCATTTAAGTTTAAAACAAAACAGAATCCATCACCAACTAATTCACAGACCAGTTGGTTGGGGTGTTTGGCTAAAGACATTGAACCGGCCATGAGGCCAGGTTCGAATCCCACAAGTGTCAAAACATTTTTTTTTCCCTTTCATTTATATATTTAACCTCTTAATCTTTTAAAATAATTTTAAAATACTAAAAGTGCTTATTAAATTCTACAAAAAATTATCTTTAGTTACTATTATGTTAAAGTTCATTATCCAATTTTTAGATTTTCAAAAATCTTTTATTAATTATATAAAATAAATATTACAAGTTTATTCAATTATAATTGTAAAATTCAATAAAAATACCTAAACGGTTTTATAAAATCCCACAAAAATTATCCTAAACTTGTGTTGCAATAAACATTTCAGAATTTATTTTTATGTCAGAAAAAACGTTCATTTTATATTTTTAATTAATTTTTGTTATTTTTAATCATAAATAAATCATAATAAATTCATTTTTCAATATTTTTGCACCAAAATTTTATATAAATTATTTCTATTTATCTAGAACAGAAATACAATTTTTAATTCAAAAATTCTTTAATTTTAATATTTTTAGATATAAAAGTTATATTTTGACAATTTGAAATAAATAGATTTAATATTCTAGAGAGAATTACACAGATCGTCCTTTAGTTATACATCAAATTGCATCCTATGTCCTTTATGGAAATTTTTCACTCCTTATGTCCTTTGTTTTATACACTTGTTACACCCTATGTCCTTTAGACCAAACCAAGTTAAAAAAGAGTGTTAAGTGTGTCACGTGCCCCTCACGTGAGGGGCAATCCTGTCTTTTCATCCTTAATGAAGGACAATCTGTGTAATAATAATAATAATAATAATAATACTTTATCTCTTACCTCTCTCTCTCTCTAAAACACACACACACACACCAGACACAAACACACACACTTTTCCTCTCTACTCCTCCTTTTCCGGCGATAGCTCCGGCCGTCGGGTCTCCTTCACCCCCCCCCCCCACCCTCACCCAACCTTGCTCCTTCCATATTATTATTATTATTTTAGAAAGAGATAGAGAGATAATGAGCTAGAGAGAGAGAACAGAGGACAGAGAGAGAAAGTGTAGGAGAGAAAGAGAGAGACAGACAGACGGAAGAGGAGATGTGGTGGTCTCCGGCGGCGACCCCTCTGTTCCCGATTCAAACCAGGTAAAAACCCCCTTTTCTTGTGAAGGTATTGATGGCGGCCCTGGTGATGATTATTGGTGGGGATAAGGTTGTAGTGGTGACTTTGATTCAGATAACAGTGGCTCACAGAGGGTGCAAAGATGGTTTGCAGGGGTCGTCTTGAAGGTAGAACCATGGTGGTCAATAGGTTGGAGGACGGTGGTGGTTTGGTAGGCTCAGGTGGGGGTTATGGTGGACGCAGGTGGCAATGGTGATGGTCCAGGTTATGATGGCGGTTGATTCTTGAGGTCTGAGTCGGGTCTGGGAGACAAGGGATTGAGGATTTGGAGTTGTGGACAGTGACAACGTCACTGGGCCTGGTGAGGCTCTTGTGCAAGGCAGTACACATGGCAGTGGAGGCGGTGGTGGAGATAGGTATGGAGGAGGTGGTGGTGGTTACGGCGGCGGTGGTGGAGATAGGGTGGTTTAGGGTTTGGGTTGTTTAAGGAAGGGGGAAAGGTGAAGATGATGATGATGATGTCTGGTTGTTGAAGGTTTTTTTTTTTTTTAAGTTTTATTATGTTTTAAGGTGAAAAGACAGGATTGCCCCTCACATGAGGGGCACATGACCAACTTAACTGAGTTATTTAACTGGGTTTGGTCTAAAGGACATAGGGTGTAACAAGTGTATAAAACAAAGGACATAAGGAGTGAAAAAATTCCATAAAGGACATAGGATGCAATTTGATGTATAACTAGAGGACAATCTGTGTAATTCTCTCAATATTCTATTTATAAGAAAATAATTTTATAAAAATTATATTCATACTTAAAACTTTATATTGTGACCATCTTTAATTTAAAATTTACAAAAAGACTTTTGTTTATTTATTTATCAAATTTCTCTTATTTATTAAACGTTTAATTTATTAATCAAACGAATACTTATCCCCAATTCGAAACCCTAGAAAATACTTATAGACTAGATAGACTTAGACTTATTTGTTACCTTATACATAGGGTGATACTTGGCAACGTTGGATTACACTTATTCAATTCCACAAGACTTACCACCTTGCTAATGTGAGTATTACTTATCCCCTTTTTCGTTTTTACACTTTTGGGGTGATTCATGCACAAGTATACAAAACTTTCATATTCATTTACACATACATCTTTATTCATTTACAATTCATATACGTGTCTTGTTTATCTTTGTGCTTATGTTTGAACATGAACGTAGCTTACATACAAAATCATACATCTAGACATAACTTATGTTATAGTGCTCTTTACATATAGACGTAACTTATGTTACGGTGCTCATTTAGACATAACTTATGTTATGGTGCTCTTTTAGCTTGACACGTGTTAGGGTGCTCATTATCAATTTCATCTTATCAACTTTACTTTTGATCTTTGTCTTGTTTGGTTACTTGCGTGTTTACATAATGCCTTGGTGATGCTAGACACATGAATTGTACTACTTTTCAAACTTATACTATATGTACAAAGCTAGGTAGTACTCACCAACATCATATGTTGACAAAATTTATTTTCGTGCATGTTTCAGGATAAGCTGCTTGACGCTTCACATAGAACTTTGGACTTAGATTAAATCAATCAATTATCTTTATTTCTGTTGTCATGTATTTATTTTTCATATGTTGTAAAACAATATTCAATAATCAAATATTTACATTTTAGTACCATGAGCTTTTGAACAATCGTCATTACGTGACACCTCGATGATTCCGCCATCGGTTGGGGTGTTACAATGCCCGAAGTGGAAAGCTACACAATCCACTCAAACCCAAACAATCACAAGCATTTCATGAGGTTACTACACTCTAACACATGGTAATCCCTCACTAACACATGTATACGAATCACAAACAATATCATATGCTAACATTAAATAACATGTGTTCACAGCTAATGGGTATTAATACTTGTTAATATCGTCATCGAGTCTTCAAACACACCATGTATCCACACGAACTCGTACAATACCCAAGCATTCACAACAAAATACACTCATATGACCTAGGTAATCGTATATAGCCGAACCTATATATCATGAATGGACACATATATATATACATACACGATCACAGACATACACTAGAATGTCTTGTCCTCTTTCCTACAATGCATGGAACCTTCTCTTTGTTTTCTTTCGGCCAAAACAAGAACCCAAGAAGCTCTCATAAGTCCCTGTAACACCCCAACCGATGGCGGAAACATCGAGTGTCACGTAGTGACGATTGTTCAATAGCTCATGTTACTAAAGTGTAAATTTGAATACATATTGAATTAAATAGTTTATTACATTGAAAGGAAAATTACAAAATACAATAATTCTAAAGCGTCAAGTCTAACTAAAATACAATAAAGTCAAAGCTTAAATATAAATCCAAAAGCTTAAAAGAAGCGTCTCGAAATAACCTGAAGCATGTAAGAAAATAGTATATGTCAATACAAAAATGTATTGGTGAGCATACCCTGTTTTGAATACATATAGTATAAAAACGTTTCACAATTCATGTGTGGTACCATTTGCAATTATGTAATAAGTAATATCCGTTCAAAATCAACCATAATAGAATGAGAATAACACATGAAAACTATTTTTAGTATAATGAATCACATAACAATGATCAAGGACTTGACTCGAACACGTAAGTCAACAAGGGGTATATACCATAGTATTATTTATTGAAATGTCAGGCCCTTAAAGGTTAATGATTTTGACAAGTCATAGACACACAAATTAACATAAAGCAAACACACATGAGAATTGCATTTAGTGAAAGAATAACATTTAGTATTAGTGTACATGAATAGCCCCAAAAGAGTAAAACATGAAAAAGGGGAAGATATACTCACTGTTTTGCTAAGCGCGATAAATCCAAACAAAACTCGTCACAAGATAAACTTGGGAATTCCGAAGAATTCAACCTATACGTATAAGAATACTAATGAAGGAAAATGACTTAAAAAGTCCAAGACATCTAGGGTTCTAAGGCATTAGGTTTTGCTAAGTTTATGTAGGGAAGATGGAGTTTTATAATAACTCAAATTTAATAATAATTTTGAATTCTGAATAAAATACATCATGATTAAGATCAAATATATGACTAAGAAAATATAAACACTTATGTTTTCCATACTTAGGAATATTTTTGTTTTATATAAAAAGAAATATTTATAAAACAGATTTTATAATTTATATTTAATTAAAGAACTTTTTATGACTAATTAAATATAAATAAGCTAGAAATACAAGATATGGTCCAAAAAATAATATTTTTATGAAAAATGATTATTTTCTGATGTAAAATAGTGAAAATATTTTTTCCATGATTTTTCTCACTTTATTTGTATTTAAAACAGATTTAATGAAATTAAATAGTGTTTTAATGATTAAAATGGTAAAAATAGCAAAAATAACTATTTTTTAATAAAATAGATTTTATTTCAGTTTATCATACTTAGAAATAATTTTCCAGAAAATTTAAGATTAAAATCATTAAAAACAAATTTTTAATCAATTAATTATGATTAAAACAATTTAAATCAAAAAAAAATACGAGAATAATATATTTTTCTGAAAATAAAAATATGATAATTTTCTTTAGGGTGTCAAGATGCTACACCTAAATTTTTATAATTTTTGGATCAAAAATGAATTTAATATGAATATTTTATGTTATATGGATTATATATATGTTTTAATACAAGAAATCAAGAAATGAAAATAAGAAAAAAAAATCCTAACAAAACCTGTAACAAGGAGACTCAAACCTAAGTCCCCATGATACAACACATGTATCCCAACCACTCCACCAAATTCTAGTTTGTTAATAAGTTTATAAAAACAAGATATAAGAATATTAATCAATAATTCATCTTCTTCCCCAATTCAACCTATAAACCCTAACCCTAACTCAAATTTCAATCGACCGAATTCAAGAAGATTAACCCATGAATTGATAGGGCTTTTATAGGTGGATGATTAACTAATAAAACGGCAATACAAATTATAACTTACAATGTGTTTATAATCGAAAACGAGTAGGATGGGCCACGACTTTGAAGCCGATTATTCAAGCACTTCCAAGTGCCACATAAACCTCCTACACCTCACAAACCTTAGGCCCCATTCCCAAGCTCCAAGCCGAAGCGTAATCAATCCATCGAGCCACTCAAGCATCCAAGCCGAAGAAGGTCCCAAGGTCTCTAGGATTTGCACCATCTCGAACCATTCCTAGGTAAGTTATTTCGTTTCCAAAGCTCCTACCTATCGGCCCTACTATATTCACCAACTCGCCGACCCTTGATCATGAGTAATCGACCACACACACATATAAGTTTACACACATTGTTTCATTTATGAATAATCAACTATCTAGTCATCACATTATCGAAATACCTCCTTTATATGATCAATGATTGGCCCTTATATCACAATGGTAGGTTGAGTAATGTTTTTGAATCAAAACCCGACCTAGATAATCGACTAAGAGCCGGATTTCATAATCAAAACTTACTTGGTTTATGTTCAAAGTTAAGGCTTAGAATGGATGTATTTATAATCGGTTTTCATCACAAATCCACTAGAACACATTGCATAGCTTTGATGGTACTTTAATAGGCCTAGATCAACCCATTTTGGTTCAATAAACCATTGAATTCAAGACATATGTCATTCATTGTTTTGGCTATGATATCTTAACATATGTTAACTAGGCCGAAACATGTGTTAATACTATTTTGACATTAAAAGGGCATAAACCTATGTTAAAACGCATATTTTTCCAAAAACCAACCACACGTGACGAGTTGGTGTCAATTTACAAACCATAACGACATGTGGAGGCCACTTTGTTTACAATAAAAATCAACTTACAACAAAGTACCCGGGATTTCCGAAGCCGTACCCTTTACAAGTACATATAAATCAATTATAAAACATCTTGTGCACAAGAACATGGCCCACATACACTAAAACCAGGGTCCACGAATGTCGAGTGAACAACTTGTATGATAAACAACAAGAACGTACAATTTATCGTGCTCTTAATAATCATAGGGAAACCATTTTCTGGGCGGTAGCTACCTCACATTCCAGCTTCACTAGAACATACGTGCCATTATCAGGTGAGTTTCACGGCCCCATTTTACTATTTTTACATTTTTGGGGAACAAACATGCTACAATTCTAGTCCAAATTCCATTTTGTGTGTTATTCTATCGTGACTACCATGTGGAACATGAGACATTCGGTTCATGAGCTCAACAGTCCTCGTACTTACATTATACTGTAACCATTAGCTATCGAAAGCCACGGAACACTTTAATAGATCTATTGGGTTGACACCTCCACTCTTGGTTAGTCGCTCTAACTGATTACATACGAAAGAGTGTTACATACCAATGGGGAAGAAGCCAGTACTAGAGAAAAACAGGGCAATGAAGGGTTTTGACTCTACAATAGATGAGTTCAAGAATCAATTCGACTAAACCAAAGTCAAAGTTTCAATGGTAACACCGGTTATTAAGCAGCAACAAAAGGGTGGCCGACTATTTAAGCTGAATTTTCTAGTGTCATGGAACACGGTTTTCGGAAGATCACAAATTCGACAATAATTAATCAAAGCTTTTTTCATGGTGTCGAAGATGAGGCTGATATTCCTAATATAGATTGGTGTTCGTACCTAATAGAATGTCTTAGAAGAACATGAGCATGATGGAAAGAAGACCAGTATAACGGCCCAATTGCAATGTTGAGTGTAAGTATTTATACGCACCTGCATTTAATTTTAAACGCACTTGCATTCTCTTGAAATATATATAGACGCACCAATATAATATTTTAAACGCATTTGTAATTTTTAACATATACATGATGTTTTATAACATGCAGGTTATCTACACACATGAATACAACAAAAGACATCCGTCTCAATTGAAATATAGCACACCAGCGGTTTCTTACATAACATCAAGTTCATTGGCTGCAATGGAAACTTATCTATACAAAAACGGCCCATTGACTGATGTGGAAGAAGATAAAGAAGATGATGGGGGAGATGCTGAAGAAGAGAATGCAGATGCTGAAGAAGACGAAGAAAGTGACTCGATACACAAGGATCAAAATGCGAAAGAAGTTGTGGATGTGCTAGTAGGAATGCAAAGAAAAGAGGCAGCTGATAAAACAACTTTGGATGGGGATGATTACAGTCTGAATATAGGGACGACTCCACCAAGATGGATCCAAGTTGATGATGATAATCAAGAATATGAGAATGCAGATTGGAGAGATTATGAAATGAGTACTCAAACTCAACAAATGTTTGAATATTGCAACACTCAACCAGAACTAAGTTATAATCTGGGGATTAGACAGGCAGAATATGAAGCAACAATGAAAGCAAAGAAGGTACAAACTTTAAATTAAAATACACTGTGAAATTTAAACGCACTATGTAATGATTTCAGACACACATATGTATAGTTTAAACGCACATGTTATGTTATACTGATAATTTAGACGCACATATGATTTAACTATGTATTTCTCTTCTGTTGCCTCAGATTTGGGTTAAAACCATGGATAAGAACATAAATAAGTATCAAGCAATACAAAAGGAGATGGAAGAAATGGTTGAGCAAGCAAGAAAGAAGTATTATTGGGTGCCTGAAATAATGGAGAGGTGTACAAAGTGGGATGAAGTGAATAACAGACAATCGAAAAACAATGTTGAATTTGATGTTGAACAAAATTTGATAGATGTAGAAGAAAATGTGGTACGGCTTGAAGTTGAACAACATGTTGAGGAACAAGAAGTGGCTAATTGAAGGTAATGAAACTTCAAATAGGAATGAGGGGGGAAATGATGACCGGGCTGAGGAACAAGAAAAAGATGTTGAAGGTAATGAAATATCAAAAACAAATGAGGTGGAAAAGGATGATCAGGTTGTTGAAGGTTGTACTACATCAGACAAGGCTGAATTAGCTAAGGATGCAAACCTCGAAACTCAAAATCAAGAAGAAGAAATAATTGACACAGCAATTAACATGTTGCAAACAGTTGAACCAGGTTTGTATGTGGTGAGAGATGTGAATGAAACACCGAATGCACAAGCTGAAAGGGAGGTAGAGAAAGACAAAGGGAAAACAGTGGATGGTGATGGTGTCAACTTAGAAGCAGAAGAAATAACTGACACTGAAATAAACATGATGCAAACAATGGAAACATGTGTGTATGCAGTTCAAGATGTACATGAAACACCAAATGAATCGCATGCTGAAAAGGGAAAACCACAAGAAAAAGAAGCAGGGGAAGACAAGGGGAAAGACAAAGGGAAAGCAGTGGCAAATGATGGAAGGCCGGTTAGGGACAAAAACCCTTCATGGGCATTAAGATCACCATACACTGGAAAGACCATGTGCCTTGTTGAACAGCTAACAGAAGAGGAATTGAGGATAACAGAATACATGTTTGCACCAATTAGAGATAAATTGTAAGTGTCTTTTTCCTTTTGTTTATAAAATATTATTAAATGTTTACTGATTTTTTAAATTATTGAAATTCAGGAAAATCTGTTTTTGGGATGAAGTTGGAACTGAGACCCCGAAAGTGATTTTTGAAAGTTTCCATCCTGAAATATGGCTTTGTACAAATGCACTGGATGCATGGACTGATATTCTAAATTATGAGGAAGTGAGCCGAAAGAAAGCGGGGTCTATACACAGGCTGTTTCTGAGTTCCACCTTGATAGTATGAATATTTACATTTAAACGCACATTGATAGCATTTACCATTTGGACGCACATGAGAAAATATAAGTATTTTCTTAACTGGGACAGAACTTTTTTAAACACACTATCAACATACATTAGACGCACACATTAAAAAAAATGTAGTTCAAACGCACTTATTCATCAAATTAAAATGCATATTATATTTTTTATTGTTTTTTTATTTACTGACCATGACAATGCAGCCTCCAGACTACTATAAACAAGGTGTTAGTTGGACAGAAAGGCTTAGGATTTTTAATGGATCTTAAAGATGTCCTACGAAAGTTCAACGCAAAATCAATAGATGAGTTCGACATGATTCTTATGCCAGTGTTGATAGAGAAACATTTCTATGTCTTGAGTTTTGATGTAAAGAATGGGATTTCAGAGTTGCTTGACAACTCTAAAGCGGGAGAAGACCAACAAGAGCGATATAAAGGCGTGCCCGAAATATTGGTATGTACTTATGTAATAACACATTTAACACAAAAAAAAACATAAAAAATTATTATCCTAACCTACTGTTTTTGTAAAAAATGTTTGTAGAGACACACTTTGTGCCTTAGCTGGAAAACAACATGTCTTAGAAGCCCAAGGATTGACAAACTTAAATTAAATCCTATTATAAGACGGGAAATGCCATGGAGGACTATAGCCAACTTTGAAGACTGTGGCATATTCGCTATGAGACACCTGGAAACCTTTAAAGGGCAAAAATTTTGGAACTGTGGTTTGGCAGGTGAATCAGACTATCAATGGACTCAGTTGCAAGCGTTGCGTTTCAAGTACTTAGCAAAGATTGTACTCTCCCCTTACAACATAGTGAGAGATGAAATTATTGAAGAGGCTCACAAGTTCGCAAAAAGGCCACTCAAAGCAAGGACAAAGATGATGGAGAATGCCTATCATAAATTACTAAAAAGGGTGGATGCGATATGAAAAACATCGTGGGGTTTTGTTGTTGGTTAATGATTTGAACATAATGTTTACTTACTGACTTGGTTTTTTTATCTTGATAGTTTAAACGCACGTATGTATGAATGAATGATCTTTTTAAAAATGATTATCATGATTTCACTTAAACGCACTTGTACATATAAATACTTATTTCAAACGCACGTTACAGATAAACTAAGAAAAAACAGACATCGGAAACAGCTAATATAAACTACAATAAAACATACAAAATCAGTTCTCTAGGGAAATTACATAGATTTTAGGAACTGAATTTTAAATTCAATAGAACACCTCAAAAGGGCTATGCATTTTGTAAGTTGTTCGACAAGATTAACATCGCCTTTTTTTGCATCAATCATAAACATAACTGCAAGTTCATGAAGACTTGAGTTAGGCATACGCATAAGAAGCTTGGAAATCTCATCTCTCTTGCTCATGACATCATTTATCCTGTTTAGATTATCGGTAAGATGACCCTCAGAAGCATAATCTTTTGAAATTTGCTCCTGAATCCTCTTGATCATTTCAGATTTTGATGATGAAAATGAAGCCATTACTGGAAAACAAAAAAGATAAGTAGTTATTGGATTGTGTGGTGTAAAATTGATTCTGTAGAGATAAATATATAAAGAAAACAATAATAACAAGGTGACAAAATATCATTCACGAGAATTACTGTTATTGTTTGTTTGCAATAATTGATCTTCAGACGCACGTGTAAAACATTGTAGACGCACGTATATGGCTTGGATAGACGCACGTGTATACTCTTTGAACGCACTTACTAAAAACAAATGAGAAACTACATAATCAATTACATAAACGCACATTGTAACCATTGGTTAACCCTACACGCACGTTTAATATCATCATCTTCATCATACAAAAACTGTTAACCCTAATTCACAACCTGTACATCTGTCTATCTATAAATACATACACGAACGTTGATTTTAATTAACAAGCGTATAATCAAAATCTAAAAGTAAGAAAACCATACGATGTTCACTCGAAAATCAATCGTTACAAAAAAAAAAAGTAGAATGATCGAAAAACAGAGAATTTATAATCAAAAAATAGCATTGGGTTTGATTGATTCGTGGATTGATTAGATGGTCAATCTAAAATACATAATCGAAATTGAATAGAAAATTTCTCGATTACAATTGAATCGTGATTGAATGATCAGAGATTAACGAATAATAAAAGGACTAATTTACCCCTTTAATCAACCAGGTTTAGGTTAAGTAAACTTAACCATAGTTGACAGATAGCATAATTTGGTGGCTTCCTACAGTTATCACGGTAAGAAACTTTGTATCGTATACTTTTTTTTTAATTCGCAATGTATAATTATCTTGTCTTTTTTTTTTTCTAAAAATGTGGGCGTTTTCGTCTTTGCTTGCTTCTTTTTTTCAAAATTAATACAAAAAATAACACAAATTTCAATGCTTGGGTGTTCTTAGTCAAAAGAAAATTAATACCGTTCGTAATTTTTTAAGTAAAAAAATATAGAGCATACTAAGTTATTATGCACAAAAGAAACATTGCGTTTGAAATAAGCCGATGATGTCCAACTTAACGGGTTTGATGTAAGAGGGTTTACCCTTTCAGAGTGTTCTCGCCTCAGGTTGATCATATGTTCGATTCTCGTTCATCAAAAAATCATACTCATTAAGGTTGAAAGGGCCAATGTGTGGAAGGACTCGAACTTGTGATCCGAAAATTGTTAGGACCAGGATTTCAACTACGCATTTCAAAAAAAACAATTGTGTTTGAAATAAATAACACATGTACACTTTGTATAAATTTAAATTAATTATAAAAAAAAAAAAAAACATCTTTTTTTTTTTCGATAATAGTTCTAACAATAGGAAAGGTATGTTTAAAACATGCAAAATAAGGTAAAAGAGGATCAAATAACCAACTTAGTTTCCTGTAAACCATCAATAAATAATCAAACAATTATAATCCTAGTTATGCAAATCAAACACCTGTTTTATACTCCCATATAAAATACAACTGCAACTGTAAAGCAACTGAAATGCATTTTACTGCACTGCTAGGATTACAAGTTTACAACATTCAACATGTATGTCTAAACCGACCCGAAGTGTATTATTAGCAGAGACTTCAGTAAAAGCGGTTTACTTTTGATGCGATAAACAAGTAAAGCTAGGATTTAAACACACGGTCAGATCTCACATAACAGCCATCAAAGCTTTTAGTATTGAACTTTTGAAGACGACTAACCAAACCCTAAACTTTGTTAGTAAAGCAAAGCAAAGCAAAATCTGTGTATGTGATCCCTTTTGAAGTTGTTGTCAATCCTGCATCAAAAGAGTCATACAATCAGTATTTCTCAGACATTAAGGTCTAGGGTCTAGAGGTTTGATCTGAACTGTTTCAATTCGCATTCCAGTAAATACGATAAAATCATATGAAAACGGAAAACGGAAAACAGCATGCAGCATGCTAAAAATGAACCAAAATTCGTATCAGCGCCTATCTTGCAGATATCCAGCAATAGGGAGAAAAGATACTACTAATATGGTATGTATTTCAGCACTAAAAAAAAACCCTCTATGAGATGTTCTGACTTGCCAACAAAATCGAACATCAAACTAAAACTAACATTAAAAAAGATCAGGGAATTATCAAAGCACTCATAACTACAGGTGTATGTATTCCGAAAGCTTAGATATAAAATATGATAAAACTATGAGCCGCCACAAATATGTGTTTCGCCAAGCAAGACCTTAGAAACAACATGTAGCGTATAAATGCACTGACTATTACGTCTTCACAATTCAAATACCCAGGAAACAAATCATGTTTACCTTTTAGGTCATGCATCTTTTCATGCTCAAAACATATAATGATATCAGACATTTAGCAGAATCATACACCTATTTTCGGTTCATATATCCACCCAATATTAAATAAAACGTATGACGGTCCTCATAAATCATAATATAGTGGAACTGATCAACTATTAGTCAACTATCTATAAAATGCCATTCTAAAAAAACATCACAACAATGACAAAACAAAGGATATAAATACAAAATGAAAGTTAATAATTCATAACGATTACTAAGCAGCCAAGCGGTCGATTTGTACTGAAAAGTGACCAAAAGCGGAATTATGGCCTTTATTTTGGCCGGATTTTTCCATTTCTTATACAGAAAACGCAATACACAGCTGCAAACGCAGGTTTGGTTTCCTGGTGCCCCAAAAGTAAGTTTTATACACACTTAATAATTGAAATTTGTCCATTTTTATCCAAAAGTCGAACCCTATGCCGTTCTTCAAGATTGTAGTTTAGTGTTAGAACTATAACGACATCGATCAACCAAGGGTGACACACCAAAGGTATCAAATAACACATTAGAGATAAATACCATATGCAGGTTTGCAGATAAACTCATTTGACTTACTTTTATGATTTGTATCCTTACAGCACGAGTCTGAAGCCCTTTGACAAAAAGTCATCTTTCTTTTTCCTATTCTTGTCATCATTTTCCTCTTTCTTCGCAACATTCTGAGACGCGTTACCCATCTTCACCTGAACAAGGCTAGCCGTAAACGTTTCACTCACAAACAACCTCGGCATGCCAGGAACCTTAAACCTTTTCACCGTCTTATTATCAAGATGATACCAATAAAGCCTCTCGAAATTCTTCTCCAAAAGCACTTCCCGACCACTTTTCGAATACACAATCGGCCTCACAAAATCCAACTCCCTAACAATCTTAACATCCGCAGTCGATATCAACTTACTCCACGAATCCTTAACACCGTAACACTTCATAACCCATATATCCACACTATTCTTGGGATAATTACACACCATACAAAGACACCCCTTTAACACACCAAGATTGACCTGCACCTTCTCGTTAACAAACTCCGGCTTCGGAACAAACCTCACCTCCTCATCCGCCAAATCAAACGCCGCAATCATTAACTCAACCTTCACCTCGGCTTTCCCACTCACCAACCAATGCAAACAACCGTTCGCGTACACATTCAAATACCTCCTATTACAAATATGATACTCGAAATCCCCAACATCCTTCCACGCCTCCGATTTCAAACTAAAAACCTCGATTTTCGAATAAACAAGCTCCTTAAACAAACCACAATACTGCACCAATCTAACAACCTTAAAATCATCATGCACATGATCATACCCAAACCCCTTAACACAAACCCCTCTCCCAACCCCTTCCAAACATTTCGCAGGCGCTAATCGCGTCTTCTTAAACTTCCGAACAACGGGATTCCAAAACGCAATCTCGTTGTCCGGTTCAGTAGTACATAAACAGACAATACCATTACAGCTACCTAATATAACAGTTTCGAATATAGCAAAGTACAAAGGGTTATGTATTTTGTTAACGATTTGAGCATCATCATCTGAGTCTAGGTTAAGATAAGATAAACTTCGTTCACCACCGAAGATAATATTAATATTGGAGTTGGTTAGTATGGAATTGTTGTAATGATGGGAAATGAGATAAGGGCTATCGATTAGGGCACGGAATGATTTGGAGACTGACCTGAAACGAAGGAGAGAGGTTATTGGGAGGTGTGAGAGGATTTGGGCGAGAAGATCAGGGGGCATAGGGACATCGGACATGGTTTCATATGTGTGTGTGTGTGTGTGTACGGTGGTGGTTGGGTTATCAGGATAAGTGAGTGGTGGTGGGTTTCGATGGTGTAGGTGAAAGGTTAAGTCATAAGTGTCGTGAAGTTCACGAATGACGACGTCACGTGAAGTTTATGAGATGCGCGACTTTACATGGTGGTTTAGGTGACACGGTGTGGGGTCGTGGAAGTGATGTGAAGCCCCACCACGTCACTCACATCACTTCGTATTTGACGTGAGGTAGGTTGGATGGAGATTTCTATGGGTGTGGAGCAAAAGGTAAAAAAAAACATTCATGTTACTACCACCCCGTGGTTTTTTGAAGGTTGAACGGGAATTAATGTGTCTACCACGTGTCGTTTCATGCCCGTTCACCCGATGTGGGACACCGTGTAGTATTAGGTTAGGGCCTTGACTATGGTTTAGGGGCAAAAGATTTGAAGTGTGGTGTGTGTTAATAAAGTCAATAGAGAGTCGCGATGAGGTTATATTTTTATATATTTTTTTAGGATACACGGTGGGTAATGTTTCTCGAATAATAAAAATGGATAAACTGTTGTCTTTTTATAGATTTGCTGTATGCCATAAAATTTGTTAACGAAAATTGGACTGTTGATTGACAAATGTATGGATCATCAAGAATTCCCTTATTATGATTTTTGTGAAAATTTAATAAATTTCATGTTGCCGAATGCCGACTTTTTTTTTTACTAAAGCATTTTTTTAAGAAAAGCTTTACATAATAAACAATTTATAAAAGTTCTCTCTCTCTCTATATATATATATATATGTTTTTATTGAAAAATATATATACTGATGTCCTTATTATAATAAAAGATTTCAAATAATGTCACGCATACCAGCACCGAATCTTTTTTCCCAATAAACAAATAATCGTATGTTTCGCTTGACATAAAATTAAACTATAATTTTAACGAGTCTCTCTTATTTATTTAATATTTTTTTCTCAACTATTTATTTTATTTTTCTTCTTATAATAACAATTTCATATTTTATTGATCTAACGCCTAGTCATAAATAAGAAACAAAGTTATATGTTACAATAAGTAAAGAGTCTATCAATGTTCATTTTTAGAGCCATCTCTTTGCCGATTGTATGTGTTAACCAATAATGTTATATTTATTCAACCTGTGTTATAACTTATATAAATGATTATTCAACCCATGCAATACAAGGGTTTTTTAAATATATATTTTTTTATTACTTAGTATATAAAATTACATTTATTCTCATACACGGGTTCTATCCTAGTGTATATAATAATAATAATAATAATAATAATAATAATAATAATAATAATAATAATAATAATAATAATAATAATAGGTTATCAAATAAATAAAGTGAATATATTTATATGAATTTGCAAGAAATTTAAAGATGACATTAAAACAAATGGAGTACAATTGATTTGACATTAAGACTTCTCAAGATTAATTGAATAAAGAAATAAAAACATAGATGGCTAGAGATTTATAACTTCTTAGACTTGTGGTCCGACTTCTGCATGTCAATTTCGTCGGTTGGTTCGGGGACGAAAAACTAACATAAGCTAATTAAGATCAGTGTCACAGCCACATCATGTTTCTTTCACAATACTTAATAATAATCTTGTTCTTCATGTAAAAAAATGTTCCAAAGTTTTTGTGTATTGACATAAACATTTGATCACCATACAATCAGCTTCTACAACTTTACATGTCAGTGATGTGTAAAGAGAAGTAGCCTATGCATGTTCAAATTTTAATATTCAACTCCTTTTTCTTAGTTATTTAAATTTTAAAAAAAAAAAAAAAAAGAATAAAACAATTACAGCAAAGCCGTTGGTATTTTCGCACCTTTATCCCGCCAGCTTAGTTTAGATAGCTTTACGGCCCGATTATTATATCATCAACTTGAAGTTGTGAGTGAGCTGCCTATGCAATGCATCCACGCTCGCGCCCAGTTGAACTCCAAAATTGACTACATGGAGCTTGTATATGCTTTATTGCTCATCAGTCGAGATGTGTGTGACGTCCTGTTATATGAACTATATTTTCATCATTCCTGAAAACAGAGGTCAATAAAAATTATACAAATACGCAAATAAATATAATTGACAAACAACAGTAAGCAATATGTCACATAGTTTCTTTCACATGAAATTGAGTATAGAAGCTGCTAATGTCGGTCATAGTGCATATTGGCAATACTAGATGCTGCATGATTTGTTAACAGTCATCGTCACCATAAGTAGTATTCCAGGCAAAAACCTCAATATCAGCCCAACCACCACATGAGTTAGTTACGCATAGTTCATCACTTCATCTAATGTTCATGTGTCCAGAAACTAGTATGATGAAAGTCTTTATTGCGTGTACTTCCTAATGACATGATTTAAAGAATAAATGCAAAGGTATCACCATTACATCGCATATTGAAAATACCAAATGTTATACCGTAATTAGCTTCTTTTTTCTTGTCAAGCAAAAAAGGATTTACTATAACCAACTAGGGCAGATTTCTATGTACAAATGAAAAATCCATGAACAAGATAAAAGTCAAAACGATTACCCCCCCCCCCCCCCCCCCCCCCCAAAAAAAAAAAAAAAAAAAAAAAAAAAAAAAAAAAAACAGGAATGCCTGTTATTATAATGGAAAGGTCAACGAAAGACCAACCAAGGCTTAAAATTTACTTTTTTAACAAATAAAATGAACACACTATTTTTTTTGTTACATAATAAGCTTATGCTGTAAGGTACTCTACCTGTATACCCTCTATTTGTATATAACTTGATCTAACAAATAAGTAAGAAGGGAAACGAATGAAGTGCGAAGAAACTCAGACACGAGCAACTAACCTGATGATTTAACTTTACGAGCTTGAATCCCATGATTTCATCGACAACTAAGACCCCAGTGTCGTTTACCATGTTTCCCTTTAACTTGGGAAGCTTCTCTTCAACTGAAATAATACTCGCCCTTCACATCTGCTTCTTACAATTGTCAACTCTTTTTCCTCTTTCTTTGTCGCTTGAGGACCAATGTGACATATTTAACAGTTGTTTCACATGGTTTAAAACCTTTTTCATTCATCTCATTAACCAAATGTATTGCTTTTGCTTCATATGACGTCCTCAACGCCCTCTCCAGCTCAGCTCGCATCGACAATTTGCACCACCCGCTTATAAGTATGTCGTAAGTTGAAGAACTAGGAGAAACCCCTCTGACTCGCATCTCGTTCATAAGTTCTCTTGCCTGGCTCATCATTCCGACTTTGGCAAACTCACTAATAAGCACATTATAAGTACTAGTTTGAGGAACAAAACCGTTGGATATCATTTCACAATAAACCGTAATAGCTTCCTGCTTATTCCCCATTCTGGCATACCCGCAAACCAAAACGTTATACACATCAGAGTCCATTTCAAATCCTCTTTCCAACATGTCGTTAACTAATTTTAAAGCTTCATTCATTAAACCACCCTTTGAAAGACCCCTAATAAGGGTATGATACGTTGAAATCGTCGGAGAAATTCCTTGAACCAACATATGTGAAAATGTTTGAAGAGCTTTCTTTAAATGAGAACTTTTGCAATATCCGTTAATTAAGATATTGTATGTTATAACGTCAGCGGAAAAACCGCTATTTCTCATATCTTGTAATACTGAATTGGCTTTTCTAGTCATACCAAGTCTGCAAAACACCGTGATAAGGGAATTATACACTTGTTGGCTTGGTTTAAGGCCCAAAGCTAATAAACGTTCATGCATTAATAAAATGCGATCCCCGTTTTTACTTCTTGAAACCGCGTTGATAACGGCTCTGTGATTAATGGAGTTAGGGTAAAACCCTAAACTTGTCACCTCATTCAACAAATCCATGGCTTTATCAACCTCCCCTGCTTCACAGAGTCCGTCTAACATAATATTGATGGTAATCTCATTAGGCTTTAACCCGAGGCTCTTTATCTCTTTCCACATGTTTAAAGCATATTCCACTTTACCCTCTCTGCAATAAGCTGCAATAATCGTGTTACATGTCTCAAGATTTGGTGTCAAACCAAGTTCTTTTATGCTTAAATAAACAGATCGCACTTCGTATTTCCCCATCCCTAATAACCCATTTGCTAATGCATTGTACGCAACGACATCAAACTGCATTTTTTTCTGAGTCATCTCATCAGCCGTTTTAAGAGCAGCCGACTCCTCGCCAGCTTTAAAATAACCATCCATTAGTGAGGTATAATTAACAGAGTCAAGCACCAGTCCTTTCGATATCATCTTTTCGAAAAAAGAACTAGCTTCGTCCATTTTCCCTTTCCTTTTATAATTATTGACAAACGCATCGACTACAAAGTTATTTTCCTCCAACCCACTCAACTTCATTTCTTCATAAACGCTAATAGCTACTTCTTGTTTTTCGGCCTTAAAATAGCCATTGATTAGGATACTGTAAGTAAAAATATTTGGCATAACGCTCTCACCCACCATCTTGTTCAAGATACCAAGAGCTGCATCAAGCGTTTTGAGTTTTAAAAACGCGTTGATCAAAGAAGTGTATGTAACGACATTCGGAGAGATATTTTCAAGCTCCATTTCTTGTAATGCTGACTCGGCACCATCCAAATCCCCTGATTTGCAGCGTCCGTCAATCAACGCAGAATAAGTAACACAGTTTGGAGAAATACCAGAAGCTAAAAGATTGTTAAAAGCCATCTCAGCTTCTTTCGATTTTCCATTTTTAAACAACCCATCCATCAAAATGGTGAACGTAACAACATCAAACGGAATCCCACACGCCACCATTTGACCCTGAAGTCCCGAGGCAACCGCCGGATTCTTATTTTTAAACAAAAAATCTACCAACAAAGAGTATGTTACATAATTCGGGTCAACACCAACCCTTTTCATTTCCTTAAAAAGCGCTGAACCATCATCAACTCTCCCACCCTTGCAAAGACCATATATTACCGAACTATAAGCAACAACATCAGGCGATACCCCGTCCATTACCATTTTATCATACAAATCAAGCGCATCCTCAACTCGTTTCTCCTTAAAGTACCCATCAATCAACGAGGTATACGTAACAACATTCGGCTTCAAACTTGGCTCTTTTCCAAGCTCATCAAAAACACTCTTTGCCTGATCTAAATCCTTCGTCTTGCACAATATATCAATCAAAATATTATAACTAACAATATCCGGAAAACAGCCTTCCTTCCTCATCCTACTAAACACCTCAATACCTGCATCCGCATCGCCCGCTTTAAAATATCTATACATCAAAGTATTAAAACCAACCACATCCTTATACCCGAACCGATCAACGACCCATTCCGCATACCGGAACAAGCCCGAATCCATAAAACCCTTAACCAAAATATTACAAGTAAATTCATCAAACTTTAACCCTTTCTTAACCATATCAGAACATAACCCTAACCCTAATTGAACAAACCCATGTTTACAAAACCCCCAAATGACAGTATTATAACTAACAACATCACATTGACCAAAGCTTGCATCTTTTAACAATCTTAACGCTAAATCAAGTCTACCCACTTTACATAAAGAATGTATAACTAAATTATGAGTCTTTACATCAGGAACAACAACCCCAGAACTGATCATGTCTGAATATACAATCCAAACTTGTGAAACCATATCATGGGTGTTGAAATCATGAATAAGATCGTTCCAAGAGGATATGTTTAGGGGGGTAAAGTTGTAATTTCGCATGGTGGTGAAGGCTTCTGCTGCTTGTAAGAGGCGGTTATGGGAGAGGAAGAGGTGGATTAATGTGCAGAAGAAGGAGGCGTAGAGGTCGTTGGGTTTGGATGTTGGTGAAGAGGATGATGATAGAGGTCTGGTTGATGTGGAGAAGATGACAGTCTTGTTGCATACAAAGTGTTTGATGAAATGCTGCAACGAAGACCTCATTGAGTGTGTTGTGTTTTGGGTTGTTTAGTTGGGTTCAAGAGTGTGCATTTGAAGTTTGAACCTGTGTGATTGAACCCACAACGATCTTGACTGTTTGAAACCAACGATTTTAATTGTTTTAAGACGTTTGTTTGGAACTGAGTAAAATTATAAGGTATGGAGTTTATTATGAGTGTGTGTAGACTTTTTGTTTTTTAACGGTCAATGAATCAATTTCCGAGCACTCTCGGACACCCTTTTGGCAAATCAGGTACACAAGAGTACCCGGATCACCAATTGCCACAAATTCCTGGGAAAACCCGACCACTCACCCGCCCGAAGGCACAACAGTGAAATAATCGGTAAAACCGGTCGGGATCAGGACTCGAACCCAAGCCAATGGCTGGGTCATCCCTCATTTCCCCTCCACCAATGTCCTCCAAATGTAGCTAGTGGGAATTGAACTCAAGCCTCTCATAGGAAACTTTAGGCCCTCAACCAAATAGGCTACAAGTGTTGGACAAGTGTGTGTAGACTTAATAGTTATAAATAAAACTTAGACAAGGTATACGGTACAAAATACCTAAACGTAAGAAGTGTAAGAAGGAATAATAGGCTTCCACGTGTATGGCCGGTTTTTTTTTTTTTGGAATCCTCGTATTTTATTTTCCTGTCAAGGGGTAGATTAGACATTTGACTATCCATGTAATCACGTTTCAATCTTCATCAAAAAATAAATGAATTATCGATACTGATTTCAAAATTAAATTTATAAAACAACCCGACTGATACATTAAAATTCAAATTCAAATACCAAATCGAATAAACAGTGTGTAGATCTGCGTTAGTAATTGAATGTATGTTAGTCATGTTTGGCATGTTTCATTGCGTTAATTTATGTATTTGGCAATTAGTTTACTCGATTTGTGTTTCTACAGTGAACTGAATCATGTAAATTGCAGATTTAAATCAACCTCCTGTGAATAACATTATAGACGACGAAGAATTTGAAGGTATTATCGTTACCCTATTATTTAATCTATCATATTTTTGTATGAAATTTGTTAATTGTGGTATGTTTTGATTTTAGATATTGTTCCAAATGATTTAAATTTTGGAGGTGAAGGGACTTCCAATGATGACTTTAACTTTGTTGAGGAGCATAGAAGGGTTCAAGGTGTGTGGATTTGAGTAGATATATTAACAAAAGTTTCGTTTAATAGTTTGTGAATGTAGCATATATGTAAAACTTGCGTATGTGTGTTTGATAGAATTACAACATTTGTGTTATTAGGGCATGTCGCATGCGTAGTTGGGTTCTATGGGGCTTTATGGGAAATAAAATATTATAAAGTATTAAGAGGGGCTTCATATGGCTTTATGGGAAAATAGGTGTGTAGTGATGTGTGGGCTTTATAAATCATTGGGTAATCATTGTTTTTTATTGTTTACTGGTGGTTTGGCCCGCGCGATGCGGCGGGTACACAACCTCTAATATAACGCTACTATACGCAATCTAAAAGACATTTTATAAGATGCTAGTCGCACTCTAAAGCATTTAAGAAGTCGTTAATGTTCTCTAAAGATTTTGGTTTAATAAGAATATGAGACCAAATCCCGACTTAGTGATATGATAGTTGTGAATGTCAAATATTTTTGTTGTAAACTATGTCGTCAAGACGAATAGGCGCACTTACGATAGCCAGAATTGCATGTAAAAAAGAAAATAAAAAAAAACTAATCACTTTATTCATCTATGCTTTAGTGATTGCACGACTTGTACATTATCACACAAATTATGAGTTACATTATTATTTTGTACAATTGCTATTAAAGATGGTATATAAGGGTATAAATGGAACAAAAAGGGTAAAAATTTGAAGATTACACTTGAGACTTTTGGAATGTCATCTTAACTTTGACATTTTGAACATTTTTACCCATGGCTCCCCCTTTATAATGTAGTAAGTATAGAATATTTGGGTTACATGGTACAAGCATCTTAATGCATTGATAAGGGTAATTTGGGGAAGATTTACATGGTACAAACTTCTTAAAGCATATGGCTTTTCAAATGTCATCTTAAGTTTACCTAGATGAACATGTTTGCCCATCACTCACTCTTTATAATGCGGTAGAGATTATTATTATTATTATAAAACCATTAACGAGACTAACGGTTGTGTTAAAACCATTAAATAAAACCATTTGAGAATACTCGTTTCAAACAATCGAATTTTAAACCCACAAAACATATTTTAGAGAAAGAGAGAAAGTGAGAGAGAGAGAGAGAGAGAGTAAGGGGCTGGAGAGAGAAAGCGTATAGGGAGGAAAGTAGGGGCCGACCACCACTACACCCAGCCCCATAATAATAGTAGTAGTAGTAGTAGTAGTGGTAGTGGTAGTGGTAGTGGTAGTGGTAGTGGTAGTGGTAGTGGTAGTGGTAGTGGTAGTGGTAGTGGTAGTGGTAGTGGTAGTGGTGGTGGTGGTAGTAGTGGTAGTGGTGGTGGTAGTGGTAGTGGTGGTAGTGGTGGTAGTAGTGGTAGTAGTGGTGGTAGTGGTGGTAGTGGTGGTAGTGGTGGTAGTGGTGGTAGTGGTGGTAGTGGTGGTAGTGGTGGTAGTGGTGGTAGTGGTAGTGGTAGTAGTGGTAGTAGTGGTAGTAGTGGTAGTAGTGGTAGTGGTGGTGGTAGTGGTAGTAGTGGTAGTAGTGGTAGTAGTGGTAGTAGTGGTAGTAGTGGTGGTAGTGGTGGTAGTGGTAGTAGTGGTAGTAGTGGTGGTAGTGGTGGTGGTGGTAGTGGTGGTAGTGGTGGTAGTGGTGGTAGTGGTGGTAGTGGTGGTAGTGGTAGTGGTAGTGGTAGTGGTAGTGGTAGTGGTAGTGGTGGTGGTAGTGGTGGTGGTAGTGGTGGTGGTAGTGGTGGTGGTAGTGGTGGTGGTAGTGGTGGTGGTAGTGGTAGTGGTGGTAGTGGTGGTAGTGGTGGTAGTGGTAGTGGTAGTAGTGGTAGTGGTAGTGGTAGTGGTAGTGGTGGTGGTAGTGGTGGTGGTAGTGGTGGTGGTAGTGGTGGTGGTAGTGGTGGTGGTAGTGGTGGTGGTAGTGGTGGTGGTGGTGGTAGTGGTGGTGGTAGTGGTGGTGGTAGTGGTGGTGGTAGTGGTGGTGGTGTAGTAGTAGTGGTAGTAGTGGTGGTAGTAGTAGTGGTGGTAGTAGTGGTGGTAGTAGTGGTGGTAGTAGTGGTGGTAGTAGTGGTAGTGGTAGTGGTAGTGGTAGTGGTAGTGGTAGTGGTAGTGGTAGTGGTAGTGGTAGTGGTAGTGGTAGTGGTAGTGGTAGTGGTAGTGGTAGTGGTAGTGGTAGTGGTAGTGGTAGTGGTAGTGGTAGTGGTAGTAGTAGTGGTAGTAGTAGTAGTAGTAGTAGTAGTAAATATCCATAAACAACCCAACTTGCAGCTTCGTCTCTCGTTATCTCGTAGCGCCCCCATAGCGCCGGCGGGGGCAGTGTTCCCGGTGCTATGGGAGTGCAAAGCGCCCAATGAAGAGAGATTATAGAGCCCACTACACATACACTTATGATCAATGTGTTTATATAAGTCGTTGTCTACTACTTGAGTATTTGTTTCACTTACCTTACCTTATTTACATATTTTGATCATGTGTTTTCTAGAGTTGTGCACACAAGAGGTTGGTGTTCAATGAGAACAAATATTCAATCCTGAAGTTGCATCATCATCAAAGTCAGAAGTCGGAATGACATTCCCCAGTATAGATCATGCATATGAGTTTTACCAAGAGTATGTAAAGAAGTCATGTGTTTCTTGCAGGAAAACTACTCAATATGTGAATAATGATATTCATGTATCAAGTATATTACATGCTATAAAGAGGGACAAAAGCCCTCCAGGAGGAATGATCCAGGAGGAATGATACAGTTGTTGCTATTGAAAGTTTGAAAAAAAAGAGACAAAGACCATCTATTCGTACGGGATGCAAAGCACATGTTAAGTTAGGTTCGGATGATGGGAAGTCATTAAAGATTTATGCATTTGTTGAGGGCCACAGTCATCTGTTTGTGTAACACCCCACCCGTAACCCGGGTGATCATGCACAATTGATACAACTTACAGCGGAGCTTTCATTATAACTTATAACATCCGAGTACAAAACATTATTTATTTACAACTCTTAACAACTAAACACTTCATAGTCTTTTAGTCTTCACTACTGCCAAACGGGTTCTACAGCTGTCCTCATGGTTCACCTGAGATAAGTATACTCAAAACGACGTCAGTTATATGCTGGTGAGCTCATACTATATAATTTTATAAAGACATACCACACTTTACATTATATGCATACACAATATGTGCTTGTGACCCCCTTATAGTCAGGTTGGGCCTCACTGGACCTTATAGGCCACATTTGACTTGTCACAAACCACCGTACAATTGACATACCGGTCCTCCGGCTGTGCCCCCCACGGCCGTCACATAGGTATGGGTGTGTGTCGCTGGACCTTATAAGCACGAAGTGCTTGTGGGTACAAAACCTTATTACCCTTCCCAGAGTGACACACCCCATTAAGCATACTGGGATCCCATATACCCCTACTAACATATGCATATTGCAAGCATTCTAATTTATTACCAGTTTGGACGAGTATACTATCACAGTTTTAAAAGACGAGTATGATGACTCACCTGTTTAACAGTTGCTCAACACTTGCTAGAGTGATCAGATAATATTTCAGGGTCCTGACACAATTACATAATCCTAGGTTAGGAAATGGTACGCCTAACTAATTATTATTATTATGGTTGGATATTGGTTAATGCTACCTTGTTTAAGCATGGGTGATCAATCCATGCCTAACTAAGGCTAGGCTACCCAATACCCACCCCTAATAATAATAATCCTAATGCCTAAAAATAATAATACTAAACTATCACTACTAAAAATAATAATTGACAAAGCATAAACTTAAATGAGAGCATACCTCTAATTATCTACGGCAAGTCGTTGTAGAGTCTTCCTACTCAGGCTCCTACTCGTGCTCCAAAAACGACTAATAACAACACCCAACGAGGTATCGTAGGCTCGGGATTCTCTTATACTAGAGTTTTCCCAAAATAACTATACCCTTAGAGAATACTATATATTCCTATTTATAGGGAAGGTTGGACGGTGGTTGTTATTGTTTGGCCGATGTGTGATGCAAATACAAGCTAGCAGACACCTCACTTTCCTTATGCGATACACTTCATTCAAGTTGAAGTCATATATGATTCTTATGAACTTTGTATAATTACAACGTTTCAAACAAACTTACGTATCTTATTATTGTTATATCATATGTTATCCTATTATTATTAAACTAGTGGGAAACCCGTGCGTTACGACGGGACTGATAAACCGAACAAAAAATAAGTGAAAAACACTGATTCAAACACACGTGTGGCAGCGAGTTAGCTCGACATATTAAAAAAAAGTTCAAAATTATGGTAGAAAAAAACTAAGTAAATCGAAACCGTAACATAACCACATAAAAATGAAATAAAAAAACTAAAAAAAAAAGTAAACTTCTTGAATTGTTCGCCTATGCTTAGATGAATGGTATTTATCACACACAAGTGTGTTTTAAACGAAACTTACATTCAAACATATATAAAAATAAAACCAATATAGTAACTTCTCCTTTATCTTTCTTCTAAACATAAGATAATATTATCAACATCAATAAGTTTGACCTATTTCATATATAAAAAATTAAGGACATGAGACAAATTTTCTCCATAACATACATTTTCATTTTCAATACTATATCCCTAGAGTATTAGAAATACAAGATTTTATAATAATATTTTTGTAACACAAATAATCAAATAATACTTATCTAGCAAACTCCATAGTTTTTTTTATTAATAATCATTCAACCAAATTTACAATATATTAAAATCATCATAAAATTTAATATCGAGTTTTCAATTACAATATGTCAAATACCATTTGTACAAGAAAATTCACTTCTATCTAATTTAATCATGATCAATTGACCATAAACGAATTTTTTTTCTCCGGTCATAGGATCCGGTGACGTATAGTTTAGATACGATTAGGCATGTTTAGGTGTGTCAATATAACGTAATAATTTCAAAATGCAAATCGTTACCTCACGATGAAAATCACATTTTTCATTATTGATTTCTTAATTTCTTATAGTATTATCAAGTTTATAAAACTTTTAACTTTTATAAAGTACCTAATTTGTATAAAAAATTATTATAACAAAACATGTAGCATTATAAATGATCTTTTATATGTTTTATATTTAATGTATTCCAAGTAATTATAGAATTAAGGGAAATTGGATTTTAACACTCTGAACAATTGACAATTGGCCGCTGACGCACTGAACTACAAAATTGACCAACACCGCACTGTACTTTTAATTTATTGGCCTGTATCACCCTCAGACTACCCATGGTTAATTTTGCTGACGTGGCATGGTGACGTGTCCATTTTTTGTGACGTGGCATGGGGAATAAGCTGACATGGCATTGACACATCACCTGCCACGTCAGCAAAAATGGACACGTCACCAATGCCACGTCAACAAAAATTAACCATGGTTAGTCTGAGGGTGATACATGCCAATAAGTTAAAAGTACAGTGCGGTGTTGGTCAATTTTGTAGTTCAGTGCGTCAGCGGCCAATTGTCAATAGTTTAGGGTGTTAAAATCCAATTTCCCTAGAATTAAATGTCATGAGTTCTCATAAACATCACTTAACTCTTGACTTCATTTTGATTAAATATGGTGTATTAAAGACAAAAATGCCCCCAAAAAGTGGTTATTATATGCATTAGGTGTTGTATCATAAGCAATTAAACTTGTACCTCTTAAAATTTAAGAAGTCCTTGTTAAATGCTTTATAATATAGTATAGATATAGATATAGATTATTATAACTAAATTCAGTTGCTTCACTCGTTTTTCTCGTATAACTTCTAAAATTTAACGCTTTATAGCAAGCCGAATATACTGTTACGACGAGCTATTTTTTATCTACGCTTTGACCTAAGTTTCATTAAAATAGAGTAGGGTCAAATATAATATCTTTTGTTAATCTAACTAAACGGTCTCTTATAATACTATTGGCTCGACTAGATTCTTATATATCAAATAATCATATTATTCACGCCTAGATCATATAATACACACGACATAAATTTCATAAACATTTCTATTTTATTTGATCACAAAATGGGGTGTTACAGTTTGTGTCCCAGTCTGATATGCATTTGTTTGTAGCCAATAGGCACCTATCATACGTCCGAGAAGAAATGATTTGTGAGCCATCTTCATTGAATTTGGGTCCTGTCAAAGCATTTAATGTTATGCGGACTAAGTTTGGTGGATTCGAGAATGTTGGGGCAACTGCTAGTTTGACTGTAAGAATTTTAAAAGTGGGTTAAACAATTTTGTAGGTGAATACGATGCAGATATGTTAATTTCTAAGTTGACGGACAAGAAAAAATAATTGCCCGACTGTTCATTCGAGTATTCCACTGATGCTAATAATGCTTTTATCGGGTTATTTTGGGCTAATGCATTTATGTAGTTTGGAGATGTTATTTCATTTTACACGACTTTTAACACGAACAAGTGTGCACATCGCTACTTTATATATATGTCTAACTAATGTTGTTTTGGGTTTCAAATAGTTTGTTTTTGGTTAAAAAAAAATATTCTTTTTTGTAGATACAAGATGGTGTTTGTCCCATTCATCGGGATTGATAACCATCGTCGGAATGTAACCCTTGGGGCTGGTTTGTTGTCATCTGAAACTATAGAGTCTTACAAGTGGTTATTGGAGATGTTTGTCAAATCATTTGGCAAACATTCAAAAGTTGTTGTCACTGATCAAGATCCTGCCATGAAGAATGCTATTCAATTTGTATTCCATTCAAGTAGGCATAGACTGTGCATGTGGCATATAATGAAAAAAGTGTCTGATAAGGGATGCCTCAGTTTTGTTTTATACTTGCGTTATTTCTTATTTCACTTGCGTGGATATATTAACATTGTTTGTTTTACCATTTGCATAAAATAGCTACTTAACTTGTGTCTTTTTACAATTCTATTGTTTACTCTGGTTTATTGTTAGGTTGGATTTGCCCTATGTAGTGATGATGAATTTAAACGCCGCATATGTAATATAGTTTGGACAGTTTCAATTAGTCCAGAGAGGGTTGATTTTGAATGGGTTGATGTTATGAATCATTACGAGTTGACAAGCAACAATTGGCTTAAGGACATGTTTGAAATGAGATTAATGTGGATTCCAACATTCTAACAAGATGAGCCAATGTCTAGTCTTATGCGAACAACTTCAAGATCAGAGAGTGAGAACCATTTCTTTTCAAGTTGCGAATTCTCAACTCACACTTGTTGAGTTTTTAAATCATTTTGAAACCTCAATGGAAGCACAAAGGTTTAACCATAGGAAGAATGACCATGATTCTAGGCATACTTCCCTTGATCTTTGGTATAAGAATCCACTTGAGGAGCAAACATCTAAAATTTTTACAGGCGTACTATATTTTTTTATATTCAATAAGAGATGAATGCCACTAATGATTTGATACCCATTCAAAAGAAAAAAAAAACATGGCGAGCTTTTAAAAGTTGGGAATTTTATAACACCTCACACTTATTCTTTTGCATTTTTAAAGTTATATTTCCGTGATATATGTATGCAAAAAGAAAAAAAATACAAGAATCATTTATTCATTAAAATGATTAAATGAAAACTTTAACTTGTCAAATTCATTAAAGCTTAATAACGTTTGGGAAGATGTGCTTCAGCTTATAAGTGAAACACTCATTCCGAGAATTCCTAGGTAGGCATACAGGTCCCTTAGTTGGTTGGGATTTATACGAAATGCCAATCCTAGATAGAATACTCAGAATACATATATGTGTTGGTGTACATAGCCGATTATATATCAATACACACATGGTTTTGGTCGTATAATCGCGTAGATATACATATATAGTCGAATTGTACAAGAGGTGTTATTGAATTTCACAATTTATCCCTAGTGATGGATTTTTAGATATTAACATATGATAATATTTGTGATCATGTAGATTATATATACATGTGTTATTGAGGAATTATTCATGCGTTATTGGGCCTCATTAACTTGTGATAACACATGCTTGTTCCTTGTCAGTGTTTCATGATTTGTGTGGGTGTTAACCTTATAAGACACATTAAAAATTGTTCGGGTTTGAGTGGATGGTGTAATTTTCCACTTGGTAATGTCACGTGTATTGTTGTTTTGTTTAGGTGTGGTAATCGGGTATCTGGTTGCTCTATGTTAAGCGTGTGATTGGCTTGCCTGTTCAACGCCAATTGTCTTGTATAGTCCGGGTGTTGTATGCATAAACGGATAATCTATTGCATTTCTACAATAACCCAGGCCTTACTAGACTAGGAGGGGGGTATGATGTGTGTAAAAGTGTCTAATTATGCACATGAAATGACAGAAATAAGTAAAACGTGTACGGATGTTAACCTGGATCGTTGACTGGTGTCACAATAATTGTATAGACGTCACATGTATTCGTCTTCTTCGTCGCCATTGTTGGTTATTGAACGTGCAGGGTTTTCGATTTCGAAGGTTTTTTATTTCAAAACCCACACCAGTTAATGAGCGAGTTAATCATCCAACTTTTATTTTTTGTTAATTTTTTAAAACCCTCTTACAGCCTAATGACTAATCTGCCATTTCTCCGTTTTTCGACAAAATTAATGATGCAACAAATTTACAATCATGCCCCTCTTTAACTCATCTAATCTGAAGGCTATTAAGCCTACTTATCCCTTTTACGCTAACCAACTTTTACATTAGTCTCTCTTATAAAACTTTATCACCCAAATGTTATTCATTTAATATTTATTTTTCAAAATGCAATAATAATAATAATAATAATAATAATAATAATAATAATAATAATAATAATAATAATAATAATAATAATAATAATAATAATAATAATAATAAACCTGCCTTATTTCCTCAAATTCATTAGGAACTTTCTTCCTTCAACCCTTTTTGAAAATTGAACTTCAATAAAACAAACGGACGCTAGATCCCCAAGGTGAGGACCTAGACGACCAAATTACATCAATTCACAATAACACCATTCTTCCCAAGTACATTTGACATTTCTATTCCTATTATTATACCACAAAAAACCATATGTCTTCACATCCGAAATCACCTCGTCAATCCTTGTGTTCTTGTTGTTGAAGATACGATCATTACGAGCCTTCCAAACTCTCCAGCAACCAATAATCAGCAAACCATGAACCGTGTTTCGCGTGACCGTATTAAGCCTCATACTTTTATGAATAGTCGTGAGATCTTTTAAGTCGCAAACGTAAAACATCGGAAACTTACACCAATTCGCAATAGCCTGCCAAAGAACATTTGAGAATATGCAATATGTGAAGATGTGCTCGGCCGTCTCGATGCTATCCTCGCAAAAAACACATTAGTTATTATCGACATGTATGCTTCTTTTGATCAAAGCTTCCTTAGTTGGTAGTCTTTCCAATATCGCTCTCCACATAAAAACATTGCATTTTTGTGGAATCCATTTACACCAATCAAAGATAGCCGCCATATTTGTTGCCATAGGGCGGTTTAGTTAGTGTTTAATAAAGTTTGCCTTAAAAAAAACTAATATTAAATAAATATAGAACTATTTTATAAGAACATAACTTTCATAATGAAATAAATATCTATACATATAATAAACCAAAGCCATTTTGATGACATGTCTTAATATTATGCAATCTCTCTTTTGAGAGATGCCACATAGGATATGATGTGGCAACTCTAAACCAATTAAAAAAAAGGAATAAATATGGTTTAAATATGATTTAACATAATCTATTAAATACATAATCTACTAAATTTAAATATTAAAACTTTATTATTTTCTCTCTCATGTTTCCTCTCATAACTTTTAAACTTTAATATCTTTTATATACGAGATTTTTTAAAGAAAAAAATTACACCAAATTAACGAGCGTTTTATTATCTTTCCAACGAGTACCATAGTGCTATATAAAAAACGGATGGAGAAAAAAACTACTATTTTTTGTAACCCAACAGGTATTATGTCAGGTTTGGAATTAGTTTAAAAAAATTGTGGGTTTGGGTCGGGCCTCGGATTAGGTGATACCCGACCCAATTACATTTTTTTTTATATTAGAATATGATAACTTATGGCAGAGATTTGTTTAAAATAATAATAATAATAATAATAATAATAATATTCATTAATCATATATTGGCACGTCATTAATTATGTTGTCATATTATATACTTTATTATGTCATATTAGATATTTCAACCCGGGACGCTTTCCAACAGGTAATTGCTATATAGATGTCATTTTTATAGTTTAGATACTTCTAATTTTATTCACTTTACTTAAATTTCTCAACCCGGGACGCTCCCGGGGTATAAGCTAGTACAATATATAATATATAATAACTATTTATAAAAACATAACTTTCATAAATACAACAAAAATAAATGTCTAAAATTTCCACTCAACCAAAAACACAAACTTTCGTTAGGGTTTGTCCAACCCCAAATTACGAAAATACCCTCTATACAGTACAAATACATTCGTCCTCTACAAAATTAGGGTTCTTACTTCTTCCTCCCAATTCCAAACCCTAATCCCATCAAACCCTTTTTTTTTTCTTCAATTCCACACCACAAACACAAAGTTCCAATCTTTTTCATCCAATCGTTACAACCCACAAATCTTTATCCCAAACCCTTCATTAATTCACAAACCCACCATGCAGATACTAAATTCAGATGAATCAGTCCCTGTTTCAACTACTAACAACACAGATTGCAGTACTACAGAGAATCTTGAATCTGAAATAGATGTTTCTGGAAAGATATTGGATCTACAAGTGTTGGATGAGAATAGGGTTAATGAGGGAGATGGGTCATCAATTGAGGGGCTGTATGTTTATAAAAATGTGTTTAATTTGATACCCAGATCAGTTGGAGGGCTGAGTAAGTTAAAGACTTTGAAGTTTTTTGGGAATGATATGAATTTGTTTCCTGCTGAGTTTGGGAACTTGGTTGGGTTAGAGAGGTTGCAGGTTAAGATATCTTTGCCTGGGTTGGCTGGTTTGCCTTTGCAGAAGTTGAAGGGTTTGAAGGAGTTGGAGCTTTGTAAGGCGCCGCCGAGGCCGTCCGCGTTTCCGTTGTTGGCGGATATTGTTGGGCTTGAACGGTTGACTAAGTTGTCGGTTTGTCACTTTTCTATCAGGTAATTTGTTAGTTATGATAAGACGTGGTTTGTAATGAATTACGCGAATGAATTGTTTGTTTATAGTTATAACAGAATGATTATAGCCTTTAGAGGAGAAGGTTAGGAGTGTAAGTTGCTTTGATCTTTAACTTGACATAGATTGTATTTGTTTCTTTTAGCCGTTTCGAGTCGGGAATATAGTATCATATGATCAAAACAGTTAATTTGGCTGTAAGTTTTGTCCTGGATTTTAATGTGAATAAGAAGACCTTTATTTCTGTATGTTGTGAATATAAATCTTGATTTAGCTGGTAAGGATGTGAAGTTTTTTAGTTAGGTTATCTTGCGGTTTCACGTGAGTTTTGTTGCCAAGGAGAAATAGGCACTTTTTTGTCATCTTGCCTTGATAAATAACTAAATAAGCAGTGTTGTAAAAGGCGCCCTAGGCGGCGCCTAGGCACTAGGCTGAAGTAAAACTTGGAATTTTGCCCTAGGCGGATTCCTGGGCGATTTGGCAGTTAGTCGGAGCCTAGGCGGTGTTATTTTTTATTTTTTTTATTAAATTTCTAAGTATTTCTAGGTATTTCTTAGTATTATGTGTATATATCTAAGTATTATGTGTATATATCTTAACATATTTTCAAAAAACCCCTAAATTTGTGTATATATATATATAATACATATAAAATACCAAAACACCTAATTCCGCCTAATTTTCGCCTAGTCCCGACTAGTCCCTAGGCTGGACCTCACCGCCTGCCTAGCGTCTAGCGCCTTTTACAACACTGTAAATAAGGCATGCCTATATGATTGCATCACGGGGTGATGGTGGGCGACATCCCCACATGACTGTTATTTAGTTAATAAAAAACTAACAAGCTTGAATATAATGTAAAGAAGGGTTGCTTCTTGGATAAAGGTTAATAACCTAGGTCTACCTCTTCGCTTTCTAAGGACTAAGACACAGTTACACTAATCAATCAGACTACAAAAGTAAAATGATGTCTATATTTTGAGTGGGGCTGACAATGGTGATACAGAAATTCCAAATGGAAGGGTGTAGTTACTTTGATGCTTTGTGTTATAATATGAATGTGCCATGTAGATTCTGTTGCTTTAGTTTGCATCTTTTTTAACAACAACGTTGTATTAGGGACTTGAGATTGGATTAGAGCTTATATGGATCATGACAATCTACACGTATAACATTTATATGTTAATAAAGTTTGGTGAATGGGTTCCGTGAGAAAGTGGGCGATTATTTAGTTTTTGAACAATTGAACGTAAGATTAGGAGATGTATGGATCACTTGATTTGATTTCGGATTTCCAATACCTGTGCAAACTAAGATGGATGTAACTGCAAATTGTGTTGAGGTTCTAGGACAGTGGTACCTCATTATACTTAATGTCGTTATGTCGTACTGATTATCTTCTAACCTTCATGTTTTCCAGTATGTCTTTGTATATTTTGCTTAAGATGCATGTGTCAATTGAAAAATATTAAATTCCATCTTGTGCTTGTTTAAGATGATGACTGTCTTATTAACTAAAAGAAACTGATAGAAGTTGTGTTGTATATATGCAGATATTTGCCTTCAGAAATTGGCTGCCTTACTTGTTTGGAGTATCTAGATCTCTCACACAATAAAATGAAAAATTTACCTGCAGAAATCACTCATTTGAGTGCATTGATAACATTAAAAGTCGCTAACAATAAGCTGGTTGAAGTACCTTCAGACTTGTCATCTCTTCAGAGATTGGAACACTTGGACCTTTCAAACAACAGACTGACATCTTTGGGGTCTCTTGAACTTGACTCTATGCATAACCTTCGGAGACTGAATCTTCAGGTACACATAATCAACTTAATCCAATCACATGTCAATTTTATATACGTTTGCATGGGTATACTTTAGTGTTAGTGTTTGTTTTGTTTGGAATGCTGTATGGGTGTGATGTGGGGACGTACTAGAATATCATTAAGGAACTAAAAGACATTCATAGTCATTCTAGTACTGTTTTTTGATATTTTTCTTGTTATGCATTAACAGGGAACATGAATTTTCTTTTTGAGAGTGATCTAATTTGCATATGACTTCTTTCACCATTTTTTTATGTAATGAATGTTTTTTATTTGCATATTATAACATGACTGATCCTGTCATTATGTTCTCTGTTTTAGTACAACAAGTTTCCAAGTTTTTCTGAAATACCACCGTGGATAAGCTGTGATCTAGAGGGTAATGATGAAGACATGACCAACGCAGAGATGGATGTACTTGAATGTGCTGTCACAGAGCCTCTTGGTGATTCCATAACTGACGAGCACATTGGTAAGCACGGTCCTTTTTTCTTCTTGTCACTACTTTAGTTGGACTTCTTTTTCCATAAATGGGTTATGATGTGAAATTTACTTTAATGATCAATTGTGAACTAGGCACTGCTGATTCTTTATCAAGCCATATAACTGTATCATCATCAAATAGAACTATCCCAGCAGCAAAACATAGAAAGGGGCATCGAAAAGGGCGTTATGTTTTGCAGCAGAGAGCTCGCCAAAAGCGTTTGAACTGCAGTAGGAGCGGGAAAGTCAACAGTTCTGCCCATGTTTTAACTCAAACTTCAACCAAAACTTGTAAAGCTGGCAATATTGCCGTTTCATCTGAATCCCTTCCAGAAGGTTCATCGGATAATAAAGAACTTGCTGTAGATGATGACAACTCAGAACAGGTTGACGAAAATTGTGTCAAGGGTAAAGAGGCAGAAGATAGTTGTGCTGAAAATGATGATGAATTGGGATTGCTTTCAGAGGCTAGTCGGGCTTCAGATAACTTGTGTAGTACAACACAGTCAAAAAGACATTCTGTAAAGGATCTTAATCCTAAACCCAGCAAGTCTAGGAGACCAATCGATATGCATGTAGATATGTCTTCTAAATACAGTGCAATGTCCTTCTGTAGCATTGAGGACTATCTACCAGATGGATTTTATGATGCAGGACGGGACCGTCCTTTCTTGCCTCTCAGCGATTATGACAAAAACTCGCATCTTGGCTCACGTGAAGTTATTGTCATGGATAGGTAGTTTTTTAATTGCGTTATCTATTATATACGAAATACATGTTACAGGTGAAAGTGATGATGTTTCAATTTATTCAGGGAAAGGGATGAAGAGTTGGATGCTGTAACACTATGTGCTAAAGCTTTATTGCTTCGTTTAAATCAAATCCATGGGTCCACCAAACTTGATGTGTTGCATATCGCTTCGTTACTTGCGTTGTTTGTGTCAAGTCATTTTGGAGGGACTGACAAAAGTGGATTGGTTGATAGGGCACAAAAGTCTGTATCTGGATCAAACTATAACAAACCTTTTGCCTGCACTTGCCCTACCGGGAACCACAACAACAATATAAAATCTGTTAAACAGATTACAAACTCTGCGGAGGATGCTGTTCTTCTCAGCCTTTGTGAAAATTCCATTCAGTTGGTAAAAGCAAGGAGAAATTCTATAGTTGTCCCTATTGGGACTCTTCAGTTTGGTGTTTGTAGACATAGGGCATTGCTCCTGAAGGTAATTTAATCTACCAGACTTATCTCATATTCATTGGTTTATTTCTATACTTTTGTACAGATGAATAATTTTTTTATTCTCATTTGCTTGAACTTTAGTATCTTTGTGATCGAGTGGAACCTCGAGTCCCTTGTGAGCTTGTGAGGGGGTATTTGGATTTTGCACCTCATGCCTGGAATGTAATTGTCGTTAAGAGAGGCGATTCAGAGGTTCGAATGGTAGTGGATGCATGCCGTCCGCATGATATAAGGGAAGAGACTGACCCAGAGTATTATTACAGGTATTATTTCTATGCTACTGTACGATTGTATGTGTACACGTTGTCATGCATTACAAGAAAAATAGATCTCTTTTGTTTAGAGGTGACAAAAATAGGCAGGTTGGTTAAGTACACCGACAAGTTTAAGCGATGCTTAATACGGGTCACGCCTGGGCTGGAGTCAGCTGCTTACATTTTCTTGTGTTTTTTTTTTTTAAATCTTATGCTAAGGGGACACTTCTTTTGTAGATAAAATATGTTAATCACCAGGAAAGATTGTAACCTGTTAGTGAACTGCAGAGTTCTAACTGTTGGAAGCTAATCTTTGTCATTTTGTTGTAGCTATAAGCGTTTCTTCATTGTATCATGGGTTTTCATTTCTGCAAAAAATGTTTTTTTTTTTGTTTATTTACAATGGTGAGCATGTAATACACAACTACATAGCAGCATAATTATCTTGTTTATTTATTTTTTTAGGTACATTCCTATGAGCAGGATCAATAGTGATGCAGGTCTTGATGTGGACTGCTCTTTTCCTTCTCTTTCTACATGTGAGGAAGTTAAGGAAGAAGGTTCTACGACCCTTATCCAGTGCAACCTTGGATCGGTTGAAGCTGCTGCTAAGGTATTGATAACTGTTATAGTTGTTCATTATTTGCTTTCTTTTCCTTAATGGTTCTTTGCAATGAATTCTTTTTCAATATCTATAGCTTCTCTTGTATGTTTGGTGGTTGGGTGAGGGGTTGTGGTGTTTACTGAGTAGAGGTGGAAATTTTGAGCTGTTTAGCCTGTTAGTGTTTACTAATGAGGGGTAAAACGGGCATAAAAAATAGCAGCTTAGAAGAAAATGTGTCAAACGGGTTAAGTAACACTTGAAATGTATTCTAATTACGTAAAACATCTGCAGTCATGTTTCTTTTAAAAAACAGGTTATTGAAGTAAGTTGGAATTTGCATTGCACTTGATTTGACACTGTTATTTTTAAGGAGTCTAAAAAAATTGGAAAAAAGTGTTTCGGGTCAACCAATCCTAACAGTACCAAAAATTACGTGCTTTAACCTATTACACAGCTTGTCTGACCTGCGTATTTGGCTCATAGTTATCAAAAGCGTTCGCTTCTTGCGCCTAGGCGTTTTTTCTAGGCGAGGCGCATCATAAACGACTTGCACTGTCAAAGTCGCGCTCCAGCCACTTTTTGGCCAGATTCCGACAAGCTTCTGCAAAGTCCGGCCACATTTCGGTTTGAACAAGTCTGATTCACACAGATACCGCCTTTGCTTCTTGAAACCATTCTTCTTTCATGGAGTTTTTTGAGTTGCAGGTAGGAAAAAAGAAGAAGGAAAGAGAGTCTAGTTGGGAAAGAAGATGAATAGGAGTGTTTTTTTAAAAAAAAAAAAGATGAATAGGAGTGTTGCAGTAATAAAAAAAAAGACTTTTTCTGATTTTCACTCTTTTTTCACGTCTGATCCCTTTTTCTGTTTTTTTTTTTAAATCTGATTTGGTTTTATTTATATTAATTTTTTAAATGTTAAGTTTAATTGTATGTGCAATACTATTTGGTTGTAGATAAAGGTTTTTTTTTTTTTTAAATGTAAATAAAGCAAAAGTGACATACACAGGGCAATTTGGGTCTCTCCACATCTGATGCAAAGAAGTAAAGGGACATTAATGTGTCTATCCATCTTAACAAATAAAGTAGTCTGAATCATTCAAGTTTTGGTACTAACTAGATGACATTTTAAAACTTTTGCTACTAATTAGATAATATTAAATATTATAGAAGCTTTTGTTAATTATACTTGAAGTTATTTTATTTTTCTGACACATAATATATTTTTCATTTAAGTGCGCTTTTTTTTTTCCTCAGGCCCTCGCTTTTTTTGCGCCTTGAGTGCGCCTAGCGCCTTTGATAACTATGATTTGGCTAGCTCTACTCTAGACTAGTCAATTGCATGCACAAACATGGTTTATTGTTGTGTTATATATATTGGAAGCTGCTAAGTGAAAAATATTCATTGCAGGTGCGCATCATGGAATTGAGTGGGAGGCCTGCAGATGAAGTTAGGAATTTCGAATTTAACTGCTTAGGGGAGGTGAGACTTCTAAGCGTTTTGAAGCACCCTTGTATTGTAAAAGTTTTAGGCCATCAAATATCTACCAAATGGTTACCATCGCCAGAAGGAACACCAGCGAATCGTGTATTGCAGTCTGCCATTTTTATGGAGCATGTAAAAGGGGGATCATTAAAGGTGAGTTCATAGGTCCAACGACCTTAGCTATATGAATGGGTTGTTTGGGTTGTGGCTCCCATTTCACACCTCTGATCACATAATATTTTTAATCTTACGTACTTTTAATCTTCCTGTTTATAACAGCTCTATATAGAAAAGCTTGCAAGATCTGGTGAGAAGCATGTTCGTGTGGAATTGGCTTTGCAAATTGCTAAAGATGTTGCTTGGGCATTATCTGAGATCCATTCAAAAGATGTGATTCATCGTGACTTGAAGAGTGAAAATGTCTTGATTGATCTGGATGATGAAAAATCTGACGGAAAGCCTGTTGTTAAACTCTGTGATTTTGATAGAGCAGTTCCTTTACATTCGTCCTTGCATACGTGTTGTATTGGCCATATGGGGATACCGCCACCTGATGTCTGTGTTGGAACACCTCGTTGGATGGCCCCTGAGGTCTATCGAACAATTCATGATCGGTCTTTATATGGACTGGTATGGTTTTTGAATTCTATATAAAGTTGTTTAATTCGTTTATGAAAGCAATGACTATAAAGCTAGTAAAGCCAACAATTAGAATAATAGTAAATTAGATTTTTTTTTTCGTTCAACTTGTTTGTGTTATTTTTTTAGTAAATGTGACTTTTAAGTGTGCCTAATAAGTTATGTGTTGTTTACTGCAGGAAGTGGATTTATGGTCTTTTGGATGCCTACTTTTGGAATTATTGACTTTGCAAGTCCCGTACGCTGGATTGCGGGAGTCTGAAATTCACGAGCTTCTTTCGGTATGTCCATCCCTTCATTAGAATTGTGAATATATTTCCCCCGTTACCCCTTGTTATAAATCGGCACACTCCTATAGGAGATTTATGGTGATCTAAAGTCCGATTATAGCTTGTGCTTCTTGGGTGAAATTCAAATGTTTATCGAAAGGGATTTGGGTTTAAATCAAACACTTTTCGATAACCAAATTAACTTTTGAATAAATATTTAGAAATAATTTTTAATATAAATGGTTTAAGGATAATTTTTGCGATAATAATCATTTTGATAATTTGATTTGAACAGATGGGTAAACGACCGCAATTGACAGATGAACTAGAGGCGTTGGGTCCAGCAGAAGATACTGAAGCCGAGACTGAAGAATACAAAAAAGAAAAAACCCTTAGATTTTTAGTTGATATTTACCGGAAGTGTACCAAGGATGATCCAAGTGATCGTCCTACAGCAGACCGACTTTACCAAATACTGGCTGATTTCTCAAACTCAACTACCACAGAAGCGTCGTAAACTTATTGCTTGCTATTTTGTTACCGGCTCGAGTCTTAGGGTGTAATGAGTATGGTTGTTAATGTGTTTCTTGTACCTTTTGTATTAATTTGTTTCCGGGGCATTAGGGCCCATGTGAAGAAGTCATTTATGAATCTTGTTATATTGATTTAGAAGACTATTAGATAATATGGTTAAATTAAGATTGTACGACCCGACATTTAAGATTATACGACTCGACTAATAGCGTCGCTATTTGTGGGATTTCCTGGGTACGGTTGTAGTCAAGGTCTAGATGAGTGAATGTCTGTTTGTTTGTAGATAATTGTTCTTGGAAGCCACTGAAATGTAACTGGTAGCAATGTCGAATTGTGTGTATGAAAAAGGTACGAGGTGTAGAAAAAAGGGGGGGGGGGGGGGGTCGGAAGCTAAACGAAAGGCGCTAAAAGACTTGTCCACTCTGCCCTCGGAAAGAGAAGCCACGAGCATATGAGAGCCAGAATCATTAATATATATACGTATACACAACTTTTTTGGGATCGGCTAAATCACAAAAACCCTGATACTACTTCTAAATCTGTATCTTTCACCCACCTTGATACAACTAGGCTATAAGCCTTTTGGTTTATATACATAACTATTTACATATGTTGCATGGTTATAGACACATAGTACATAATTATATGACGACTTCGTTCTATATATGATATAGAAGAATGGTCAAACAAAAGGCTTAAAAATCGTAAAACGAGCTAGGTGGGTCTAAGTTGTTGATTAGATTAGTTTAATAGTTACGGTGAGTAGTGGACTCAGAAACATTAGTTCATTGCGTCATAATATTTTGGTTGAAAACGTATATCAAGAGGGACATTCACTAAGCCAGATCATACTAGTTCGTTTTTAAAGTTGTTGATCGCATTATCAGTGTGAAAAAACTTCAAAATTAAAAAACTAGTAAATACATATATAAATATATCGCTGTGAACTTGTGAAGTAATCTTGTTTAAATTTGATAGAAAAACATAAATGTTTTTTCTAAGTACTTTTCTATTAAAACTTTATTACTTTAGAGAAAGAAATTAGAAATACCAAAAAAGGGTATCTTGATTTGTATAGAAAAAACAATCATAAAAATACAAAGATGTAGTAACATACATAGTACACAACCCAAGTACATAATGTGGTTATGGATCGTCTTTAATATATAGGCCAAAGCCCAGAGAAAACAAGATAATGGGCCATAAGTAATAACTAATATTAACATATGATCATTTTTTTTCATTTATGTTCTTTAGAAAATTGGTAAGTTAACTTTTAAATGACATATACCAGACAAATATTTAGTCCTATTATTAAAAAAAAAAAAAAAATCCCTAAGACGAGTTTTGTTGGTTTTGAAATGGCTTGACCAAGGATAAAAAATGTGCACGAAATTTTTTTATTGGAATATCAGTAACAATTAAATTTCTTTATTAGTTTTCTTTTAAGAGATTAATAAAATCGAACATTCACATGACATATACCAGAGCAGTATTAACTATTAAGTACTTTAAAAGAAGCCTATGATGAGTAGACTGATTCCTAAATAATTCCATAAAAATATCAAAAGTAACGTACTTCTGAAAAGACCTATACAATAAAAGAAACAAAACCATGAAATATGTGGCCAACAAGCTTGGAAACCCCTGTAGCTAATGATCTCCAGCCCAGCTGGTTTGAGGTGGGAAGGTTTACCTCCTTGGAGGGTTCCTGCCCGGGTTTGGTCTCAGGTTCGAATCTCACGCTCCACCGAAAAAATAACCGCTTGGGTTTGAAAGGAGAAACCCGTGTGGTGCTATGAGATTCGATCCTGGGCAGTGGTCGCTTTGCAACACAGGATTTACCGCTGAAACACTACTCTCAAAAAAAAAAAGCTTGGAAACCCCTATCATTTGATTCAAACCAGATGGGATTGACTACTCTAAACATATATCAAATTTTGCTTTAATGTCTATGGACTATGAGGTCAATCGACTTTATAATCATATATTAGACATATTGCGAGGTCAAGTGACCCATGTGCCATATTCCTAGGTCCACCGTTCATGACAATTAGTAAATAACCGAAAGTTAAAGTGTGATCTAAGAGAAAATGTATTTATATTTGTATTTTTGACCTTTTTTCAAATGAATTTAGTTTCATTATTATATTGATCTATAATAACTTTATATATACAGTTTTAGACTTGAGTTGTATTATTATACTTTAAAAGACACGATGGTGTGTCCAAACATGTTACAAGAGTGAGCTTGTATATGCGGTTTGCCATTATTAAAACACATCTAACTTTCAAAATTAACAATTGTTGCACTAAGTTTCAAATACACACAATGAACCATAACTTTTAGAGCATCAATCTCTATTCGAACACCCTTTACTTGTAGAAGTACATTTTGGATTTGTCAATTATGTTATGGCCAGAGTCCAGCTCATGACGACCTAGTCGCCCCCCCCCCCCCCCCCCCCCCCCCACACACACACACACACAAAACTGTGCACATCTAACCTATTGTAGTGGTGCATCCAACTTAAGTAGTTAAGTATATGCGTATATCAATGCTGGAAACTTGTGTACATAAATGATGCAAATAGTCTTATGTGCAAATATTCAAATACCTAAGTGAAGGTTAATGAAAATGAACTGTCAACTAATATAATAATATTGTTATGTCATCGAAATCCTCCAATAATGCATCCTCCGACAATATTATTATGAGTTGTTTGTTTTTTTTTTGGGAAATTATATATGATCAATATGATTATGGAATAGGTTGGAGCCCAAAAGAGGACGGTGAAGGTTCGAGCTAGCTATAGGTTTCATTATGGTTGGTGTCGCTTTAATTTAATAGGTGACAATAACTGCTTGTACTTACGTTAAGGCTGTAAAATCGTAGAATGATGATACGGGTTGGTGGCCCAATGGTAGAAGCAAAGCTTCTAGGAACACCTAAGGGGAAGATCATGGGTTCAAGTCCCACAAGGAGTGAAATTTGCCATTCAAAAAAAAAAAAAAAAAAAAAAAAAAAAGAAAAAGAAAAAAAAAAAGATGCAATTTAATTCATAATTTAGAGAAAAATATGCCAAACACTCTTGCAAGCAAGAAGCTAACAAGAGTGGGCAAACAGAACAAACAACAAACTACTACATCGGTATCATTTTTCATCTAGCCTAATGTAAATTTAAACATTTTAACCTATTTTTAATCCATAGGTAACTAAGGAGTTGAATGTCTCCCAAAGTATTCTCAAGCTTAGTAGGCTTATTAGAGAAATCTGGTTGTTTCGATATCTCCATATACACCAGCAAGCGACAATAATAATCGATTGTACCATCTTCCTCTTATGATAAATATCGGAACCTATTTATGAATAGAGAATATATCTTGAATCGAAAAAGCAAAGATAGGAGGAACATCACACCAAACACCAACTCTTTGACAGATGATCGCCGCGGCAAAGCAGGAAGTAAACATGTGGTCAATAGATTCTCCTGAGGCCAAACAATAGTTGAATCTGCATCTATCCAGCCAGAATCGGATTTTTGACCCATTCTAAATCTCACTTCTTATTATCTTGGATATAGAGATCCGTAGAAAAGCAAGCAAGTTTTCAGTTTTAGCAATGTTGCCCCAAATACCGTTGAGATTTTTATTGATTGATAGGGTCGGCCAAGTCCTTAAAGTATAGTGAATGGCTTCAGTAATTCTTCTCCATAGACTTTGTAAAAAACTATGACTAAAACTAGATCTCTCAATCAAACACAAAGACAATACATCAACCATACATGAACAACAAGATATAGCGACAAAACCAGGCGACCAAAACTCTTATTATTAGCCAACCCTAAAAAATTTCAACCAAATACCCAATGAGTTCTTCTAAACAAAAGAACCCTAAAGAATACAATACTTGATCAACTGATGATTATCAGTTGATCTAAATCAAGAAGAATACAAATACAGAAAAGAGTCTGAAACGATCTTACAGACAATACAAGACAAGAACCAAGACTAAGACTACAGCAGCTAATAGGATCTTCAACCTCTGGTTGAAACTACAAACCCTAATCGCCAAAGACTGAGACACAAGACGAATGTGTGTGAGTGAGAGAGAGAGAGAGAGAGAGAGAGAGAGATAGATATCAAAATGTTAGGACAAAGAGGATTGGTGAAACCACTTTTGGAAACCTTAGTCTAATTCACTTCTGTCATTTTGGCTAAGTATAGAAGTACTGAAAAGAAAACAAAGAACTGCTGAAGAGAAGATAAGAGAAGTGCTGAAGAAGAAACTTCATCAGAAGTTCTGAAGTCCAAACCAGACAAGTTCACTTCAGAAGTACTGAAGACAAACTACTCATCAGTAGTTTGTCATTCATCAGCACTTAGCATCAGATATTTTCCACCACCTTTTGCATCAGTAGTTTTATTGTTTATTATTACTTTTAGCTGTATTTGTTTGTTTCAATGTTGCAACTTGTGCAACTTGTTTCTGTTGTTTCTGTACTTGCTTTTTGGCAAGATACATGTATGTAAACGTCTATAAATAGGAGGCTTCAACCTTCTATTTTAGACATTGATTTTAATAGAAAAATCCTTCAAACACTATCACTGTTCTATTCCATTTCTGTATTTATTGTGAATCTGTCTAAGTATCTAATTCTCATTTACTGCTTAGATTCATAATAAATACTTGTCATTTATTAGTTTCAATCATCAAGGGGGAGTAATAACTCTTCCTTAGTATAAAAAGTGTTGCTTTAACTTATACATTCCGCTGTGCTTATAATCTGATTTACAAGGACTTGCTAAACACTTAAGTGTCAAGATAGCAAGTTCTTACTTAGCAAAAAGAGCAAACTGATCCAACAATTGGTATCAGAGCATTGGTTTATCTGATCACATATCAATCTAACAAATTGAGAATCAGACACAAAGCTCTTATTGATATTCAATAAAAAGATCAAAAAGTTCACTTTTTATCAACATCCATCACTTAAAAGAGTCATCTGACAATTCTATACTCTTTAAAATGGATCCACATAATACTAGTTCTGCCACTAAACCTGCCATGCTTGTGAGAAATGAGTACAACATATGGCAAAAGAGAATGGCACATACCTTGTCACAAACCAACACAGGTTGTTGGAGATCTGTGATATATGGTCCTCACAAACCAGTAAATGTTAATCTTGAAACTAATGTTAAGGTCCCTAAGGACCCTAAAGAATATACAGATGATGATTTCCTAAAACTTGAGCTAGATGCAAAAGCATTCTCTATGTTGGCAATGGCTCTCCCAAATGAGATATACTCTGGCCTTTTACATTGTGAAAGTGCCAAAGAACTCTGGGATTGTCTTAAAGAACAGTTTGGAGGAACTGAAGAGGTGATTGCCAACACCAGAGAGATTTTAGCTCAACAATATGAAACATTTGCTCATATTAATGGGGAAACTTTAACTCAACAATTTGAAAGATTCTCCTCATTAATATCTGAGCTAAAGTTAAATGGTCAGACCTATACAACAGTGTCTATGCTACATAGATTTTTAAGGTCTTTACCTGACAAATGGGAAACATACTCCATTGTTTTAAGATCCTCACCAGATTTTAGCTCCCTCACTCTTACAAAACTCTATGGGAGATTACTTACTTTTGAGAGAGAAATTGATCAAAAGAAGAAATTACAATCATCTGGTAAAACTGCTGATGACTACCTACCAGGTAGTACAGCACTTTTGGGACAAGATTCACCAACTTGTTCCTATGGATCTTATGACAATATTGACATAACCACTGGGATCTCATCAGAAAGATATTTCCCAGGTTATGACAATAATGACCAAAGTCAAACTGCTGATAATCTATGTTTTATCATGGATGATTTGAAAAACTTTAGCAGTGATGACTTAGAAGAAATGGACATATTACACCAACTGGCCATGCTAAGCATTAAAACTAACAAGTTTTATAAAAGGTCAGGAAGGAAATTTCCAGGATTGACCAGTAATACAAAAATTGGTTTTGACAAATCTAAATTAAGATGTCACAAGTGTCAGAAGCTGGGACACTTTGCTAGAGAGTGTAGAAGCTCTAGCTTTAACCAATCACAATCTGGAAATAACTATAACCCCAATTATAATAGGAATAATGGAACTCAAGGGAGTGCTCATTTTGTACAGGCACAAGCTCCTCAACAGCAATACATGCCACAAGTACAATATGTTCAAGTGCCTGCTCAACAGATGCAGAGCCAACAATCAATCCCTCCCTTTCCAGCTGCTCAACATCCTCCACAGCCTCAACAACCCTCTCAACAAAGTCTTTTCACCTCAGGGTATGTTGACTGGAGCAGTCTCCCTTTTGACACCACAGAGTGCAATCCTGATGCAGACAACAAAATGTTTGACATCAACTGGGGAGAACCATACAATGGCAGAAAGAACTTTGCCTTAATGGCATTTGAAGGCTGTACTTCAAAATCTGCATTGTCACAGGTATCAAAAGAATCTTTGACAAAACTTTGCTCAAATTCTTGCAAAGAAACTTTTGCTCTCATAAGAGAGACAAATCTGCACTTACAAGGTAAAGCCAATGATTTAGAAAGAAAATACACACAGATAAAATGTGATTTAGAAAGAAAACTGTGTGCTAAAACAAAAGAAGTTTCTAAATTAACTGACTCTGCTATTGAAACCCAAGCACAAATTAAAATCATGCTAAATGATCTGGGAGATGTCAGACAAGAGCTTGCTGACACCAGGATCACATGTGAAAAATGGGTGGAATCTTGTAAGGGGTATCAATTATTGCTAAACAAACAAAGTGCTTCAAATGTTAAGTTTGGCATAGGATACCATCATGTTGAAACACCAACAGATTTTTCTCCCAAAACTACTGAAGATGGGAGAAGAATTGTTTCAAATGAAACTTCTGAAGGGAAAGAGTGCACATCTTTCCATGAAAACTTTCTAAACAGAAATCCTGGCATTTTTAAAGAAAGTACTTCAGAAGTATTAACAAAATCTGACAACAAGCCATCAGTAGTTTCATCTACATCAGGAGTTGAGACCCTGAAAACTACTGATGAGCAAAATCTCTTCACAAATGTCAGAAATTTGCCTTTAGATCAAAAACAAAAGGCAAAATAATGTGAAATTTGTGGTCTGTTCAACCACAAAACTGAATTTTGTAGATACAGAAAAGGAATTCAGTTCAATCAAAAGATTAAACAACAGGTTGAGGGAAATCAAATCAGAAATGATTATGAAAGAATCTTTAAACCCAAGAAACAACAACCTGAAAACACCTTTTCTCAGAAAAAGATAAAATCTCAACCAAAATCTTTTTCTCAAAATTCTTTGTCAGTAGTTAGACCTGGATCATCAGCAGTTTCACAAACTGCTGAGATACAAAATCTAATGAACATGGTACAACTACTGATGACCAAGGTTGATGGTGGTCCTGAAAAGGATACCACCATGGTTCTTAATGAAAAATCCATTGCCAAAAAGACATGAATTTCTCAACCTGGTCAAGAACAAACTGTAACTGTTCTCAAGAGCAAACCCAAAGCCAAACAGGCTTGGGTTCCTAGATCTAACTAATTTGCTTTTATGTGCAGAGAGTTTCCAGGGGCTTAAACAACATATGGTATGTTGATAGTGGAGGCTCTATGCACATGACTGGATGCAGATACCTGATAAGCAACTTTATCAGCCAAAGAGAAGGATCTGTATCCTTTGGGAACAATGCTAAGGGATATGTGCTAGGACGTGGCAATGTCTCCTCTGGCAAAATACAGTTTGACAAGGTCAATCTTGTGGAAAACCTTGAATACAACTTGCTGAGTGTGTCACAAATGTGTGATAAAGGATATTCTTCCTTTTTCACAAAGACAGCATGCAAGATCATCTCACCAGAAGGCCAGAAGTTGATAGAGAAGATTATTGAAGATCATACTTTGCTGATTGCCAAAAGATGTGGCATGTCTATGCAGTGGACATTGAGAAAGACAAAGTATTGAACAACACTGCCTGTTTCTTCTCAAGGGCATCAACTTCAGAAACAGATCTCTGGCACAGGAGACTTGGCCATGTGAACTTTAAAACCATAAATAAAGTCACAAAAATGGGCTTGGTCAGAGGTCTACCTTTGAAAGTATACCAGTGTCAAGAACACTGTGTATCCTATTTAAAGGGAAAACAGCATAAGTCCTCCTATAAGTCTATTGAAGAATCAAAAACAACTGCATGTCTTCAACTACTCCATATGGACTTATTTGGACCTGTCAAGATTATGAGCCTTGGTAAAAAGAAGTACTGCTTAGTCATCATTGATGACTACTCAAGATTCACATGGGTATTCTTCTTATTCTCCAAGGATGAGGCTGCTGAAATCATCAAGTTCTTCATTCTACAAGTAGAGAAACAATATTCTCTATCTGTCAAAACCATTAGAAGTGACAATGGGACAGAGTTCAGGAACAAAACTCTGGATGAATTCTGTTTGTCTAAAGGGATTATTAGACAATACAGTGTTCCCAGAACTCTGAACAAAATGGTGTAGTAGAAAGGAAGAACAGAACATTGATAGAAGGAGCAAGAACAATGTTAGCTGATTCTGGACTGCCCTTGTACTTTTGGGCAGAAGCAGTTAACACATCATGTTATGTTCAGAATAGAGTTCTTGTGGTCAAGAGACATTCCAAGACTGCCTATGAAGTTCTTCATGGCATGAAGCCCCTTATCTCCTTTTTCAGGGCTTTTGGGTGTCAATGTTTCATCTTGAACATCAAGGAATCTATTTCAAAGTTTGCTGCCAAAGTTGACTCAGGTTACTTTCTTGGTTACTCTTCAACTAGAAAAGCCTACAAGGTTTTTAATTCTCACACCAGGATAGTAGAAGAAACATTGAATGTCAAGTTCAATGAGTCAAAACACACTCTTATTCCAGCACATCCTGCTGAACTCTTTGACCTTGACAACTTCCACTTTGGACCTGAAAAGACCGTTACTCCTTCCAAACCTACTTATTATGGTGATCAAAGGTTTGAAGATGAGGATCCTACACCATGGACTCCTCAAACAGTCATTAAGTCAACTTCAACATCATCAGAAGTTCTCAAACTTCTGATCAAACAAATACTGAAGGCCAAACTCAAACATCTGCTTCAGCACCTGCAACTACTGAAGAAGCTAAAACTGCTGAACCAGATATTATAGACCTCAGTAGTTTGTTTGAAGAACAAGAGCCACCTACACCTGTCAGTGGTTTACAACAACTGATTGAACACAGAGATCATCCACTTGATCAAGTCATGGGTGATATAGCTTCAGGTGTTCTTACCAGAAACCAGCTCTCCAACTTTTGCCTATTTTCAGCCTTTATTTCACAGTTGGAACCAAAGAAGTACCATGAAGCCCTCAAAGACAATAATTGGGTGCAAGCTATGCAAGATGAACTGCTTCAGTTCAACAAGCAACAGGTCTGGGAAATCTGTCCCTTACCTCCAAACAAGCAACCAATTGGCACAAGATGGGTTTTCAGGAACAAACAAGATGAAGCTGGTATGATAATCAAGAACAAGGCAAGACTGGTAGTTCAAGGGTACTCTCAAGAAGAGGGAATTGGCTATGATGAAACCTTTGCTCCAGTTGCAAGGCTTGAGGCCATCAGGTTATTTCTGGCCTATGCCATTTCCAACAAAATTAAAGTTTATCAAATGGATGTGAAAAGTGCATTTTTGTATGGAAAAATAAAAGAAGAGGTGTATGTCTGTCAACCACCTGGGTTTGAGGATCCTTCTCATCCTGAGTGGGTGTACAGACTGGACAAAGCTCTTTATGGGCTCAAACAGGCTCCAAGAGCCTGGTATGATACACTCTCCACCTTTTTACTCAAAAATAACTTTACAAGAGGTGCCATTGATAAAACTCTTTTCATTAAACATGTTGGAAATCATGTCTTACTTGTTCAAATTTATGTTGATGATATCATTTTTGGTTCAACAAACACAAAACTGTGTGATGATTTTAAGAAACTCATGCAATCAAAATTTGAGATGAGTACCATGGGAGAACTGCAGTACTTTCTAGGACTGCAGATCAAGCAACAAACAAATGGAACTTTTATACATCAATCAAAATATGTTAAAGAATTATTGAACAAATTTTCTTTAAATGACTGTAAATCATGTTCCACTCCCATGACACCTATCACACAAGTTGAACCTGATGATCAAGGAAAACAGGTTGATCAAACCATGTACAGATGCATGATAGGTTCCCTTTTATACTTAACTGCTTCTAGACCAGATATTATGTTTTCAACATGTGTCTGTGCTAGATATCAATCAGCACCAAGGGAATCACACCTTATAGCAGTCAAAAGAATTTTCAGATATCTGAAAGGAACTCCAACACTTGGAATTTGGTATCCTGCTTCAAGCAATACCAAGTTATTAGCTTTTTCAGATAGTGACTATGCAGGGTGTAAGATGACAAGAAAGTCAACATCTGGTGGTTGTCAATTCCTGGGTAACTGTCTAGTGTCATGGCAATCAAAGAAGCAAACATCTGTTGCAACTTCAACTGCTGAAGCTGAATACATTGCAGCTGCAAGTTGTACATCACATATACAATGGCTCCAATATCAACTTCTTGATTATGGAATCAAAGAGACCAAGACACCTTTGTTTGTGGACAGCAAATCTGCCATTAGCATCATTCAAAATCCGGTACAGTTCTCAAAAACCAAACATATTGAGATCAGGTACCATTTCATAAGAGATTGCTATGAAAAAGGCAAGATTGAGGTGAAGCATGTAGCAACAGCTAATCAAATAGCTGACATCTTCACAAAACCCCTTGACACATCAACATTTCAGAAGTTAGTATCCATGCTTGGGATGCTAAATTTGTAAGTGTTTATTTTCTTATTTTGCAATTTTTCATTTTTCACTTACAAAAACAGACAAAAGTCTGAAACAAAACTTCTGAAAAGAGAGAAACTACTGATGAACAAACATCAGTATGGGGATAATTTTCTGAAAAGTGTGTAACATCTGATAAAATAACCTTCAGCAGTTATGAATAAAAGTATTTATAAAAACATTTCTCATCAGCTGTTAAAACTACTGCAGAGAAAATGGGAACTACTGATGAAGTAATCCTTCATCAGCAGTTTAAGTCAAAAGGGCAAATCTGACTTTTCCCATCATCAGAGGTTTGACCTAAATCAGTTTAAAACCTCTGATAAAAAGATTTTTAACCTAAGGCGGTTCAAAAACTTCTAATAAAGAAGGTTCAAGCGGTTAAAATTTCTGATAAATACCTTTTTCTCCACACTTATCCATTCAAACTCAAAATATCCCTCCTTCTCTCTCAAAAACTCTCTCAATAACCTAAACCTGCAAATCAACTGTTCGATCAAAACCCAAACCACATGGCTCTAGTTCTAAAACAGGGACACAATCAAAGTGCCTTTCTTGAAAAACAAGAAGGCTGGTCCCAATACGATGAGATCATTGATCTTGTCGTAAAATCCCAATATTTTACTGCTCTCACTATAAACCCACCAATTCACACTGAAACTCTGAATGAGTTCTGGGCAAATGCTGAGACGGTGACGGCTGATGATGAAGTCATTTCCCTCAACTCAAGAATAAAAGGGAAACCACTGACCATCACACCGGCCACACTGGCAACAAGACTGGGTCTGGATGATGTAACTGCCCCTGACCATGTTGCTAATTCTGATATTCACCTAACCATGACTGAGTGTGGTTATCAAGGTACTCTCTCCCATGCTACAATCTTCAAAAAATATTTTGAACCAAAATACAAGCTTTTGTTTCATTATATTATTATGTGTTTGAGTCCAAAAACAGGGTCTTATGACCAGATGCCCTCCACTTTTCAACCAATATTTCATTCCATTGTGAATGAAACTAAATTCAGGGCATCAAAACTATTTTTCAATGAGTTGGTGTTACATCACAATAATACCAAGAAAAAGTTTTTGTTGTACCCAAGGTTCATTATGCAATGCATAATAGGGGAACTGGGTAATGAGGTACTTGTGGGAAAAATTTCAACTTTAAATCCTTTAACATCACAAGCATACTCAAGGCATAACAAACCGGCTGCCTGGCCAGAAGATGATCAGGGAGAACAACAACAAGTCCCCCTGAAGCCCACATCTTCCAAACTCACACCACCAAAAGCCAAAAAGCCCAAGCCAACAAAGACTAAAACCCACCATCCCAAAAGAAAAGCTGTTCAGGAGGTTGAGATGCCTGAACATGCTCATGAGCAGTCTGCTCTTCAAATAGGTGAGACTGAAACACCCTCTCAGTCTCATCCATCTCAAACCCCACCAAGAGCACCCATAACCATTTTATTCAAAAGAAAAAGACTTAGAAAAACTATTGAAACACACTCTTCTTTTGAAACTGCTGAACAACAAATTTCACCTATTGCCCAAACTACTGAACCAACCCCACAAATTTCTGAACAAGAGGCAATAGAAATTGCCAAACTTCTCTCTGGGCTAAAAGAGAAGGTCCCATCTGATTATGTCAGTCCCCTACAACCACAACAAACAGGGGACATAACCACTACATCAGACATGGATGTGGACATCTCTAGCCCTATCCCAAGAGATGAGGGTGGACCAGAGTCTTTAAGCCCAATTTTAGAGACTCTTGGGGCATCTGAGGCTGCTACTACTCAGTTACCACCCAGTGGTGGATCTGAGGATAGAAGTAACATAGCTAAGACCTCAGATGTGGCAACTACTGATGAAGGCTTAATGCCTGAAGTAGGAAATCCTCAGTACCAAGAACAAGAGGTTCATGAGAGAACTGAGTTGGGCTCAGCTCATGATTTAACTGAGACAGTCCTCATTGAGGGCAACATCAGGGATTCAGATGATTCCATTAATTTGGATGATGTTTCACACACACAAACTACTGAATTGACGGCACTTTATGAAGGTCCTGTTTCAGGGGTATCCAGGCTCAAGAAGCCAGTCACCCCTGCACAGGTTAAAGCCCACTCAATCCCTAAAACCCCTAGAGTGGCATCCTCTGTACAACATGAGGATCTCCCAAAAACACCCCCTTCACAACAAATGCCTACCCAATTCCCTGGGCAAACAAGCATAGACCTGAACCAGCTATGCAGCCCAGAGGGTCCCCTGTACCACATGATGAATACTCTCATCAGAAATCACTTCCAAACATACACAACTAACTTGGAGCTGTCTATCAAGAATCAATTTGGAGTGATCAAGACCAAGATGAATGATCTGTCCAACAAAATAGACTTCAACAGCAACCAGATTGCTCATCTTCAAGGACAATTCTCCCAACCCTCAACTTCAAAAGTTAAAATTGATGAATCCAAAAAGGGGGAGAAGATCAGGGAACCTAAGGAGTCATTCCAAGCCAGGATAAGGGCAAGAGTGGCCATCCTTGAAAGAGATCAAAAAGATCAGGCTAGGAAAGAAAAACTGGCAAAACAGTTTGGTGTCTTAGTAGAAGAGATTGAAGCAACAGAAAAAGAAGATGAGACCCAAACATCTGATGAATCCCTAAGGCTCAATGAAGAAACTTCTGATGGCAAAACTTCTGATGAAGAATCAGAAAGTACTGAAGACAATCCTTCAGTAGTTGACAAACCATCAGTAGTTGTCAACCCATCAGAGGTTGACACTTCCAAACCTCAAACTGCTGAACCTTCCAGAACCACTGCTCCCATTCAACCAACATCTGATCCCATCAGGCCTACAACTGTTACAACAATGACTGTACTAAACCCTTCTCCTATCTCTCAATCTGCTGAATTATTAGAGAAGAGCTTAGTTGCAGCCAACAAGAAGGCCAGAGAAGATCTGATTTGGAAAACTCTGGAAGAAAGGGATGATTTAGATTTAAGCCATGAAGAAAAACTTCAGGCTTATGAAGCTGAACTACAAAGGCAGGCTAGCCTTGATGAGATTGCTGAACAAGATAAAAGACAACAACTGGTGTCTTACATTACCAAGAACAGCAAGACTAAAGCCTTTACACTCAAAGGACTCTCTATGCAAGAGCTGACAAGAAGAGCACAACTGCTTGCAGATAAAATGGCCACTAGCAAAGAAGGAAAGGCCAAGAGAGCCCAGATTATAGAAGAGCTAGTAGCAGAGGGCTATGGTTCAAAAGCCTCAGTATCCAGATGGAAAGAAGAAAGACTAATGGATACTTACAAGAAATACTTGGCTGCCAAGGCTGCAAATCCAGAGAAGTTTCAAACTACTGATCCTTCAAAATCAGTAGTTAGAACTTCTGGTGTATCAAGAAGAAGAACTGCTACTCAGAGAAAGAAGGCAGAGGACAATGTCAAAACTGACTTCAAAATGGTACTACTTGAAGGAAGTTCAATAGTCCATTCAGACTTTGACATTGAGGAGAAACCTCTGTTAACTCAATTCAGGGATCCTTCCACTTTTGCCTACCAAATACAAAAGACCATCAAAGAAAAGCTGCATACCAGAGTAGTGACTGAACACCATCTCCCAACTGTTCAGATGCCTAATATGCAACAACAACAAGGAAGAGACTCCCACCTGAGGCTAACTGAAACTGAAAGCATCCAGCACTCAGGACCATCAACCCAAGGGACAAGTCTGGTTCCCTATTCTTCTGACTTTAACAAGTCAAAGATACCTATCATCAGATGGTCACTTACTGATAACAACTCAGTATTGTTGACAAGAAGAGACCTCTCAAGCAGGGCTTACAAGAAGATCAGTGATCTGAAGAAACTGTCAACACAAGACCTGCTCACAATTCAACATCTAGAACCACAGAGAGGATCTCTATCTGATGGTCAGTTAAACCAGCTCAAGAACACCATGTACAAAGAGATATGGAAGATTGTTCAAGACAGAAGAAAAACATAAGGAATTAGTAAGGTTTTGGCTTCATCAATCCAGGGGGAGATTGTTAGGACAAAGAGGATTGGTGAAACCACTTTTGGAAACCTTAGTCTAATTCACTTCTGTCATTTTGGCTAAGTATAGAAGTACTGAAAAGAAAACAAAGAACTGCTGAAGAGAAGATAAGAGAAGTGCTGAAGAAGAAACTTCATCAGAAGTTCTGAAGTCCAAACCAGACAAGTTCACTTTAGAAGTACTGAAGACAAACTACTCATCAGTAGTTTGTCATTCATCAGCACTTAGCATCAGATATTTTCCACCGCCTTTTGCATCAGTAGTTTTATTGTTTATTATTACTTTTAGCTGTATTTGTTTGTTTCAATGTTGCAACTTGTGCAACTTGTTTCTGTTGTTTCTGTACTTGCTTTTTGGCAAGATACATGTATGTAAACGTCTATAAATAGGAGGCTTCAACCTTCTATTTTAGACATTGATTTTAATAGAAAAATCCTTCAAACACTCTCATTGTTCTATTCCATTTCTGTATTTATTGTGAATCTGTCTAAGTATCTAATTCTCATTTACTGCTTAGATTCATAATAAATACTTGTCATTTATTAGTTTCAATCATCAAGGGGGAGTAATAACTCTTCCTTAGTATAAAAAGTGTTGCTTTAACTTATACATTCCGCTGTGCTTATAATCTGATTTACAAGGACTTGCTAAACACTTAAGTGTCAAGATAGCAAGTTCTTACTTAGCAAAAAGAGCAAACTGATCCAACACAAAATGAGCTAAAACCTGCACACAGAAGAATAACAATCTATATATAGAGACGTTAGAAAGTTCGAGAGAGAAAACACACAATCTCCACTTCTCAGCCATTAGATCAACTTTAATCACACGGATCACAATCTAACGATTAGTATTGCACCGAGCAATATTAATACCACAAATGGGCCACACAAGTGGGCATAAGGCCAATCAATATTATGACAATATTATCAGCCCAATACCAACACATAATAACCCCAATTAAACTTTTATACAAAGTTTAATATTTATCAAACTATCAAAATATATAACCATGAAATTATAAGATGTAACAAAATATTACACCTCATATTTTAACAGACTTCCATCTTCCACCTTAAATCTCCAACACCACCTAGATATGAGAGCTAAGTTTGAAACTTTAAGAGAACACAAGCCCAAACCCCCATCCTCTTTAACGATATTCACCTAATTCCATGTGATCCAGCAAGTCTTGGTGTTGCTTTCACTCCCACCCCACAAAAACTTTCTTCTTTTAGCCTCCAATGTCTGTAAGATCTTCATGGGTGCTTGGTATATGGAGAAATAATCACTTGGAAAACATACAAGAACCGATTTAATCAAAGTTATACCACCTCCCATTGAAAGGGTGCGAGCCTCCCAATCTGAGAGACTTTTTGTAAAAAATGTCTATTATCGGTTGCCAGCTATTGATTTTATTCAGATTGGCTCCGACCTTAATACCGAGATGCATAAACGGAATCTCCCCCAAATCATGACGTAACACCTCCGGGCATCGTCATTATCTCTTGACTTGTGACTCCAATGCCATACAATTTGGATTTTTTAGATTAATATTCAGCCCAAACTATAATTTGAAAATTCTCAAAATATGAGCCAAGGTTCACACATTATCCATCAACCACTTGCCAACTATGAGAGCATCATCCGTATATAAATGAGATAAAAATAGAACCGTCACTGGGCATTTGAAAACCTCTAAAGGATCCAACTATGCACCCTTTAAACATAACCGATAGTGCCTCTATAGCTAAACTAAAGAGAAAAGGAGAGATCAGGTTGCCTTATCGAATTCCTCTATAATACATAAACTAAAAATCAGGAGACCCATTCACAAGAATGGAAGAACGAGATGAAGATACAATCCCAAAAATCCATCTTCTCCACCTTGTTAGAAACCCCATATTCTTCATTACTATATCAAAAAAATGTTCAATTCAAATGGTCGTATGACTTCTCGAAATCTACTTTAAATAACAAACCTTCTTGTGTATCCTTATAATAAGAACTCTAGTTTAAAACTACAGTGCAATAATAAATATTCTAGTCTTATTATGATTATTATAGTTATTTGTATGCATCTCACGTTAAGGGATGTTGATTTGTGTTTGAATTTGATTTTAACACTATATATACAAGGGAATGATATTCTAAAAAAGAAAACAAACTTTAGTAAGTGTAGGAAGCCACCATATAGTAAATGTGTCCGGGGGGGGGGGGGGGGGGAGGAAAGAAATGTACGCGTTGTGGGTTAATTTATTTTCCATCAAAATAGAATTAAGAGTACATCAATTAATCTTCAGATGTATTTATCAAATAAGAAGAAATTGGTGTCATAAGAATTTATTCTTATTTGATAAATTCATTTGAAGATCAATGAAGAAGGATCTGCATGTGGCGTATATGTGAGGTACGGTGATTGATGTCTCCATTGCTAATGTCCAATCGATTATGTATGTTTTACTTGCATATTAATCACTAATTATTGGGTAAATATTGTTATTATCATAGGAAACATGCCTAAATCCTTCCTATTTTATAAATGCATGTTTTAACTCTTAAAATGAAAATAGAAGTGAAAAGTAAGGAAAGTGATGAGAAATTGAAGGTCACCAGACGCCAAGTACGGCCATGCAGACTTGGGCAAAGGCGTGCTAATCATGATGTCAACAAATTAGTCAAAGAAGCCAACCAGGAAGGCAAGCACGGGTGTGACATGCCAAAACAAAAGCTAGAATATTCCAAACCCGACAAATTAACAGTCAGTTACGACACGTAGCCAAACATGGGTGTGTTTCCTCACCTGTCGGGGACAATGTGCAACAGAGTACAAATGATTGTACCACTGAAGGATATGCACAAGTGTGCTCAAGCTATTGTTTATGTCTATAAATTAAGGACTTCATCAACCCTTCAACCATTTCATTCCACACCTTCTACCCGAAGTTTCTACCCCTAAGGTTCTGAACAACCTATGGAGCCTGAAATCAGTCAATAAACACTTGTAATAGCCAAATATGAGAGAACCCAAAAATCACCCAAAATACAAAGAAATCTCAATTCACTTTCTCACCATGATAATTCCCATATTAATTTCTTAGCGTGTATGTCCATTCATGGCTAGATTTTTGTATATTGTTTGGGTGAATATGAAACTTAGTATAAATTAAATAGTTTATTTTATAGTAAAAGTGATGTGTTTATTTTCTTAATAATTCTTTCTACTTTTTTCGTTGTTGATGAAATACTTAATTAATTAACCAAGTCTTTAATCTTGTGAGTGTTCTTGGTAGAAAATGGGAGAGCTAATCAATGTAGCTATGGTGTGTAAAAACCCATGTATTGGTTTGTGTAACCTCATGTGTAGAGCATTGGTTTGTATAACCTTATGTATAGAGATTAGTCTATTTGTGGAGTTGGAAATACATACATTTTGTGACTATTTATCATCTATAAATTTCAATTGGGGTCGATATTGTCTATATACTAGGTCTTGATGTTAAGCCAACACTTGGTTATGCGGCTTTTCTTGCACAGTCTTTATGCTAAGCTTTGGCACAAACCAAGAGTTTGTGAACTCACGTTATGAAGTAAATGGTCTATGTTTACTTCCTATTATTATAATGCTACACATTTAATAAAGATTAATCAATATTTTGATAACTTAAATATTTTAAACAAGGATTGAGCGATCTCGAAAGGGACAACGACCGATATCATATCAGTGGTAGCTTTCTACGTGTTAAGGCATTTAGCAAGTCTATCGAAAAAAAAAGAAAGTAGATTGTTGTCAATATCTAGACTTTTTGGTGGTTTATACTTCTCTTACGGATGAGGGGAGCGGTTCGAAACAGGCAACTCTCACAATAACTTCAAGAACATACACCATTAATAAAGTCACGCAAAACACGTGATATGTTTTCACATAACTTTAAGTAATTATTTACTGTAACTTTTTCCCAAAATGAGTTCCATCACAAGCAATACTTTATTTTGACTTGATATTTACACTACACTCATATAACTATTGATATTTATTTTCTTTATTTTAATTAAATCTCTAAATAAATCAACTAAAGCAATTAATTGGTAAATAAAAATGGAGCAGTAAGAGTTGTGTCTTTTGGGTTTGATATTTGGTACTTACAACATGGTATACTATGCATGATAGGTACATTTTCTTATTGTGTAGATTTAGTTAAAAAGTAATCATCTTCTTTGTAAATTTAGAACATGATATTGTTTTGGTAAAAATAACTACTAAACTAAACCACCACGCATCTCACACCTATTTTTTACCTTAATATATACACTAGCTTTAGACTACACGGTGTGTGGCGCAAAAAAGGAAGGGCAAAGCCAAGCCCTCCACTATAGTTGCTCCTTGACTTTACTTTAATTTTTCCCTAAAACTAGTTGTTACAACGACTCTCTTTAATAAAAAAAATTCTTATAATTTAAGTTATTTACTCCATTTATACTATAAATTATCACACTCACTTATCCTTTCACATTACTATACTTTTCTCACTCTTTTAAAAAAATTATTAAACTTTAACCAAAGAAAATAAATCCACAACCATTTTTTCGATCTAAACAACCCGTTTTGTTGCCCTGACTACCCCACAAAATCGTAGCCCACAAGAAAACCCAAGTCTACCACTATCGGTTGCTATACCCAAGTTATCGGCATAAACATCTTTTTTTATCGAGCATGTTGTATCTGAGATTTCCTTATGACACTTTCTTATTGCAAGTTCCTACACCAAATACCCCTCACCAACAACAATTTTGTATGTCCCTAACGGGCACCACAACCTTAACAGAAACCCAACCGTAAAATTTGGGTCGACCGTCGGCTCCGAAGGTCAAAAGGAGGAGCCACAAGAAGGAGCCATCGGAATTGCTTCAAACTGGAAGTTGAGTTACTAAAAAATGGACAAGGGAGGAAGAAGTGATTTTAACCAAATTTTTTATTTTCGCCTGGAGGACCCGGTAACCGGTACATGTTTTTCGTTTTTTAAAGATAGTATATATAGCATAAACTTAACATAAACAACCACTAGTCATGATTCATGAACGATTGCCTAAAAACAACTGTAAATGTTCCAAATTATTTTATGAACCTCGTGTCCGAGATGAACAAACATATGGAAGCCAAATTTTCACCAAAATTTTCCATCCTAGTGTCATTTAAAAGTACACCCTACTTTAAGCATCAAGTAGTACCTTAACTTCTCATTTTTGATACATCATCAAGTAAAATTTAAAACTCTTAAGTTATTAATACTTATATATATCTCTTATATAATAATTTTTTTTGTTTACAAAGTTGATAAGAAAATCACGTCTTCGACTAATACTCTAACATATACTTGACGTGTGATGTAAAAGATGTGTTTTTAGAGTGTTGTCGGGTGGGTTCAAGCGAGCTCTTTCTTTTTGAAGTTTAGTCCTGACTACACTTTCAAGTGGGGTTTTCAAAAAAGTTCAGTAATAATTCAAAATCCAAGACATCGATATATACTATCAATTTCAAGTTGGTGACAACATAGATAGTTTTAGGTGTCGGGTACATAGATGGGTCGTGCGGGCTAGATCAAGTAATAACTTGCAACATAAATTTTGGTAGGTATTAAACACAACAATAAATTTGTGTCATTGAGGACCGAATGCATCTGCTTGCATGGCCCTCGTGATCTTTATTGAATGCATATCCTTCATTTTATAACACTTTAATGTTTCGATTTACTCCTATAATTCAATATTTCTGTCCAAATAAAAAAACCGCATTTACTCATATGACTCTCATTCTAGACACTTTTTTATTTTCCGTGGCATACCATGATGCAAAAATTGTTAATACTCTTATTATATATTGGAGTTTCGTTTGCTTTGTGAATTTGTGAATACTTGGATATCTCTAAAATCGGGTAGAACGATTTTGAGAATGAGTTAAGTTGGTAGTCATAAAAATTTAGTCGGATAATTCTAGAGAGAAATCAAGAATGAGTGTGATTTGTATGAAAGCGTGTACCTTTTGAATAACCAAATAAGGACTTTAAATTATAGGGGAAACATATGCATGCGGTTACAACAGCCTAAAAGGCGGTTAACTTCGGTTTTGCACATGCTTATTATCCAAAGCAATTTCGGTAGCTGGGCAAGCGGTGCGGAAAGCAGAGGTGAAGAAAGTTAAGAAGCATGCAAAAGCTTGTGAGGAGAATCAACACGTTTCCGTTCCCCTGGCATTTGATACCTTTGACTCCTTGGTACTGAAAGTCATTCGTTTCCTGACCAGATTCCAACGGGTTATTCATAGCAGTGTCTCGACTCCGGGGGGCATGGGTGCGTTTTTAGTAGGTTAGGGTTTGCCGTCCAGAAAGGGGTGGCGGCGCAGCTTGTTGCCCGCATGCCCGCTATCTTGATGTAATTTTTCGCGATTATGTGTTTTATTAATATATATGTTTTTATTTAAAAAATAAAATAACATAAAAATAATGACATTTAAATTTATCCCTTTTCAGCAAATTTATCATTCCCAAACAAGTGTCAAATGTGTCCTCCACACTGTTATTATTACATGTTTAAGCTTTCGACTATGATTTCTCATTTGTCAATAAGTAAACTTAATTACATAAAATAGCTAGATGACATTAAAATCACCGACTTATAGTAGTCAAAACAGACTAATTAATTATATATTGATGTATAATACATGTTATAAAATATGAAAGTCATGTTTATGAGGGAGGAAATGTAGCTAGCTAGGGTAGGATAAGGTAAGGTTAGCTTTTAGTATTGGTGTCGTCGATAGAATTGAGGGCCAGGTAACAAATGTTGGATTTAGTGGAAGATGTGTAAGGAATGATATTTGTTTCTACTTGCATAATGATGCAATGAAGAAATCACGTGACCCTTATGATTGTTAGAGATTAGCCACAGTAAATAAGTAAGGTTAATGGTGTTGTGCATGAGGGATTTTAACCTTAGTAAAACTTTAGGAACTAAAAACTGTCTAAGGTAAATTATCAAGTTAAAAAAAATCGTTAAAAGCGTAGAAAGGAATTTGGACGTGACACATGTATGTAAATTTAGGGAGGGGGTAATTTACACAAGTTAATTACACAATTAAAGATGATAAAAATTTTAACATCAAGTAGTAACTTTTTATAAGAAAAAAAAAAAGTATATAAAGGTTATTTGAGATTAAAAACATTTGTATGAATCATACTTAAATTCGTTTACCACTGCCGCACTGCGTTAAAATTTAGCCACTAAACCGATTGGTTAGTGGCCCAAATTGTTTTTACACTTTTTATTAATTTGTTATCTAATAAAATATCCAAAATAATGTTAAAAACAGAAACACTTTTCAGTTAATTATGATTTTATAATTAATTATTTTCTAAGTTTAAAAAAAATATATATTTTTTCTAATAAATAAAGAGGGTAAACATGAAATTATGAAATTATACTTTAAATAAAATACATATATACGCATACCTTTAAAAGCCACAGGTGCATACGGTCTAAACACAAAAACTGAATTTCTTAGTAAGGGGGACGGGACGCCACTAGAAATGGTCACAGATACCCTACTATCAGCACGATAACACCGCCGCCATCAGTACTGGTAGGGGTCCCGTGAACCAAATTCGGGTTCTTTCTAATGGGCTGGTAAAGTAGTATATTAAATGCAACGGTCCATTATTTTATTCCTTTTTTGAGCGTTTGAATTTATTTTAAATCAAACGGTAACATTTTTTGACCATTATTTTGCAAAGTATATATTGTAGATGGTTTAAATAAATAAAAAAACACAACCAAAAACTTATTTAACTTATTAACTACTTTAAAACACAAACAAAACAAATTGATCCACGGAAATCAAAGAGTGTTTCGAAGATACCAACCCAACGAGACCCAAACGAAAAAATAAGAAAGCCGCCGCTGCCGAGTCTTTAAGCAAATCATCCTGGGTTGACAAATTTGGGTCATACCGAGCGATGAAAGAATATAAACTGAACCAGTTGGTCATCCTACAATCTCAACAAGGCGAAAAAAATTTAGCGTTTTTAATGGAACAACGCAAATTGTTGAGACAAAGGTAGTATGACCACGATTTGAATATGTATTCAAAACCGCACGGCCACCTCAAAGGTAAATCTTTGGACTTGGTTTTGAAACGTAAAAAAAAAAATCGCAGCGAAATACGAATGTGGGCGTTATTGGGTTGAAGGCGACGAGTAAATTTAGGTGTTTGTATGTTTATTTTAATTGATGTTTCTTGTAGTATTTTTTTTAATTTTAATGGAACGGTTATTTTTAAGTTTTACAGACGGTTCTTTTAAATTAAACAGTCATTTTTTTAAAACGGTGATTAAAAAAAAGAAAACTAAAAAATAAAAATTTCAGGGAAGTGAATCTGTTAATTGTTGCATCCAAAAAAGTGATTCAGTGAAGTAAATCAGTGAAGTGATGTAACAGTGCAGGATTAATTAAAATCAGTGAAAAAAAAATATTTCCTACAAGCACCCCCCCCCCCCTAATGTTAGAGATACAAAGCTACAAAACTAAATTACAAAGTTGTAAAAAAAAAAAAAAAAAAAAAGACCAACCAGTGACAAATTAAAGCACCAACTTGCAACAAGAAAAAAAAAAACTAGGGTAGCGTTTGTTATGATGGAATGAAAGGAGAATGGAATGGGCCATTACGAAATAATGAAAAAAAAATGGTGTTTGGTTGGTTAAAGGAATGAAATCACCCATTCCACAAGGCATTCCATTCACTCAAAACCATTCTATTCTATCCACCCCCATGTTTTTTTTTCATTCCCTCCCCCGTTCACCCTTTACTAACAAAACCATAACCCACCACCACCACCCACCAACATCGTCACCACCCACCACCACCGTCACCACCCACCATCGTCGCCCACCACCGCTGCCGCCACCACCCACCATCGCCGTCACCACACACCACCAACGTCGTCGCCACCAACCACTACCTTCACCCACCCACCACCGCCGCCATCCAACACCACCCACCGCCGCCCACCACCATCACCCACCCACCGCCGTCTCCGCCACCTGCCACCGTCACTTACCACAATTTTCTTTACCCATCACTACCGCCACCACCCACCACCGCCTCCTCCACCCACCGCCACTACTCAGCATCGTCACCCACCCACCATCCACCTCCACCCATCGTCACTGTTGCCACCACCCACCCTCGTCGTCGCCACCACCAATCACCGTCGTTGCCATCCACCACCACGTTATTGCCACACACCATCACCAACCACCACCGCCACTACTTACCATCGTCACCCACCCACCATCACGACCATCCACCTCCACCTTTCATCGTCGCCACCACAACCACCACCCATCGATGTCGTCGCCGCCATCCACCACCACTGCTACCACCACATATCACCACCCACCATCACTGCCACTAACCACCACCCACCACTGTCACTAACCACCGATTTTATTCCTTCGTCTTTTCCTATCTGTCCAACAACATAAAGTAATGTTTTGTTATTTCCCACATAGCAACCAAACAAGACATAGAATGGTAATGATCTATTCCATTACCTTGTCCATTCCATTACCTCATGCATTCCATTTCCTCATCCATTCCATTACCTCATACCAAACAGAGCCTAGAAATAAATAAGTTTCAGTGTCGCGACTGCCGATGCAAGACGGGACAGGATGGAGCATAGTCGTTTAATTTGTGGTGTATTTTTGGTAGCTATTGATCATACTTGTGGGATGTCTTTAGGGGTGTAAACGAGCCGAGCCGAGCCCGAGCTTGACTAGGCTCGAGCTCGGCTCGTCATGGACTTTTGAGGCTTGAGCTTGTGCTCGGCTCGGTTCGAGCCTACTATTCAAAACTTGAGCTCGGCTCGAAAGTAAAACCTAAGTGCTCGAGCTCGGCTCGGCTCGACTCGAGGTAATTTAAAAATGATTTTAAACGACCCAAAAACTCGGCTTGAGCTCGTTTCAGTAGCTTAAAAAGGCAAAAGCTCGGCTCGAGCTCGACTCACCAATATTATATATATAACATTTCCCATCCTTAGGAATAGTAACCTCGCTAAACGCGAAATAAAAGACCTTCAGTTTCGAATTAATTACGAAAATGACATCGTAGTAATTTTATTATTAAAAGCAAAATAAAAAGCCTTTACTTTCGACGTAATTACGAAAATGCCATCGCTTTACTTTTATTAGTAAATCATCTTTTTCAAGCGGTTTAGGCGCCTTGCTCGGTGCAACGCGCACCGATGGAACAATAGGACTCTCTACGTTGTGTTATCTGATTAGCAGACCCTCGCAATACTGTGGGTGTAACTCCGCTGTTCGTCGGAAAAATCTGTAGCTTTTCACGAATCGACGCCGGTTATGTATCTACGCCGCGCTTAGCGCGGCGCGTAATTTACTAGTTATTAATTAAAATTGAACATGTTCAGAGGACAAAATCGTATATATAAAAAATATATGTAACATTTGTTTGGGCTCGCGAGCCTAAACGAGTTTTGTATGTAAGGCTCGAGCTCGGGCTCAATAACTAAACGAGTCACATTTCAGGCTCGAACTCGGGCTCGGGCTCGTTAAGCCTCGGCTCATTCGAGCTTTTTACCGAACCGGTCCCGAGTAGCTCTCGAGCCGCTGCGTGTCATTTATACCCCTACATGTCTTGAACATGAATGACATAGTCCGCAACGGCTAAACTTTAACACAACAATTGTGGCCAGTTAGGTTCCCGAACATGTATAACAATGTGGTTGCCTATGGATACAACTTCGAAGGAAGCATAAGGCGATCAATAAGGTTTCACATTCTTTAATTTAAAGAGATGTTGTGACATGTTGAGGTGTAATGCTTGAGGCTAAGGTTGTGAACCCTCAAATAAACCCTTTTTATGTATTACATTAATGCATATAAAACATTTTTTATTTACTTTTTTGTTGGTCTATAATGGTTAAATCAAATCGCATCAACAATAATCAGTATATATGTCACACCCCATCAAGGCGGAAACACATGGATGTGACTTCAAAAGGTTTTTAAGCACAAGATTCAAGCAAAACACAGATTTATTTAAATAGATACCGTCTAAGGATCGATGATGTCATAACATTGTTTGAAAAATAGTAAATTGTCTAGAATTCAGGACTCAAATACTGAAATAACGTGGAACTAACAAGACCCGATCCATGATGGTACCACTCGGTGCATGCTCGAACCCCTCTCGCAAGTCCCTGCTCCTCATCGTCAATTACCTGAGAAACATGCATAAAAGATTCGTCAACAATAATGTCGGTGAGTTCACAGGTTTAAATGTAATAAGTAAAGTGCTCGTGTAATTCGTGTATGACCAATCATAGGCTAGCTAAGCGAATGATCACTATGTAAACTATGAAACCTGTAACCAAACCTCTTGACTGTTGTGCCTCGTGCATTGTACCCTAAAGACAATGTATGTATGGTAGAATACAAACATTCTTTCGTATGTGACCGGTTAGAACGACTAACCAAGAGTGGGGGTGTCAACCCAATAGATCTATTAAAGTGTTCCATGGATTTCGATAGCTAATGGTTAAAGTATATTGTAAGTACGAGGAATGTTGAGCTCATGAACCAATTGTCTCATGTTCCACATGGTAGTCACGATATAATTAACACACAAAATGATATTTGTACTAGATTTGTAGCATGTTTGTCCCCCAAATGTAGAAATAGTAAAATGGGGCCATGAAACTCACCTGATAATGTCACGTGTGGTATAGCGAAGCTGGAGTGTGAGGCCACTACCGTCCAGACAATGATTGCCCATTTGCCCTATGATTATTAAGAGCACGGTAAATTGTACGTTCATATTGTTTATCATACAAATTTTTCACCCGACATTCGTGAACCTTGGTTTTAGTGTATGTGGGTCATGTTTTTGTGCACGTTGCGATTTATATTTATGTGTACTTGTAAAGGGTACGGTTCCGAAAACCCCGAGTGATTTGAAGTATCCTTTATTGTGGACAGAACGGGCCCCACATGTTGCCATGGGCTATAAGTTGCTCCCAATCCAACACGTGTGGTCTATTTATAACAAAACGAGCATTTAACACGTGTTTAGGATTTTATAATATTCAAACTAGTGTTAACATGTGTTATAGGTTACTTAACATATGTTAAAGTGTGGTAGCCGAAACTATACAATATCATGGGCCTTGATATCGATCATTTGGTGGATCTAAATCGGTTGATCCATGCTTGTTAAGGCACCATTGATGTTCTATAATACGTGTTGGGGTGTTTTTGACAAAAATCCGATTGTAATCACTTCAAAAATAAACCTTAGCTTTGAGTGTTCACTAGGCTAGTTTTGTTTATAAAAACCGGTTATTTAGGTTGTGGTTTGATCCCAAAACTTTGTTCAAGCTATGGATGTATGATCAAGGATGATTGATAACACATGGGGGTGGTTAGCTCGATAATGTGGTCTAAAATAGTTGAAACAATTATAGGTGAATGATATTTATAAAATTTGTGTATGTAGTGACCGATTATGTGTGACCAAGAGCCGAATGGTGTCGGATAAACAACGGCCGATTGTACTTAAGTTAAACCAAAGAAGTTAGAGAGTTGGATAAGGTACCTAGTTTATGCAAAAGGGGCGATAGTTTGCTTGTTCTCTCGGCTTCATAGTGAGCTCCAAACTTGGTGTATTGTGACTTGAAATGGTGAACGGTTTGGGTGTGTGTAGGAGGGTGATCGGCCAACACTTATCAAAGAGAGTGAGATGTTTTTGGTGTGACAAAATGAGTGATCAAGGTCCATATATATAGGCCGATTATAGTGAAGACAAAGTGAATAAGAGGAAAGGTCTTCCACCTTTGGTTGTGTGCATTGTTCTTGTCCTTTAATCACCAATTTATGCAAGATGTGGACTTGAGATTGCATGCATTCCTCATCATTCCTAGCCTATGGGTTTTAGTTAGTGTATATTAGGAAGGTTTGACTTGGAGAGGCTTTGTGTCATGCTTTGTTTTGATGCTTCATTTGGTATAATTGACAACTTACAAAATCTCCATATGTGTAGAGGGATTCTTGGCCGAACATAGGACAAGAAAGAAAGCAATGTGTTTGATTCTAGATGATGGTGATAAATCAAGGTTCATTGAGTTATCAAGCTTGTCTCTAGTGTCATGTCACCTCCTTGTCTTATGCTTCTTTTGGCTGTGGGTTTGCAATCAAAGAAAGGGTATGGGTATCTCACTTGGGGAAGAAAGGTACATGCTATTTTGGTATAAATGTGTGGCATGCATGTTAGACAAGACAAAATGTGATCTTGGTGATAGGAATAGGCTTCGGCCGATGATCAAGGGAATGGGAATGATGGTCTATTGTCTTGTTTTGTGAATGGGAGGTGGTAGATGATAGGATAGTGTAGTTTCTTAGACTTAGCTAGATAGGGTAAGGTTTTGTGATATGGACATTTCTTGGTGTCTCTTGTGATTTTGGCCGATTACATGCACGCATATATGTATGATTTACAAATTTCGATATGTGTGGTCATGTGTATGTGTAGTTGTATCCGAATGTATACATATATATATATATATATACATAGGTCACATTTAGCTATAACATAGGGATATCTTTTTTGGGGTTGGATGACGATATCAACATGTATACATTTCTATTAGTCGCGAACGCATGTTATTTAGGTGTTAACATACGATATTATTGGTGATCAAGCTAAAGTGTGTACGTGTGTTAGGAAAGTGTTATCATGTGTTAGGGAGCATTGCCTCCAATTGATAACATACGTTTGTTATTCGAAAGTGTTTATGATTGATGAGGGTGGTGACCCTATTAAAACACTTTGTAGTTGTTCGGGTTTGGGTGGATTGTGTAACTCTCCACCTAGGTATTGCCATGTGTATTTGTCATTTTGTACAATTGTGTTAACCGGCATCCAGTTGCTCTCTGTTGAGCGTGTGATTGGCTTGACTGTTCAACAGCAATTGTTTGTATAGTTCGGGTGTTGTATGCATAAACGAGTGATTTATCGAGTTTCCTCAATAACTTGTGCTTCACCATACAGGGGGGGAGTATAGTATGTGCAAAATGTCTAATTATGCACATGAAATGACAATAGTAAGTAAAATGCGTACGGATGTTGACTTGGATCGTTGACTGGTGTCACAATATATATAATCCACCACATCGCCTCGTTAGGTTGTGGATTTAAATTGATTGTTGCTTTCAAGTAATTATTTAGAATATTATCATAAGTTGGTCTACTTTATATAAATATATATACACACACATCTTTTTCCTCAACAAATATATTGACTTTTGTGTTTTGTTTTTCACCTAGTATACCTGTCATTTGCTTACATGACAAAAAAATCATGCATGATGCATGTGTGTTCTCCCTCTTATATTTATGTTTTCTTCCCGATGTAATTTTTTTAACCTTTCATCGTGTTAATTATGGAAATATTAATTAGATTTAATATTTTGGATAAATAAAAGGTGGTATCTAAAAAAGATCGAAGATGTTAATTAAAAATAGTCGGTATATGTATTTCAAGTTCATCGTATACACATGTGAAAGAAATAAAGTTTTTTATGCCATTACCACGTTCTACATGAGTTTTCATACTTGTTTCCTTATACTTAAACTAATACTAGAGACATGTCCCATATAATAATGTTTAAAGGACTATAACTTGATTCAATCTATTGGTTAAGTGTTTTGTTACAAATATTATCTTGGTCAAAGTCAACACATGGCAATTTTTCCTAATTACCTCTAGTCCATGGTTCTGATACCAATCTGTCACACCCCAACCGATGACAGAATACATCGATGCGCGACTTGTGATAGATTGTTCAAAGACTTCATGACACTAGTGAAGAAACAATAAGTGTACCGGAGATTATCACTAATCACCGGGTGGTTAATACTTATGTTACTACAAGTACTGTCCTTTACCCAAACCTTTGGTCCAACCCGAGAGGAGAAATGTGAGCGAGTGTGTGTGTAATGTTAGTAAGAACACAAGTATGTAAGTGGTTCGGTCGGGTTCGACCTACGTCCACTGTGAAGAGCCGGTAATATTATTACTTTAGAGAGTACAAAGTGTTACAAGTAAACCTAGTTCTCTATTACAAGTGAGTATTTTCGGATCCCATGATAAGGAGTTGAAGTCTTCTATTTATAGGAGAAACCGTGGGCTTGGTGAGAAAGCCCACGAAGAGCATATCCGATTTGGGCTTATTCTTGGGCCCAAAGCAGTTGGCCCAGGAAAATGGCGGGAAAATCCGAGTCCTGTGGCTGACGTCACAGGGCTGTTGGTTGGCCCTGCAAAGTGGGCACGTGGCGCCTTCTAGTTGGACATCGGCGGCGTTCGTCTGCTACAGTATGGCTGACTTACCTGCTGCCGTCTGATGTGACGTCTGGCAGCAGGTAAGCATGTCCGCGGGCTACTGTAGACGACAGTATGGAGGAAGCATGGGAGCAGTCAAGTCGTTGTTCCTGTTAGCAGCCGTTGAACTAATTATGCCACGTGTCGCCATCCGATTGGTGCATGCTCTGTCCTAGATCCTGCTGAATCTTCCTTGTCCATGCTGTTCCGTACCTCGTACCAAAAGCTGTATAAGGTTATTAACCAAAATTAACTAAACCGAACTAAAAACGACAATCTAAATAAATAGACTAAACCAATTAACCAGTTGCTTAATAAGATCAATAAACCGATTATGTCGATTTTTGTTTCGGTTGAGTCTAATAACCAAACTGAACCGAACCCAACCATGCACCTAGAAGTGCATGTGTTCCTTACTACATCGCGCAAGCACGCTGTTATGAATATATGAAGGGTTCCATTTCAGTCTGACTGATTTCGGTTAACTAAGGGTACAAAAAGAAAACGATAACCGACTTTAAGTGAAATCGGATGTTGATTAATTCATTTTTTAATTGATTTTGGCTCAGTTTTTTTTTGCTTCGGTGAACGGTTTAGTTATTGCTCATTCGTAGATATTATTAATCACGTCGCACATAAAAATTTTTATTAAAAAAATAGCAATACTATACTCAAATTAAAGATAATAAAGTGCTCATTATTATGATGTAATTTTTTTTATAAAAGTATCAACGTATAAAAAAAATATGACTATTTAAAAATCATGGGGGTTGTTTGCTTAAAATAAGGAAAAAAAAGTTTAACTATAATTTAAATAACAAAAGTTGAATAAAGTCTAAGGGATTAAAGTGTAACTAAGGTGAGATATCAAAGTGTAAAAGTGTTTGAATGACTACTTTACCCTTATTTTAGGGTTGTTAATGAAAATAAAGTTCTTAACTTTTAGGTATCTTAAACTACCTTTGCCTCATTCATTATAATATAGTATAGATAGATATATAAACTGTTCTATATTCATTTTTTTTAGTAATTTATGTGTATTATGGTGAAATTAAAACAAACTCTTATATCTTTATCACTCAGTAAAATTAAACCGTTGTTGTATTGGCGGAGCTTCTCTTGGGCTAGACCATGCCCTAGCCTCCTTGTTTTTTTCGCTTCATAGTGTAAATTTTACTGAAAATTTTTAAGAATTTTTATACATATTGAGTCCTCCCCCCCCCCTCCCATATTGAGTCCCCCTAGCTTTTTCGGTCAACATCCTCTAGTGCGTTGTTGTCTAATATAATTGCAAGGATAGGATCTGATAAACATTTTTTATTGCTACTACAGGTATTTTTTACATGATAATTTTAAAAACCGTGTAAACATTTATTGGTAAAGATAAAGTAAAAATGATCTTAATGTAAAAGCGTGAGAATTACTTTGTAAGGGCCTTACCCTAAATCCGTTAATTTCATAAGTTTGGGAAAGTAATGACCTAATTCAATCACTATTTGTTAACTACCAAATTATTGGAAAACATGTTTACCCAAATTCGGGTGAATTAAAGTTTTAAAACAAACTACTATCAAGTAACAATCGATTAAACACAACGGAAATGATGACATTTAGTTTGGAAATATGCTATGATACAACCTAATTTACAGAAGTTGTTCAAAAGAGCACGTTTGGTTTGATTGGGTAGCTTGATCCTTCATCCGGGCGTTCATCATACCTATAACCTGTCAAAGACATAACATACAAGGTTAGTTAGCCTTGGTATACGATTTAGATCGACTACGAAAGTCCTTTAGCATCACAGACTAGGTGAGCGGGGCGCTCACCCTTTCCAGTAGCTTCTGATCTGATTCTGGACACTCTGAACGGCCGCTCACCCTTCCGAACGGTCGTTTGGATTGCCTGATCTGGTTTTGGGTCATTTTAAGTCATTCTCCTTAGCTCGGATGAGTGACTCGACCCTCGTAGACTCGTTCTAAGGCGATTTTTACGATGATCTATGCCTTGGGCTCTACATTCCACTTTAGGAAATTGTCTATGCCTTGGTCCTATCCTCTGGTTCACTTTTCTAGACTCGATTCTTACCTATTTGACCCACTTGAGTCTTTAATGGTTAGCATATCATTACGGTCGCTTAGACTCATTCGCATTCGTACGAGTCGCGATCATGGCTTCATTTCCTAAGTAAACGTTATACTGGGAGTTCTTTTGGACTACCTAGTCCTTGGTAAATCCATACTTGTCTAACTTGTTATCATTACAAAATCTTTCGACTCATTACTTCACAATAGCATTGCAAGTATTCAACACAAAGTATTATGCCAAGTGACTACAACCATAAACATACTAACAACATATATCTTGAATATATAAAGGAGATTAAAGTCATCGAGTGACTTACCTCAAGCAAGCTTCCTTAGCCTCGCATCCATGGCTCCATGCCTATCCAAAGCCACCCTTATTCGCACCTAATACATGTAATCCAATTAGGTGATCAAAACTTGTTCTTAGGTATGATTTACATAGCCACACAATTGTTTCACCGAATCTATCGATATCAATATTTGATCAAGTCAATTGTGGCATTTCATCAAACACCTTATAAGCGTTATTTTCAACAATAAGACCATACCCAATCCTAAGCATCATAAACCCCATCTATGATCAAAATCATCAACTTATCCATCTATGATATCTATCACACAGCAGGTTTCTTTCAAGAATTACACACAATGTTTTCCAATTGATTGAGATAATGAGTTTCATCAAAATCATATGAACCCACTACCTCTCATCATTGACATTTCATTTTTATGATTCAATTCAGATTATGCTTAATTACACATGATTAAGTTATCCTCTATAACAAAGATAACCCACTAGACTTGCAAATTCTTGACTATTACAAAAAACCCACCAAGTTCATCTTTTCTATAAACCTCTAAATCATTATATAAGTGTAATCAAAGGTTACCTTAGAGCTTGTAAGATTCTGGATGATGGATTTCCTCTATTGCATGTAATAATTTTTCAGATTTTAGCAAGTTTTAACTTGTGTGTGAAACTTGAGGTGTAGTGTGTGTGTGTGTGTCGATATGCAGAGAAAAGAGGAAGATAATTTTCCTCTTTTCTTCATTTTGTCCAATAATAAGGTTATTAGTTTGGCCTTAGGCCAGATTTGGCCCCTCAAGTTTGATTTGTTAATATAATAAGCTGTTAATGTCTACGCTAGGCAATTTAGCAAGGCATTTAGTCCATCAAGATTTAACCCGAATCAAATACATAATTTAAATTCGACTAACCAAGTATTATGACGAAGAAGATCTTTGGGGTGTTACTACTTTCAGCCATTAGATTAGGTTAATTAAGCGGTGGCAGGATTGTAATTTTGTTGGTCATTAAAGTTATCGAAAAACATGTGAAATCACACAAATCCTAAACAAGTTTATTTTGAATAATCACGCAAATTCCTTTTGAAAATAATCACGCAAATTTATGTTGTCAAATCACGAAAGTTCATTTGAAAAATCATACAAGTTGAGTGGTATGTCATTTGAAAATCATGAAAGTTCAAATTAATCACCCGGAACTCTTTGAGACATGGGTGAGGTGTGGAGACACCACAAGGTTCATGTCTCTCTTCCCTTTTTCACTCCAGCTCATAACCTTCATAAAGAAAAGAAAAAAGAAAAAAAAAATGAAAAAACATGATTGGTCCGTCCCATTCGTCCTCCAAGGGACATCAGGGACGGGGGTGGAAGAGGACGGGGGAGGGGGCGGTGTGGGGAGTTGAGACGGGACAAAAAAAGAGGGGACGGGGGGTGGGGCGTCTGTGCACCGGGTAGCCTTATGGGCTAATCGTCCCTTATGAGATTCACCATATATACTCGTTAAACTCAGGGCCGGCTGAAGCCCAAGTGAAATGAGGCTAGGGCTTTGGGCCCCCAAATCTATAGGGCCACCATTTTTTATTTTGAAACACTGAATTGGGCTGTGTAATTCCAGTAAGTAGAGGAACAGATCATAAGAAAGTGACAATTACAAATACCCTCCATTTAATTATGATTTGATTTGGCTCGTTAGACACAACGTATCGCAACACGGACTATACAAGAACTAAAAAAATATTTTATGCTTTCGAAAAAAGGGCCCCAAATTGATAATTCGCTTTAGGCCCCCTAAGAGATTGAGCCGGCCCTGGTTAAACTACACTAACAATAAATTTTATAACAACCCACTCTAGAACCGTCTATTATTGTTATTAGTAATGATGTTAATGGTATTATTTTTATTATTATTTTATTGTTATTATTATATAATCCGACAAATGCAAAATATACGTATGACAAATTAAGAAGAAGTACACATTGACGAATACTTAAAAAAACTGACAGTAACAATAAAACAAAGACACCTCGTAAACGTAAATCGATAAAAATGAATTTACTTATATTATAAAAAAATAATAATAAAGGTCAAATACAAAATATTTAATTTGAGAGATTCTCAAGTAAAGTAGATATTACGCTTTTATATGAGATGAATGGAAGATCTTGGATGCTTTTTGTAATCTAAATTGTCGTCCTGTCTTTCTTTATTGAATCTCAGTAACGTTATTAATCCTTTAGTACTGGAATTACTACTTTATTTTATATAAAAAAAAATGCTAACAAATAACTTTGAGTGAAAAAATAAACTCGAGTTGAAGCAAGGTGAACATTGGTACTTAAAATGTTGTCTTGTAGTCAATGCATTAGAAGACATAACACAATAAAAACAAGTGGATTACTGTTGAATAAACTATACAAAGTTACTTATTAGTTATTACTGTATTAAAGTTTATGATAGTTGACGTGGAGATTTTTTTTTTTTTTTAATTTATAAGGATGATCTTTTCTTCAACTTAAATAAAATACTTTTATATATGATACTTTTATCCTGGAGGGCTGATCTTGATAGACTTCCAACACGGGTAGCGTTAGCTAGGAGGGGTATCAATATACCAAACACTCGATGTCCTTTATGCGATGTGTGGAATGAAGATGTCAAGCACTTGATGGTCGGTTGTGGTTTTTCCTATGGGGTTTGGAGTATGATATGCAAATGGTGTAAGCTTGAGCCGTTTTTTGCGTACGATTATGATGACCTATTGATGTTATATAACAATGTACATTCAGGAAAGTGGAGGAAAAAGATCGTCAGGGGCATTGTCATGATTACTTCTTGGGTTATTTGGAATACTAGAAATGAGAGGATCTTTCACAACAAGGAGACCAAGATTATGGAAGTCGTGGCAAAGGTTAAGTCCAAGTCGTTTTTATGGTTAAAGTATAGGTCGAAGATGAATAACATTGTATGGAGGGATTGGTCTAAGTATCCATTGTATATGTATGTTTGATTTGGCGGCTCTTATTTTGAGTGCTTGCCGGTGTTAATGAAATTTAATGTTAAAAAAAAATATATGTAACTTTTTAATTCTAATAAATACTAATACCAATTGAATATTAAGTAACACCTTCATGTACTTTTCATCGATGATCTCCATCGGCAAGTCATAAGTGACCACTTTGAGTATGTGTTGTGATCGAAAATCAAGGCTCATGCGTGGAACGGGGGGGGGGGGGGGGGGGGGGGGGCTAAAGGCATAAAGTAGCCATTGGTGGTTACTTTTTCCTTTTTACTTAAATATTAAATAATATCTTACCTCATCATACATACAGACTCGTCTAACCCCACCATCACATTTCCACAACACATGTGTAGCCATTGGTGGTTACTTCCTTTTTTGCTTAAATATTAAATAATATCTTACCTCATCATACAGACTCGTCTAACCCCACCATCACATTTCACATTTCCACAACACATGTTTTTTTGTGTGAAAGCCCTTACGATCCGCATGAACACTTTTCTTTCACATTTTCACGCTACCGGGGGAGGGGGTAAAGGCATAAAGTAACCATTGGTGTTTACTTTTTCCTTTTTTGCTTAAATATTAAATAATATCTTACCTAATCATACAGACTCGTCTAACCCCACCATCACATTTCACATTTCCACAACACATGTTTTTTTGTGTGAAAGCCCTCACGATCCACATGAACACTTTTCTTTCACATTTTCACGCTACCACAACACATATTCTTAATACGAGGGGGGGGGGGGTTGTCTACATTACTGGCGTGAAGGCATAAGGTAGTTATTGGTGTTTACTTTTTCCCTTTTTTGCTTAAATATTAAATAATATCTTACCTAATTATACAGACACATCTAACCCTACCATCACATTTCACATTTCCACAACACATGTGATACACGCAAATGGTCCATGGGGCTAATTAATGGTTTATTTTTTCACTTTAGAAGTAGAAAGGGTAATTTATTTAATTTTAAATGCCAAAATTAAATAACCAAATTACCCTTCTTACTTTTGTTTTTCTTGATGTTTAAAAATTTGATTGAATTTATTTAGTATTACCTAACGTGTGAATATAATTAGTTAACTTTAAATAAGTTTCTTATTCTTGCTATGTTTAAAAATATATCTATACTACTATATAATGAGTTCTAGATAGGTAAGATTGTCATTTCATATTCATTTAAATGGGTAAAATTGTAATTTCATTTAGTTGTCTAGATAAATTAATATAACTATTAAATCAACTTGTTTAACCTATTAAAAGTAATTAATAATGGTATTAGAACCATTAAAGCATTTGAAAAGTTTAACATCATGGCATAGAAGATCTTAGAATGGGTTCTGGATGGGTAAGATTAGCATTTCATATCCAATAATAATAATAATAATAATAATAATAATAATAATAATAATAATAATAATAATAATAATAATAATAATAATAGTAATAATCTATATCTAAGTGTGTGTATATATCTCTATAAATATATCTCATATGGTTATCTCTATGATTTGCTAATAAAACAACTCTTAAAGCTAAATGTAGAACATGTACTTCGCGCATCCACTCTCCTAACAAAGACGTGCCTGATTAAATTCTTTAAGATGCCATAATACGGCTATAGATCACAGATCCATGATTCCAAGCGTTAATGATAGTGTTCTTAATTTCATTCATGGGATCAGTTAATCCATACATTAGAAACCAACCGTTCTCGAAATATATTTGTATGTTCCTTTTTTTTCATGTTGGCCCCATAAAAAACTTCCAATCAAACCCTAATATGTTCTAATTTAAGTTCGCCACTCATCTTTCATTCTACGATCATTATATCACCGGTGATTGTGGATAATTATGTTTAATTAGATTTTGATTCGTGATTTTATACAAGAGTCTTTGATTGAATAATGTACACATCTTGCCACCGACCACTCTTACCATCATGATTGTCATCCTTCAATCTCACATACCAAGCTCCAACTCCCATCCACACACTCAATAATCTTTCATGTTATTGCCATCTCCATTCTCATAACCACCAAGCCTTGTCCCCCATCACTATCTCAACTATCACGACCATCTAAAACCAAAAATTATAAACCCTAAAACCTAATGACAAATCATAAAATTAAATTGCAACCCTCTAACGAGCATCCTTCTAAATCGAACACATAAAGACCTAGTAAAAAACACTATTTTTTTTAACTTGCATGGAACCTTTTTTTTACAAGTCTTCGTAGTTGTTGATTAAACCCTTACACCATTACATCCTAGTTTTTTTTTAATGCAAAACAATCACAATCAAAGCATTTCAAAATGCAAACCTAAATTCAAGTCAAAAGTTGCATAAAACCCGTAACGCATTCTCTCATGGTTTCACTCGGGACTAACATAATCATTTTTATTAAATAGATTAACAAGCACACAACATTTCAATAAATCGGTAACATGCTAATGCGTTTAACTGTGTTTAATTTATTTTTCTTAAAGAAAGTTTACTATTTTGATTTTTAATCTTCCCTCACTAGTAACTTTTTAAAAGTAAAAGTGTTTCTTATTCTTGAAATCATTATCATCTCCTAATTTTCAACAACTTTATTCATTAATCATAATACCCACTCTCTAATCTTTTCTATTCACTTCCTCTAACATCTAGTCAACAATATAAACTCAAGTTTGTTAACCAATAACAATAAATAAGAAAAACATAAAACAATCATAACATTTGACCAACCACTAGCTTATAGCTTAGTGGTTGGGGATATGATGGAAGACTTCTGGCCACTTGGTCAGGAGTTCGATTCCTGATCAAACCGGTTTTACCGGCTCTTTACCGTCGTGCTCTCGGGCGGGTGAAGGGTCGGGTTTTCTCCGGAATAGGTGGCTTGGTGTGTGTTAACTACCCGGCGCATTCTAGGGCGAGCACCTAAGACGTGTCTTCACCTAGGAGCGTATGGGTGCTTTCACGATTGTTGGGTGCCCGAGTAGCTGGCACGTCAGTTTGTTGGCCGTTCAAAAAAAAAAAAAAATCATAACATTTGACCCAAAGTAATTAGCTATTTAAATCTATCAAAGAAAATAACATCCCAAAAACAGTTACAAAAATTAAACCACCCCCATTATCACCACACTAAAAAAATCAAACTAATAAAAAAGACCAAAAAAAAAAAAAACAAGACAAAAAACATAGGGTTCTAGGATTCATACACCCCGTGACATCATATTTAGGGTGTATGACATCACATTCTGGGTATGTGGCAGCTTCTGATTGATTGTAGTGTGGGCCAGGGTGTATGAATTCTAAAGTAGGGGTGTATGAATCCACAAAATTAACTGATTAAGGTTCCATAATAACCTTTTAACACATTTTTAGTACAGTTTACAAATTACAAAAACCATCATGATTAGTTTACTTATGTTACCTTTTTTACATATCTTTCTTTATCTTGTAGGCGTGGGCCTGGTGTGACTCTGTTGTGTGGTGTGGGGCTTCTTTCATTTCATCACCATCAAGTAAAAATAATAATAATAATTAAATTTTTATAAAAACTTGGTTCGGTTCCCGCCCTTCCCGCTTCTTCTTGAATCTCACTCATCTCATCTCATCTAATATTATCTCATCCTTTTTTTTAACCACAAACCCCACAAAGCAGCCGACACTCAATTGAGGTTGAAGAAGATGAGTGATGATAAAGAAAAGACTGTTGTTATGGATACTCCAGAGAGAACCCAGATCACTAATCCCCTTTCTAAGTTTGAGGTGATTTGGGTTTTTGTGTTTTTACTTTTTTGATGATTTAAAGCTTTTGTTTTTGGTTTCTTGATTTTGTGTGTTTTTTGTTGAATTGGGTTGACATCAAGTTTGGTTTTTGATTTGTTGTTTGTTTAGGGGAATTGGGTCAAATAAATTTAAAGAATTTTGTTTTTTGTTAGGTTTTTTTGAAGGTTTTATGGTAGATTGGGTGTGAATTGTGAGGGATCTGTTTGTTTTTTAGGGTTAGGGTTTGTTTGTTGCTTTTAGTTTGAAATTGAAGCAATCAGGAGATTGGTTTGGTGTTAATTGTTTATGGTTGATATCTTTTGAGTGTTTAGTTCACAAGATCTGTAAAGATTTGTGTAATTTCTTTTGAAAGTTTGTGTTTTTGTGTTTTTTAATCTTAAGAAGAATTGATGGATTTTGCATTTCAATTGCAGATTATGATTTTGTTTTTGTAGAGTCAAAATAATCAAATCTGGATTAAATGAACATTTTCTTGTAAGAAATTCGATTATCGAGTCCAAAGTGAATTTCGACAAGTAGAGTGTTACTCTGATGTATAGATTTACATGCACATCTTGAAATTTGATCGTTTGACCGAACGAAATTTGCTAAGTATTCTAAGGATTCAAGATTCATATTAAGCAGTCAAATTGAAGCATTTTGTTGTCTGTTTGTTTGCAGGACTCTCCAGTTTTCAATTATATCAACAGTCTTTCGCCTATCAAGCCGGTTAAGTCTGTGCACTTTACGCAGACGTTTACCAACATAAGTTTTGCTTCTCTTCCGTCTGTTTTCACTTCGCCTCATGTCAGTTCCCTCAAAGATTCCAAATTCCTTAGAAGGTAATGAGATTGATTATATTAATTTGTGCTGCTAATTTAGTTATTTTTTGCTAAACTTTTTTGTTATGTTAAATTTTGTCATTTTAGGCACCAGTTTTCTGATCCATCGAAACCTGAACTTACTTCCGAGGATTCAAAGAAAGCCGGAACCAGTGAAGGGAATTTAATCGATGCTCAAAACACATTAAAGCAGCAAACAGATATTACTTCTAGTAATCCGATTACTGAAGCATCTGGTGTGCCATTAACCCAGTGCTCAAATCTCGGATCAAGAAAGCTGATCTATGAACCTGTTAGACTTAGCCCCGTGAAGATGAGCGCATTAAAATTGATGGGTCCACCGGCACCATCAGTTTCATTCTTCAACAACGGGCCTGAAAATGGTTCAATGAGACTTGAAGCAGAAATTGGAGGGGTACATCAACTTCATCATGGTAAAGAAGTATCCGCATGTGATTGGGATAGTTTGATATCGGATGCTTCAGAGTTGCTTAATTTTGACTCGCCGAGTGACACTGTGGCCTATAAGGGTCCTGGTCAAAGCGCGCTAGATCCTCCAAGCTTTAATACTTCACTTATGAACGTGAAACCACAAGTTAATGGTGATAACGATAATCCGTCAGAAAATAATGAAGGTTTGAAGGGTGCAGCAAACAATTTTGAGGTTGAAGAACCAGTGGAGGATACAGATAATGAGGTGAGAATTTGTAGCAGGGGTAAATGTTTTTCTAGTCATTCTAGTGGTGGCGTTTCGATTCTTTTTGCTTCTAAATGGTTCCAACGGGTCAATAGGTCGAAAATTGGTCAGACGTCTAACTCAATTTTGTTTAAAAGTTATATCTTTTTTTGCAATCATATTCGACATTTATTATTTCTAAAAAAATATCCGAGAGTACCAGGCAAAAGTCGATTTGGGTAAACTCACCTGACTAGCTTCAGGATCTAACTTGCTATGATCCGCTTGGATCGTTAATCTTGCCACCTCTAATATATTGGCATCTTAGTTACGCGTATTATCTATCACTGATAAACTCAAAGATTAACATATTCATTATATTTCTTGGCACTGAATTCTTTTTGTGAATCTGTAGGGCGGTTCAAATTTATACCGAGGCATGAGAAGACGTTGTTTAGTTTTTGAGATGACAGGCTCTCGACGAAAGCACTTAGAAGACCTCTCAAATGGCAGCTCTGTAAATTTATCAGAATCTAATCAAACTGTTACTCCCAATGATAATAAATTACTTCCATTGAGGACTGGAAACGATTCCTCTAAATGTAAATTACCTGGAATCGGTTTGCATTTGAACGCTATTGCTTCAAACTTAGTGGATCACAAAGTTATTAAGCATGAAAACTCGGGCTCTGGTAGACAACTTATTATTTCACCTTCATCGGCTGCTGCTTATTCTTCCATCGGCCCTGGTCAAGAATTGAGAACAAAACTGCCTGATGCACCCTCTTTCGAGAAGGACATAGTCCCCCCTCAAAATATTGGAGAAGATGCGTCTAACGCACTTGGATTTGTAGGCAATGATGAGTTAAGTCAAAGCCAAACTAGCCCAAGAAAGAAGAAGTAAGTTACTTGAACCCTTATGTAAAACATATAAATTTGTCAAGCAAAATAAGTGGATTGACTTCAAACCAATTTCAAAAACCAAATCCAAACATTTATATCTCACTTGTTAATATTCATTGGTTCTATTTGTTTGATGTTTGATTGAAATTTTTACAGGCGTAGAACGGAAAGCGCTGGAGATACAGAGGCAGCTTGCAAGCGTTGTAACTGTAAGAAATCCAAGTGCTTGAAGCTGTAAGTCATTTTTAAATCTCCACAAAGATTTCTTTGACAAGTTTGTGCTAGTTTTCTAGACTTGTATACTGGGTTTTAAAACGCCCCAGGATTGTACTATGTTTAAAAAAATTAAAGGGATGAAGAAACAAATTACTCGATAAAAAGGTTGATATATAAAACGGATGAGAGAGAGGCAACTTGTGGTTTTGTAACTCTGATATTTACTTCTGAATTACCACCAATTTCAGTTACTGCGAATGCTTCGCTGCTGGAGTGTACTGTGTGGAGCCATGTGCATGTCACGATTGTTTCAACAAACCTATACATGAAGATACAGTGCTTGCAACTCGCAAGCAGATTGAATCTCGCAATCCTCTTGCATTTGCTCCCAAAGTTATTAAAACCTCTGATTCTATGCAAGAGGTTAGAGTCACAAACTTAAGTACACATTAGAGTTGTTATGCATAAAGAGTTTTAAAGCTTTATCATAAGTATTTATATCATGGTTGTTCTTCATCATACAGGATGAAACTAGCAACACTCCAGTTTCCGCTCGACATAAAAGAGGATGCAATTGCAAAAAATCTGGTTGCCTCAAGAAATATTGTGAATGCTATCAGGTTCTTCCTCTTGCTGTACTTGTGTGGTGTTAGTGTTGTGTAGAGAGTGGCACAATGGGTGAGTTGGGTAGGAAGGGTAACAAGTCGAAACTGGTACGCAGGTAATAATCATGGAATTTTTTTAACTGTTTTAGTTGCTCTACCTATTTGGCGTGTTCCTTTAAAACTATTTTACCGTATGTTTGAATTGTTCGAAATAGAACATAACCACATCGATCTGTCAATCACTAAACGGGCTCACCTTAGTGTTTTACAATTGTCTGATGTTTTACAAATGCCTAATTTTGGTTGTATTTTTTTTTTTTTTTGGGAAAAAGGGTGGCGTTGGATGTTCTATCAACTGCAGATGTGAAGGATGTAAGAATACATTTGGTCGCAAGGATGGTGGTAAGTGCGCAATTTGTAAAGATGATGGGATTAGACATAGTTTGATAGTCATTTTATGGTGGTATAATTTATTTTGCAGGTTCAGAAATGGATCCAGAGGTCAATGAGTGTGAAGGGAATGGGAGTGATGGAAGCTTACAAATGGTACTGTATGACCCTGAGCCAATTTCTGCTACTCCTGCGACTCCTTCACGTTTTGGCAGGTAAAAAACTATGCATATTACAATAATAATTCAGTTCGACTCTTTGAATCCTCTGTAGTTAAACCCGTTAGAAATAATACACAACGAGAATCAGCCTATTTGTGATCATTTAAGTTTAACCATATTAAACACCTGAAAGTTGATTGTATTTTTATTTTAGTAACACTAGGCAATCTATCCCGTTGCCAAACTCCTCAAAGGGCAAACCACCACGATCATTTCTAGCCATCGGATCCTCTGGTGGGAGATTTGGAAAGCTGAATCATTTTAAAGGTGGCCTGAATAAGCAACTACAAACAGTGGGAGAAAACGACATACCTGATATTCTTGAAGAAGAACACCACAGGTCTCCAATCAGTGGTGTAAAATCTTGTTCACCAAACAGCAAGAGGGTGTCACCGCCACACTCAGGCATGGGTCAAAGAAGCAGCAGGAAGTTGATTTTGCAATCTATTCCTTCATTTCCATGTCTCACCCCCAACGACAAACAATGATGCATGCAAATCAACAAGCACTATGCTTTTTTTCTCTCTACAATATGTATGGATGGATGGATCATGGATCATGTTTTATCTTCCTTTAGTTACTTGTGTAGGTGTTTGTTAATTCTTTTTTAAGTTTTAGTTGTGTAAGGTTACTTATCCAGCTTATAAAACTCTGCTTGTAAAATAATAATATCATGTTCTTATTTTGTTTTACACCAAGTACCAACCCTTATCAAATTACTTCACTTTCTAATATCCAAATTAACAGTAAGTATAGCAAGATTTGGTTAATGTCTTTATCAAACAACTAAAAAAACCTTAACATGTTACATGTCATATCCTAAGTAACATTAGTTGGTTTTAACAAAGCATACAGTTATAATATGTCATGAAATATGATACCAGAAGAGAACTAAGGCAGAATATTATCTTCTCATGTTGGAGCTAAGTGATTGCTATCAGAAACCATCCACAACTGCCTCATCCATTCGAATGATCTCATCATCTTAAATCCGAAAAACTCCATTACTGATAAAAACGGCCTAGTGTCCTCAAACACAAAGCTTCTTTCATACTCGAGAATCCAAGTATTCTCATCTAAACGCCATACTGAATCACTCCACTTCCCTTGTTCCCATGAAGCATTTGCTGTTCGAATCAAACCACTCGACTCTCCATTCAACACCTGAAAGACGGCTAGGTCAGTTAAAACCATTCCAGAAGAGTAAAAAAACAAGAAAACCGATACTAGTTACCTCTGTAACCCTTCCGGATAAGACAGTGAACGATCTTGAACCAAAATCCGTTGAAACCTTTCCAGTAGTCTGCAAAGGCCATCCCCAAACACTCACTTCTTCCATTACAGATTTGTAAAGGCGACAACGAGACCTCAACATCAAACCATCCTAAATTCAACAAACAAAACTAATCAATCAATCACATACATTTCACTCAAACATAAATAATACATAATAAACTAATAATAGACTACCTGAACTAATTCCCAGTTAGGAACTGTAAAGCTAGCTTCAGTAGCTCCAAGAACACTTTGCAGCTCATGATTCAAAAACCCTAATTTATCTTTAAAAACTTCAAACCCTAACGACTTCTCACCTAACTTTCGAACAATATCCGGCGACAATTCAGTTCTCTTAACACTAGCTTTAATAAACTCAAACCCCAACTTCCCAACCAAGCTCAAGCACAAAACCATAACAACACATTTAACCGTCATTAAACCATATCCAAATCCAGTCTTCTTCCTGTTAAACTTCAATTGAGTGGTGATCTTTTCGTTTCGAGGAGGCGGGGAGGCCGCGAGACATGAGGTATCGGATAAAGGGGTGGAGACGGTGGAAGGGTCGAAGAAACGAGGGGTTTCGGGTGGTGAGGGTTTGGAAGAGGAGAGTTTGGTGAGGGTGCTTCGTTGGGCGGATAATGGGAGTAGGTCTAGGGTTGCGTTGATGCTGGCTTGACAGATTGTGCAGGTGCAGTTGGTGTCTCTACGGCATGGTGTGTGGCAGTCTTCGTCCATGGTGGTGGAAGATGATGATTTTACGGAGGAATTGGGTGACGACGCCATTAGCGTCTGGATCGTTGCTTCGATGGAGATGAGAAGATATTATTATTGTTATTATATGGTTTGAATTTTGAACCTTTTAACGGCACTCATATCATTAAATCTCAAATCCATAGTGTAATTAATAAGTTTACTTGTAAATATAAACTAGCTACTAGCTAGTGGGGTTTGTCGCATTTTGTAGTGCGCGTTCAATTCGTATTAGTTTGATTTCTTAGAATAGAGGGTATGGGGGGCGATAGCGGAGGCATTGATTTGCCGGGCCTAGCTACACCACCCCCAGGGGCGGCATAGGTGGAGAGACGGCAGGAGAGGCATTATTTTGCCGTTGAAGCCGGGTCAGGAGAGTGGAGGATTTGAACGTTGGACAACATTCCCTTTCAAGATTTGACCGTTAAAAAAAAGTTTTTTTTTTCAAACTATTTAAAACCAAACACTCCATACCATTTTTCACCACAATTTTTATAAAACTCTCTCAAGTACTCTCACTATATTTAAACCAATAACTATTTATAAAAAATCCAAACCCTCAAACAACCATGTCGTTATCTTCTTCTTTGTCGTCTTCGTCTTCGTCGGGTTCATAATCTACAAACGAAGCCGTAAATTTTGTTATAAACATCGTGGCGCAAGCGGCGCAGATTATTGCCGAGGAGCAAGGAGATGAAGTCGATTCGGTATCTCGAACTAGGAAAGCGGCTATAAATAGAGACCGAGAGGGTAAGTTTTATATTTTTTTATATTATTTATGTGTATTATATTTATTTTTTTTAACATTTTAGATTTTTATTGTGTTTATATTTTTGTAAATATGTGTAGGTGTCCATGATAGATTGGTGGCGGATTATTTTGCCGACGAACCCTTATACTCGGCGGAAGTATTTAGGCGTCGGTTCCGAATGAGTAGAAGATTGTTCTTACGTATAGCCGGTGATATGGCTAACTTCGAGCCATTTTTTACCTTACGATACGATGCTAGAGGCAAAAGGGGGTTCACCACCCTACCAAAATGCACAGCGGCACTTCGGCAACTAGCGTACGGGACTGCGGCGGATTCCTGGGACGAGTATTTAAAAATGTCGGAAAGAACTGCACGAGAATGTCTGTACAAGTTTAGCAAGTGTGTGGTGAAGCTTTACAGCAAGAAATATTTGCGAAAACCAAACTCCAGTGAGGTCCAACAATTGTATCAGTTTCACCACCAACAACATGGTTTTCCAGGAATGTTCGGAAGCATTGATTGCTACCATTGGCCTTGGAGAAACTGCCCGGTAGCATGGCGCAGAATGTTCAAACGAGGGGATCAAGAATATCCATCAATAATCTTGGAGGCAGTGTGTTCACAAGATCTATGGGTTTGGCATGCTTTCTTTGGCGTTCCTGGTTCGAACAACGACATTAATGTTATTAACCAGTCGGAGATTTTTGACGATGTCATAAAAGGAACCGGTCCGGATACCAACTTTACAGTATCGGGGGTGGAGTATAGGCGCGGTTATTATCTTGCTGATGGAATCTACCCATCATGGACCACGATCTTTAAAAGTATTCACCACCCGTTCGATGAAAAAAGAAAGAAATTTGCCAAGTATCAAGAGGCGGCAAGAAAGGACATTGAACGATTATTTGGTGTTCTACAAGCAAGATGACACATCATTGCAAACCCGACACGTATGTTCACCCCTAAAAAATTGTGTTACTATATGTATGCTTGTATCTTGTTGTATAACATGATACTCGAAGACGAAGGCGCCGCCATTTGTGTGTATGACGCGAATGCCCCGCCGGAGAATACGGTGCCTGTCAACCCACATCAACAAGATTTAAACGAGTTCTCGTTACATAACGAGTACACACATCGCAATCTTCAAGCGGACTTGGTTGAATATATTTGGAACAACGGGCAAGAGTAGATTATTTGTAATTTTTTTATGTCGAGTAGGTTGCTTTAATTTTAGTTATGTTTTTTTTAGATTATTTGTAATGGTTTTATGTAATATTTACTTTTTAATATTAATATTAGAATATTAACTTTTTTATTGTAACATTAATATGATAATATTATTTAATTAAAAAAAAAAAAAAAAAAAACATTAAATGGTGATGGGCCTCCTCCACACCCCTAGGACCATCATCTCATGGATGCTCCTACCCCACGCTGACGTGGCAGCTGAGGTGGAGGCAAGGCATGGAAGATGGGCCTCCTCCACACCTAGTAGTCTTACAATATATGTAGGATTTCAGCATTTGTATTAGTATAGAAACCAAAAGAGATGTGTCGTGTGCGTCTTTTATATCGATCATAAAACGTAAAAACTAATACCATTACCTATATTGTTTGCTAGTACTGCTTTGGTTACCAACACTCGTTATAACTTTCGGTACCAGAAAAATACTAGAGTGCACGCATGACTATGTTTTGTTGGATATTTTAGTGTAATTGGATTGACCGTTTGACCAATATGTTCATAATAATACATCAAATAGGTATGGTGGTGCGGAGTGCACGCCTATTTGAATTTATTATGAACTTAGGGGCGAAGCCCCTAAGGAACGGGGGTCCGGGGGCAGTGCCCCTGGGAGCAGGGTCCAAGGGGCAGAGCCCCTAGCTGGAAATAATTTATTTCCATTAAAATTGTTGTGATAAAAATGTCTCCTAAAATTAAATTTAAAAAATAGAGGGACTATTTTGGCAAGTTCGAAAACCTTGCAAAAACTGCCTAAAAGGCAATTAATGGCCCAATTGTTTCATTCACGAATTCTTCTTCTTGGTCATTATCTCTTTGGTTCTCAAAAATCTCAATCAAAACATACAGAAAATTCTCAATCTCTGATTGTATCCGATTGAATATTCAATAGAACCGTCGAATTGATTCAATCTGAAAGCGATCACGTTCCTTCAGAGATTTCTGTTATCCGGTTTTGTTCGTTTGTTACTGTTAATCCCCAACATGTTTTCAACAAATTCTATATCACCGCGTCAAGAAAACCATTAAAAAAATACGCTACCGGTGGTGTTCGGACAAAAGTGGTTCGGTTCGCTATGGAAAACAAAAGGATCAACTATATCTGACCTGTTCGAACTTTTATCGAAACGTAGATAAAAAGTAAACAGCGAGACATCTTTGATTACATGTAAGTTTGTGCTTTGATAAATTGTACATGCTATTCACAACTCGGTTTTAAGTAGAGCTTATATCCAGATCAGATGTAGATAAAAATAAAGAATATCGCAATTGATACTCGTAATTTTATAATTAGAAAAATTACAGAAATCGTCCTTTATGTTTACATCGTTTTTCAGTGGCTATCCTTTAACTTCAAAATTGATGAAAATCGTCATTTATGTTGTAAAATCTTGCATGTCTCGTCCTTTAGGCCTAAACTGGTTAGTTTTTTTGGTTAAGTTTGGTCATGTGGATCCATATGAGGGCAAAATGATAGTTATGCCCTCATCTCTATCGTCTTTATCACCGCCACCACTTACATTCTTCAATAACAACCACCACCCCATAACATCCACCACCAGGCGACACCACCAACTCTACCTCCACCACAAGATCGACCACATCACCACCTCTACCACAAACCTGCCACTACCGCTACCACAACCTGACACAAACAACACCCAAGCACCATAACCAGCCATCAACAACCCCACACCACCACCACTGATGTGTTGGTGAACACACCTTGTTAATATATTTGTTTTGTATATATTTTAGTGTTTAATCGATGTATTTTAGGTACACTCTATTGTATATTAATTATGTTATAAATGTAAACTTATGGTGATATAATATAGTACTTTGATAGATTTTATTATGAAAGCAAAATATGTCATTTGAAATTGAATTAAATGGACGTTGACATTTATTCAAAATCATTGGTTTGACATTTGTGTAGGGAGTCCTACAATCACAACGGAAGGGTTTTGAATTCGGACTTTGGAGTCACACTTAATTATCATTGGGCTGCTAAACTAATAGTGTGGCATTTAATAGAAATGCATGTGGGCTTCAAAGGCAATTAAAGAAGTCATAGGCCACACAAAACTAAAGGAAACACATACGTTGGGCTGGTGACTTGTGGCCCAAGATGGAGATTATAGGTCGGCAATTTGTGTGGTTAAAGATGATATATTACGGCAGACTATAAGGTCACGCACAGAACAATCATCGCACGAGGCAGAAAGAGATAAGGGGAGAGGGAGATGGTGGCTTCTACCCTAGCTATGCAAGGTTAAGTCACTCGTGATTCTTTCCGGGTGAATGGTTAGTTGTCTTTGCAAGGGTTTTTGCTACGTTATCATACATTGGATTGAATGTTTATTAATTTTGAATTCTAAACTTTCAAGTGTGGTTTTTATTAATATTGATGTTGAATGTTTATTGAATGGTATGCTTGTTTTGGATTTCATCAACCAACACGGTTTCTTATCGAGGGTCATTGAATACTTTCAAGTTGTGTCTTTCAATATTACGAGTCATTAAGATATTGTTAGGTGATAATCAACTGAGTCAACAGTCGCGGTCTAGTTATCGGCTGTCAGCAAAGTCATTAATCAACCTTCTTTATCAATCATATTAAACCACAAATCATGTCTATGTGATTCCAATTGACTCATTTGCAAACCCGAGTGAATTTGGCTAACCAGAATCCCGGAGAGATCACCCTTTTCTCATAGTTGTTTCTAGAATAATTTCAGTTTTCATTAGTTTAGCTACTCAAGTAAATCCAAACTTTAGTTTTAAATTAATTTAGTTATTTTTAGCTTTAAATAATCAAACGAAACGTGTAATATTAACCACATGCTCCCCGTGGATTCGATACCCTACTTACTCTAGCTATCTAGTTTATTTAGGTTTTTGCATGACCCCAACGACAGGTCATCAAATGGCACCGTTGCCGGGGAGCTATTGCGCTTAGTATTACATTGCTTGTTTGTTTTTGTAAAAAAAAAAATTAAAAAAAATATATAATAGAAAATCTAAAAAGAAAATTATAAAAGTGTTATTTAATTTTATTAGATTTCACTTTGGTGTTCTAGTTGTGCAGGTTTTTCTGGTACAGGTGTAGAACGCCATGAATTGGGTTGATGAAGACAATGAACCATGCTATAGTTGTGGAAGTTTTGCTCACTGGACTGAAGATTGTCAAGACTGTCCAAAACCCTTACCACCGCTAGATCTGCATTGCTTTTGCTGCGGAAGAATACATACAGATGAAGTTTGCCCAATATTTTATAGTGATCCAGAATATTGGGATGAAATGTGGAAATCTGGGTACCGGGCAAGTCCATGTCGAGAAGACTATCATAGTCACTATGACTATAAACCCGAAGAGGCACCATTTTCAGGTTACCCTCAAAATCAATACCAATTTCCTCCATATGAAGAAGAATGTGTAAAGATTACATATCAAAGCAAGGAGGAATTGCAACTCGCTCGAATCGAAGAGAAATTATCTAATGTCGAGGAGTTGTTGTCAACACCTAACCTTTCAATTCAACAAAGAATTGATTACTTGAGCTTTAAATGCGAGGTGTTATCGGCAAGGATTGATATAGCAGAGTTCATATCTCCCTTACCTTATGATATCAGAGACTATTCTCAAGTCAAGGATGAGGTTGTGGAGACTAATACCACACCAAATCCTTCACTTGTTGAAGAGTTACAAGTAGAAAAGGTTGTTGTTATTGATGCAGGTGTCACAAGTCTTTCTCAAGATTCTCACAACTCTCATCCCACACTGATTACCTTCATAAACAAGGTTCGGGATGAAGATCCAAAGACAAATATTAGGAATGTGAGATTACAAGACATCGGGCAAAGGCGAGTGAGATGGTTCTTCCACAATGACAAAAAGTGCCTAATTCACATGTCAATCTTTAAACATTTGTTTATTTGGCATGTAAACTACCGAGCATACTTCGGAAATTCGGTAGGCAAATGTTCTTTGAGACCACCATGAATGAACATCAGGTATGATTCTTGTACATTTTGTATATTTATATATTTTGTTTTATTTTTTTTTTCTTTTATTTTTAGTTTGTATTTTGAGTCTCTTTTGATTTCTGGGAATGCTTGGAGTTTAACTTGCAAGCACATAACCTTGCCTGTACTCAATCTCCATTCAGGCGACGTAAAGCTGTACATTATCGGTGTATAAGGCATCCCAGAATTTTATGTTTTTATTTTTCTTTTGAGTCTTAGTTTTCAGGGTTAGTTATCGGCCGTGAATGAAATGCTATACGGCTCGATTGGGAGGAACTGCACGGACTCATACACGCACTGCCTATATCCAGGGGAGTCTGTTCCTTTTATTGTTGTACATTAGTTTTATTTCTGTTTTATTTTATTCCCTAGTTCACATTGAGGACAATGTATCGTTCAAGTGTGGGGGTGGGGAAACTTCGTTTTATTTATTTTTGAGTCTTTAAAAAAAATTCAAAAAAAAAAAAATTTGAAAAAATCAAGAAAATGTCTCGAAAATTGTTCCTAAAAAGCACTCTAATCAGACATAAAGCAGTTTTTTCAGTACATACCAGTTGTTTCTTGATTGTTTTGGCAGTAGATCCTTAGTCATGGTCTAATTTGTGGAAAAGTAATATGAACCGTTTTCGGCAGGTGTTTTTAAGAAAAAAAAAGTTAGAATTGCCTGACTATGTTTAACAAGCTGTCGGTAATAAATGCATGCACACATCGGTAACCCATTTTCCCTACTTTGTGAGATCTTGAGCCTACTAGATGATAGCTTGATTTATATATATTTTCGTTTGTTGAGAGTAGGCCAGATGTTTCTCTGTTGCAGAACTTGTGTGATTTGATACATGCCGAGGTTGTAAACTTAATATGCACATAGATGATAAAGGCAATTTAGGTTTCCCCTTTTTCTTTTGATACCCATTTATTTGTTATGTGTTGACCCGTTTACCTAAAATCACCCTTAGTAGCCATGTTGAGCCTATACCCTTTCGTTTGTTAAACCTATAAAGTTACCCAAATTGACCTGTTTACCTTTGTGTAATAAATTGATGACATCTATTGCGTTTATGTTTTGTTCAAGTGATTGCGTTATGTTTAAGCTGTGAAAGAAAAAGAAAAAAAAAAGAAAAAAAATATATATGAAAAAAAATGAAAAAAAAAGTGAAGAAAAGAAAAAAAAATAGAAGTATGTGTTATGGGTCAAATATGCCCAAAGTTGTGTGATTATTGTATTATGTTGCTTAGTGAATAAGGATGATCATTCAAGCGTGTTGAAACCCTTGCTTTTAAACCAATTGTTAGCCAAAACTATCCTACCTTTACCCGAAGCCCAAAACCCGTAAGTCCTTTAGATATGTGCATTGTCTATAGTTGAGGTGTGATTGTTATACAAGCCTATGATAATAGAGTTACATGTTTGGTTTTGAGTGAATAATACTAGCGCATTACATGCTAGTCCAGATATTAAACCGAGTGGAGTGAAAAATTGTGAGGGGTGTGTTGCATGAACATAAAAACCGGAAGCATGTTAGATGTGGTCGGGCTAATTCTGTTTTTAAATGGAAATCAATCTGACTTGCTGAATTAACACATCTAATGCTGATCTGTAAATGGGGTATGACTTTGGACCTTAGCTAAGGTATGATGGGCGACTGGGGTGCTAGTCTGTGATAATGTCTTGACCAGAGTATATATATAATTTTTTCGAGACGAAAAAAGATAAGTGTGGGGGTGTGATGTGTTGGTGAACACACCTTGTTAATATATTTGTTTTATATATATTTTAGTGTTTAATCGATGTATTTTAGGTACACTCTATTGTATATTAATTATGTTATAAATGTAAACTTATGGTGATATAATATAGTACTTTGATAGATTTTATTATGAAAGCAAAATATGTCATTTGAAATTGAATTAAATGGACGTTGACATTTATTCTAAATCATTGGTTTGACATTTGTGTAGGGAATCCTACAATCACAACGGAAGGGTTTTGAATTCGGACTTTGGAGTCACACTTAATTATCATTGGGCTGCTAAACTAATAGTGTGGCATTTAATAGAAATGCATGTGGGCTTCAAAGGCAATTAAAGAAGTCATAGGCCACACAAAACTAAAGGAAACACATACGTTGGGCTGGTGACTTGTGGCCCAAGATGGAGATTATAGGTCGGCAATTTGTGTGGTTAAAGATGATATATTACGGCAGACTATAAGGTCACGCACAGAACAATCATCGCACGAGGCAGAAAGAGATAAGGGGAGAGGGAGATGGTGGCTTCTACCCTAGCTATGCAAGGTTAAGTCACTCGTGATTCTTTCCGGGTGAATGGTTAGTTGTCTTTGCAAGGGTTTTTGCTACGTTATCATACATTGGATTGAATGTTTATTAATTTTGAATTCTAAACTTTCAAGTGTGGTTTTTATTAATATTGATGTTGAATGTTTATTGAATGGTATGCTTGTTTTGGATTTCATCAACCAACACGGTTTCTTATCGAGGGTCATTGAATACTTTCAAGTTGTGTCTTTCAATATTACGAGTCATTAAGATATTGTTAGGTGATAATCAACTGAGTCAACAGTCGCGGTCTAGTTATCGGCTGTCAGCAAAGTCATTAATCAACCTTCTTTATCAATCATATTAAACCACAAATCATGTCTATGTGATTCCAATTGACTCATTTGCAAACCCGAGTGAATTTGGCTAACCAGAATCCCGGAGAGATCACCCTTTTCTCATAGTTGTTTCTAGAATAATTTCAGTTTTCATTAGTTTAGCTACTCAAGTAAATCCAAACTTTAGTTTTAAATTAATTTAGTTATTTTTAGCTTTAAATAATCAAACGAAACGTGTAATATTAACCACATGCTCCCCGTGGATTCGATACCCTACTTACTCTAGCTATCTAGTTTATTTAGGTTTTTGCATGACCCCAACGACAGGTCATCAACCACCACCTGCCAAAGTGCCATTAAAAACCACTTGCCACTACGAAACTCCACAAATCTGACAACCACCATGAAATCCCACCAAATTCGACACCCCTACCCCTACCACAATCAACAAACCCCAACTTTTAATTCTTCAACACAACCTAACCTCAAATCGATTAGTCAAAACACCCAAATCTAACATTCTTCTTCATCTATCCAGTCAATCGAATTTACAACAAAGGAGTTCAAACTCAATGTTGTAGAAGAACCTAACAACAACCGAAGATGGTGGTGATGGTTATTATCGGAGGTTAGGATTGAGGGTTAGATGACAGCGGAGGTAATGGTGTTTAGGTTTGCCGACGATCGTGACGATAGTTGTCATTGGAGTCTTAAAACAGAGGTGGTGAGGGTTTCATATGGTTGTGGTTCAGTGGTAGGTGGGTGGTGGTGGTGGTCGTATGGAGTTGTGATAGTGGCAGATGACGGTGGTGATGATGGTTGCAGGCTGTGGAGGTGATGACAGTGGTAGGTGTGTGTGTGTGTATATATACATATATTAATTTTTAATTCTTTTTGTTTTATGTATTAAAATATTTTTTTATTAAGGAGTAAAAAGACTAATTTGCCCTCACGTGGGGTCCACATGGGCAGATTTAACCATGAAAATTGATTGGGTTAGTGCTAAAGGATAAACATTGCAAGATTTTACAACATAAAGGACGATTTTCATCAACTTTTAAGTTAAAGGACAATCACTGAAAAACGATGTAAACATAAAGGATGAGTTCTGTAATTTTTCCTTTTATAATACATCATTTGAAATTTTATAAACAAGTTATATAATATAACTAAAATAACGAACAAGGTACACTAAATCACTTCATAAACAAATAAAACTAAACGACGAGGTAGCTTTGATAGTACTTAAGTTTGTGCTTCAGTCACTTGTATATTATTGTTCACAACTCGGTTTTGAGTAAATCTAAGGCAAGATGTAGATACAAATAATCACGACGCAACGATATACTTGGAATTTTATAATATGTCGTATCTAAAAGTTGTTAGAAAAATAAAAATATGGTTAAAAGTAATTATGATAATAAATCTATCTATCTATCTATATTAATAAAATAAAACATGTCGGGGACACATGTCACCCCCTCATGAAGTGTAACACCCCGAAATTTCCCTTGTAGCATTATTTCGGGATTATGAATAATTAACTCGGTTGTACGGCTAATATGGTTAAACCGGGCCGTAAGAAATAAAATTCGATAGATCATTCTAGTTAGATAATGTTAAATTCTGTAAAGTTGATTCTTATCTAATTAGTGGCCATGATAATAAAACTTAGCTGTAGTAGAAGGACTGAAATTAATAATCTGCTAAACTAGTGTGCTTGATAAACAACAAATGGGGAAGACTTCTTCCATAACCTGGAAATCGATCCTCACCATCAAACACACACTCAAAACACACACTTAACCATAAACTCAATAATCAAGCTCAGTCAAGGTGAAATCAAAGGGCTTTTGCTTGCATTAGCTCTAAAACGAATCATCCAAGCATATTATACACTAAGGTAACCTTTGTTTTGCCTAAATCAATGATTATGTTCATGCGTGTTTATGATGAAAACCATGGGTTTTGTAAAAAAAACATGAATTCTTGGTATCTATAGGTTTCTAAATGATAGTAGACATCAATGAAACTGATACAAATGATAAAAATGATGCATGTAGCTTGATTCAAGTGAAATAGGATGATTCTTGTATGTTTAAGTAAGGGTTTAAGCCTTAGGTATGAACTACACTCACGTGTAGGGAAATCTTGCATTTGTCTATGATTAATACAATGTATGTGTGTTAAATTATTAGAATGGATGGTATGATGAACAAACCTAGTTAAATGGTAGTTAATTGAACATGTGTTAGCCATGAAAATCATACAAGGAAAATGGTGCACACCAAGTGTTCGATGAAATGTCTAAGTGACCAAATTGTGGCTAGACATTGTCCAATGATGCACTTGGGTGCAAGCTTTAATATGAGGGGTTAATGAACCTCAAGAATATGAATTTAGGATTTATTTAACTTATTCCTAATGATCTAATGGAAATTGTTCAAACTGATGTTTCGAGTGGAACTCTGAGAGGTCAAGATGCCAAGGTAATGGAACAAAAAGGGACGCATTTTAAGGTAAGTCATATTATGACTTAAAATAGATGAATTGTAATTATGCGTATGAGCATGTCCATAGTGAGTCATTGAATCACTTGTGTTTATATTGAATTGTGTTGAATTGCAACTGATATACGTTAAAATATACATATATAAGTCCCCGATTAAACTCCTAAATTGCGCGTTTTTTTACTGTTTTTGCATGAATTCGGTACTTAATCGCTTTGTATTGTTTTTGCAGGTCTTAAACGGCGCCCCAAAGACGAAATTGAAAAAAAAACGGGCGAAATCTGGACGAAACAGACATTTCCTGCACATTCTGAAGTACACTGATCAAAGTGCACGGTCGTGCAACAATTGTGCACGAGCTCGTGCAAGGATATTTCCCGGTGACACTGATTAGCACGGCCGTGCAACTCTTGTGCACGACCGTGCGGGCTGATTCAGCTCGTGTGCACTACCAGTGCAACATTGTACTCGACAACTTCATAATCAGCACGGTCATACAAGCCTTGTGCACGACCGTGCACCTCTATCAGATATTCACCCAATTGGTCCACTTGTCTGACAGATAAGCTTAGGTCACGATCAAAATAAAGTGCACGGCCGTGCACTTTACTTGCACGTCCGTGCAGCTTTACGAAACTTCTATAAAACAGGGCAGAAGCTACTGAGCAGAGTATTGGGTATTTTGGAGACGATTCTGAGGCGATTTCTGGACCTGCGACTTGCTGAGAAGCCGGATAACAAGCTCGGGAGGCGATCAGAGTCCATTATCATCATCCAATCCATCATATTTAGCATTTTATGGTTTGATCTTTAAACTTGAATCTTGTTCAAATCATGTTGTTTCAGTTAATATGTGATGATTATCTATTGTATTGTAACCTACGGGTAAAAAAAAGTAATCTTTAGTAGTTAAAACAATCATTTATATGTTAATTATGTTTTGTATGATTTTGGTGTTTTTATATTTGAATCTTGATGATCATATTGTAACCATGTTTCCTTGTTGTTGGATTTCTGGTTATGTTCGTATGACTTTGATGATTATTGTATTGTGTTAGTCGGATACATGTTGAAAAAACCGTCTGGGTAATCGATCGGTAGTAAACTAGTTGACTTATTAATATGTTTACACCATGAAACTAGAAATGGGTATTGGTTTGGTTAAAGTCAGGAGAATAATGATTAGAAATGCTTATCAGCACGTAAAAGGGTTTAAAAAGCTTAATGGTGTTGTTATTGATCTTTGACACGATTGTTGATCTTTGTGAGTTATTTTGGTGAAAATGGCGATCTTAGTATATTTGTGTTCAAAGTTTGTAAAATGGAATAGTTTGTGATATGCTCTACTTTATGCTAGTCTCGATGGTTGTATTGTGTATTTGGTGTTGCTTTCCTTGATTGGTGAGGTTAGAAAACTCTTAACAGATGACTAACTTATCTTTAGAAGATTTGCATTAGATTATATCAATTGCTCGCTAATGAACAATTTGAGGTGGTTAACATGTGTTATCGTGTTAGCTTTTCGTATAGTTGTCATGTTAGGATTCCCGAAAGGGATACTAATTGTCTGAAAATGGGAATGTTGATCTCACGCCTTTTTTAACATGTGTTATGTAGTTGACATGCTAGGATTGTTATTATAGTGTCTTTATATATATATATATATATATATATATATATTGTATTTGGAGTCTTACTTATGTTGATTTAGTGTTTTAGAATTAATATAGTTTAAACAACTTCATACTATCTTTTATTGGTAAATCGGGGATAGAGTTTAAGTACTATTGCATTCGCTCGCGTCCATAGATCGATATCTGGTTCTTATCTGAGCTTACTACATATATTATAGGTAGGGCTGCAAACGAACCGAACGAACACGAACAAGGCCTTGTTCGTGTTCGTTTGTTAAGAAAATTATGTGTTCACGAACAGTTCATGAACACTTACCGAACAAGATTTTCTGTTCGTGTTCGTTTGTTAAGAAAACACTCATGTTCGTGTTCGTTTGTGTTCGTTTGTTAATTTTGTTCATGAACGCACACGAACATAAACAGACATTAATGAACACAAACAAGTGTTCATGAACACAAAGAAGTGTTCATGAACAGAACCAATCACAAACGGACAGATATTAACTTTTGAATAAGATCGAATTCACATACATTAAGATTAAAAAAAAAGAATATAAAAAGTATAAAAATTAAAAACCTTACTAAACTATAGGACACAAACGAACACGTTACCGAACGTTCACGAACATAAACGAACGAACGCAACCTCTATTCATGTTCGTGCTCGTTCATTTATTAAATGAACGAACTCGAACGAACTTCTCGCCGAACGGTTCATGAACTATTCGCTAAAAGTACAGTTCGTTTGCATCCCTAATTATAGGGTACACTTGCCTTTTTGTGTGTGTTTTAATGTTAAGGTCTAAACCATTTTTATAAACTAGTGGAAAGCCCGCGCGTTGCGGCGGGTGTTCCGGTTGACATATTATGAAACGGGGTACTCATTTTTGTTACTACAAGATTCAAGACAAAATTGAAAGACAAAAAAGGGATAACATATTATTAAGTTTTTTCTTATGATAAGAAGTAAGTTTATTCCAAAAGTAATACGTTGATCATGTGATGGTGGCGATGGTAAGTATGGTAAGCGTAATATGGAGACTAATTTAAGTAACTGGGCGAGACGAGCGTCTCAGTGTAAACTGCCCCCTGGTCTCCAGAAAACCAGTCAGCAGCGTAGAAACGGTTTAAATGTTGGGTAACATCTGGAAATTCATAAAGCTTTGTTGTGCCACTCATAATGAACCATGTACCATTTGTAACGTAGTGTGTCATGCTGCACCTTGTTGAAAACGGTATTGGAGGGACTGGGGGCGATGAGAAAGTTGTTTATCCAGGTTTCGCCATGTAGTGACCATAAATTAATTGTTATGTCGTCAGTGTCATGTGAGGTTGTTAGAAGAATCATGTGTAGTTTTTGTTGTATACTTGCCAAAACGCCTTGAAAAATGGAAGTGGGTGCGACCGGAGGGAAGGATAGCTCTCGAACCTCCTCTGTGATGATGTCAAAAGCAATGACAACATTTATGAAAGACATCCCAAAACTCAGAAACAACGAAATACAAAGTATTAAAACATAAAGTCCCGGTGGCTGGATCGGGAGCTGCAGTTGTTGTGTTTTGCTAACACGATGAACTTCCAGATGTGGTTGTTTGTTGGCAACTTGTTGATGTCTCAGATTGGGCTGGAGGAGGTCTTGCATTATTGCATAATTGTTTAGCTGCAGTTCGTTTCTCATAGTACCGCTTGTTACGATCTTTAAGCAGTTGACGTGAAGTTTCTGGATCAACCCGTCGCTTTTTAGGTGAGTCAAACATTCTATACACAGGAAAGCCACACACAAATTTGCAATCTTTAAAATTAACCATTGGGGTTGTATACAAAATTTGATTGCATTTGATAACTTATACAAATCAAATAAACAACATAGTGTAAACAACTTGGTACCTCTGAAACACTCTGTACACAGGACAAACAGACCCCTCAACTTTCTTGCATTAAGCTTTTGTATATTTTCCCTCACAAATGATAATGCACCTGCTTCAATTAAAACAAGATAATTAAATATTAGATGCATTGTCCCACTAAACAGAAATATAAAATTCATAAATCACTTGTTAATCAATATCCTATTAATCAATGGACCAAATTAAACTGCAGCTTGCATGAAGCAAGTTGGTTTCAAGGGGTCAACAGCAGAAACCATAGGAAACTGGACAAAAACCTGAGACATGTGCTAGTAGGAATCAGACGTTTACCACTGCGCCATCCCTAATGGGAACATATAACCATACATCATGAGCTTTTGTCTGAAACATGTATAGCATATCATGAAAATCCTAATTTAAGGGACCCTTATTTTGTATTCTACTGTCATATCATATAATAAAACCAAATCTTGTTACTATCAAACCACATGACATTGAATTCCAATAAAATCAATCATAACAAGAAACAAAAAAAAGAAGATCTATAAATAAGTCAATTGTTTGAAGGATACAATAGAAATGGAACCTGGGTAAGACGATGAATCAGTATGAAAAATCCAAAATTAAACCCTTCATTCCATTCACGCTTGATTTAAATTCCATTCGTAGGTCAGAAAACAAAACGCTCCATGAAGCGTAGAATGAGGAGAAACAAAAAACAACCAAAATAAATAAGTGGACAAGGCAAAAGAGCAACACAAAAACAGTATTGCGCCATAGCTGATGCATAATTGATCACTCAAGTAATAAGAAAATCAAGCAATGACTACACATACCTTGAGCGATTGATATATGGCGCTTGAACCGAACCACAGAGGAAAAAGCGATTAAATAGAACTGCAAGAGAATTTATTACAGTCATACATAACATATATATTTAATTCCATTTGATCAATAGCAACAACCATTGCTCAAATATAAACAAAAGCAATGAATCCATCATAGCCTCTTTTCAAAGTTAACATGCAACTTGGAAAAACTATTCTTGAACAACATAACTGGGAAAGCTTTTATTGTGAATCAAATATCATATAAAGGTGTGAATTCAGAAACAGAAAAGAAGATAAAGAGAACAGAGTGTACCTTGGGTGTCAAC